>CM077561.1:36439294-37640231 GCA_039657345.1 Stephania japonica
AACATTTTGAAATTGTGTAAATTATATCATATGAATAAATCTGGGTTAATTTGTGATTACTTTTAACCATGCTGGAGCAAATAGGAAGAGTTTCTCCTAATTTAACATGTTCTTGACTACAATTTGTAAGGTTGGAAACTTAAAAATGAAGAGATTTTAGGATAAATTTATAAAAAATTGAAACATTAAGATAAATTTATAAAAAAATCTCAAACGTTAGGATAAATTTTGTAGAAAAACTTAAAACATTAAGATATATTATGCTATTTGTCCAATTAAAAATACATGCTAATGCAAAAGGAAAATATTAGAGTAACCCAGTTTTGGCACCGACCTGGTCGTATGCCGTTCGTTTTTGCCTCACGATGCGTGTGCATGCATCTCAGCGTGTTTTGAACGGCATCCGACTAGGTCGGTGTTTAAAGTCGGTGCAAAACTGGGTTACTTATGTAGGCTTGAATGCAAAAACAATAAGCTCAGTGCTTTTTTTTTTTCTTGATTTATGACGGATTAGAGGCAAGTGATAGTTTCATAATAGAATAAATTTATTGTATTTTTCGACTGAATAAGGTTATTGTATTTTTCGAATGTACAGTATAGTGCTCTATTTATAGAATCGTACAAAACTAAATCAGTGTAGACGTTACATAATCAATGTAAACGTTACATAATCAATGAAGGTGTTATAAGATTAATGTAGACATTACACAATCAGGTGGACGTTACATAATTCATATAGATATTATTACGTAATATTAATTTTCTATCAGCAAGAGAGGTGATTAAAACAACTAGCAACATTATTTTCCAAGTACGGTTGGCCATAAAGTGATGGAAGCAGCCTAAAACCCATTAAAGTGCATGACACCACACTTGGTGATGATGATGCAACAGTAACTCATTCAATAGCCTTTTTATCACTTGTAAAGTTCTTGGCGTACAATGTTTCAACTGTTTGTATTTATGATGAATGACCGAAACAAGGACACAAATGAAAGCCAAAAGAGCAATCTATCGTTAATAAGAAAGAACAAGAAAGAACAAAAGAGAAAGCAAAGGAAAGCACTTAAGTGAAATTTGTTTTCCATGCATCTCAAATTAGCAATGCCTCAAAAGAGAAAGCAAAGGAAAGCACTCAAGTGAAATTTGTTTTCCATGCATCTCAAATTAGCAATGCCTCTTCTACTTCATCAAAATCAAAATCCACTTCTGTCAATATGACACATGATCATTGTCACGTGCCCGGCCTCTTGAAAAATGCCATGTGGATGGCCCGAATTTTTTTTTTTTTTTTTCAAAGGTGGGATGACCCGAATTAAGTTCTACTTCTACATGCTCCGGCAATTAAGGATGGACTATTTGTATTTTTATATTAAGGTATCGTTTGGTTCGTTTTTACCAATTTTTGGACGGGTATTCTTATGGCTAGAGATAACTCCCGGGAGTTAACTCACATTGTAAGTTTATATTTCATGTTTAGATCAACTTTTTCTTTTTTTAATTAAGAAAGAAATAAATTTGTTTCCGTCAAGGTTTGAACCTATGACCTTTTACTCCCAAAGAACATACCAAACTATTGTGCCATCTAATTGGTTGGTGGTTCAACTTTGAACTTACTGAGAAGTTGCAAATTAAAATTTAAAAAGGGCAAAAATATGAGAATTGATATAATACCCTTCAAACATATTTTAAGATAAAAAATAATACATTTATGAGGGGTATTTTTGTCAATATTTTCTATGTGAGATAACTCCCTAAGGGGTGGGGGATATGTAACGACCCGAAAATTTATATTATTTTATGTGTGATGACGTGTACTATCGGTGTATACTCGTGTCTGTATGACAGGACGATGACGTCGAGTTGCGAGCGGAGTTTGCCTTGAAGAACATGACGAATGGGCATCGATGGAAGAATTACGGGTACACGGGTCAGGAAAATGAACTTGATGGATGACCAAAAAATAAAATATAATAATAAATTAATTCAAGAAATTTTATGGGTCGTTAATAACTTCGTTTATGCGCGATGGTGCAAGTCGTGGTGGATGCCGGGCGCATGAACGTCCGAGGAAACTTAATTATTAGTCAAAACAGGATAAGGACAAAGGGGGAGTCACATAAGTGAGTGCACAAGAGTGGTTGGGTTGGTGTGTTTAAGGGCCACAAGATATGCCTCGAGATACGGAAGTGGGTAATGATGGGGACTTACCTATAAATCGGTGAGTCAACCCATTCTCCGCCTCACTCTCTTACACATTTCTCTCTCTCTCTCTCTCTCTCTCTCTCTCTCTCTCTCTCTCTTCACGTGAGAAAACCGGACAAGGCGGAGGGGGTTTAGGCGGTTCCAAGCACGGATCAACGACGGGGATCGACCAACTACTCGATTTAAGGTGAGATCCCGACTCCCTACGCCTTTCTCTACATTTTGACACCAATTTCATGAGTTTTCATCGCAATGTTTTTGCACCCCGAGTTGGGATTTCGATTTTTATTGAGTTTTCAACATGGTTTTGTCGGGCTTGCGATAGTCGGGAAGGGTTTTTTCGACGTGGAGATGGTGATTTGGAGGTGTTTAGATTTTTGGGTTATTTTCGATCGATTTGGAAAACGGGGTGTTTCCAAGTGTTTTTGGCGTGATCCAAGGCCATGGTTGGACCGGCGTTGAAGTCCCGAGCATATTGGAATCGATTCGGCGTTCGACGGTGCAAGCTGAGGATGAGAAAACCCTCGGCAACCCCTTCACGCGGTGACGTCAGGGATAGGGTCCCTGTCCCCAAGCCGTGGGGGACGTCGTGAGGGCAGGGAGCTCCTTGCCCTACGCCGTGGAGGCGCAGCCGTGGCGCTCGGGGCTGAACTTGAATAGTAATTTGGAGTTTTTCGGGGATTTTTTGGAATGGATTGGGGATTTTTTGGGTATTCTAACTGGTCCAAACACGACCCAATGCTCGAAAACACAAACAAATAAATTATGGAAACTTAAAAGGAGACTTCAATAAACGCAGAACAAAACGCTAATACAACCAAATTGCAATGAAAATGCTTACCAAGTACTTGTGGCTTGGTGAAGGGCTTGCGGGGACATTTTGGTAGTGTGTGAGAGCTGCGATCGCGGAGTACGCGTGGTATTTGTGAGTAAAACCAACCGAAGTATTTACATTATTTCATTTGTGCATTTAATTGGGCTATTATTTTTGTTGAGCAGTACTTCCTTGTGGATTATGTATCCTTGAATTCTCTTTAGTTATATATATCCTTGGTGGTTTATCGACTTGGTTTTGCTTAGGTTCCTTAATGAATGGTTTTTTTGGGTTTAAGTGGACGATATGATGGTCATGATCTATACGTGAGTACACAGATTCTGAACGTGGTTAAACCTACAGTTTGGGATTGCAGTAATCATATGTTGAACTATGTGTGACGCTGCGGTGCCCGTATGCGAACTATGTGTGACCTGAGGCTATGTGCCTTTTTCTAGACTGCCTTGGGTTTGTGTAGGTCCAGAATCTGTCTTGGAAGTCAGGTTGTAAACTAAATGTGGTAACTTGGTGGACTTGGGACACTTAAATGCCTTTTCTTTTGCTTTGTGCTCTCGACACTTATATATCGTTGTTATCTCATTGATTCACTTAGCATGCTATCTTTTATAGTCTTTATGATATCCATGCATGATACTAGTTTAACCATTTATATGACATTTGAAATGATGTTAAAACTCTATTGGTATTTTACTCTCTACATCGTTGTACTCATCGTCAAGTTTGTGACGGTGGATAGATCGATGAGCAGACGAAGGCAAGGGACTAGCGCTAGGTGATTGAAGTCGAGGACCATGAGGTAGTTTGTAACTACCCAAATCCACATTGGACCGCCACGGGAGGCCACGTGGGCCAACAACCGGCCACGTGGCTGCCAGCTGGGTCCCACGCCCAACTAATCATCATTTTACCTCAAATCATATAGCGGAAGCAAGTTTTTATAATCACTTAACCTAATGTGGAAACCATACAAAAATGTAGTGAAGATATATGCATCAATGATCCTCAAAATATCAAAATGTAAACCTCAAAGTCATGTACAGGCAACATATATCTCTCACAACCCATACCCAACATAAAATAATAAATATAAACAAACGTACGAGTAGGGCAAATCGTAGTTAGTTACAGATAATCCTCAATCTTTCCTTTCTCTCCACTCGTACCAATATATGCACCCAAGCCATCACAAAAATGCAGATGACGAGTCTAGAATGAGTAATCCTAAGGAAATTCACCAAGTAAATACATAAGTAAAACTGCTAGAATCAAAATACTATAAATAAACATGCGGAACAAAAAAATATAGACAATTGTGGACAATCAAAGTTAGACCAAACCATACTTCGGGCTATCCGCCAGGCACAACCAGTGAGGATACCTCTAATGGGTGACCATGGACCCTCTAGGTGGCCAGTGTAGACCATGTCGCACCCATACATGTTTATCATACCCGGGTAGCATATTCACCGGTGCATGCCTAGACATATGCTATGGCTTAGTGGACCCTATGCCCCCGCAATGAATAAGCACCAGGTGGGGACAAACATAACCACCGTAAAGTAATAGGAAATAAAGATCATTGAATAAACTGAATGAAATTCAAATATCAAGCAGTAAGTACTAAAGTGAATTTCAGTTGGGATTCTACACACCTCAAACCGCGCTCCTATCGTCATTCCTAGCCCAAACAATGCCCCTAATGCCAGTTAAATCACCAATCGTACTACCTAAGTCCACAAAAGCCCGATCAATTTCAAACATCATAAACCTCAAAAACTCGATTCAAAACCCCAAATTATCGATAAAACCATCGTTTAAATCCTTCGAATAGTCCATATGAACCCCTATATTACACCCAATTTGGTAAATTTTTATTAAATTTTTAGTCCCAAAACTGTCCCAGACGCCACCACAGGTACCGCCGTATTCCCACTATATGGCGTCGCCTCGGCGTCATGGGCGCTGTGACCACGCCGTCGTGGTCATTCCTGCACGGTGTCTCCAAGACGTCTTAGGCACCGTGGCAACGTCGCCAAGGTCATCCTCTTTCACGGCGTCCCTAAAACGTCTCCCCAACATTTTTCCTCCATTTCGTCTCTGGCTAGATGCCGTGGGTGGTGCTGTGGGAGTTTACACTCTACGACACCATCGCGACGTTCGAACCAGGAAACCTTGGTTTAGGGTTTTTGAATTAAGGGTTTTTGAACCCTTTCGGCTCGTTGTAACGTCCCGTGATCACTCCAACAAACCTTAATACACCTTAAAAACACCAAATAAGCCTCATTACACAATTAACCACGACTAAAACCCAACTCGTTGGTTTTTCGGCCAAAAACTTGACAAAACCGCATAAAAACAACAACCACCATAGCAACAACCCTAAAACCACATTTCATACACCAAATAGCATTCAAAATCCATAGCAACACCCTCAGAAACTGGAGTGCTCAAAACCCCCATCACACATCCCGTCAAAACTGACAAAACAGGCTCCAAAACGTAGGAAATGGAGAGATGATCGAGGATCTTACCTTATTTATTAATTTCCTCGCGTTCTTGAGCTCCAAATCACTAATTGAAATCGCACAAACCCTTACAATCCACTCTTAATTTCGTCCAAGTATAGAGAGGAGAGAGAAAAGTTGGTAAAACAACATCAACAACCTATATATATATATCTTCAATGTCATCAACTCACCCACACATATCCCAACCTTGTTTGAATGGCTGTGATTTGGTCAAGAAGTCTCATATAAGCCAAAAATCTTGACTTCTTTATTGTTTCCTCTGGCTACAACTACTCAACACTCAGTCGTTCTGATACCCAACTTCGGACAGTGAACTGTCCGACTTTCACACAATAACTATCCCGAACCCCTCAATGTCATTTATTATGAATTATCGAATGTATTTTATCATTTATTTAATGTGTTTAGACCCTCGGCCTAGTGTACTAGTCGTTCGTCGTCCGGTATCCGCTCCTATGCGCTAGTTGCACCGAACACCCGTCACACCAGCTCGCACTTCAATAAACAATATAAGCAAGCATATTGCAATACAAACTAACTAACTTGAACGTATACATCACAACTTCACCACAAGAGCACACAAAACAGACTGTAAACCTAATCCGGTCATGCTCCGTCTTCGTTGTGAGACCCACGAACGTCCCCGCTGGCATCCACTTCCGTAATAGCATTATAAATAACATCAATTTGAAATTGTTTTGTATTATTTATCTATATTGTTTTGTTGAACATGGGATTATAGGTTTTGAGAGATCTTAGGCATGTATGATATTATTGGTGCTCTCCTTTGATTTATACGGTGGATATAATTTACAGGGTTTTCACACCCTAGGATTGTCTTAACTTGTGTGTCTTGAAGTTTATTGATTAGTTTAGAGTTAAATTGCTTCCGCTGTATCTAATAATAACTCAATAATTGATTAACTTCACATGTAAATGCGTAATAAATGGTAAAGGGTAAGGAAGGCTGACTAAACCTGCATGACTCAGTGAGATTAGCTCGGTGGTTCAAGTAGGTCTAGGCTGGATGGTGCCTAATTTTAGGATTGTAGAATTTGGGGCCGCCACAGGATATCTCACATTTGAGAGTGTGAGTTGGGAGATAACTTGAACGGGAGTTGAGTTTTATAAAACCAACCAAACAAGATTAGTTCCAACTCCCTACAAGTTATCGCACGCTCCCTGACTTCACCACTAACCAAACGAGGCCCAAGTCATCATTGATAAATGCCACAAGGACTACACGCCAGTGGCCTTGTCAAACTCAATTGTAACAAAAAGACAAGGAGAGCTTAATTGATCATACATGTAATCCACAACACAAAAATATCTAGTCAATTTCACTAAAAAGAAAGTGCACCTTAATTATGCAAGATGAAATATTAAATTAATAAAGAGTAAGGCCACATTGACATGCATGGTTAATATCACACACTAATTATGTGATGTCCCAAGAAGTTAGAAGATTTAAACTTGTGGCCTCAATTAGGGGTGGACCTAAAATTTTACTTTCCCCGGGCTTGATTGTGACCAAGACAAGACATGAGTCATATTAATTTGGTTTATAGTACACATATTATTAGTTATATTTTGGCGCCAAATCCTTTGATTAGATGTCAACTTGATTGGAGTTACCTTTACAATTTTTAAGTAAATTATATTTTTACATTGTTAGGTTCCTTCAAATCACCTGACTATATGTATTAACACATTTAAATCGAAAACATTAGCTTATCTAATTGGCAAAATTAAAGAACCAAAAAAAAATAGCAAAATTATATTACCTAGCATTTTTTATTTTCGAAAAATAAAGCTAATGCAATGATATATATATATATATATACTATTATGAAAATATGATTTGAAATATGTTCCCAAATCTTAAAATCAACATCACAGTGAAAAGCTTCCTTGGCCATGTGATCTGCACATGCATTATTCTATCTAAATGTGTGGCTGAAAACTCCACTCTACTCCACTCCTTATTCGTCTCCCTTATAATATCATGAACCAATGGATCTCGAAATTGGCTTTGTTTTGAGTCCATAATAAGATCAATTGCTTCCTGTGAGTCTAGCTCCATAATGAGTTTCCTATATCCTTTATCCCACGCCAGTTGCAAGTCATGTTTAACTCCTCATAGTTTGACGCAAAGAGGTGAACACCGACCCAACTTTGCTTGAAATGCTGCTCAAAAATCGCCTTTCATCCCCCGTATAACTCATGCCACTGTGGCTTCCCCATCTTCCCCTCGTATTGCCCCATCACAATTTATTTTTAGCCACCCCTCCTCTGGTGCTACCCAGTGGCAATGCTTTCTTCTTGTCCTGGCTCGAGGTTGATCACAAACCTTTCAAATGAAGGATTTCATCAGTTCTGTAAATAATGGATCGCCTGACCTCATATCCTGTATCAAACGATTCTCAAACATAGTGCTATTTCTCCAGGACTACAACTTCCAACATGAGATACCAAACATTACTTTCTTGCGATGGTCTTTCTGACTGAGGTTCGACACTAGCCAATCCACTAATGTTGATGTATAGAAGAGTAGAGATGATATCATTTGGGGTAGGAATTTCCAAACTTGGCGAGCTAGTTGAAAATCCCTTAAAACATGTAAGGTGAATTTGTCATTTTCACGACATCAATCACAAATCCCATTATCTTTTATGTTCCTCTTAAACCACAAGACATTTATAGGTAGTCGATTGTGTAGAACAAGCCATAGGAAGGTACGAATCTGTTGAGGGCCATTCCACTTCCAGATGAAATCCCAATGTCTCGGTGGTAATTCGTAGTGCGTCTCCGTGACTAAGGCATATGCTTTTGCCACTGTAAAAACACCCTTCTTATCATACATCTAACTTATTCAGTCTGGTCCCCTTCGCTGATTAGGAACTGGGATCACTTTGATCTTTTCACATACCTCAAATGGCAAATACCAATGTAATTTGGCAAAGTCTCAGGTCCCCGAACTCGTAATGAAGCTAGACACATGCTTCGTCCAATCGGGTTCCTCAAGGTTATTGATGGCGTAACACGAGAGTTCTACTAAATCCTCCACCTACTTATCCTTCCAGAACAAAACATCATTTCCATCCCCTAGGCTCCACGTAAGTCATGATTTGAAGATCTCCCAATTGTTTCTAATGTTTCTCCAAACCATTGACGCTGGCTGAGTCTTCAGGCCATTATGTTCTCTTTCCTCCCCTCTGCAGTATTTTCCTATTAGGAATCGGACCCAGAGACGTTACTCCTTAGTGAAAAACTCCCATCACAATTTAAGTGTGAAAACCTGACTTTGATCCTGAGCCTTTCGTAGTTCCAGTCCTCCTTTATTCTTGGCTGAGCATAAAGTATCTCAATTGATGAGATGCATTTTCTTTTTTTTTCAGTCGTAGATCCCCAAACAAATGTCTTGGCCAATTTATCAATCTTATCTCATATGTGTGCCGGCAAGCGAGTTAATTGCATAAAGAAACTTGGGTATCGTTTATAAATATGCCTTCGCTAGAGTTAATCGCCCTGCCAACGATAACTGTTTCACCTTCCAACTCGATAGTTTGTTTCGTACATTTTCTATTATTTCCTTGTAAGTGTCTTTGCATACTTTATCATGTAACCGTGGAGAGCTTAGGTATTTGCCTAGGTTATTTGTCATTCCGAAACCAAATCCTTCACTAATCTCTTTCTTTATGTTGTTTGATACATTATTTGAGAAATATATCTTGGTCTTTTGGTGATTGACTCTGGCCTGAGCTTGATCCGAAAGCCTACAAAATTTCTCTTATGACACCAACTTGAGATGGGGTGGCCTCCGCAAAGAGGAACATGTCATCTGCAAAGAAAAGATGACATAGTATTGGCTCCGATCTTCCTATACGGATGCCTCACCATTGGCCATCGTCTACTACTATCTGAATGCCCTGCGATAGAACCTCCATACATAAAACAAAGAGGTATGGGGAAAGTGAATCTCCTTGACTGATACCTCTTGAAGGGATGAAAGACTCGGATAAGCATCCATTCCATACTATCTGCATCGTGCTTGATGAAATACAAGTCATGATTCTTTGTTGTAAGCTTTCAGGGATGGGGAGCTTTGCTAGTGTTTGTTTGATGAAGAACCACCTTAACTAATCGTATGCCTTTGCAAGGTCTATCTTTATAGCCATCCATCCACTCATTCATGTCTTGTGCCGTATCAAGTGTATCACCTCTTGAATGATGATGGTATTGTCTGTGATATTCCAACCAGGTACAAAGCTAGATTGTGTCCTCGATATCCATCTCTTCATTTGCGGCTTAAGCCTGTTGGCAATGAGTTTTGTGATAGTTTTATAGACTATATTGCAAAGATTTATTGGACAAAGTCCTGCAAAACAAGTTGGAGGATGAGTTTTTGGAATTAAGTTTTCAAAAAACAATATTTTCTTTTTAATACGGAGGCTCACTTTTACACGTGTCCTCTCTCCCTATTAAAAAGGCCTAGTTTTTTGGGAAAATTCACCACTAACTTCTCGTTAACTTCTCTCTCTCTCATTAACTACTTGCGCTCTCTATATAGTTATAACTTCTTTCTTTCTTTCTTTCTCTCTTATTAGTTTTTTAACTTTCAAGGACTCATTTGGTTACAAAATAGCTGCCTTTCTTAAAACTCACCAAAAGTGAATTGATTCAATTAAAAGAATGGACAAGTTTGGTCTTCTTGGTCATTAAATGATCATCCATTGAAATATCATCTCAAGGTACGTACACTATCAAACCCATTTTCGAATTTCCTGAATCCTTTTCTACAGATGTGTGTATGTGTGTGTTTTTTTTCTTCATTTTTTCTTCTTCTAGAATTTCAATTTGAGTTTGTTATAGTATATTAATGACGATTCATGATTTAGGTGAAAAATCAAAAGTGGGCGTTTGTTGCTCTTCTATCAATATTTAAACATACCAAGATAATTGTTAGGAAACTAATATTCTCCTACTATAATTGGAGAAATCTTACTATAACTTCTCCACTGATTGTGTAACTTCCTCACTGATTATGTAACGTCTCCATTGATTATATAACATCTCCACTAATTGTGTAAATCAGTTATTCCCATTATATTGTTCTGTACCATTCTATAAATTAGGCACCACACTGTACGTTCCTCATTCATTCAATATAAACTTGTTTTACATAAGTTCACATGGTATCAGAGCCTTAAGGTGGTTTACCCTTCTTCCTGTGAGTGTTGCTTATGTCGTCTCAAATATGTTGTTCGATCATAGCCTGTCTGCGTCTGTAATCTACTCGTCACGCTACCCACGCGTTTTTGTTTGTCCGCACATTCCTACACGTGCTTGTCTCCTACCCACATGAAGTGCCTCACTCGCATCAGTCTGTCCGCATCTAGTCATGCCAGCTCATCCAAATCAGATTTTTCTGCATCTACTATATCTGAATCTACTATGCTTGGCACGTCCGTGCCTGCTTGACACATGCGTCCCTGCCCAATTGCTAACCGAGCCTGACTCGAGCACATCAACCCCTTGTGCTGTGTGATTGCGCTCGCCTACCCGTGTCGCGCACACGTTGATCGTTCCGTGCTCGCGCACGCGTCAGCCAAACCCATGTGTATCCTTGCATATCATATAGGCATTGATTTGTTAATTCATCCCATGTTTATTTGAAGACACATCTCAAGCAATAGTATGAAGACTAGTAATATTGTAAATGCTCTCCAACAACTTTTGGTATCTCTTCAGTTTGACAACTCTAAGACTTGTAATTCTAAATCTAATGCATTGTCTGCCACTCTAGGTACTTTTTCTCATTGGTATCTTGATTCTGCATGTTGCAATCATATGATGTAACAACCCCAGTTCCCCATAAAACTGGGCCCTGCCTGGCCTAGACCTACGTGGACCCTCGAGACTATACTCACAAAGTCAACGCATGCTTAGTCATCCTCAACACTTTCTTTCCTCATTAATTGAACAATTTTAGATTTGAGTTATTAGGTTATGTCATTTAAGAATGGTTCGCGGCGGAAACTGAACTTAAAACAACATTAAATAACTTAAATTAAACATAGTCAAGTCAACTTATAGTGTGGAACCCCGTAAAATGGATAAACATGTATATCTGGTGACCAACAATAATCAAAACGATATTACATTATATCCTAAGTCACTCGATCCCAAAATATATTCTATTGTTATCAAAAATATAATATACAATAATCACAAGTCAGAAAAGCAGAACATACAGTATAACAGGAAAGAAATCGCTCCGAAAGTCCTAAGAGGAAGTCACTAATCATCAGTCCTTTTCTCTTGCTAGTCTCTACCTGATCTGCACCCATCGTCATAAACTGTACGGTGAGTACATGATAAATTGAAAGTAATGCCAAAAGGATATAAACAATAATTCATGAATAATTGAAAAACAATCTAGTAATCGTGCAGGTATTCAAAAACAGATAAATAACACAAGGTGCATGATAAACAGATTGACAAAAATTCACAACGATATCTGAGTGCCTATTGATTCAAAAGAGGTACTAAGCGGTCTAAATCACAACAATCTAGTACTCGGGGAAGAATCACGATAGGTTGGGTAGTCGCACCCCCGTAGGTGACGCTTACATTATCCCAACTAGCCCAAAACCTAGGAGTACCTTCTCGACACAGTTAAACTATAAACACTCAGCCAAGGAATATAAAGAATGGAATTCCCAAAAGTAGCTTATGTCAATAGAAGTAACAATAATGGAAAATAAATTATTGTGCATTTCCTAACTAGCTTACTGACTTACCTCAATCAATCGTAAAAACCTCGTTCCTTGTGCAGCTCTAACTTGTCCAATTTGATTTTCTAAATCCTTGGTATTTATTTAAACCCAATTTACTTGTATTAGAGTCATTCCATGACCCTAGATAAATGCCCAAAGTTTCCCAAAAATTTTGAAAATATTTTAAAAATTTTAGTTTGTACTATTTGGGACATCATGGGTGACACCGCCACGACGTCATTTAAAACGCCAAATTTCAACCTCTTTAGATTTGACGCTGTGAGTGACGCCGCCAAGGAAAATGACCCACGATGTCACTTAAAGCGTGACCCCATTTGTTTTTTGTAACGACCCGAAAATTTGTGTTATTTTATGTGATGACATGTATTATCGAGTGATACTCGTGTCTGTTTGACAAGGCGGTGATGTCGATAAACAAGTAGTGATCACCTTGGAAAAATGTATCGAATAGGGTTCGACGGGCGAATTACGGGTTTACGGTATCCTAGGGGAAAAACATATAAATAAAACACTGACAAAATAATAAACTAATGGCCGCCAAGTGATACACGGGGTTATAGGTGACACACGTGGGTCGTACGGTAATGTGCACGCCCGAGTATACTCGTTGGCGCGCACGACAAAATTGTAGGCAAATATATATATTTATATGTATATGTATGTAATTATATATATATAAATAAATATTAAAAATCAAAAATTTAAAATGTAAAATACCAAAAAGGGCTTTGGGCTTATTAAGAAAGAGGATAAGATTGAGGGGCATTTTGGTAATTTGGCTACCATTTTTATTTAACCCCAAAACCACCACCACCACACAATTTATCAAGAGGAAGAGAGGGAAAGAGAGTCCGAGAGGAGGGAGTCCGGGAGAGAGGAAGAGAGAGTCATCAGAGAAGGGGAGATCGAGAGCTAAAGGTGCGGCAGTGACGTCAAGGTGGAGGTGAGTTTGTGTTGTTGGTGTTGTTTTTGTTGATGAATGTGGCTGTCGGCGATGGTGGTGAAAGGGGGAGCGGACGAACTGCTCTTGCAGTTCGTCCGAGGAGGGAGACGACATGGTCGTCATCTCCTCTCCCTCCCATCTTAGATTAGCAAGCAAAAAAAAAAAAATAGGGTGTTGCAGCGCTGTTCGTTGGAAATTTCCAGCGAACAGCGCTGGAGAAGATGACCCAAATGGGTCGGGTCAAGGTGACCCGACCCGGATGGGTCAAACTGGGTTATGGCCGACCCGGTTGAGTCAAACCGGGTCATGGCCTGACTCGGTTGGGGTGGGTCTGACCCGCCCCAGTCGGGTTGGGTCAGACCCGACCCGGGACCCACCCCTATTATTATATTAATAAATAATTATTTATTTCAATTAAATATATTTAAAAAGGATTTTAATTGAAATAAAATTCCAGAAAATAGGGAAAATTCATGAAAAATTCTGGAAAATTATAGAAAATTATATTTTCATCAAACAAAGAGAAATTTGGAAATTTCCATGAAAAGTGAAGTATTCGGGGGTCTTATGACGTATTTTGTCGGGGTTTTTACCTTGAAAAGCGTGAAATTGACAAAAATAGCCAAGAAATTTAGAAAAAATTTATTATTAAGGAAAATATGGGAAATAGATTTAAAAATCTAAAATTTTTCAAAAAGGCCCTAACATGATGTAAATGGATAAAAAAATAATGACCAGGTGTCTAGTAGATCGGTGACAAGCGTGCGAAGTCGTTTGGTGGCGTGTGAAAACCGCGAGCGCGGAGTTATGTGCGGTATTAGTGAGTAAAATCAACTAGAGTATTTACATTATTTCAATTGTGCATTTATTTGAGCTATTATGTTTGTTGAGTGGTATTCTCTTGTGGATCATATTAATTGTTGAATTCCCTTTGTTATATTCATCCTTGTTAATTTATCAGCTTGGTTTTAATTGGATTCCTCAATAAGTGGTCTATTTGTGTCTAAGTAGACATCATGGTGCTCACGGCCTATGCCGTGAGTACACGAACTCTGGACGTGGTTAAACCCGCAGTTTGGAATTACGGTGGCCGTATGTTGAATTGTGTGTGACGCTGCGGGGCCCATATGCGAACTAAGTGTGACCTGGGACTAAATGCCTTATTCTAGACTGTCGTGGGTTTGTGTAGGTCCAGAGTCTGTCTTGGAAGTCAGGTTTTAGACTAAGTGTGGCAACCTGGTGGACTTGGGACACTTAGATGGCTTTTGCTTTTGGCTTTGTGCTTTTGACACTCATTTAACGTTGTTATCTTTGTGATTCACTTATCATGCCATCTTTTACATTCTTTGTGATATCCATGCATGATACTAGTTTAGCCATTTACTTGACATTGGAAATACTGTTTAGACTCTATTGGTATTTTACTCTCTACATCACTGTACTCACCGTCTAGTTTGTGACGGTGGGCAGACCGGTGAGCAGACCAAGGCAAGGGATTAAAGCTAGGCGATTGAAGACGAGGACCACGAGGCGTTCTCCTCTTGTGTATTGAGTGTGTTTTGTATTAAGTATCTATATAGTTTTGTTGAACATGGGATAATGGGTTATGATAGATCTTGAACATGTAGGAAATTATCGACACTCTCTTTTGATTCATAGGGTGGATATGATTACAGGGTTTCCACACCCTAGGACTGTTTTACCTTGTGTGTCTTGAAGTTTATTAAGTAGTTTGAAGTTTAGTTGCTTCCGCTGTATCTGATAATAACTCACTAATTAATTAACTTCACTTGTAAATATGTAGTAAATGGTAAATGGTAAGAAAAGGCCGACTAGGCCTGCGTGACTCAGCGAGACTGGCTCGGGGGTTCGCGTAGGTCTAGGCCGGGCGGTGCCCAATTCAAGGATTGTGAAATTTGGGGCCGTCACAGTTGGTATCAGAGCCTAAAGTTTTAAACTTGGTTACTAAGTTAAATCACAATCCACTAAGACACAAACGACGGAAGTTAGGACAACAGTTGAACTTAGAGTGGAACCCTATGAACCTAACTTAAGTCTTAGTTGAGAAGTGAGGAGAGTTAAGGAAAATAAAATTTGGATTATATGAGCTATTTGATGTATTGTATACTGTTACTATCGATAGCTACAGCCTGATCGAGAAATCGCTTTCATAACAGATAGTGATGGCCGATCAACCGGATTCTAGTGGTGGCAGTACGGAGGATGCTCATCAGAGACTTGATGAGATGTCTCAGTTGGTCTCTTTACATGGCCAACAACTCGAGGAGATTCTCCGATTATTGAGGGCACAGACTGTGCCAGTAGGACCTGTAGTGACTGAGGTACGTGTAACGACCGTTATTTATTGACGCCATTATTTTAATTATTCAGATTAGAACGCCAGCTCAGATGACACGTGGAAGCTGTGGAGAGACTAGACCTGAGACTAACTTAGGTAACTGATTGCATTTTTGATGTTTGGCAAATTCTATGATGTATTTTTATATCAATTGTGTGAAAGTCATCATAGGTGCGTGTTTATTTTATCTTATCGGGCAAGTTGAGAGCCGGGGTTTGTGTCGTGAGGCAGGTCAACACGGGGGTTCGAGAGCTGTGAGATCGGACGTTGGGGTTTGATTAGATTAAGTTATTAAGCATGACTAAGGTTGAGGAGTTAATTTAATGGAAATTTAATATAACCTTAGGCTATAACTCAATTAGTTACATTAAGTGTGGGATTGCCTCGGGGTGTGTGCCGGACACGGGGCACAAGGTGCCGGGTAGTCGGGAAACTAGTGTGACCTTATTCACAATTTGTGGAATTTATTTGAGGGCCTAGGTAATTTATAGGAGTTAAATCAATTGATATCAATAAAATCCTATAGTTGTAGTTGGAAAATTCAACATCCTTAGGATGGTTCTCGAGATGCACAACAGAGTGACTAGAGGAGATCAGTGTCATGATAAGGTGTCATGATGTTGGGTGACACAGGGTGGTTAGTGACCCTAGGATTATCCTTGGGATTTGAGCACACACTTGATCAAAACCAAGTATATATATACTTGTTGATCGGTCAAATGGGTGTAAAAAGAGTGGAGATTGAGAGAGATCGGTGGAGAGGAAGAGGAGAAGAGGAAGAGATCATCAGCTAGGGTGGAGGGAGTGAATCAAAGTCATCCATAACAAGATCCAAGGTATGGAATCATCATAAGTGAGTTTTTATGAAATTTTGGGTTGTGGTTGGGAAGTTTAAGAAATTCGAATCTAGAAGAAGTAAACATTGAGTTTTGTTGAGATTTCATGTTCATAAGCTTGGTATGACATGGGTTGGATATTTGACCAAGTTTGAGAGTATTTGGATAACTTTGATCAAATGGGTTTTGAAACATGATTTTTATGATTCTTTGATTTTGAGGTTTAAGCTCGATAAATTTATGTTTAATGGTGTTTTTGGTGTCAATGAGGCATATGGGAAGTGTGGAAATCGAATGTATGGGTTTGAGTGGTGTTTGGAATCCAGAAATTTGAGTCTGGAAAAGCTGGACAGAGCATCATTAGCGCGCTAATAGGAGGACCTAGTGCGCTAATTACTCTATGGAAAATGACGATGAACAGTGATCAAGATCAATTAGCGCGCTAATGATCCACTGGAATGTAAATTAGGTGAAATTGAACATAATCATTATAAATCCAATTAATTGATCAATAAACCTCAGAATTAGGTCTCGGGAGTCCCAGAACATTCGTTGGAGTCGGGGACCAGTCGAGGGACGGATTTGGGGTATTTTTGAGGTTTTTGAGGTTTTGAGGTATGTAAAATCCAATCGAACACCACTACTGCATATACTTAAAATCCAATCGAACACCACTATTGCATATACTTGTTTGTTCATTGAGCTTTAATTCCTTGTTAATCTGAGTCTATTATTGATTGGAACGTAGGAGTTCCAGCGTTTCTTCGGGTGTGTGGGTTGCTTGGGAGAAATTGTAACTTAGGAGACAGTTTGCGAGGTCATTGGAGTAGGGTATGACCGGGCCACTGGTTCTAAGTTCACTTCTTATGTAGCTGTTTCACATCCATTTGCTTCTTAGTGTTGATATTCATGCATGTTCCTTTTGAGCAGTTTCGTGCATTATTTTTCTTCTTGTTAATTGCATGATTATTCCACACTATTTATGGCTTCTATTTATGTTTTCCTTAAACTAAATGCCTGGTGATTTTCCTTGGAATCTCACTTACTGGACTCGTTATCTGGCTTTTGTGATAATTGAGTGCAGATCCTGGTACCAACAAGGGTAAGGAGGTTCTTGGCGATTACATCTGACTTACCATCGTCAAGACTTGCTAGTACGTGTGTTAGTACATATGCTATTTTGATATTTTGTAGTATTTTGGGATGGGAACTTATTATCACTGTACTTGTATATAACACTGGTTCAGTTAATCGCCTATATGCATGTACAGCTCGGGATTCCACTATAGGTAAAACTAATCAGTATTATTTTGGAGTATGTTGATAGTATTATTGGCTTCCGCGGTGAAATGGTAAATAAATAAATTGAATGGCATAAAATCCAAGAGTGATAGATGAGGTGGATGGATGAGTGACGTGGCAGGTACTTCTGGAGTATGGGCTAGAGAGGTACCTGTTGCACGGGGCGACCCCAGAAATTGGGGCAGCCACAGTACGGGTTCAGACAGAGGTTGTACCACCTACATCGACGGATGATATGTCGAGTACTCCTATCAACACAAGTATTAGAGCAACAACTGAGGCGAGGCAGGCTCGTGAGTTTATGAGACATCATCCGGAGAAATTCCACGGGGGAACTGACCTTGAGGCTGCAGAGAAGTTTATGAGGAGCCATGAGAAGATACATGATGTATTGGCTACGCCAGCATACTTGTAGCCGAGTATATCTTCAGCCTTATTATTCAGCGAGGCCGATGTTTGGTGGCGCACTACGGTGGCATCGAAAGGAAAACCTAAGGACTGGGCTGAGTTCAAGGAGAGGTTCGAATGGAAATACATCCCTCCTACGGTCCGCAACCTCAAGAGAACTGAGTTCCAAAACATTCGATAGAGGTCAAACGAGTTCGTGATGTGGTATATGGACCGATACCTGCGATTGATGGAGTATGTCGGAGGAGCAGTTAACTCTGATGCCGACCAGGCGTATTATTTTATGTATGGGCTACTCGACTCGATTGGTTCGATAGTTGTGACGATGGCTCCGAGTACATTGCAAGAGGCCTACGAGAGAGCCATGGCTAGTGAGGGCTTTGTTAGTACACGTACCAAGGAGGTTACCACATATCAAGTGTCAGGACTGGATGGTGATTATAAGGACGATGACGTGGAGATGGCTACACCACAAACATGTTCAGTATCCACGGGGTTGGTTTCATTTGCTCCAGCGACCCACGTCGCTAGACGATCACCTCAGGGTGTACGGGCGGGACAACAACCGTATAGTAACCAGAACGGAGGTAGTAAATCGCAAGGAGACAGACGATATTATCAGTGCAGGCAGCCAGGACATATAGCCATCCATTGTCTTCAAATGGTGAGCATGCCGCAGGCCAGCGCTCCAAGAGAGCACATGCCATTGCAGACTTAGTTCCGGAGACGACACAAAACCCAACGGCGGGTAAGAGTTATTTTGCATCTTGGGATAAATTTGTTATGTTTGGTCGATAGTTTATATTCGACTCGAGTGAACTCTAGGTGAATTTGAGTTAGAATAAACTCTAGGTGGGTCAGTGGTAAACGGTGACTCTAGGTGAGTCAGGGACTAGCAGCGACTCTAGGTGAGTCAGACTTGGGGAGACTCTGTGTGAGATTGTTAGTTGAACGTGCTCTGTGTGAGAAATGGTGAGGAATTCTGTGTGAATACACCTTTCGAGGTATGATAGATATTTAGCTATATGCGACGACTCTGTGTGAGTCAATTTTCGAAGGGGAGGAGCAAACTGTGTGTGATACTCCTGACTCTGTGTGAGCCCTGACTCTGTGTGAGTCTAACCTTTGAAAATATATCTAGTTGTGTGCAATGACTCTATGAGTCAATATTTTGAAGTGGTGAACGAGGCTGTATGCTAGGAATCTGTGTGGGTCTAGGAAGAAAATGGAGTGTATGTCAGGTCATTGTGTGAGTTTAAACTCTATGTGAGTTAGAGCAGACTGTGTGCATAGGTTCGATGGAGTCTAGGATTTGTGTGAGCCCTGACTCTGTATGAGTCTAACCTTTGAAAGGATATCTAGACTATGTGTCCGTACTCTGTGTGAGTTTAGACTCTGTGTGAGTGAAAGTAGACTGTGTGTCAGGACTCTATGTGAGTAAGAATAGACTGTTTGTGAGTACTCTGTGAGAGTTTAGACTTTGTGTGAGTGAGAGTAGACTGTGTGAAAGAACTCTGCGTGAGTTTAGGCTCTAGGTGAGTTAAGAGGGTTATGTGCGTAGATTCTAGGTAAGTCTAGTATTTGTGTGAGCCTGAGTGAGGTCACATGTTTGACTCTGGGTGAGTCTACATTCCAAAGGAAAATGATACCAAGTTTTGGCGCGAATTCTATGTGAATTTGACATTTTGTCCCAAACAGATTCAATGTGAGCCGATTATCTATGGAACGACCATAGGACTGGTTAGGTTAGCTGGTGCCCACCAGTTAGGGAGCAGGGTCTCACCTACTCACATTTGAACGGGTCTATGTGAGTATGGTGGAGAGATTGGTCAGACAATACTTCCCTATTATGCGCATTTTACTAAGATTTCGATCGAGTTAATATTAATTTCGAGGACGAAATTCTTATTAGTTGGGAAGACTGTAACAACCCGAAAATTTGTGTTATTTTGTGTGATGAGGTGTATTATCGAGTGATACTCGTGTCTGTTTGACAAGGCGGTGATGTCGATAAAAGAGTAGTGATCACCTCGGGAAAATGTGTCGAATGGGGTTCGATGGGCGAATTACGGGTTTACGGTATCCTAGGGGAAATACATTTAAATAAAACACTGATAAAATAATAAACTAATGGCCGCCAAGTGATACACGGGGGTATAGGCGACACACGTGGGTCATATGGTAATGTGCACGCTGAGTATACTCGTTGGCGCGCACGACAAAATTGTAGGCAAATATATATATATATATATTTATATATGTATATGTATGTAATTATATATATATATAAATAAATATTAAAAATCAAATTAAAATGTAAAAGACCAAAAAGGGCTTTGGGCTTATTAAGAAAGAGGATAAGATTGAGGGGCATTTTGGTAATTTGGCTACCATTTTCATTTAACCCCAACACCACCACCACCACACAATTTATCAAGAGGAAGAGAGGGAAAGAGAGTCCGAGAGGAGGGAGTCCGGGAGAGAGGAAGAGAGAGTCATCAAAGACAGGGAGATCGAGAGCTAGAGGTGCAACAGTGACGTCAAGGCGGAGGTGAGTTTGTGTTGCTGGTGTTGTTTTTGTTGATGAATGTGGCTGTCGGCGATGGAGGTGATGGGGGGAGCGAATGAACTGCTCTTGTAGTTTGTTCGAGGAGGGAGACGACATGGTCGTCATCTCCCCTCCCTCCCATCTCAGATTAGCAAGCAAAAAAAAAAGGGTGTTGCAGCACTGTTTGCTGGAAATTTCCAGCGAACAACGCTGTAGAAGATGACCCAAACGGGTCGGGTCAAGGTGACCCGACTCGGATGTGTCAAACCGGGTTATGGCCGACCCGGTTGAGTCAAACCGGGTCATGGCCTGACCCGGTTGGGTCGGGTCTGACCCGGCCCAATCAGGTCGGGTCAGACCCGACCCGGGACCCACCCCTATTATTATATTAATAAATAATTATTTATTTAAATCAAATATATTTAAAAAGGATTTTAATTGAAATAAAATTCCAGAAAATAGGAAAAATTCATGAAAAATTCTGAAAAATTATAGAAAATTATATTTTCATCAAAGAAAGAGAAATTTGGAAATTTCCATAGAAGTGAAGTATTCGGGGTTCTTATGACACATTTTGTCAGGGTTTTTGCCTTGAAAAGCGTGAAATTGTCAAAAATAGTTAAGAAATTTTAAAAAATTTATTATTAAGGAAAATATGGGAAATGAATTTAAAAATTCAAAATTTTCCAAAAGGCCTTAACATGATATAAATTGATCAAAAAAATAATAACCAGGTGTCTAGTAGATTGGTGACAAGCGTGCGGAGTCGTTTGGTGGCGTGTGAGAACCGCGAGCGCGGAGTTACGTGCGGTATTAGTGAGTAAAACCAACTAGAGTATTTATATTATTTCAATTGTGCATTTATTTGAGCTATTATGTTTGTTGAGTGGTATTCTCTTGTGGATCATATGAATTGTTGAATTCCCTTTGTTATATCCATCCTTGTTAATTTATCAGCTTGGTTTTGATTGGATTCCTCAATGAGTGGTCTATTTGTGTCTAAGTGGACATCATGGTGCTCACGGCCTATGCCGTGAGTACACGGACTCTGGACGTCGTTAAACCTGCAGTTTGGAATTACGGTGGCCGTATGTTGAACTGTGTGTGACGCTGAAGGGCCCGTATGCGAACTAAGTGTGACCTAGGGCTAAATGCATTATTCTAGAATGTCGTGGGTTTGTGTAGGTCCAGAGTCTATCTTGGAAGTCAGGTCTTCAACTAAGTGTGACAACCTGGTGGACTTGGGACACTTAGATGCCTTTTCTTTTGGCTTTGTGCTTTTGACACTCATTTAACGTTGTTATCTTTGTGATTCACTTATCATGCTATCTTTTACATTCTTTGTGATATCCATGCATGATACTAGTTTAGCCATTTACTTGACATTGGAAATACTGTTTAAACTCTATTGGTATTTTACTCTCTACATCACTGTACTCACCGTCTAGTTTGTGATGGTGGACAGACTGACGAACAGACCAAGGCAAGGGATTAGCGCTAAGCAATTAAAGGCGAGGACCACGAGACATTCTCCTCTTGTGTATTGAGTATGTTTTGTATTAAGTATCTATATGGTTTTGTTGAACATGGGATTATAGGTTATGATAGATCTTGGACATGTAGGAAATTATTGACACTCTCTTTTGATTCATAGGGTGGATATGATTATAGGGTTTCCACACCCTAGGACTGTCTTAACTTGTGTGTCTTGAAGTTTATTAAGTAGTTTGAAGTTTAGTTGCTTCCGCTGTATCTGATAATAACTCACTAATTAATTAACTTCACTTGTAAATATGTAGTAAATGGTAAATGGTATGGAAGGCTGACTAGGCCTGCGTGACTCAGCGAGACTGGCTTAGGGGTTCGCGTAGGTCTAGGCTGGGCGGTGCCCAATTCAAGGATTGTGAAATTTGGGGCTGTTACATCTTTGGTTTGGACGCCTTTGCTATCAAACACTCTTAGTAGAAAACTCCATCAATCCACTTATGCCTTACATGCAATTGAAAGGAAATTCAGAGAATTGTGAGGGTTTTGAATGTTATATTGTTGATTTCAGGGAGGTTCTAGGAAGTCTTTGAAGGTCAAAATGAAGGTAATCCACTTATGGTCTAGTCTATTTGGGATGGTACACACGCACTTGACTTTCTAGTGTTATGTATGCATGCGGCGATCTATTTACCGCTTTCCTTTCAATTCTGCATTTTTACTTAACATTATTATTGCTTTCCTTTAAATGCATGGTGGTTTTCTTTGGGGTTTTATTCACTGGAGTCGTCATCTCTTTTCTTGATGACTAAGTGCAAATCTTTGTACTAGCAAAGGCAAAGGGATCCTCAGTGACTATCTCTAAATTTTCCAGTTGATCGATATTGACTCGTAGGTGTTTACTTTGTTATTTTGCTTTCTTTTAGGTATCAGGGGTCTATGAGAGACATTTTGTACATGTTTATATTTTACTTTGGATTATCTCGTCACCTCATATACATGGTACTTATTTTTTGGATTTTTCACAGTAGGTTGTTCGTATATTTAACATGAAATCTTATAATTTCCATGCTATATCATGTTAATCAAGTATTCCACTTATTTTACTTTCTAATATCATTAAAACTCTTATAAAACTCACGCCACACTTCCCAACTTGAATTATTAGATTAAAAGACAGAATTTATATAATTAATCTGATAAAACGGGCGAGTAATTGGCTAACTTAGCGTAATAAATGTATAACTGAACAAATCTATATTGAGATAAGGTAAGTTAGCACTCGCATCGCGAACGTTGGTGTGGCGCATGGCACCACCAGGATATGAGACCCAACGAGTCAGTGACATGGCGGGACAGTGGGTGACGAACACGACAAACTTGGGGCGCAAAGCCGCCATATAGACAAAGTATACAAGATACATCAACAACATAAGTCATACAACACTATTACAAGTAACCTTGACAATACATAGAAGAGTGAGTGTACATTGGATAAGGATACAAGTTACCAGCTGACTATACAAAGACAAGTGAGTGAGCAATTAGGGAGAGATACAAGTTATGGTCATCCATACTTCACAACACTTTCCCTTGGATGACACTTGCTAAGAAAATATGCCTCGTTAAAACTTCTACTAGAGAAAGACCTGTGGAAAAATCCAACAAAAGCTTGACATGAGTAAAGTATTGTTTAATTGCCTCATTTAAAAATTTTGCTAAGAAACTCAGTGGGATAAAACTATATATAGGTAAAGAAAAGAATACAAGACATTGATATACTTTGAGATAAAATACCTCGTTAAAACCTGTACTAGAAAAATCCAATAAGAAAAATATAATAAAGGAAAAAGATTACATTTTCGTCATATAGTTAGGATTGCGTCACTAGAAATCTTGCTAAGAAAAGCCCAATGGCATAAAACTATAATGAAGGGAATAAAGTGTAATATACTAATCAATAACTCCCCCTCATGTTGACATCAATGAAATTCGTTACATTTTTTTGCTTTCAGTGTCCTTGATTTAACTCAAGCCTTAAGTAGCTCTTCATCATTTTCATTAAGTCAAAATGGATCCTCTTATCCACTTCAAGTTATATAACAATCATTGAAGAGTTAAATGGAAGTGCCTAATCCATATAAAGTCTTTTAAGATTTTAATTGATGAACAAGTACTCCACTTGAAAAAAATATTGACTTAAAAATTGAATTAATTTTTTTCCAAGTTCTTCGATACCGTCAATATTTAAATCATGAACATATACATAAATTTGTTTATGATCTTTAAATGAAGACACATGGGCAAATATATTATTTGCATAATCTTCTTTAAGCAAATAATAACCAAGGCATTTGAACCACGTTCAACCGAATTATTTTCATCTGTACAAATACCAATTTATGTCCAACAAGCTTTATACCACCATATGTTTGGACAATTAGTCCAAAAGCTTCTTGTTTCCTCAATGAGTTTAGCTCTATTTGTATAGCTTATATATATATATATATCAACTATATAAAAGTACGAATATTTAATTTCAATTTTTGAGTGGTAAGCAAAAAGTTTTTTTTGCCCTTATTATTATTTTTTTGGGTAGGACCTTATTTTTATGATATTTTACATATATATATATATATATATATATATATATATATCTCCAAATCACTTTTTTGCCCTTTTCTGCACTCATATACATCAATGTATGTGAATTGCATCACCTCAATTCTCCCTCTCTCTCTCTCTATTGGTATTTTTTCTCTCGTACTCACCTTGTTTTCTCTGTTTTTCTATTGGTATTTTTTTTTTGCTCGCGCTTGCCCTGTTTTCTCTATTTTTCATGTTTTGATTTTTTGCCTAGGCTCGATTCCTATGTATCTTCAATTCATAAATTATTTTGTTATTCCTATAAAAAAATAAATTATTTTGTTATGTCTCATTTCTTTGATTTGTGCACTATGCCATTCACATTATAAATTGCATACTTGTAACCTTACACAATTTTAAACCTTGTACGTAGTATGAACTCAATAAGGTCCTATTATGAATTCTCGCAAGCAAAGAGAGTGGGCTCATTCGTGCGAAGCACGTAATGAAACATGTATATATATATTCTTCTACTACACTTGTTTTAGTGCATAAAAATATTGAAGACTTAATTTAATTTCTAAATACTTCGCTAAAAACCAATATGTCTAATGTCTCTAATTTCTTCTCATTGGATTTGGAAACTTATGATGGTCTTTTAAGTACTAGAAATTCCACACAATAAAATGGTTGCATATTGTAACGATCCAGAAATTTGGTTATTTGTGAATGATGATATGTAATATGTATTTATACTCGTATTTGAGTGACCGGACCGTGAAGTCGGTGAACGAGTGGGAAAACTAGACGAGTGGGATTCGACAATTGGGTTACGATTACACGGGAGACTTAAAACATAATTAAAAGAATTATTTAATAATTTAAATATTTATTTATACGAGACAAAGGCAAACATATACCTGTGGTGGGGGAATACGGACCAAGGAAACAAGATGGACCGAGGAAAAATTGTTGGAAAATATGGGCGTTGGTTAAACACACAACAGATAGACAAATATGTAAGATTGTTAAAGTGACACAATTCAAAAATGGAACACCCTTGGATTAGCCTCGAGATGCGTGTTTACGTGAAGATGAAGGGCCATCATTGGTGTAAAGAAGAAAAGAGAAAAAAAAACAAACATTTCTCACCTTATATACACCACAGTTTCATCTCTCCCACCTCCTCCACACTTAACCCTCACAGCACCCTCTTCCTCCTCTCACTAGCCCCGTTCTCACCGGTAACTGGATCACCTCACCGGACTTCTTGCCGGAGCAAGGTATACCTTCTCTCTCTCTCTATCTCTCTCTCTCTCTTTCTCGGTTTGTTCACTCTCTTCCTCACAGTTCTCTCATCTCTCGGCCTCCCTTTCTCTCGATCCACTCACCTCTCAGCTGGGGTGTTCTTGCCGGTCATCGGAGATCCAGTGGTGGCTGGGAAACTCGTCGGAGGTGGGTTTATCTCTCTCTCTCTCCCATCTCACTGTTTTAAGTTTCTTCTAAAACTATTTTTGTGGTTAGGTTTTGGAGAGGCTACCGGAGTTACTGGGGTGGAAGGAGACGTTCGAGGGTGGGCCCTCCTGGCCCACCAGAGACTACATTCCTGGAGTGTTGTTGGTTCTATGTTGTTATGCGTTTGAGTGTCGTTTTGCGCAAGTGTTGTTATTTATGTTGTTGTTGGACTGTTTTCATTGCTTGCCAGAAAACACCTTCATTGGCGGCATCACCGACTGACCATGATGACTGGGACGCTGTTGGGGACCCCACCAATCTCCTACGTGGGTCCCACTGTCTTCGGAGTGGCCAAACATCCCTATTTAACGTTGAAAAGATGTCATTTCATGTGATAGAGGTGGTGGAGCCTCGCCGGAAACCGCCACTGTCGGCGGTGCTACCGGCCGAACCACCACCAGTGAAGGTTGTCAGGATCTCACCTAATCTTTGTTGAGGTCTCGCAACCCTTGGTTGTGTTCAAAATTTTAATATGTTAGAGAAATTTGTTATGTTTTTATGTAAATATTAAGTTTAAGTATTGTTTAGTCAATGTGTTTGAACACCGATGTTCGAGGGTATTTCCCAGCCATTCAATGCTAAGGAAACCCTTCACTAACGTCGGACAACACCAGCGAGGTTCCATGTTCTTTTGTACATATCAGTTCAGTTTTCATGAGGAGTTATAGTTAAGTGTCGGTTTGTATTGAAATATCGTGTGGCAAGGAATGGTTATGACGTCGTGGTCATGTCGCCGGTCCTCGAGACCATGACATGACCCACATACGACTGAGCCGAGCCTAAGATTCGTGATTAGGCTTATATATGTGTTGTGAATTCAAAATCCAAAAGAGTTGTGTTTCAATGGATTTTTAGTCGTATCGATTGGTTATTGAGTTGTCAAGTATTAAAAACACGGGAAGTACTAAGAAGTTAACTTAGGTTTAATTAACGACTTAACCTATTAACACGAGTTTCCAACCTTGTTAGGTAGCTAGAAACTCAGGGATACGCGTTAGGACTCGCGGGAGTGTTGTACACGAGTTGCGATTAGTTCAGGTAAGTACATTTGCCACAAGCTAATGTACAATTTGTAAGCCAGTAAGAAAATGCCATGTGATTCATTATCTTTTATTCTGTTTCGTTATGCTCTATTATTGGTATTCCATTCCATTCCTTGTTGTATGTTCTTGGCGTAAGTGTTTCGTCTCGAAAGTACTAGGACCTGCACTAGAAGGATAAAATGCGGGCACTCGTGCGCATGAGTGTGTGACCACCCTTAGTGACCGTGTGACACCGAGTACTGGGTGGGTGGGTTAGAATCCCTCCCGTCATACCTGTGCTTTCGTTTGTGTCGATGGCCGGGAAGACCTCGCGTGGTCTTCGCCGTCATGCTATGACTTAGACCACTTATGGGCCTCTTTTGATTCCTTGGAACACACTTGACTTTTGATTGATATCTATTAGTCTGTTTATCATGCATCTTGTCTATTTAAATTCTTGTCTTTTTATTACCGCATGATATTTAGACTACTTTACTAGTTATATCATGAATTACTATTATATTCTTTTGGCATTACATTCGATTTTCTCCAGTTGTTCACCGTCTAGTTTGTGACGGTAGGTGCAGATAGAGCAGAGTGCAGTAGAGGCAAGGAACCTTGCTTAGGTGACTTTTTGTGAGGATTAGCGGCTTGACTTGGAGACTATTTTGTAGGTTTCCTTATGTTTTGCTTTTATGTATATCGTTTCATATATATGCTTTAGGATTATTGAACTTGAAAATTTTTGATAAGATTGGTATCATGTACCTTTGCATTCGAATTGTACATGAATACCCGGGGTTTTCCACACTTATAGAATTCCTATATTTCCCTTGATTGAGTTATTTCCCCTTTGTTATAATTGTTTAGTCTTCTGTTGTGTATTATTGCAATAACTCTTTATAAATTACTAAATTGATTAAATAGAAGGCTGACTAGGCTTGTCAGGTTGCCCGAGTGATGACTCGGGGCCTGCACGGGTCTAGGCTGGACGTACCCAATTGCACGAGAAAATTGGGGCCGTCACACATATAAATTATAAATTTAATTAAGAAATGAATATTTAATTAACAAAAAAGTTTTATAATAATAGTATTATAATCATTGGATCAAACTGGGGTCGGCTACATGGATTAAACTCTTTCATTGTTCTTGATTTAGTGCAATTGATGGTGAGTTTTTCAAATCATTTAAATCCCTCCTAACTAATGTGTCTCAAGTCAACTTCGGTCTATCCCTACCTTGTTGAATTCTATTAAGTCAAGTTTTCTAGTGAGGGCATTTGTAAGTCGTCTTTGCAGGTGACCAAATTCTCTAATCTTTGTGTCAATTGGTGATACTCCTAATTGTCGTTAAATTTTTACCTAAGCATCATCATTTCTGCTACATTCATTTTAAGTAGTTGTTGTTGCTTTACTACCTAACATTCACAGTGCTTACGATCTATAGCAACAATAAAAAATATAGCCATTTAATTATATAATCCAATTAGCAAATCAAAGGAGAGTGTTTTGTTCCTAATAATAAAATTAACAAAATGCTATAATTTATATCCTACATAATTTATGATTAGAAGACGTTTTATATAGAATTTAGATATATGGCCATACTTTCGTGACCTCCCGGGACCACTTTTTGTCAGTTTTGCCCATAATTTATTATTATATTTTTACTGTTAATTAATTAACAATAGGGGAGATCAAATATATGTGATGTTGACTACAGAATTTAAAAACAGTGTCCCGAGTGCGTGTTTTTCAGTAATAGAAATTAAGTGTAACAATAATGTTGCTTGATTAATTATATAAAGTCGGATATTGATTGACTCGAAATTAATTTTATTAATAGAATCTTGAAAAGATTGGGGTGTCCCCATCTCATAAATAGAAGAAGATGAAGAAGGCTATGCTTTTCTCAATCTAACGTTGCATTGTACTATTTGAAAATTTTATGTTGTGAGACAAAATTAACAATATATAATCTAATTTTAAATGTATATTTCATGAGAACTTTATGCCATTTTGTTTAAATGTATCATTTCATTGTTTTTGTAAAGTGGGAAAAATGAAGTGAGACTAGTTAGATCAAGCTTAATTATTAGGTGTTGCAAAGAACATTTTACATATACAATATAATAATAATAATAATAATAATAATAATAATAATAATAATAATAATAATAATAAAAATAAATTACTAATATGTATGCGTAAACCAAAAGAAATTAATATCTGTGTATTTATTATCTGGTTTCCACTTAAAATTAAAGAATAAAACATATCTACAATTTTTTTTTATTACAAGTTAATGAGGAGCAACCTGTTAGAAAATTTTAATAATCTATTGGGGTCACACATGTAATATACAATGTGTCACATCATTATTAATTTAACCTAATTAAAGTGATCTACTAATGTAAAATGTTATTGGCTAATGAGCATAATTATGGTCATGAAACAATGTTAGTGTAGATATCATATTGGTGTACAACTCAATTAGGTGCAGAATTAGCATATAACATAATAACTGCCCAGAAAGTTATTTATTTGGTTATGGTCCCCAATTTGTAGTTCATGTTGTGTATTCTCTATCCCCGTCAAGATATCACGTTAGGCTACGAACTACAATTGGAAGACCTAATTCGGCTTCGCAATTCTAATGGAGAATCCTGCAGGTACGCTTCCGTTTTACAATAATCATCCTAAATCATTGTGGCTTTTGTTCTTATTGATTTATAATAGATCTAAATCTAACAAGTGGTATCAGAGCCCACCATACATAATTCTTAGTGATTTAAAGTTCTTTTGAAAATTTATTATGTCTAAAGATCTTTTAATTTTATTATGTTGAAATTAATTTTTTTGAAGATTGTGATTTCAAATCTTTGTGTTAAAAAAAAATTGCCGATTGACTTTGAATCTGTTTTTTGAAAATCGAATGTCTTTTGGTATAAGTTTGAGAAAAACGCACCATATTTGCTAGATTTTCCTAAATCAAGGAAATTTTAATTTTCGATGAAGTACATTTTGACTATGGATAATGAATTTCGCGGTGTTTTGTGCATTGTGCTTTTGCATTGAATCGTAAAATGCGTACTGTATTTGTTGGATAATCTTTGAAATATGTAATCAAAGATTTTGAGTATATCGTGTTAATTATGATCTTATGTGGTTAAGATTTTCGATTATTTATTTTAGGAAACCAAAGAACTCACGGTTACATTTTTAGTTGATTATGGATACATTGTGGGTCCCACCATAATGAATATTTGGAAACAAATCTGTAAAGACCCATTACTTTAAGCATGTGATTAACAATAATCCGAATCCAAATTAATTCGAGTTAGGCTCGTGGTAAAGTCCGGGTCGTCGCGATTAACGGGTGTGTGGGACTGCGTGATGTATTGTGTTTGTTTGGTGTGTACTAGTATGTATATGTGAATAATCGGACCAATGAGAGAATGCCTAATACCATGTGTGGGTCAGGAAGGACGCACATGAGACGCGGGATAGCATTGACGCCAGTGTACTCGTTGGAGTAAATTATATAAGTATAGACATAATTATGGGCATATATATATATATATATATATATATATATTATGGAAATATATAAATATATATTAAAAATAGAAAATAAATAAAATAATGGTAAATTTTCGGGCGCATAATGATATGCGGGGTCACGAGTGACACACGTAAGACATACAGGGGGTGTGCACGCCCGAGAGTTCTCGTTGACGCGCCAACCGAAATTTTACGCGCAATATATCGATAAATATATATTTATATATAAATTAGTATATATATATAATAAATTGGAAAAATGTGAAATTACCATAAGAGGGTAATTGGTGTGAAAAGAAGAATGGATGAATACAAGGGCAGTTTGGTCTTTTCCCTGACCAAACCGCCATTCTTCTTCGATAAAGATCGAAAATGAGAATAGAGGGAGAGATCAAAAGAGATCGTGAGGAAGAGGAGGAGAGCTCGGTGATGGCGAGCTCGCGTGATCAAGACAAAATCAAGGTAAGATGTGTAGCTATGTGTCAGTTGTTGTTGTTGTGGTTGCGTTTCGGTGGTGGTTGGCGAGGTTCGGCCATGGCTCTCCCTGCTACTGTTAAATGTTGAGAACGATTGGGGGTTGGAAGCCAACCCCAAACGAAAAGAAAAAAAAATGAGCAGAGCGTCTGCTCTGCTCTTGGGGAAAAAGAGGAACAGTGGTTCCTGAACCGGGCCAGTTCGGCTCGGTTGAGCCGAACCCAGTTCAGGCCCGGTTCAGGGCCAAACCAAAAGAAAGAAAAGAGAGAAAATAGAAAGAAATTTCAGAAAAATAGGAAAAAATATGGAAAAATAGTATTTTGACCATACAAATAGAAATTGAAGGATTTCTATAAAAATGAGAAATTTGAAAGTCGGATGAGACTTTACACCGGGGTTTTTACCTCGAAAAATGTGATGGCCAAAATATGTTAGAAATTAGATCCCTGGATTCTGAATTCGAATGAGACTAATTTAGAAGTATTAGTAAATGAATATAGGACTTACGTTGATAACAATTGGTTTATTTTAGGTAATGAACCGATGTAAAAAGTTTGTGGACTTCGGAGAGTCGTACAAGTCGGTAAAACATAGAAGCTCAGGACAGGTAAGTGAGACTCGTATTTGTTATCAATTATGTAATGTAAATTAGTATTATTAGAGCATGTAGTGTACTGAACTGGGAATGGGGTAATGTACCATGATTTGGTTTTGTTTTACATAAATTGTTTTGAAATGAAAATGGAATTTGAAAAGAGGTTTGACGGGACGGATCGGCCTGGGGATTGAAACTGTGGTAGAGTTGCTAACCATCACCGTGCCCCCCAGTGACTTGGGAATATCCCGAACAATGCTTTCCATTTGAGTTGACTGCTCATTAGTCATAAACCATTCAGATGAGCAGTGATTAGTTTAATTAATGATGAGGGAGTGCTTCTCTATACTTTTATGAGTTAGCGACACATTGATAAAAACTAGTTAGATGCCCAATGACTGGTTCTTGAAGAATGTGAGAGGGCCACTCAAAATAAATACTGAGATTAAAAGTACAAATTATGGGTATATTGTAATAGACCAATGACTTGCATCTGCTTATACATTGATTATATTGATTCAAATGGTCCTTAGATATGCATTTGATTCATATTGCTATACATTGCCTTGATATTAATTGATAATTGATGGTTGGTATGAGAATCACTTACTGAGCATGTAGGAGCTCACTCACCTTAACGTTTTCAGGTATGAATGTACGCTAGGACTTGGAACTCAGGAAAGGAGAAGACCAGGAGTTTAGTATCTTCTCTACGGTGCAGTGAGTTTTCTGTTATATATATATATTATATTGCGTTATGATTTGTAATAAAATGGGTGGGAATAAGAGTTCAATATCGATGTTTATGCCCGTATTGTATATCTTGTGATTTAGCGAAAAAGTTTTAAATTTTCCACTGCGTTATTTTCATGATTTTTCATTAATATCAAGATATACAGGTTATTGTCAAGGAAATGAAATAAAGTTGCTGGTTCTAATTAGGTACGATCTGGTTTAGTGGGGCTTAATTAGGGTTTCAGGCCGAATGTTCTCTAATTGAAATTAGGGGATGTTACAAAATCGTTCATTGATTAAAAATTGAATGTGCATTTAATTTAATTTTGAAATCCATAAGGTTACATACATTTGATTTTGTGAATATTGCTCAGCCGAAAGGAAGGTCAATATTTAATAAAATTGAATGTGCATTTATGGTGATCAACACGTAATAATTATTTGGTTATTTTACACGTGAATGGTAAATCGACCCAAATGAAGGTTTTATTATTCGATGTGTTATTTTTATTATTAGTGTTTATTATAAAATATGATATCAATTACAAATTAGTATTTCGTCCAAGGATGAAATATTAATGGAGTGTCCGATATCTTAAAATGGATTTCATATTATAGTCTATTTTAATATAATCCAAATTTCAATTTTTATGCAATAAGAATAGTTGATTAAGGTTAATGGGTAATTTTAAAAACCACACATACATATTTTTCAAATATGATATTACCATCATAATTCAATAATGGCTATGGATAATGTATTAAGTGTTGTAAACTAATTAAAGGCAAAGCCAAAAAAGTAAAGATAAAGAACTAGAAAGATAACAAGAGAAGAGATAGGGGAGAAATAGAGAGAACTTTCATTCCAATATGGTATATCCATTACATAGATGTGAGCTCTTTATATAGGCCATCAAAGATCATAAGTTACAATTACATAATGGTGAAATGTGTAACCACTCATACATAATGGTGGAATGTGTAACCACTCACACATAATGATAGAATGTGTAACCGCTCACACATAATGGTGGAATACAAATGGTTTGAATAAGAAGAGTCATCCACATCCATTTTATTTACAACACTCCCCCTTGGATGACACTTGTTAAGAGATTGTGCCTCGTTAAAACTTCTACTAAAAAAAACCTGTGGGAAAAATATAGTAAAAGAAAAATAGTACACTATTCTCATAAATATTAAGATGGGTATAATATTGTTAAGATTGCCTCATTAAAAACCTTGCTAGGAAAACCCAATGGGATAAAGCCATAGCTAAGGAAAAAGAGTGCAATACACTAATCAATAATTCCCCCTCATGTGAACATGGGTGAAACTTGTTCAGTTTCTTTACTTGCAATGTTTTTAAGTTTACGCAAGCCAATACTATATGTAAGCCTTTTAAATATCGTAGTTGGTAAGGTTTTTGTGAATAAATCAGCAAGATTATCGCTCGATTGGATTTGCTTGACATCAATTTCACCATTCTTCTGAAGCTCATGCGTATAAAAGAATTTTGGTGAAATATATTTTGTTCTGTCCCCTTTTATGAATCCTTCACTTAATTGTACAATACATGCTGCATTATCTTCATATAATATGGTTGGAGAATCTTTTATTGAAGGCAATCCACATGATTCTTGAATATGTTCAATCATGTTTCTCAACCAAACACATTCACGACTTGCTTCATGAATTGCAAGTACTTCAGAATGATTGGAAGAAGTGGCAACCATAGTTTGTTTTACTGACTTCCATGATACAACAGTATTACCACAGGTAAATACATATCCCGTTTGAGAACGAGCCTTATGGGGATTTGATAAAAATTCAGCATCAGCATAACCTTGGAGATTCAATTTTACCCCTCTCGAGTAAAATAAACCCATGTCACTTGTTCCTCGAAGATATCGAAAAATGTGTTTAACACCATTCCAATGTCTTCGAGTTGGTGAAGAGTTATATCTTGCAAGTAGGTTGACAGCAAAAGCAATATCGGGTCTTGTATAATTTGCAAGATACGTAAGTGCACCAATTGCACTTAAATATGGTACCTCCGGACCAATTAGCTCTTCATCACTTTCTTGAGGTCGAAATGGGTCCTTATCCACTTCAAGTGATCTGACAATCATTGGAGAGATCAATGAATGTGCCTTGTCCATATAAAATCTTTTTAATAATTTTTCAATATAATTTGATTGATGGACAAGTACTCCACTTGAAAAATGTTCAATTTACAAACCAAGAAAAAGTCTTGTTTTTCCAAGTTCTTTCATCTCGAATTCCTTTTTTAAGTATTCGGATGTTCTAACGATGTCGTCGTGGTTTCCCACTATATTTAAATCATCAACATATACAACAATAATCACAAATCCTGTTGATGATCTTTTAATGAAGACACATGGGCAAAGCGGATTATTTACATATCCTTCTTTCAGTAAATAATCACTAAGACGTTTGTACCACATTCGTTCAGATTGTTTCAACCCGTACAAAGACCTTTGTAATTTTATAGAATGCATGTTATGAGGTTTTGATTTTATTTCATCAAATATTACAAATCCATCAGGGATTTTCATATATATCTTACTGTCTAGAGATCCGTACAGATATGCTGTAACGACATCCATTAAATGCATATCAAGCCCTTTAGAGACTGCAAGGCTTATCAAGAATCGAAATGTGATTGTATCTATAACAGGAGAATATATTTCCTCATAATTGATGCCAGGTTTTTGTGAGAAACCTTGAGCTACAAGTCTTGCTTTGTACCTTGTAACTTCATTTTTTTCGTTTCTCTTTCGTACAAATACCCATTTATATCCAACAGGTTTTACGCCATCTGGCGTTTGGACAATTGGTCCAAAAACCTCTCGTTTCCTTAACGAGTTTAGCTCTGGCTTGGATATCATCTTGCCATTTTTGTCAATCGGGTCTTTTTTTTACATTCATCCACTGATCGTGGTTCTGGATCATCATCATTTTCACATATTTCAAATGACACATTGAAAGCAAATATATTATCAGGAACAATTTTATTTCGATCCCAAATCTTACCAGAATTTAAATAATTTATTGAGATCTCATTACTTTCATCTTTTTCATCTTTTTCTAGAGGAAGTTGTTCCACATCAGAATCAACTTGTTCTGACAAACCCTTATCAAAGGATTCTTGTGCTTTCTCAGGAGTATTTTGATTTGTATTTATTTTTACTCCCATTTTCCTTTTTCGAGGAATTGTATCCTTTGAACCAACTGGTCTTCCACACTTTAAGCGTTTTGTTGGTTCTTATGCATTTTGTTGCATAGAGACATCAATTATTGCAGGAGCATTTACAGCTGGAATATGTAATTTTGTCACTTGTTTTGCATCATTAAATGCATCTGGTAATTGATTTGCAATTTGTTGCAAATGAATGATCTTTTGAACTTCAAGTTCACACTGATTTGTTCGTGGATCATAATGTGATAAAGTTGATGCATTCTAAGCAATTTCACGCCATTCCTTTTGAATTGACTTTTTATCTCCCCCTAATGGTGGGAAAATTGCTTCATCAAAGTGACAATCAGCAAAACGTGCAGTAAATAAATCCCCTGTTAAGGGCTCAAGGTATCTTATAATGGACGATGAGTTAAATCCAACATAAATCCCAAGTTTTCGTTGTGGACCCATCTTAGTTCAATTGGGAGGTGGTATAGGAACATACGCTGCACAACAAAAAATTCTTAAGTGTGAAATATTTGGTTGTTGACCTAAAATGAGTTGCATGGGGGAATGTTCATGGTATGCAGTAGGCCTATAACGAATGATAGATGCTACATGAAGGACTGCATGTCCCCAAACTGAAGTTGATAACTTAGTTCTCATGATTAAAGGTCTGGCAATTAATTGAATGCGTTTGATCAGAGATTCTGCCAAACCATTTTGGGTATGCACATGTGGAACAGAATGTTCAATGGTAATTCCTATAGACATGCAATAATTTTTAAATGCTTGAGATTGAAATTCCCCGGCATTATCAAGATTGATGGTCTTGATTGGGTTATCAGGGAATTGTGCTCTTAACTTAATGATTTGAGCTAAAAGTCTAGCAAATGCAACATTGCGGGTCGAAAGCAAACAAACATGTGACCACCTAGTTGATGCATCTATCAAAACCATGAAATATCTAAATGGTCCACAGTGAGGATGAATAGGTCCACATATGTCTCCCTGAATGCGTTCTAAGAAAATTGGGGATTCCACAACAATTTTACTTGGGGATGATTTAACTATCAATTTACCTTGAGAACATCTTGCACAATTATAATCACCAGCTGAAAATATTTTGTGACTCCTTAAAGGATGTCCACGCGAATTATTAATTATTCTTCGCATCATTGATGATCCTGGATGACCAAGCCGGTCATACCATTGAATGAATGTCTTTGGATCATTAATTTTCTTATTTAAGACGACATTCGTTTCGACATGCCTTTTCAAATAAAATCCAGAAGGTAATGCTGGGAATTTAAATTTTCAGATGAAACAAATCATACTGAATAAATTCTAGATAAGGCATTGACAACATTATAGTTGTACCATATATTGCATAAACATTAGCCTCTGCTAAGTTTAAATTCGATAAATACTCTTTATATTACAATGTACATGTAGTACAATAAGCAAGACATGCGTTATTCGCCTTTATTTAGCTCATAATTTGAACACATCTTAATGTGTCAATACTTAATTGAGCTATTTTTAATGGTAAAATTCATAATTTTGCCTTGATTTTGAAGGCATGGTAAAAGATCAAAAATATTTGGGTATGTATATGACAATATTTAGGCAACATAGCCTTTCGTACGTGACGAAAAAAATGTCACAATTATGAGCTCTCATTGTCAATACTAATTTACCCTTTCTAGTGGTGCAACACTTTTTATTCTGACTATCAATGGAATTGTCAATATGACTTTTACCATATCTTTTCACCTTTTCGACGTCCATAAATTTGTAATTACGACCATGGTCATTATATGGAACATATGCTTCTTAATTTGAAGCTAAACCAATTGGACATGTGTGATATTATATTTATAATATCTTATTATTTTACTCAGCTACCAGGAGACAAGGATTCAATCCATAATTAATATTTAATGGATTGACGTGCGCGCTCGATAATTTGTTGCAGTAATACATCGAGGCGAGCCACGTGGCTTTTATTTGTCTCATCGGTCATATTTCGCATAGCCTCAATATAGAGGTAATTGAAATTGCAGAATAATAAATGATATTTGACTGATATAAATTTTGTAGCGTGAGACCCAGCCGCTCATTTTGAGCCTTTTGGAGCATCACCAATTTTGGCCTTGATATAGATAGCTCCATGAGGTGAAATGATACTTTTCAAATCTCTAAAGAGTCTAAAGAGATATTTGACGAATAAATATTTATACGCATAGCCTTGAATAGATACTTTATATATAATTTGAGCATCCTGTTGCCTTGACAAGTAATTAATATTGTCAATATTGTTAAGGTAATTAATTCAATTATAATTAAATAAAATCTTTATGAAAATAGGGATAAGCTAAATAGTTTTCTTTTTATACAAAATAGATAATATACCATTAAATATATGTTCACAACTTGATTATTAATATGCAAGATGTACTACTTGTATGAGTTGGTGGGATAACCTCCAGGTTGGGTGGTGAGACGAAGTCTACTTAAAAACTATGCCTCCTCGAACGAGATAACCCGTCTCCCTTTCAATGTTTAGCTTTACCGGGGACAAGGCTTGCCCACTATCAACCCAAACTCATAACACTTCCTAGCTTTGTCTCCTTAACAAGCCTTCTTGAACTTCAAGATCTCCTCAATACTAGAGCAAGATCGTGTTGATAACGTATTGTAAACTAATTAAAGGCAAAGCCAAAAAGGTAAAGATAAAGAACTAGAAAGATAACAAGAGAAGAGATAGGGGAGAAATAGAGAGAACTTTCATTCCAATATAGTATATCCATTACATAGATGTGAGCTCTTTATATAAGCCATCAAAGATGATAAGTTACAATTACATAATGGTGAAATGTGTAACCACTCATACATAATGGTGGAATGTGTAACCACTCACACATAATGATGGAATGTGTAACCGCTTATACATAATGGTGGAATACAAATGGTTTGAATAGGAAGAGTCATCCACATCCATTTTATTTACAACATTAAGTACATTGTTTGACATTTTAAGTAGGTTAATTGTAGCAAGTAGTCGCCAAAGTGACCTCTCTTGTCTAGGTTGCCCATATAAAATGTTGAATGTTTATGTATGTAATCAATGCGGGTATTAATCGGTCCAAAGGAAGGTTAATGCTTGGTCGGATTGCATTCACACCTGTAATGGTAAACTTGTGATAATTATTAGGTTTTTCATGTGAATAATGAATCATTTAAATATATGTTTATTGTTTGGTATGCATTATTATTAGAGCTTGATCATTACCACAAGAGTATCACTAGTAGTCACTGTTACTGTCTAAAGACTATTGATGATGCACTAGGTATCTTGAGATAGGATTGCCATTTATTTGAATTTATGATGATGGATTTCGGATATTTATGTGAGTATATTCATGTTAATTAAATTGTTCTTTTCACAATAAGTCTTGCTAGAGTATATGTTCATGAATTTAATAAAGATTTTAAACGCACTAAAAAATAGAAGGATACATTCCCTATTTCAATCTATTTTGAAGTTGATTTGACCTATATACCACAAAACACTTAAGGTTAGATTCAAGTGCTATCACTAACTTAAGTGTTTCATTGGATAGTTGTCTCCACCATAATGGGTCAATTGATGTTGAAAGTGGCATATATGTTAAGGATGGCCAAAAATACTTGGAAGTAGAGACAATAAGACACTTCAAATTATTATTAATTGCTAGATATTATGAAGACTTAATGGATAATTACGTTCTTCCATCTTTTAGGTAGAATTATATTTATATTTCTTATTTGAACAAATTTGGTTATTACTGTTCTTTTGGAAATAGTTTGCTCAACTTATCCATTAATTTAAATGTTGCTAGATCTAGTATTTTTATGGTTTCATGTTTATGATATGATGATAATATGAATTTGTTTAATTTGGTTGCTTCTAAAATGAATTATTAATTTTGGAACATTACACAGTTAGCAATTATTTATTTATTTTTATTTATTAAGTATCTTAAGTGATATAGGGGCTTAAAGTTTTATGATCCCAAAATTTATGATAATTCTTTTTAGACGAGAATATACATGTTCTACAAAAATATTGAGTTTGGGAAGGAGAAATGTAGTTAGAGACTTTTTCATTGAGAAAAAAAAAATCAATTCTAATTTCTGAATTGATTTCGATAGTTGCTTTTCATGAAACAAATTTTTTGATACTCAATATATTGTTGTTCTTCCACCCATTTATAACGAGGAATTGTTCATTAAGAGCAACCTCAACGTCTTAAAGAACTAGTGCATCAAGAGATAGAGACTTTGCTTTAATTCACTTAACTAATGAGGAAAATAATGACATGATGGATGACGATCCAATCAATTTTTGACATGACATGCATGGCTCTAATTCGAAAAAATGGATTGACGCAATGAATAGAGAATGTAAGTCTATGAAAAAGGACCTTCTCTTTGGTTTTAATGAAGGAATCTTGTTAGGATAATCATGACTCTTGTTGCATATTATGATTATTATGATTTAATGTTTTATTAGATAGATATGTCAAGAAAGTATTAGTAAATTGACAAAATCTATTTGTTGGCACATCTTGTCTTAGGTACTACAAATTTCACCATGTTATTCTCTCATTCAGTTTTAAGATGAATGATATTGATGATTTGAGTATTACAGATTCAGTGGGAGTATGTTGATGATATACTATTTGTCAGTAATGATATAGACACACTGAAAGAAACCAAAAACTTTTTATTTAAAAATCTCGAGATAAAAGATGTTGGTGATGCTTTTTTTTATGGAGATCCAAATACAACGAGAGAAATCTTGAGGTATTCTAAGATTATCAAAAAAGGGTAATGTAGATAACATGTGTTTAGAAGCTTTAACTTGCAGGAATGAAAACTTGATGATACCCCGTCGCTAAGACAAACTCAGTCTTAGTCAATGCCTTTAAAAGGAAAAAGTAAGTTCATAAAATATGTAGAGAAAATTCTGCATTAACAATAAGAAAAATATTATATAGTTCAACTTTGTACGCGTTCAAATTTTGTGTATATTGTTGATGTATAAGGCATACACTAAAGAAAATAGTGTATCGATGTTTGAAAGCAATAAGTTTTTTAATGTATTTGAATAGAACAACAAATTATATACTCGCATATAGGATGTTAGGAAACTAATATTTTGTAACGTCTACATTAATTCTATAACGTCTACACTGATTGTGTAACATCTACATTAATCGTGTAATGCCTCCAATGATTATGTAACATCTACAATTATTATGTAACACTTCCACTGATTTAGTTTTGTACCATTTTATAAATAGGGCACCATACCGTACATTCGAATATATACAATAAACTTATTCTATTCTAAAACTATCATGGTATCAGAGCTTGGTTTCTAATCCAAGGTCACTTGACTTTTAAGTCAACGATCGATCCTTGATATATCTTAGTGCGTGTTCATGTGTTCGATTATGCTTTTGTTTTGATTTCCTCTTGTTTCTCTTATGTGTCTTCACACACGTCTGTCTGTTGTACCAATCCGTTTGACTCTTCGGCATCGCTCAGTTAGCCAATCCGCCTACCATGTTCACACAAATTTGGTGCTTTACAACTTAGCTCCGATAGTCATTCCACCGACTATGTTGTTCTGTTCGATGAAACTCGTTCCATCGATTATGTTATTTTGTTAGTCGTTCAATCGACTATGTTGTTCCATTAGTCGTTCTGTCGACTATGCTGTTCCGTTAGTCGTTCCGTCGACTATGTTATTCTGTTAGTTGTTCCATCGGCTATGTTGCTCCGTTAATTGTTCCATCGACTCAGCTCCGTTAGTCGTTTCGTCGATTATGTTTTTCCGTTAGTCTTTTCGCCGACTATGTTGTTTCATTAGTCGTTCCTTCTACTATATTGTTTCATTAGTTGTTCCACTGACTTAACTTCATTAGTCGTTCCGTGGATTATGTTGTTCCGTTAGTCATTCCGCCTACTACGTTGTTCTATTAGTCGTTCCACCGACTCAGCTTCGTTAGTCATTTTGCCGACTATGTTGTTCCTTTGTTCAATAATCACGCTCGTTATCCGCCTACCTATCTGAAGATTCTATATGTGATCACTTGCATCCATTCATCGCGATCTGGTCTCCCCACGCAGAATTGTCGCCAACTTTATGTCTCCTCATCTTATTCGTTTGCAAACTCAAGTGGTTTCGTTGCCACCACCTTGAGTTTGAGGGGGGATGTTAGGAAACTAATATTCTGTAATATCTACATTGATTCTGTAACGTCTACACTGATTGTGTAATGTCTACATTAATCGTGTAACGCCTCCACTGATTATGTAACATCTACACTAATTATGTAGCACCTCCACTAATTTAGTTCTGTATCAGTCTATAAATAGGGCACCATACTGTACACTCGAATATATACAATAAACTTATTCTATTATGAAACTATCATAGGAGGTGAGACCAATTGGAGATCATTGGGTACTGAGCCTTCGATTGTGTTGGATGTTAATACAGTATAAGATTCAATTTGGGCTATATCTATCTATTGACTAGGGGTAGTATTTATTATTGGTGCAATGCTAAGAAAGGTCCTATCACAACCACCTCTATTAGAATTTATAGCATATTATGAGGCATCCTGTTATGAATAACTAATGAATTTTTGTCACGAGGCTGAGATTTATGAAATATATTGAAAGGCCACTTATGATATATCGTGACAATAAATAAGATATTTTACACTTTAACAACAATAAGAATTTGACTTAATCAAAACACATTAACTTCAAGTTCTTAGTTGTTAAGAGAAGGGTACAAAGTGGACAGATTATTATAGAGCATATAAGAGACAAACTCTGTATAAACCTTTTAGTAAGGTTTTTTTTAACCAAGGTCTTTCATGAGTATATTGCTCAAATGGGTGATACAGATTTACAAAATTTATCTAGTTTAGTGGAAGTTTGTCACTTATATCGTGTGCCGCAAATTTTGGCTTTATGATTATATGATTTAATCTTTAGATATTTTGTGATTAGAAATAAAGTTTGGTTTCGATTCAGTACACTTTGTATGATAATGTTTAATAATCTCACTTATGTAGGACTAGTTAAAAATCGACATGTACAGATCACCTTCATGTGATTTTCATGCTACACTTTCGTGATTGATTTATGTCATTTGGTTATGTTAATATTTGTAATCATTGATAGGTTTAGTTATGATCGATATAACGAAAACCGCTTTGGTCCTATGTTGATATAATTAATGGACGAGATTGTTTGGTATGCCTTATGGTTATGATGGCAATGTTTGAGCTCATAAAGTATGAAATATTTATTATGATACATATGTGACCCAGTAGGACATTGTTAGAAAATTTTAATAATCTATTAGAGTCACACATGTAATATACAATGTGTCACACTATTATTAATTTAGCCTAATTAAAGTGATCTACTAATGTAGAATGTTATTGGCTAATGGACATAATTATTAGTGTAGATACAATATCGGTGTGTAACTCAATGAGAGACAGAGTTGGCATATCACATAATAATTGCCCAAATAGTTATTTATTGGGTTATGGTCCCCAATTTGTAATTCACGTTATGTATTCTCTATCCCCATCAAGAGAGCACGTTAGGTTACAAACTATAATTGGAAGACCTAATCTGCCTTCGCAATTCTAATGGAGAATCCTGCAGGTACGCTTCTGCTTTACAGTAATCATTTTGAAGCATTATGGTTTTTTGTTCTTATTGATTTATGATAGATCTAAATCTAACACAACCTTCAATAGATATTTTTGTTTGATCAGTTATAAACTCACAAGTAGTAGCTACAAGTTTACTGATGTTTAATTAGCGTATGAGAGCTAACCAAATAAAGTAGATTAGCCCATTGGCCATCAAATCTAGGTGACCTAGTAGATCTAACGAGCCTGCAAAACTATCGGGATCCATAATGAACATATCCTATTCTACCAATATTTTTAATGGACTTAAATTAAATACTATCAACTAATTAAAGGTATAACATTTATTTATTTATATACGTATATAATTGTATTTCATGATACTTAAACTTTAGTTCTCCTAGTGAAAATGCTAGACCTTCTCCACTATTTTTATTTTGTTTTTGGGGAATAGACCTCTAGGGACTTGGTCACTAGTTAAAAATATATACGACTTATAATAGGAGAGAAATTAATAATCAATGCAAACACTTTGTAGTTTTTCCAAGAAATTTAAAATTATATATGGATATGCATGCTAACGGTTGAGCACTCAACAATTTCAAATCAACGAATATAATTTTCTTTATTTTATTTGTATATTTGAATAAGTGCCTCGAGCACAATGGGGCCTTGTTATCGCAAAAAAAAGTGCCCTGCAATTACAAATGATGCGTGTCAATCAAGCAATACATTGATATAATAGTAATTAATATGTGCCATAATTAACTAAATGATACAAACAAGAAATGGCTTGGATGTCTTAAACATTCCCACTACTAGTTGAACACTTAAGTCTATTAACTTTTTATTTAGTTTAAGTCATTTTCATTTATTTGCTTTTTACTTAGTCTTTATCTGATCAATATAAGTGAAGCAAGTGTCTTTAGGTTATTGGCTTATAGAAAAGTTACGGTTTTCTTTGTATAAAAAGAACTCTTGATGAATAGAATGGCAAAAAAGAAAAAAGTTCAATTTTATTCATCTATCTTCTTCCTCTCTTTATGTTTTTCCTTTAATGTCTTTCAATTCCTTGTTGTCTTTCCTTTCATATTAATGCTTTGCACTTTCATTTAATTTCTATTCTTTAGTAGGTTTGATCCCACATAAATTAGGCCCTTATCATTAGTGTTTTCATCTTGTTCTTCATGCCTCCAATGGATGATTAAGCCATTGTTGATGCACTCAATGATCTTGTTGAACTAGTAAAGGCAAGCAATGAGCTACTAAAGGCAATGGTGACAACACACTAACAAAATGCCTACTATGACTTCTATGCTTGTGCTACTCCTCAACTGCAAACCAACAACTAGCCAACCCTGCCTCACTCATCCCCATTCATCTATCTGTTACAACCCTTCCCAACACCACCCTCCATCGCTCATGCCTACACCAACCCATCATCAATGTCGACTTCTCCAACTTCAACTCTGCCTTCATTTATGCTTTTTATGGCCTCGCATGAACACTTGCCTTCGTAACAACCTATAACACATTTTCCTCTACCCATTCACTAACGCACAAACCCCAAAATCTCCTTCCCTAATGCCTATAAGTTCACTGTGGGAAGGCCTCTAGGAAGCAAATGGCAACGAAAGTAGTACTGGACTCGTCGACGGGTGGCATGAAAAAGCGGCACAAATTCAAATTGGGGATGATAGCAATGCTCCTAGGGTGACGAAGGCATACCTTGTTACACTGACGAAGCACTTACCTATTGAAGTAGAGCCTTAAAGAATATTGTGTATTGTGTATCTATTGTATAAGGTACTAATGTACTAGTATCATGTTTCATTTATGTGTATGTCACATAGTGTGTTAACTCAGTGTATAATAGGTGTGGGTTATCTCAATTACTACTTACTATATAAGTCAGTGAGTTTAGTTAGCTTGTAAGATGTTTTTGGTGAGATGAAACATAACACATAATGTGTGTGTTGAGTAAGAAATAGAATTTGGCATCAGAGCAGAAACACATTCTGGGTTTGTGTTCTTCGTTGATTTCTTGATTTACAGATTTAGTGAAAGAGTTTTTCTTGATTGGGAGATCAAACAACAGAAAGTGTGCAACTTTCGCAATCTGAATCTTTCTTGATCAAATTTGCTTGATCAAAGGTCTCAAACATGGCAGATGTTGAAGATTCAGTGACGTTGAAGAAGCGATTTCTTTTGGAGTGGAAGATGATCTTCATCTTCAAAATTCTGATCATCCTGGTATGGTTCTCGTCACAAATATGTTGACAGGCCAAAATTATCTTTCTTGGAGTCGTACAATACTAATCCCGTTAGGAGTGAAAATGAAGATTAGCTTTGTTGATAGAGGTTTCCCAAACTAGTTTCATCAGATCCTCTTTTCGATAGGTGAAATAAGGTAAACTGTGTGGTCACTTCTTAGATTTTAAATTCGATTTCGAAGGAAATTATTTATGCTTTCTTGTATTCTGGAACTGCATTTTGTTTGTTGATTGAGTTGAAAGAACGCTTTGATGAATGCAATGGTCCTCAAATGTATTAATTGAAGAGGGAAATTGCTTCGATTAGTCAAGGAAATCGTTCAATTTTGGCATATTACACTGATCTGAAGAAACTTTGGGATGAGTTGAATTGTCTAGCACCAATACCTAGATGTGATTGTGGTGTTTCTTATAAGTTTGCTGAAATGAATTCCAATGACAAATTAATGCAGTTTTTGATGGGATTGAGTGATTCATAATATGTGACAAATCATATTCTGGTTATGGATCCTTTGCCTAGTATTACTAAATCCTACTCAATGATTGTTAGAGTAGAGAAATAAAGGGAGGTTCATATAGCTTTTATGCCTGAAGCTGAGTCTGCTATCATGATTAAGGTTTCTCATAACAATAGGAATCATAAGAAAGATGGGGGATTTAAGAAATCACGGAGTGTTAATAAAGATACCCTGTATTGTAAGTTTTATAAGATGAAAAGACACACAAATGACACTTGTTTCAAGATTCATGATTATCCAGAGTGGTATAAAGCTGATAGGGCTCAAAAGCAATCTGGAGATCAGAAGCATGTTGGAGATCAAATCAAAAGTTATGCTCACATGCTAGAGTTCCCATTGGATTTCATAGATGAGAATTCTTTGAAGTATGAGACAATGCAAGCTAATATTGCTAATATTGTCCAGCAGGAGTTCCATAGGCTTATGAACGGCAAAGGGTTTGTGGCAGCTGATGGATCAAATGTTATGAACTTTGCACATTTACATGATTTTGAAGGTAGTGCTCTTCATCACAATTCTTTGCTTGAATATTACGTTTATTGCTGATTCTTGGATTGTTGATACTGGAGCCACAAATCATATGTGTACTGATTTTAGTTTACTACAATATCCTTTTTACCTTCTAAACCAATGCCTATTTTCTTACCTGATGGTTCTATGAAATTTGTTGATCATGTTGGTCATGTTCAATTTTTTTCTACACTTGTTCTTCATTCTTGCTTACATATTGCCTATTTCAAACATAATCTCTTCTCAGTTAGTAAATTGACTTCTACTTCCAAAGTTAAATTCTTGTTTCTTAAACAATTTTGTGTTTTACAAGACCTTGAGAATTCTCAGGTTCTTGCTGTGGGAAGAGCATTGGCAGGTCTCTATGTAATTGATTCAAGCTCTTTCTCTCCTAAGGTTATTCAATGTTTTACAAAATACTAGGACAATTCTTTAAAATTTTCTACTTCTTGTGATGCAGTAACTTCCTTGATATTCTGGCATGAAAGATTAGGTCACCCTTCTCTTACTTATGCTAAACATTTGCATACTTTGATACCTGAATTTGTATTACAATCTCATGTAACTCCTTATGATGTATGCCATTCTTCAAAACAATGTCGTTTTTCTTTTCCAATTAGCTCTATTAAAACTACTCATGTATTTCAACTTTTGCATATGGACATTTGGGGTCCCTATAAACAACAATGTTTTCAGGGCTCACACTATTTTTTAACTATAGTAGATGATTTTAGTAGGTTTATTTGGACCTATTTACTTTCCTGCAAATCATCTACTGTGAATACTATAGATTCTTTTATGAAGTTTGTTTACAATCAATTTAACACTTTTGTTCAAATTGTTAGGACTGATAATGGTTCAGAATTTGTAAATACTGAGTGTGCAAAGTTGTTTTCAATTACTACTTACTATATAAGTCAGTGAGTTTAGTTCGCTTGTAAGATGTTTTTGGTGAAATGAAACAAAACACACAATGTGTGTGTTGAGTAAGAAATAGAATAAACCTTCATTACCACTTATACAACTAACTACTACGCCCACAAATGAAGATATGTTGATGATAGAGAAAGCAGTCATACTTCGTTTAGTTTCCTATTCAATCTTGCCAATCCTAACATAAGTAGCTAGGTCGCAAGTAAACCCCTTGTTGTGAACCCATCTCTTGATGATTAGATTCAAGTTATCATTGTGATGCCTAGATCTAGGTTATCTCTGCCTTCGACATCAGATCTGGATGATAGAATGGCTCCATGGAGCTATTCTTTCTTACGGTGGAGCTCTCTATCGTCGCTCCTAATATACCTCTCTGGCCACCACTGTCAGGCTTCATTTCCTCAAGTCTTATCTCATCTGCTCTCGAGAAAGATAATAGTAGTGTGATGGCCCCAATCTTTCAAGGTCATCCCGTGACCCACGCCCTCCGCTCGCAAGCCCAGCAGCGCCTGTCACGTCACCGGACACATCACCACTACTGCCATGTCCGCAGCTCTGTGAAGTAACGCTCCATTTAACTAATCTTACTATATTAAATTGTTAAATTCTCCTAAACATCTAGCAGGTTAATTGATAATAATAACAGCGGAAGCCTTTAATGCGTATTTTATGAGAATTTATCAAACCTAATTAGTGGAAAACCCAAAAATAAACACCATGTATATAACTGAGGTGAAGTAAACAGTAATCCATATACATGTGATAAAGTTCTAAAGTCCCCAAAACCCAGCAAAACAAAATATACATACTAGATAGTCAAAACATGAGCTGTCAGCAGCAATGGCCTCAGAGATAGTCGCCTAGTACCTCTTTTCCCTTGCTCTTGCTCGTACTAGGATCTGTGCTCAGTTGTCCAACACATACAACAAGTCCAGTGAGTAAATTCCCAAGAGAAGTCTATACGATAATCATGAAAATCACAATAACCAGTGAGACATATGAATATGATCCTAGTAATAGGAATCATATTCCCATGGCTGGCAGCAAACAACATTTCACAGCAAACTATCGTTCGCACACAGTGGAAATAAAACACCTGAAAGAAAATCGGTTCAACCACAATATCAATTAAAACTAGATAGAGGTGTGACGGAGTCTAGCAAAACTAGATCATACTTTGTAGATTCGGATGCCCCGGCTGAACACATCAAACCTAGACCACACCCGAACTACTAACGGTGACAGGAAACACATCACAACCCACCGGATATATACACCCCACTAGGCGGGTAGCTATTCACCGATTGAGCCCAGTACATGCGCTACAGTCTAACCTGCTAAACATGGCAACCAACATAAGTAAATGGATAAACACACGTTTACATGAACACACCACGCATAAATTAAAGTGTAACATTCTCAAGGGTCTTACGCACCTGTAAACAAGCACTTCAACTTCCTGAACCTGTCGAACCGACCCGCCTAGCTCCTGGGTGTCTGAGCTAAGGTTCCCCAGTCCCTGAAGTCCATTTATAGTGTTTATTAGTTAATTAAGTGGGTTAGTTATCAATTAGGTTCGATTTCACTTTTATAAATTCAGGGGTCTGATATTTGCGCACTAGTCAGGGGAATTAGCGCGCTAATTGATCTTCGACACTGTTCATCATCTTCCCAAGTGTGATTAGCGTGCTAGTGTTCATCACTGAGCGCACTAATTACATGCTGCCCAGAAAATTCAGAAACTAATTTTGGGTTTTCCTTGTGTTCCAACACCTCAATTTATCATACCAAGAATACGCACACGCTAAAAACATCAATTTACTATCCAAAATACCATTTAAACAAAGTTTTCCTACAAAAACTGAGAATCAAGGTGTGCATGTTTGAAATCCGAAATCACCAAATTCACTTCAATTTCCCACAAATTTGATTCAAAATGATGTATTTCATCAAATTAAACCTCAAAAGCATCAAATTCATCAAGAACAGTGACGATTTCCTCATGCAACTCCGAGTTACTTCAACCCACAAAACCCATATTTTATCATAAATTCAAGTTTATGATGTAGAGCTTACCTTTGATCTTGCTGTTTGATGCCTAAATCACCTCTCCAAGCTCAAATTCGTACTCTCCAATACTGGATCTCTAACTGATTCTCTAAAATTTCCTTTGTTTTGCATGCATTCCTCGATCAAATGTGTATTTATACCATTTATTCTAATCTAATGTGTGCACGCATCCCAAGGACGATCTAATGGCCATTGATCACCCTATGTCACTCAAGTTCTGAACACCTTATCATGACACTCCAGTCCTCATTTCACTCTATTGTGCATCTCGATGATCATCCTATGCACCCTGAATTTCCTAGCTACAACCTTAAGAAATGTAATAATTACTTTGATTTGGCTCACACACCTTAGGCTTGACCACCAAATAATTTATAAAAATTTATATGTAAGGTCACACTAATTCTTAGCTCCCTGACAACTCATGTCTTGTACCCGGCTACCCGATACCCGATCCCCGACATGCATTTCGGGACATATACCCGACTCGTGACCTTGCCCGATATCAACATTCACACATGCGATGTCTATATACATAAACATAATTAATATACCCTACATCGCAATACTAGGCATCACACCATGCACAAATATCATAAATATAACCTGGGCTCCCAAATCTGAGTCGCCCAGTTGTCCACGTAATGCCCGAATTACCCGTTAATCATCGAGATTAACACTAATATTCGATTAAATTAATTTGGGTCGTTACAAGTAGACTACTCAAAATTTTCTTGGCGCTAAGCTAACTCCCGAGCAACTAACTTCGAGCTCCTCCACAAATTCGAACTCCTGGCCTTCCATTGTTGGATGAAAGTTTTCAAGAGGATCATATTGGGGGCATGTGCCCTATGTCAATCTACAAACATTGTTTATCTTATAATTTTAATTAATAAAATAGAAGTTTTCCTTTGTTGTTTTATTATTAGTGGTTGCTTATTACCTTATAATAAGATGCAAGGATATTTATTGAAATAGTCTAAATGTGACGACTCGCACCTGACCTAGGGTCAAGTTGCCCGGCCCAAACCGTTACCTAAACCCGATACCTGAACTAGGCCCAAATAACGGCTTGGCACGCCTAAATAAACCTGCAGAATAATCAATCTAACAAGATATATGGTAATAAGTGTGTGAAAGATAATCATAATAAAACCATAATATCTTATATAACATAATAAGGGTCTATCATCTTTAATATTAAAAAGTCTTATACAACTTCATAATAACATTATAAAGGTTCAAAACTACCCATTAACTAAGTCTTAACTTACAACCCACGTACGAGGTTTACAAAATGATCATTATTAACAATATACAAATATTATACTAGGCTCACATGTAAAGGAACTTCAAGATAGATCATTTCCCTTACCTTTCTTGTCTATCGCGCTGGTAGATGGACCTGTGGGGTAAAGTGGGGTGAACTAAAGAACCATCGGTGCTCAATAAGAGGAAAGACCCGCTCAAACATTAAATATGCAAGTACTACCTAGTACTCATGCAAGTTCTAACATGACATCAAATCCATACTCACAACACATCATGTAAAAGCCAAATAAATGTAATTCATAATCAAACATATGTATATAAATGAACAAATGATTAGGTACAAGTATAGATATTGCTCATGTTCATCATAGTTATGGAAATAGATTCATTTTCTAAGAAGAAACATATAAATAGAATTTTCATTACCAAACTAAACATTATATAATCTAAGTATCAATATTTCAAGTCGTAATTCATTCACCGTAATATACATAAAAGCATGAAGGTTTCAAAACGCATATGATAAACATTCATTCATTTCATGCATCATAATATTCACCACTCTTCATTTATAAAAATCTACACATGACATACATAGAAAGTCAACTAAAATATTTAAATGAAATGCGATAGATATATACTAATATAGTCCATTGTTTTATTTAATGCGAACTACATATTGGTAAGGATCCGATGACTGAATCCTCTACTTTTAGGTTGGTACAATAACTAGTGGGAACGTAATAACCGTTGTGCCCTCTAAATAATGGTACCAAAACAAAAGTAGTTTCATCCAAGCCGTCACCGCTACACGTCTCAAAGAACAATCAAGTAGCAAAGGATGGAACTCCAAACCCTTACCCTCGAATGGTTCACCTTATGCATTCTATTAGTCAAGTAAAACCCTCGGTGGTAACTACCACAAACATTCTAGGGCATCCAAAATATAGACTACTTGCTAATTTGACCCGCGGTGGAACTCCACAAACATTCTAGGGCATCGAATAACATAAAAGGCAAAACAGTGCATTCACAATTCCATAGATAATAGAGATCCAAACCAATATCACGACGCAACCCATAATCGAGTCATTCTATTCAAAACATGAATTCCTAATTATCTAATGTTCAAGCCATATTTAATGCACGAGTGAAGCCCCCCCACTTACCTGGACCCGTCACGATGCCTACACCGACTCCTCGCGCACTTGGGGTCTTACGTGAATCGCCTCGCGAATCTAAGCAATTCATACAACACTACATAAGCGCACTTGGGGTCTTACGTGAACCGCCTGGCGAATCTAAGCAATTCATACAACACTACATAAGAAATTCACTCAATCTAAAGTTGAGTATTTTACTTATTAACTTATATTTGGGGACCCAATGGTGCGGGTCCCACAGGTTGTACCATTTAAGGGCTTTGTCGGAATGCCGACGCCCATCGTAGTTTTATTTTATTTTATTTATTATTTGGCCAGGGACCAATTTGATCCCTGTTTGGTTGAACAGGGACATTCCAGCCCTTGGTTAAACCAGACCAAAAAAAACCCCAGGGTTGATTGGCCCCTGGAATAGTCCAGGGGCCTGTTTGCAACTGGGGGAAGAAACTAGGGGCAAACGTCCCTGGCGTTGCGGGATGGGGGAAGCAAAGCTTCTCCCCCCTCTCCAACACTCAGACCGAAGTTTGAGGGTGGTCCCTAGTGCTCGCCGGCACTAGGGACCCCTCCACCGCGGCTGACCAGCCGCGGTGGCGGTTGTGGTGGTGGTGATGGAAGAAGTAGGGTGGCTATTGCCAGCCCCTTCTTCCTTATGGCTTCATAGGGGTGGCTAGTGGCCACCCCCCTTGCTGACGGCGGCGCCGCTGCTCCTCAGCGGTGCCGCTGTTCTTCTCCGGCGGTGCCGCCTCCTCAGCTCGGCGGCTCCTCTAGGAGCTGCCACCCCCATCAACCTTCAAACAAATCAAACAAACAAGAAGAAGAAGAAGAATAAAGAAGAAAAGAAAAAAAATAAGGGATTACCTCTCCTTGGTTGGTGTTTCCTCTTCCCCTCATCTTTCTCAAACTTGTAGAAAACAACAAAAGGGTGACCAGGGTTTGCAAACTACATTTATATAGTTAGGGTTTTTAAAATAGGGTTGTATATAACCTTGTTTATTTTATCAAAATGCCCTTATGGGCTTCCAAATCTCTTACATTCACTTAACTCTTGTTAGACCCAACATCCATTTAACCTAAGCTATACTTTTCACACTTAAGCAATTCACAAAGCACACTTGCACACATTTAGTATTGAAAATCACTAAATTACCCTCGAGTCGGGTCAAGTAGAGTTCGGGTCGTTACAATATCCCCAATTTAAAGAATTTCGACCTCGAAATTAAATCAGAACCATACCTTAAGATTCGAAAAGAAATGGAAAATTCTCTGCCATATAATCCTCTCGCTCCCAAGTCAACTCTTGTTCTCCATGAAATTGCCATCGAACTTGCACTATCGTGTATTCCTTATTACGTAATTTTCGTACTTTCCTATCAATGATCTGGATCAACTGCTCATCATATAACACGTCCTCCCTTAGATCAACTTGCCCCTAATCGATCCTCAGTGCATTTTTATTATGTGCCTTCCTCAACATGGAGATATGAAAGACATCATGTATTCCCGCTAGCTGTAACTTGAGGCGAAAGGCTACTGGTCCCACTTTTTTCTTGATCTCGAATGGTCCAATTAATCTAGGAGATAACTTTCCTTTTAACCCGAATCGGTGATGCCCTTTCATAGGAGAAACTTTCAAAAGCACGAATTCCCCTTCCTTGAATACAACATGTGATGGTTCTTATCGGCATACTTTTCTGACGGCTTTGGGCGGTTTCTAGTCGTTGCCTAATAAGCTTAATTCTTTCTATCTGGTCATAAACCATTTTTGGTCCAAGCAACACCACGTCTCCGACCTCGATCCAACAAACTGGAGATCTACACGGCCTCCCATAAAGAGCCTCAAAGGGTGCCATACCAATGCTTGCTTGAAAACTGTTATTGTATGCGAACTCGCACAATGAAATGTATTTTTTTCAACTTCCACCGAAATCTAATACACAGGCTCAAAACATGTTCTCAAGTATCTGGATCAATCTCTCGGTCTGCCCATCAGTCTGAGGGTGAAAGGTCGTACTGAGATTGAGTTGAGTTCCCATCTCAGTCTTTGAAACCCTCTCCAAGCGAGAGGTAAACCTCGGATCACGATCCGACACTATAGTCATCGGAACCCCATGTAACCTGACAATTTCATTGACGTACATGCCTCCCTGCCTGTATGCTGAATATCCCATAGAGATAGGAATAAAGTGTGTCGAATTAGTCAAACGATCCACAGCTACCCAAACTGCATCATGTCCTTTTTGTGTGTTTGGCAGCCCCGAAACAAAATCCATGGCTATGTGTTCTCACTTCCATTGTGGAATAGGCAATGGTTGCAATAATCCTCCCGACTTTTGGTGATCTGCTTTCACTAGCTGATAGATATCGCAGTTCTGAATGTAAGTAGTGATGTCAACTTTCATCCCCAGCCACCAATACATTCGTTTCATATCTTGGTATATTTTGTTGCCTCCCGAATGCACTGTAAACCATGATCTATGCACTTCTTTGAGTAAATCATCTCTCAACTGTCTATGAGGTGGTATCCATACTCTGTCTCGAAACCTCAATGCCCCATCACCTGATAGTCTCCAGTCCTCATCATCACTGTTATCTGCCAATGACCTGTACCGTTCATACTCAGAATCGGCCCTCTGACAGTCAATCACTCTAAATAATGCTACTGGCTCCGCTCTCATCTGAACATGTGCTTGACTCCTTATGACCTCTGAGTCATCTATAGGTACTCCCTGTATTTGCATTACAACCTCGGGCTCTGACTCCAATCGTATACGGCTCAAAGCATCTGCTACTACATTCGCTTTCCCTAGGTAATACTCAAGTGTAAAGTCGTAGTCTTTCAAGAATTCTAACCCCCTCCTCTGTCTCATGTTCAAATCACTCTGAGTAAACAGGTACTTCAAACTTTTATGATCTGAGTAAATAGTAAACTTTTCCCCGTACAAATAATGTCTCCACAATTTCAAAGCAAACACCACTGCTGCTAATTCTAAGTCATGCACCGGATAATTCTTCTCGTAAATCTTAAGTTGGCGTGAAGCATAGGCGATTACCTTCTTGTCTTGCATTAGTACTCCTCCCAATTCAATCCGTGAAGCTTCAGTGTACGCTGACAATTCCTTACCGGACTCTGGTAGGACCAAAATAGGTGCAGTGGTCAAACACTCCTTCAACAGCTGGAAAGCATTTTCGCATGCATTACTCCAAACATAAGTGACATCCTTCTACGTCAACTCAGTAAGCGGTGAAGCAATCGACGAGAAATTTTGCACAAAACGCCGATAATACCCTGCTAGTCCTAAGAAACTTCGTATTTCTGAAGCATTTTTAGGATGTGGCTATCTAAGGATCGCCCCAATCTTTGTGGGATCAACTGTTACACCTTCTGCATTCACCACATGGCCCAAAAATTTCACTTCGGAAGCCCAAAACTCACACTTGCTTAGCTTAGCATAAAGCTTGTGTTCCCTTAATATCTGCAACACTTTTCTAAGATGTTTCCTATGGTCCGACTCAATCTTAGAATATATCATGATGTCATCGATAAATACAATGACAAACTGATCGAGGAACGGTTTGAAAACACGGTGCATCAAATCCATGAACATGGATGGCGCATTGGTAAGCCCAAACGGCATCACTGTGAACTGAAAGTGACCATAACGTGTACTAAATGCTGTCTTTGGTATGTCTTCTTCTCGTATGCGCAGCTGATGGTACCCCGATCTCAAATCTATTGTCGAAAAGAACCTTGCTCCCCTTAATTGGTCAAATAAATCATCGATCCTGGGAAGCATATACTTATTCCGAGTAGTCACCTTATTCAACTGTCGGTAGTCAATACAAATTCTCAAACTGTCCTCCTTTTTCTTCACGAATAACACGGGTGTTCCCCATGGCGAGAAACTTGGGGAAATTAAGCCTTTCTGAGTCAACTCCTCTAATTGCTTCTTCAACTCTTTCAACTCAGTAGCCGTCATACGGTAAGGTGCCTTAGATAATGATCTGGTACCAGGAATAAGGTCAATCACAAAGTCAATGTCTCGATGTGGAGGAAGTCCTAGAAGGTCAGAAGGAAAAATATCTGGAAAATCCCTAACAACAGGAATCTTCTCAATTAGGACTTCTTGTCCCTCCTCTCCTATAGAAGTTAGACTCGTAATAGTCTCTATCTTATCAAAAGTCGCAATTCTACCACAGCTGATAACATTAGCCAAAGAACAACCTCTAAACTCAAATAGAGGAGTGCCCGAAATCTGGAAGGTCACAACCTTATTGAAACAATCAATCTTAGTGTGATACATCTCTAACCAGTCCATGCCCAATAGTGCATCATATTCTGAACACTCTAACACTCGCAAATCAAACGGCATAGTATGGTCCCCAATTTTTATTATGCATCCTTTACATGTCATATTAAGGTATATCTTTTCGGTGGAGACTGTGCTCAGAATCAAGTATATGTGTGCTTTAATTGGTGTCAATTCCAAAGCATATACCATAGCCCCCGAGATAAGAGAAATAGTAGAACCAGAATCAAATAATGTATGCATGTTACGACTATTAATTGAAACCATACCTGCGACTAACTGTCGAGCGGCTCTCTGATCCTGTTCTGCCATAGCATGGACTCTTCCTCGAGCAACTGGGGCTGCACTCTCCTCAGATAATGGTGGGTAAGGACATTGGCTCTTGTAATGCCCCAGCATCTTACACCAAAAACATACGATATGTAACTTCTGAGCATTCGGATGTGGCTGCGCGATACTACCTGATACACTCGGCCTTGGCCCTACTGATCCCCTGCCACTATTCTTACTCTGTTGCGATGGACATGGCTGTCTAAATGTCACACCCTAGGTAGTCGAAGGTGTGAAAAAATGGGAATGTGTGGTCTCCGTCAAAGTATGTGTGGCCTTCGATGCTACCATTGAGTGTGTTGGTCCGCTTGATGCTCCTCCAAACTGAAGTTTCTTTGAGTTTTTCTCAGGACCTCTCTGATAACTGTCAAAATTTTGTTTGCCCTGACCATACCGAGCAAGTCGTGTCTCATCAATGCGGAGTGCATCCTCACAGTCGAGTGCCCTGTTATATGCTTGCTGAAATGTCTCTGCCCCTGATGCCGCCACTAGGGAGTGTATCTCCTCCGTCAACCCATCAACGAAACGTCTCCTCTGTGTCATCTCAGATGGAATATACTCATGCACAAACTCTGCCAATTCATTGCACTTCGCTGCATAATCTGCCACACTCTTGTTGCCTTGCACTAAGTCAAGAAATTCTCGAATCTTTGTTGCCTTTACTGATTCTGGAAACTACTCATCATAAAACAACTTCTTGAACTGTGACCAAGTCATATTAGTCCCTTGAGCTCTTTCAACAGACAACCACCATTTGTGGGCTCGATGCTCCAGCAAGAAAGACACTAGAGGCACTATGGTCCACTCATCTATACATAGAGTCTTCATCCTCTTATCCATATGCAAGATCCATGTTTCAGCCTCTACAGGATCTCTATCCCCATAGAAGCGAGGTTTATCATACTTCATGAACTCCTTCTGTAATTTGCCTCTTCGATATACCTCTGTATCCTTATCTCCTCCATGTACGGTTGCTGCAATCGTATTAGTGATGGAATCCGCGCCTTCCTCTGCTACTTGGTGCTCAAGAATAGGTTCTAATGGAGGATTAGGCCCCTGTCCTACCTGCACTTGCATAGCTGATCTAGCATTTCCTTGCGTTTGTATAAGTTCCATAATACGGGTCATATTCCTTTCTTGGGCAGACGCCATTTCTTGTAGGGCTTTCTGATGTGACTCCGTCAAGGAAGAGATGCGCTGCTCCATTTCTCTACACCAATGTCTATCATCCCTGTCCTGAACATCCCTCAAATTATGAGAACTCCCCCCATGGTTACTCATATTGCACTGTAGAACAACAAGTGGTTAGTCCAATAATTTGAGGAATTTGCAAAAATATCTAATGTTATAAATATACTACATTCATAAATATATAACAATATATTAACATTTTATCTTTGGTTTTCGATCCCTTCCCAATCTAGAAATTTTCATTTGTGCACATTAAGTCGACTCAAACCGATGTCCCATACCATGGATTTGTTCGACTTAAACTTGACCTTTTTAAATTTAAGGCTCTACAACTTAGGTTTTCCTAACATAATGTTTCCCTAGGTTCTAATCCCTAGGCTCTCATACCAACTGTGACGACCCGCCCCTGACCTAGGGTCAAGTCGCCCGACCAAACCTTTACCTAAATCCGATACCTGAACTAGGCCCAAATAACGGCTTAGCAGGCCTAAATAAACCTGCGGAATAATCAATCTAACAAGATATATGGTAATAAGTGTGTGAAAGAGAATCATAATAAAACCATAATATCTTATATAACATAATAAGGGTCTATCATCTTTAATATTCAAAATTCTTATACAACTTCATAATAACATTATAAAGGTTCAAAACTACCCATTAACTAAGTCTTAAGTTACACCCACATACGAGGTTTACAAAACGATCATTATTAACAATATACTAATATTATACGAGGCTCACATGTAAAGGAACTTCAAGATAGATCCTTTCTCTTGCCTTTCTTATCTATCGCGCTGGTAGATGGACCTGTGGGGTAAAGTGGGGTGAGCTAAAGAAACATCGGTGCTTAATAAGAGGAAAGACCCGCTCAAACATTAAATATGCAAGTACTACCTACGACACATGCAAGTTCTAACATGACATCAAATCCAAACTCACAACACATCATGTAAAAGCCAAATAAATGTAATTCATAATCAAACATGTGTATATAAATGAACACATGATTAGGTACAAGTATAGATATTGCTCATGTTCATCATAATTATGAGAATAGATTCATTTTCTAAGAAGAAACATATAAATAGAATTTTCATTACCAAACTAAACATCATATAATCTAAGTATCAATATTTCAAGTCGTAATTCATTCACCATAATATACATAAAAGCATGAAGGTTTCATAACACATATGATAAACATTTATTCATTTCATGCATGATAATATTCACCACTCTTCATTTATAAAAATCTACACATGACATACATAGAAAGTTAACTGAAAGATTTAAATGAAATGCGATATATATATACTAATATAGTCCGTTGTTTCATTCAATACGAACTAGATATTGGTAAGGATCCGGTGACCAAATCCTCCACTTTTAGGTTGGTACAATAACTAATGGGAACGCAATGACCGTTGCGCCCTCTAAATAATGGCACCAAAACAAAAGTAGTTTCATCCAAGCCGTCACCGCTACACGTCTCAAAGAACAATCAAGTAGCAAAGGATGGAACTCCAAACCCTTACTCTCGAATGGTTCACCTTATGCATTCTATTAGTCAAGTAAAACCCTCAGTGGTAACTACCACAAACATTCTGGGGCGTCCAAAATATAGACTACTTGCTAATTTGGCCCGCGGTGGAACTCCACAAACATTCTGGGGCATCGAATAACATGAAAGGCAAAACAGTACATTCACAATTCCATAGATAATAGAGATCCAAACCAATATCACGACGCAACTCATACCCGAGTCATTCTATTCAAAACATAAATTCCTAATTATCTAATATTCAAGCCATATTTAATGCATGAGCGAAGCTCCCCACTTACCTGGACCCGTCGCGATGCCTACACCGACTCCTCGTGTGCTTGGGGTCCCATGTGAACCGCCTCGTGAATCTAAGCAATTCATACAACACTACATAAGAAATTCACTCAATTTAAAGTTGAGTATTTTACTAATTAACTTATATTTGGGGACCCAATGGTGCGGGTCCCACAGGTTATACCATTTAAGGGCTTTGTCGGAATGCCGACACCCATCGTAGTTTTATTTTATTTTATTTTATTTTTTTATTTATTATTTGGTCAGGGACCAATTTGGTCCCTGTTTGGTTGACCAGTTGCATTCCAGCCCCTGGTCAAACCAGACCAAAAAAAACCCCGCCAAGGTTGACTGGCCCTTGGAATAGTCCAGGGGCTTGTCCACTCCTAGGGAAGAAACCAGGGGCAGACGCCCCTGGCATTACGGGATGGGGGAAGCAAAGCTTCCCCCCTCTCCAACCCTCGGACCGAAGTCCGAGGGTGGTCCCCAGTGCTCGACGGCACTGGGGACCCCTCCACCGCAGCTGACCAACTGCGGTGGCGGCGGTGGTGGTGGTGATGGAAGAAGTGGGGTGGCTATTGCCACCCCCTTCTTCCTCACGGCTTTATGGGGGTGGCTAGTGCCAACCCCCCCTTTGCTGACGGCGGCGCCCTGGTGGCGCCGCCTCCTCAGCCCAACGGATCCTCTAGGAGCCACCACCCCCATCAACCTTCAAATAAATCAAACAAACAAGAAGAAGAAGAAGAAGAAGAAAGAAGAAAAGAAAAAGAAAACAAGGGATTACCTCTCCTTGGTTGGTGTTTCCTCTTCCCCTCCTCTCTCTCAAACTTATAGAAAACAACAAAAGGGTGACTAGGGTTTGCAAACTACATTTATATAGTTAGGGTTTTAAAGTGGGTTGTATACAACCTTGTTTATTTTACCAAAATGCCCTTATGGGCCTCCAAATCTCTTACATCCACTTAACTCTTGTTAGGCCCTACATCCATTTAACGTAAGCTATATTTTTCACACTTAAGCAATTCACAAAGCACACTTGCACAAATTTAGTATTGAAAATCACTAAATTACCCTTGAGTCGGTTCAGGTAGAGTTCGAGTCGTTACACTAAATGTTCATATTGGGTCATTATACTAGAAACTATAATGAATTAAGCCTAGTGAGAGTCTTGATTGATAATCATGTGATGATCATACATATAAGGATACGATTTGAGATCACGAGTACTTGTTAGGAAACAAGTTACTGAACTGGCCTACTATGAGAAAACCACATGGAATAAGTCATATGTGTTACTCTTGATAGGTATATTATTTAGTCCTTCAATTTGATATTACCATAGCTTCAATATTAGGAGTTTGGTAATTTGACACAATCAAGCGTTGTGTTTAATAGAAAGATTATAAATTTTGTGATTGATTATCATATGAGCAATATGTGAAGGTGTGTAATCAAGATAGAATTTGTCTCTCTCGTAAAGAGAGAGATATCGGTGGATCCTTCGATATGTTAGATTGTTAAATGACCAAGTCCAAGTGAATTGATATGATCAATATCACTTGGATGTTTTCAGTCTACATAAAAATAGAGACTAGTACGATTGAACATTAAGAGTGACTTTCTATGCCTTATGTTTAATTAAAGGATATCGCACGATAAAAGGATATGATATATGTTATTCATTAGGTTTTATTGATTTTGATATTCATGCTACTTGGGTAGTCATAATGCCTTTCTAGATACTGCTTATGACTTGTATGCCAAAATAGTTTTTGGTTCACTATCAACGTTGCATGAACCTATTGGGTCACACACAAAGAATAACTTTGCGCAATTTCAATTGGTCCAAAGTAATGAATTTTATATGATAAAATTTATGACATAAAATGTAACGACCCCAAATCCATCGGCCGCTACGGCGTGCATCGTGAGCCCACAACCTTGCCTAATCATCATCCAACTGTGTCAAATACCACTCAAATCTTGCTAATTTTGTATCGTTTATAAATATTATTAATTCAAGTTAACTTATGGACTCATTATTATTTGTTAACCTCAAATTAACCAGCGGAAGACTTTAATCATTAAAATAATATTTCATAACAGTTAAAATATCAATTAATCTAATGTGGAAACCATACCAAAATGTAGTCCATAAATATATATATCAAGTATGATCCTCAAAGTATCAACAGTTATACTTCCAAATCATATATAGGTCAGAATATATCCCTTACTACCCATACCAGCATAAAACGGTAAATATAAACAAACATATGATTAGGGCAGTCTGCATTGAATCACAAGTAATCCTCTAGCTTACCCTTCCCTCTTCTCATACCAAGATCTGCACTCAAGCCATCACAGAAAGGCAGACGACGGGTCCAGAGTGAGAAATCCCAAGGAAATTCACCAAGTAAATACATAAATAAACTGCTGGAATTAAAAGAATACAAGCAATTATGGAAGATCATCGCATGAATATGAATAACATGGAAACAAAATGCGTGCACAATCTAAGTAAGACTAGAGCCATACTTTGGGCTATACACCATGCACGACCCATGAGGATACCTCGAACGGGTGACACTAGACCCTCTAAGTGGCCGACGTAGACCACGATACACCCACATATGTCTAACACATCTGGGTAGCATATTTACCAGCGCATGACTAGAACACATGCTATGGCCTAATGAACTTTGTGCCCCGCAATGAATAAACACCAGGTGGGGACGAACACAACCACCGTAAAGTAATAACATGAAATAAGAGTATTGAATAAACTAGATCGAATTCAAATAAATCAAGCAGTAAGTACTAAAGTGAATTTTAGTTGGGATACTACACACCTTAAATCGCACTCTAATTATCAGGTATCCGTCCCAGTCCGATCCTATTCTTGACTCAAAATGTGTGTCCAACACTCGACTATGTTCACCTAATTCATTTTACTGTATTTAGTATATTACCATTGAATTAGATATGTGGTGAGGTTAAAAATACCCGAAACAACCTTAAAATTGAACTCTGCCATGCACTCAGTGCGCTGGAAAGAATGCCAAGCTCCCTAGAACTGCCAACGCACTGGTCGGTCTGTGCCCAGAATTCCAATAGTCCAGAACTAGTTTCTAGCCTTCAAACACCACAAAAACATCAACCACTATACCCATAACACCAAAACCTACTCTACACCAGTGGGTATACACTTCATATTCAAGACACCATTAAAACCCACAAAATTGGTACCAAAACATAGAGAAAATAGAGGAGATTAGTGATCTAACATTTTTTTGTTGATCCAACACCCACAAGCTCCTCAAATAATCAATTCAAATACTCAAAACCCTCAAATCTTCTTTCATTTTCGTCCAACGGTGAGAAGGAAGAGAGAAAAGTGGTCAAAGTCCACAATCACACCTATATATATATACAACTTCATCTCCACTCACACTCCAATCTCAAGGTCTTATTTGATGGCCTAGATGAGGTCAAAAGGTCCTCATAAAATGCGAAATTGACTTCTATATCACTTTGTCCCTATCCATTTGTGTCACCAATTATGTGTACTCCGGATGTTCCAATTCCCGGCTCAGTACTTCAACCCGTACCGTTCGCACACGACTGTACCAACTGCCTCAACATCATTTTATATTAATTATTTAATGAATTTTATTATTTATTGTGTGTATCTAGTCCCTCGTCCTAGAGTACTAGTTACTGTTGGTGTTTAGGGTTCATACGCAGCGGAGATTACAAAACAATATTGAGAAAACCAACAGGATCAGAATCTGATTCCATTAAAACATGTTTAAACTATGAAAACTTAATCATACCTCAGTTGCAATGTACCTTTCTGAAGGTTAATCGATCTCTAAGACGCTGCTAATGATGAACACCCTCTATCAGCAGTCCACATACGAACGACGGCCAAGATTTGAAGTACTAGCTTCGAGAGATTACCAAACCTTTTTGTTTATCTCCAAAACGATACAGAGCATACCAAAACCTTAAGTCGTTTCTTAAAATGAAAATAGAGTTTCGGTCCTTTTAAAATCTTTCTTGTACTTGTATTCTAACTCAAAGCATCTATTTATACAATCCTTGTATATAGACGGTTAAGTAAATTACACATATACCCTTACTTAAAGAGGTATAAGTATAATACACTACATGGACGTTTCTGTCATGAATTTTATCATATAAAATTCATTCTTCTGAATCATTTTAAAATCTCGCAAAACCATTCTTAGTATGCAACCCAATAGGCTCATACAACGTTGGCAGTGTACCAAAACACATTTTGGTATACAAGTCATAAGCGGCCTCTAGCAAGACATTATGACTACCCAAGTTGTACGAATATCAAATCGATACAACCTAATCAATAGTGTATATAACATTCTTTTGTCACACGATATCCTTTTGATCAAACATAAGGCATGGAATTGTCATCCAACATGTTCAATCGTACTGGTCTCGATCTCTAGGTAGACTGAAAACATCCAAGTGACATTGATCAATATTAATTCACTTAGACTAGGCCTTTTAACAGTCTAACACATCGAAGGATCCACTGGATATCACTTTCTATATAAGAGGAACAAATTCTATCTCGATTGCACAACTTCACCACATATTCACACAGTAACCAATCACAAGCTTTATAATCGTCTGATTAAAGACAACGTTTGATTGCGTCAAATCATTGTGTTCCTAATGTTGAAGGCTCTGGTAATCTCAAGTCAGAGGACTGAATAATATACATATCATGAGAAACAACTATGACTTAATCCATGTGATGTTCTCATAGTGGGTCGGTCCAGTACTTTGTTTCCTAACAAGTACTCATGATCTTGATTCGTATTCCTATACGTATGATCATCGTATGATCATCAATCAAGACTCACACTAGTCTTATTTCATTATAGTTCCCAGTATAATAATTGACTAGGGATATTTAGGATATTTCTGTAAATACCCATGGATCTTATTATAATGTAAATATGCAAATCAATTATAATAAACAGCAAATGAAATCCTCTATTTTATTAACTAAAATGTATTCATAAAGACTATTAATGGATTGACCTAGGGCACATTTCCCAACAGTTACTAGCCACTCGGTACACACGCCTATGCGCCAGCCGCGACGAAAACATTTCACACCATCGCACTCGTCAACGGGCAATGTAAACACACATATTGCGGTGCAATTTAACTAAATTGAACATACACATCGCAATTAAACAACAAATAGCACACAAAACAGACTGTATACCTAATTCGGTCATGTTTCGTCTTCGTTATGTGACCTACGAACGTCTCCGCTGGCATCCACGTCTGTAATTGCATCATAAATAATGACAATTAGAAATTGGGTTGTTACATAAATGCCCTTATGATTTGCTATATGATAACTTATTAATAGGGGTATATGTGTAATTTGCTTAAATTACATAAATACAGTAGTTATATTACGAATAGAATTTTAAGTGAGGGCTTATCTACACATATAAATAAAAGGTCATACCCTAAAATGAATTATGAATTTCATTTTTGCTATTTTAGAGTTCGCTGGATTTTAGGAGAGAAAGAAAGCGTTTTCTGTTTCTCTTGGGGCTAGTACTCCAAATTATGGTCACCGTTCGTGTGTGAATTTCAAATAGAGGATACACACTTGAACATCTTGAAGATCGAACAATCAGAGAAGGAAATTATGAATTAGGGTATGGTTTACTTTTGTAGATCTTGTTTAATGGAACTTATTTGCGATCTTGTTGGGGAAAATTGTTTTGAATTTTTCGTTATGTATGAACCCAAAATCCCAACAGATCACATGCATCACTTTTACATTATTCTTTTGGAGGAAGAGCGGGCTTTTTGATTGGAGATATGTCACCAAAAAGTTAATTTTTGGCTATGAGAAGTAATCCGTTAGTTGGAGCATCTCCAACCATAAATACTAAAATAACATAACGTTTGTACTATTTTGGTGCTGCACCAAATTAGTGTGGCATTGTTCATCTGCTCTATTTACGTGGGATAGTGCACATCAAAATAAAGCAGGGTTAGAGCAACACTGCACTATTTTTGTAGTCACATCAACCCAACCAACACTATAATAGCATTGGTTGAAGATGCTTTTAGTACACTAGAGCCATCCTTCAACAATCACCACTCAAAGTGCTTCATTAAAGAGTATTGATTTGTGGATTTGATAATGCGGTCAACATTGGAATCTATTGCACATTGGTAGTCATTTTTTAGTTCCAACCACCTTGATGACAAGGTGAATTTCGAAGGGGTTGGAAATGATTCGAACAACAAATGGCTTGAATGTCTTAAACATTACCACTACTAGTTGAACACTTAAGTCTATTAACTTTTTATTCAGTTTTAGTAACTTTTGTTTATTTGATTTTAATTAGTCTTTATATGATAAAAAATTAGGGCTTTCTTTGTATAAAAAGAACTCTTGTTGAATAGAATGACAAGAAAGAAAAAGTACAATTTTATTTCATCTATCTTCTTCATCTCTTTATGTCTTTCCTTTAATGTCTTACAATGCCTTGTTGTCTTTCCCTTCATTTTAATGTCTTGCACTTCCATCTAATTTCCTTTCTTCAGTAGATTTGATCCTACATAAATTGGGTTATTATCACTAAAGCTTTTTTTTATTAATCATGAGACACTGATCTAACTAGTCTTGTGGATTCGAAAAGAAATTACCAATAGTTCGACATTAATTTGTAATTAGAGATGCAAATGGATAGGGTAATACCCACGAGTGAAGGAGATTTACCTTAACGGATGCGAGTATGAAGATTTAAAATGGGTATGGGAATGGGAATGGGTACGAAATCTCATACCCACACGGGTATGGGTATGAGGATGGGTGATAAAATATACCCACGGAGATTCCCATGGGTGACCTCTATAGGGATCATGATATCCAATGGGAATACCCATGAAGATTACCTATAAGGATCCCTATATATCAATTATACACCATATGATATTTATTATTTATAGACTATATGATATTTATATATAAATATAATATAATATTACATAGTTTCCACCCGAAACATTCATTATACACATGACAAAAATTCTTAATGAGATTTTGAATTGTTAACACTTGGAAGTTAGAACTTTAATTGCATGATATGTTAAACTTTATTTGTGTTGGAATTTCAACAATTGTATTGTTATGTATGCATTTTTGATTCCTTATTTCTTATAATTCTTTTTTTGAGGAAAATTAAGTGGAATCGATGAATATTTTCTCCACGGAAATTTCCTATCCCCGAGAAAATCTCCATAAAAATCTCCACAGGGACCCCAATGGAGAATGAAATAGTTAAAATATTTTATCCACAGAAATTCCCTATCCCCGAAAAAATTCTCATAAAAATCTCAACGGAGATCCCAATGGAGAATGAAATGGGTAAAATATTTTACCCACAAAGATTTCTCATACCCACGGAGATTTAATGGGTATGAGGATGAGTACGAGAATTTATCTCTAGATGGGTATGGGTATAAATATGGGTGATAAATTTTTTAGTAAGTACAAGTATGGGAATGAGGTCCCATCTCCAACCCTACCCATTTGCATTCCTATTTGTAATGGATGCATCCACATCCTCCTTACGCCAATATTTGTGACATGTTCATGATCTACTCGTACATCAATTGAAAAATTGGTAAACCGTGTTCCAGCGCCGTGGCCATCCACGTAAGCTATGCTCCAGCTGGTTTTGCGACCCACGTGAGATTTTGACACGTTGCTTACGTGCAGTGGCTACTGATAATAAAAGTGAGTGTGGCTTATACTACCACGTCACGTTCGTTGGCCACCCTTTTCATCAACTCATTGTGACCCTGCCCCCATCAACATAGAATATAAATTACTAATAATTAAACATAAAATATAGTTTAGGACATAAAATAACCCTAACGGAATTGTATAAAAACTCACATTTTCTTGCATGTTTAATTTCAATGCTTCAAAGTGCAAAAGAAATAAAGCTGCTTTAGTATGGGGTACTTAAGTAAAAAAAACTAAGATATCGAGTCTCATAATAGGCAAATTCGTGATTTCTTTTTCATAAAAAAAAAGTTCTTGATTTCTTTCTTATCAAAAAAATATAATATATATTTAGTCTAAATCTATCACAGATCTTGGTATATGATCATATGCTGTGGCGGCTCTTCCTTGAGACGAGTTAGGCGGCCTATGGCCTCATCACCTTAAGCTAGGGCCCCACTTATAATTACCTATATATTAATAGGTATATGAAATAAAAAATAAAAAAAAATATTGATAAAAAAAAAGAAGATTCTAAGCTAGCCAATCAAAAGAAAGCTAGAAAAGAAAAAAATAGAAACCATCTTCTAAAATTTTATTTAGATCCTGGTTGTACTAAGCATGATTTGAATCTAATAATTTTAATTAAGGAAATGAAAGTTAAAATTATGTTTTCCTTTTGGTGACTACTAAAATTATGCTTTAATGACACCGATTTATATAAACTTTTATATAACTCATTCTATTATAAATTTTATCATCTTAGTCTTATGTTAAAAAAATCTATTCTTAACTTCTAGCTATAAAAACTATTGATCTAGTAGTTTTTTTTTTTTTTACTTACATACGAAGAATTTACCTTATTTTTCATTGAAATAATCTTGAATATATCATCAAGCAAGGAGTTATAATGAGGTTCTATTATTTCACTCTTATGTCTTTACTAGTCAATTTTGCATTATTAAATCTTTTAAAAAAATTAATAAATTAATTTACATTAACATATTGTAATATTTTTACAATTAAAATTGGAATTCATAATAATCAACCCATATTCACATAGCAGAGATTCATAACAATCCTCACAACAACAAACATCCAGATGTGAAATTGTCTATCGTACTACATGATCTTTGCTATTTTTGGAGTGTCATATGATACAATGATTGCCACAACATTGCATTCGTGTGTGAAGAACTGTGAGAGAGGTACTTGAATGTTGCTAGAACTACAACACTTGTGAACTTGTGATCTATATATAAAGAAAAGATTGATTACCAATGTAATAGTAACCAAAAAGATATAAACAGAGGCTTAATGCATCGAAGCAACCCTTCATTAACTACGAAAAGAATTGAAATGCACTTAATAGTGATTTTGGTGCCATAAACAATATAAATGATATTGTAGCAACCAAAGGTATGGTGTAAGTATAATGGCCCAATTCTAAATTGCCGTTATTTGTGACCTCATTTGCAGACGTGGATTCCAGCAGGGACGGACGTGGATCCCACAGCGAGGATTCAGAGCGTACGGATTAGGTATACAGTCCGTCTTGTGTGCTTTTTGATGTGTAATTGTGATGTTTATGTCCAATTTGGTTAGTTTGCATCGCAATATGCTTGTTTATATTGTTTATTGACGTGCGAGTTGGTGTTACGGGTGTTTGCTACAACTAGTGGTTAGAAGTGGATACCGGGTGACGAACAATTAGTACACTAGGCCGAATGTCTAAACATGCATAATAAATTATTAAATTCATTAAATAATTCATAATAAATGATGCTAGGACTGGTAGTACCGTTGTTTTGCGAAAGTAGCACAGTTCGCTGTCCGGAGCTGGGTGTTGGAACGCCCGAGAGTGAATGGTTGTAGCTACAAAATGGGGTTAAGGACCAATGGGAGAGTCAAGTTTTGGCACCACTAGGAGACTTGTTGACTCAATCTCGACCCTCAATCATGGCCTTGGGATGTGGAGGTGAGATTTGATGAAATCTTATATATATATATATATGTGAGTTACTATTCATCTTCACCAACTCTCTCTCTCTCTCTCTCTCTCTTAAGGAAATCCAAAAATTGTGAGGAGGTGAGGGTTTTGTGAACTTCTTTTGGTCATTTGGAGCTTAAGAGGTGAAAGGAAATCGATAACAAGGTTAGTTCTTCGATCCTCATCTCCTTCTCTACGATTTGGGATAATTTTTGAGTGTTTTCACGGTGGTTTTGATCGAGCACACCAGGGGAACAGGGTGTTGCTATGGTTTTGAATGTTGGATTGGATGTTGTGAATATGAATTTGCTGTGGTTGTTATGGGTGTTTTAATTTCCATGTGATTTTAGGATTTTTGGTCGAAAAACGCCGAGTTTGTGATTTGGACGTGTGTTGTCGAAGGGTTTTGATTTCATGGGCTTTATGGAGTGTTTTATGAGTCGTTGGAGTGTACGCGGATTGTGGCACGAGCCGAGGGGATTTGGAAATCTGAGAAAACCCCCTCTGCCAAATTCACCATCAAGTGTGTCGTGGGGTTCAGAAGCCACGGTGCCACTCGCGACATCTTGGGCAGAGGCGTAATGTGAGAAAAATATTGAGAGATGTTTTTGAAGACGCCGTGAGGAGTCAACGTGACGCGTGTCCACGACGCCTAGACGCCGCGAAGGTTGAACTTGGTGGTGTCCACGACGACGTCTTGGACAGTTTGGAACTAAAATTTTTAATAAAAATTTACCAAATTGGGTCTAGTACATAGGTTTATATGGGTTGTATGAAGGATTTAAAAGGTAGTTTGATCGATGATTTGGGGGTTTGAGTTGAGTTTTCGAGGTTTATGATGGTTTGAGATTAGTGTATTTGATTGGGACTTTATGGATTTGGGTTGATTCATCGGTGATTTGGACTATCATTTGGGAATGAATTTGGGCTAGGAACGATGCTTGGAGTGCAGTCTAAGGTGTATAGGGTCCCAACTGAACTTCATTTTAGTATTTACTGTTTGACTTACTTACATTCTGTCCATTTATTCAAAAATCTATTTCCCTTTGCTTTACGATAGTGGAGTTTACTCCCATATAGTGCGTTCTTTACGGTGGCTAAGCGTACCATCATATGGTATCTTTACGATAGAAGTTGTATTATTCCTACCTGGTGTCTTTACGATGATACGATTGCTCCCCATTTGGTGATTATTCGTGCTAGATATAGAGTCCACTGAACCATATCATATGTCTATACATGCGTCGGTGAATTTGTGCTACCTGGGTATGGTAGGTATGTGTGGGTGCGTCGACGATCTACGCTGACCACTTAGAGGGTCCAGGGTCAACCCATTGGATAGTTTTTACTCACGGGTCGTGCCTGACAGATAGCCCAAAGTATGGTTCAGTCTGATTCCGAGTGCCTATGTACTTTGTTTCTTTATTATTGATAAGCATGCGATGACCTTCTGCAATCGTCTGTATTCTTTTATTCCACATGTTTATTTATAGTATTTTGGATTCTTGCATTTTCTTTATGTAATTACTTGGTGAATTTCCTTGGGATTACTCACTCTGGATTCGTCATCTAGCTTCTTGTGATGGTTTGAGTGTAGATCCAGGTACGAGTAGAGGTAAAGGATAGTTTGAGGAATATCTGAGACTGATTGAGTGAAGACTACCCCACTCGTACGTGTGCATGTTTACATATATATATCTTGTTTTTGTTTAGGATGGGTTGTGAGACATACTATACCCTATATATGAGCCATATTTACATTGTGACATATTGAGGTATTCTTGACTTTTATATATGATATAGTCAAATTTTGGTTTGGTTTCTATATTAGGATTTTGTATTAAATATTGGCTTTCGATGTACATTTTTTATGTTTAATACTTTCACTATATGATTTGAGGTAAAGTGTGGTTGAGTTGGGCGTGGAATATAGCTGGCAATCACATGGCCAGTTGTGGATCCGTGTGGCCTCCCGTGACGGTTCAATGTAAATTTGGGCCTTTACAGTAAGATTCCATATCTTCCTCATTTCAATCAAAAAGACATTAATAAAGATTGAGTTTTTCGTTGTTCAAAAACATAGTGGACAAATGAATATATCTTAACACAATAAATAACACAAATAAATAAATAAGTGATGTTATAATAACCAAATGGATGGTTTATAAAGATTCCATAATATCTCTATCGTTTCACTCAAAAAGTCGTTAATATTATTCCATAATATTACTTTGAGTTTAACACAACGTTCAGAGCGTGTCTCCACTTCTCAAATATTTTTTTGAGCTTTTCGTTGTTCAAAAATATGGGGGATGAATATATCTTAATACAATAAATAACGCAAATAAATAAAATACCTTAAAATAGAAAATTTAAGAAAATTCTAAAAATGAAATGTTGGAAAGAGAGAGCATGTGAACTTTTCTCATTTGATCATTTTTTTCTTCATTTTTTTGTCACATTTTTTTTCTCATTTGATACTACTGCTAACTCATTTTTTTACCAAACTGCTAAGCCATTGTTAAAATAATTTTACTTTAATATTTCATTAATTTACAGGTGATGAAAAGCGTTTAAAAAATTTTAAAAAAAATCAATTGAATCACAAAAGGTTCATTGACAAGTTTTTTTTTCTTTTTTTTTGATAACGGTTCATTGATAAGTTCATAACAAATAATACAAAATAGTCAAAGCCTCTCTGGTGAGATGGTAAAGACATCACTTACCAAAAAGGCAAGACCTTGGAAGATCGTGGTTCAACTCCCACTGAAGTAAAAAAAACAAAAACAAGTACTACAAATTAATTGAATAGCAAAAAGGTGCCCTTAATCACCTAAATCAAAACAAGAAAAAAAACTTATGACTTACTTAATTAATGGAGTGTCAAATCTATTGTTGGTCCCAAGCCCAAAAAAGGGAAAGGTTTTATTAAAAATATTTAATAACTTTATATTGTCTATTTTGTGCATATTTTTTTAAATTGTTTGCCCTGGACAAGCTTCACTTTTCTCATGAGGGCACCATTTTTGAATTTTGCCTAGGACATCAAAAATCCTATTGTGTTAAGAGGGAGTGGGAGGTGATTGTCTGGCATACATTCCGAGATAGCAACGCCTGTGCAGACCATCTGGCCAAGTAAGCATTTCAGAATGAGAGACAATTTGTATTGTGAAGCTTTGCTTCGAATTTCATTGTGGTACTCCTTTAGTAAAATACCCTGCATTTGAAATAATAAAGCCAACTTTGGTTGTGTTTCTACTAAAAAAAACTTAGAGCCGACCCTGATCCTATGTGATCCACCTAATCCTAGTTAACGTGACCCTTTATGTGTCTCCCCTACTTTATTATCATATTATGATTGTTTTTTTTGTTAACATCTCTAGTGAGATGGAAGATACATCACTTACCAAAATGTACGATTTATGAAGGTTGTAGTTCGACTTCCACTGAAGTAAAAAAAAAGTGTTAAATAAAAGCAATTAAATTATTCTTTGTGAGTTTGTAATGAAAAATAAATAAATAAGAAATTTAATTTTTTGGTGTACATTATTTGAAAACTAATTTTTTAAATATTATTATGCCAAATGCAGGTTAATTCTATAACTTTGAACGATGGAACTTCTCCACTAGTATTGTTTTGAAGTTTACGCATATTCGTGTTTAATTATAATAATTAATTGATTTCCTGCGTTTTGTGCAAGATTATTAAATATTTAAAAAAGTGTTAATAAATTAATTTACATGAACATATTGTAATATTCTTACAATTAAAATTACAATTCACAATAATCAACTCATATTTCTTGTGGTTCGCAGTGCTTTATGGAGTGGGTCTTGGGGTTTCGGTGGCAGGGGGCACTTGGGACGACAAATTTTAGTTTTTAAAGCATTATTGAAGTATTTTGGGCATCCTTCAATTTTTGAGCTGTAGACTAATTTTCTTTTCTTATTTTTTGGGAGCCTTTTAAAGGCATAGGAGCAATGTATATATCTTGCTGTTATGGGTACATCACCTCAATCTTTTGTATATATTGCTATTTTGATTGAATACAACATCCTTTTATCAAAAAAAAAAATCATATTTCTTACAAATAAAATATACAATAAAAGTTAAACAAAACACATCATCTAAATAACTAATTAATAAACAAAAAAAATCAGAGACAGAGCTACGACTAAAGAAGATTTTACGATCCCATTGGAAGGAAATGCAAGCTTGTTCAATGGTTTGTCTTACCAGTTGCGCCTAGAAAGCCAAGTTCATATAGATTGCAAGAAGAGCGGATGAGATGTGATATTTATAAGGAAAAGACCTGTACAACACTCCATTTCATGTATATAGCCATGGTTTATAGTTCTACACACAATTAATTAGTAATAAATACATACATTATACTTCATTTCAAGAACTCTTCCCAAGCAAGAAGTTTCAACATTCCAAAGCAAAAATATTTTGAAGACGGGTTATTATAATAATATAATTTAATAATAAAAATAAATAATAAAAAATAAGAAAATAAGAAAACTGAGATAATTAGAAAATTAAAAAGATGAGATTAGGTAGGTTTTGAAATTTCTCTTTCCTTCGACTTTTATATGGATATATAGATAGATATTTATTTATATTCTTGTCCTTCCTACATATTCGTTGTAATTTAACCTAAAATTACGATAATAATTAATTCGGTAACAAAATTCACAATGAGATTGAAAGATGAGATTAGGTAGGTTTTGAAATTTCTCTTTCCTCCGACTTTTATGTGGATATATAGATAGATATTTATTTATATTCTTGTCCTTCCTACATATTCGTTGTAATTTAACCTAAAATTACGATAATAATTAATTCGGTAACAAAATTCGATTGAATTGTGCTCCTACAAGTGACTTCTTCATGAATTGATTAATTATATCATTAATTAAATTGATTTGGGTTAGAAATAGAGAAGAAATTCTTAATGCGACGAAAATGAAAAGTGCCATTACTTTTCTAATTTTTTTTTCTTTTCCTTATCATGGATAATTAGGCCAGCTTGGGTGCATATCATCCGTTAGCATCAATATTATCCCCAATTTAACCACCTTCAACTCTTAGGGTTTTAACTCAAAAGACCTCGGTATTAATTAGGAGAAATTAATCAATTATATAATTCATTTTGAAGTTTCATTTATTCGATGTGGGACTAAATGTCCACACATCTTCAACACTTCTCTATGAATCGAAAGTCACATGATCCAGGGAGTTTTTTTTTCTCCCAAGTCCCATTCGAACCATAGGCTCTGATATCATATAAAAATCTATAGGCCCGGAGAGTGTTTGGCCGCACATGCATGTGGGTATTCAAATGGGTTGAAGTTCATCTTGCACAAAATCAATTGGCTTGTGCTAGGATCTAATCTACTATACTTATTATCACATCAACTCTTATTATATTTTTGACATAAAATTATATACTCCAACACTTTTTTTATGATAATTGTGAGTGTTTGAACCCTTCTCTAGGAAGATGCATCTCCATTAATCAGGGGAATATCTAAATAACATACCTTTTTATATGGTAGGCAAAAAACAAAAATAATGTACGTGTACCCTGATTTGGGCTCACTTAGAACAAGGCATTTCCACCTCAATTGTTCATGGTGAATTTTCTATATATTATTACTTTGAAAGTTTGAATGACAAAAGATTAAAAACAAATACTCTCTCCCTTCCTTATATGTCCATCACATTTTGGCACTTTTATTTTTTCATTTTTTTGAAGAAATTTTTTTGATATCAATTAATCATCGATGGTTCTCAATAAATTGAATGGAACAAGACAAGACATATATAGAATCAATCACCGTAACAAATTGATTCGTTAATCTTAATTGTTCAAGAGAACATTCAACGGCCATAAGGTTGGCTTTCAAGAATTGTGACTATAATAATAGAATAATTTGACAATCAGTTACTACTCTCTTGACAAACATCTGAAACACGACAGTACACGTGTATGTTAATTGAACCATAACGAAAAATAAAACTTCTGATAAGATAACTAAATGCAAGACTTGATCCAACAAGGAAAGACAATCTAAACCCTCCAATAAGAAAAAAAAAAAAACTACCTAAGAAATAAACCTAATAATGAGTACCAGCCCTATAAACACAAATTCATACACATTCTCTTAAAAGGATGCAGACGTAAAGAAGTGATTGTTGCCAATAATAAATATGATAGTCACAACGGAGATGAACCTAAATAATCTCATCAGATTTGAACGTACACACGATATGCTTAATTTATACTTTCGTATTTTTGTCACAAACTAGCTCATGACAGGAGCGGCCTCACCTTTTTAAAAGGCACAAGTAACAGTCAAGTTTACCTTTCTACTAAATCGACGGTCAAAGTTTATTTTTGAAAGAGTAAAAAAATAAAGCCTAAATTTAAGAAGCCCTAAACATGATCACTTATATCAAGAACCGTGAGTCGGGATATATACAAAATCAAAGAATCTAAAATTTATTTCGACACACTTCTTTGTTAAACAGTTGTTAGTGTCATTTAGACACGTCCTCGAAATGTATATGCATATCCTAGCCACAATATAATTCAAGCTAGGGAGATACTTCTCGAGCAATGCATGGCAAGGATATATGTGTCAAAAGGTTGTCACCCGATCATTTTCCAATTACAATTGATAGAAAACCAAACAAAGAAAATCAAACAAACATATCTAAGTAGATGGTTTCAGAAAAAAAAAAAAAAAAAAAAAAAGTAGATGGTTAACCGGTTTCAAAAAAAAAAGTATATAGTTATCCATTTTTCTGTAGGTGGAATCCGATAAATTAATATCAGTTTAGTTTATGATAAGGGGGACTGGTATAAAATCCTAATTATATCCATAGAAATTAAAGCACTAAGCAACAAACACATATATGTGGTGTTAATATGTAACCCAATTACTTTTTTCTTTTTTTTTCTTAGGAATTTGCAACACCTATATTAAAAGTTCATAGAACCTTGACTAGTTCAAGTTTTAATTAACTTTTTTTAAAAGAGAAGTTAAAATTTCATTAATTATTCATAGTTCAATACAGAATCAGACATAAAATCAAGTACATTGATTTGTTAATCCTATTTGTTTAAACGAACTGCCATTAATTTGACTGTGAATATAATTGTAAAATTGAAACAGTTACTTACCAAAATAAAAATTGAAACAGTTTGACAATCAGGACTACACTTTACAATGTTGAAACTCATTACAATACACAAACACTACTAGAACCTCATAACGAATATCAAAACTTTTTAGAAGAAAACCTAAAACTTTCAAATGAGGAGAAGACAAATCAAATACTTTCAACTAGAGAAAAAATTAATTATAAAACAAAAAATTAAAGACGATGAATCAAGCTTTACTTAACTTTAATTTCTATAATCAAAGCTATATATATATATATATATATATTGATTTTTTTATATAAAAAACTAAGCCAAATCAAAATTTGATGAAATCAACAAAAATAAATGAAGTCCTTAATTACAATAGCTTCTAGGTACATGACTATTTGAGATGTAGAGTTCGAAATTTCACATTTGCAATCATAGTCATAAGTGAGTAATTAGTAGTTGGCCTAACAAATAAATATGAGTTTCCTAAGCCTCAGATAGATAGAGACGTCTACCAATTAAGATTCAAGAATGCATTATGTCATAAGTGAGTGTAATAAATTTGCTTCGGTCCCACAACATGATTTTTTTTGACGCGCGACTAAATGCACCCCACCGTTTACTTAGAGTATCTTAACAAACAAGTCAAACTTATAAAAATGGCCAATTCTATTGTTAAATGACATTATGCCCCTCATTGTGATTAGTGAACCCCACCACCTTTTTCCTCTTATTTTATGATTTGTTGGGCATCATTGAGTGGTTCGGACTCGCAAGTTCGAATATCTTGTTGGAGAGCCGGCTAGAGCCAAATCAAGCCTTTAGTTGAAGAGTTAGTCAAGGACTGTCGAACCTTTGATTGGAGAGTCAGTCGAAACCTGTCGAACTTTTTTTTGCCAACTAAATTTCACTAAAGTGGTTCGATTGGACAACACCAAATCTAAAAGATAAGTCTTGGCTATATATCGTCAAATCTAAAATAGATGTCTCGACCAAAGTTTTGGAGTTCGGTGTTTCGGTTGAGATAAAGGGGTTTTTTTTTTAAATATGGGGTGCCCTCATAAACTGAAATTTAAATTTGAGATGCACTCAGAATCGGGGTGCCCTAAGTAAACGTGCCGAACTTTTTTTTAAAAGGAAAAAATAACTTTTACTCACCAAGGTTTGAACTCATGACCTATACTTTCAAATCTCATACTTAACCATTGAGTCAACCAATTATTTAGTCATTACATTATACAAGTCTTGTAAACAAAATCAATTAGAAGACAATTGTATATCACGTGAGATCAACGCCCATAAATATTTATTTCCAACACAAATACGCTTTCACTTGAGTCATTCTTTTCTTCCTAAAAAAAGTAATTAGTTATTAAAAAAAACCTTCATTCTCTTTTAAAAAAAAAAAAAAAAAAAATTCAGTGGCAAGGACCTGAATAATCTTTTAGCTCAGAAGCGATTAGAGAATTCTGTACATCGTGCCACCTTTGATTATCTGACATGGTACCCGAACTTAAAGTAGTCGGAGTAATTTGGATATTGGAAACCGAAAAAAAGAATGATGGTTTTTTTAGTCGTAGTAAGTGCAAATGTGGAGCTTCAAAGATGCATAAACAGAGTTAACTAGATTTAAAACTGAGAAACAGAGCACTCTCAAATAAGAACATTTTAATTTTTTATAATACAGGACAATATATAATTTCTCTGATTGGTTTTTTGATTTTGTTATTGCAATCAGAAAATCTATACCCACAATAATAACAATATAATCATCATATCATACTTAATCTCTCAACAAACTCACTCTCTCAAATTGCTGCAATAGTTCCACAGACAATCATCAAGGTCTACAGGGCAATCCGAGTTGTTATGGTGTTGATAGTCAAAACCTCGTCGACCCATTTCGTGATTCGACACAACGGATGAGATCTCCGTGTTGATGTCAGTAGTAGTCAGCCCTGTGTCCTGTGACATGCTCATCACAATCTCCCTCTCTGTTTTGCAGCTCTGTCTCGAAACAGAGCCGTCAAGCAGAGCCCTTAATATGGACTGATCAGGCATTAATCCAGAACACGGGAATTGATAATTGGACATGCTTTGAGGGGTCTGTGTTGAGTAGATTGAGTTGGGGTGATTGAATTTTGCGTAAATCATCGACGACGAAGCCGAAACAGAGTTGTTGTTGTTGTTGTTGTTTGGTGGGGGAGGAGCAGAAAAAAGAGGAGAATTGAAACAATTGTTGTCAGTGATGTTATCATCCTGATTTTTCTGGGACTCCATTGAATTGGAGAAGCAGGTCACGTGAGCTGTCTCTGCTGCACCTGATTTGGTCTTGGTACTGGTGGAGTATGGCGAGGAGTCCATTAATGGAGGCAACAGAGATGAAGAAGCAGAGTTGTTGTTGTTGTTGTTGTTGATGTGTCCCAAATCTTCCCCAATTGAGCTCAGCCTCACCAGCCCTGAACCATGTATTTTCTTCCCCCCTGAACTCTTCTCAAAAATCCTACACAGCACCCACTCATTCTGCAAACAAAAACACTAATCCAAAATCACCAACACATTCCAGTGAAAAACAAAGGAAAACAAGCCAAACTGATGGCTCGAGTTGCGTCAGCTTTAACTAATATTTTCAAGTTTGAGTCATGGCTATGAATCCCCTAGACAACCCTTGAAAGAGAGGTTTGCCAGTCACCTAGTGGTCCTATGGAGCCTGATTGTTTGGGTTGCGTCAACTTTAACCAATAGTCCCCCAATTCGAGCCCCTAACTATGGAGTTCCTTTACAACCCTTTGAAACAGAGGTTTATCAGTTGTCTAGTGGTCCTATCTGGCTTGAGCTCGGATTAGCCAAAGCCTTGGGATACTGGGTGGTTAAAAAAAAAAAAGAAAATAAAAAGGAGATTGGTTTTAACGATCATGTATATATTTCTTACCTTGGCAGTTTTGGGGAGGTTGAAGAGGGAGAGTTTGCCTTCAAGCCTGTACTCATGCATGACCCAGTTGGTCTTTTGACCTTTGGGGGCTCTGCCTCTGTAGAAAACAAGAGTTTTCTTCATCCCAACAAGAGTTTTTGCTCTGAAAATCTCTTTATCCTTCCCAGTGGCCTTCCAATACCCTGCTTCAGTTGCCCTGTTTGTTCTCAACCCAGTTGGGTATTTCCTGTCCCTCACACAGAAGAAGTACCACTCCTTCTCTCCCATCTTTGCCCTCACTTAATCACACAAATTACACATTAAAAAAACATGTACAAAAAAAAAAAAAAAAGAACAAAATCAATGAATTGATAGAGCAAATTTTGATAGACTTACAAGGCAGGTCCCAAGGCTCACATTTGTTCAAATCCACCTCACCAATTGCCCTGGCATTGAAGTTGCCATCTGAGACCTTTTTTGAGAGGTAGTGAGTTATGAGCTCTTCATCTGTTGGATGGAACCTGAAACCAGGAGGCAAGTCCATCTGATCTTCCTCGAATTTACCAAACCCATATATGTTTTCCATCTTATAATTTTCCTCCAAAACCCAAATCAAAACACTCAAAAAACTTCTTTCTAAAAAACCTCAAATTCACTACTATTTCACGAAAAAAAATTAAAAGAACTTGAACTCATCAATTGTGTCAAAGATTGGGTGATATAAGGGAAGTTGGAGGAGATAGAGATGAAGATGGTGAGAAGATAATAGAGATGGGTCCATGAACAGAAAAAAAGGTTCAAAGTTAGAGAGAATCAGAGTGTGAGTTTGAGAGAGAGAGAGAGAGAGAGAGAGAGAGAGAGAGAGAGAGATGTTTTTGTTGTTAAGAAAAAAAAAAGTGTTGTGAAAAACAGAGCACTCCCCTAAATACTGGTTTGATGATGAGAAAGAAGCGTGCTTTGTAACGCAACCGAGTTGGTGGTTTTAGTTCTCTTCCATTATTTATTTTTTTATTTTTTTATTTTTTTTCTATTCTTCTAATTATATTTTCGTTAATGACAACGGCAACGCACGACATAATGCATAATACCACCTGACAACTGTGTTATGTACCTCAGAATGCACAACCCGAAGAAAATCCAGTAATTCTTGAAGGTTGTTGTGAGTTATGTTGTGTATTGTTGTTGTAGTCTTCTAGACAAACTTTCATATTTATTCTTCTAAAAATTTGACCAAATACATTTCACTAAACAATTCTTCCTCTTACTGGCCTAAATATCTAAAAAAGAAAATGAAATAAGCTCACCACCACCACCTTTATTATCTTTTGGTTTAAGCAAATTTTAAAAAAAAGAAGCTAATTAATATTTTTTATGCATTAATTTTGATTTAAATACTTTAATAAGCTATTTGAGCTTATTATTCAATAAGACAATAAATATGGCAATAATATTAAAGATTTTTTAATTTCAATGTGGACAAACAATGCCAATAGTCCTTTTTTTTTGATATCAAACATGCCAATAGTTATTGACGCGGACATGCATATTGTTTGATTTATTTGAATTATGTATCTTATATTTCATTATTTTTTGTAGTTTTGTCAAGTTAAATATATATGACTATTTTTATTTTGTGAAGTTAAATATATGTAGTGACTATTTTTATGTGAAATAAAATTTTCTGTTATTTGGCACATGGTTTTTTTTTTTTTAATGTTTTGTTTTAAACACATATGAAGCCCATGACCATAATTATTTGAGAAGAAATAAAGAAAATAAAATGAAACAGATCAAAAATAAATTAAGAAGATATTTTGGAAATATTTGGATATGTTTTGGGCAGCAAACCAAACCTTCTTGCAGTAGTCGTAACTGTCTGAATGCGAAGAAGACTACGAAAGGCTAAAGGAACTACTTATATACAATAATTCTTTTCTTTTTTGTCAAAATTTAAGACTTTAGTCACTTGAAATGACCATTGTGACCCCACATGACTTTCGCATGAAAGAATCTCCCCTTTTTTGTTTTCGTGAAAAAAAAGAATCATGAAAAAAGAAGAAGAAAACTTTAGGGAATTAATAATTTGATTTTTTTTACTTTATTTTTCTACATTTAATTGAGTCGTCTAAATAAATTTGGTAGAGAATTTTAACGCGATCACAATGTGGGCGACTAGGTACAACCAAAATCTTGAATGTATTTATTAAATTTTATTGTTATGCTAAATTAGCACATCAACGATATTAATGAAAACAAATCTTTATATATTAATCAACATGCATGTACAGATGCACTTGAACTAAAAAAAAACATAATTGTTGCAAAAACATCTCCAGGATGTTGAGGTGGATAAGACACCACTTGCTAAAATATATATATAGTCCAAAAGGTCTTAGGTCTGACTTATGTTAGAGTCACCTTATAAAAAAAACACAATTATTTATATTGTGTTAAAAAGATATTAAAATTTATACCTTATATAATTAGCTACATCGACTAAAGCCTAGCCATCCAAAAAACAAAATGGAAGGCAATTTTTTAGCTACTTAGTAATAAGCCTCTTGTTAGCCATTCATTGGGAGTTAAAATTAACCATGCATTTCCAAAGAGAAGGGAAACACTCTAACATATAGTTTTAAAATTTTTTGACGACGCCTTTAATTATATATGTAGTTGATAACCCAATAGATGGAATCTTTTTTTTTTTTTTTGTCAAATTGTTTCACATTTTTAGATTAAAGCACACTGATTAATTTATCTGTTTTATATTTTTCTTTCCTCTTATCTAGCTACAATTCAATCTTATGTATGATCCTTACAACTGTATGTACTATTCTAAACATTTCTCATATAATTTGAGAATCTCTTAAACTTTTTTATTTTATTTTTTATTTTTTGCTTAAACCACTCAGTATTTAAATTTAATCAAGATGAAGCTTTTTTAGTAGTGATTTTTACATTTGTGGAGACTCGAACTTAAGATATTCTAAGTCGTTGAAGTGTCAAACTACTCCAACCCATCAGCCGTTAGTGAATGTCCTAAACATTTACACCTTAGTAACATATATGATTATAAATTTATTTGTAAGGTAAAAATCACACAAATTGCAGGGATAAAATGATGATTCAACGTAGATTTATTTCCTAATCAGGGCGTTATAATAAAACAAAATCTTAATTAAAACCAATATGTGGAGTACAGATAAACCCTTTCCTTCTCAGGAAAAAGGTCCAAATAATGAGAGTACGCGTGGCGGCCGTGGCACGCGCGAGGAGGAATTTCAATCGTCTCAGCAACCTAACAATCACAACTCACACCATCCAACGGTCCTGATTACATCTCGAGGTCAACATACATATCCGAAAACACATACACCGTGAAGTTGACAGTGCCGCCAATCCAGCACCTCAGATTGGGAAGTAACCCAACCGTCCACGTGGCACTCGCCCACTAGTCCAGCCTTAACTAACCTAAGAGTTGACTCTTCCCTACATACAGTTAACTGAGTCGATTAGGCCAACTCGGTGGCGGTGTGGGCCCTGCCCCCTTTTGTCCGACAAGGATGTGGGCACACGTGGAGGGTTATAGTTGGTGGGGAAGTGCAGGAATGAGACTACAAATACTAATATATAAGTAATAGTTATGAAATTAGGGATATATAGTGACTTAGTGAGAGTTTGTTTATGAGAGTGTTGTAGCTCTAGGGTTAGGCGAGAGTGGAAAAGATAAGAGATGGTGGTCAATGGTCAGCGAGTTATATATGAAGTTTGAATTGTGTGCCATTTGTTGGGAATTTGGAACTTTGAAGGGAATATTTCATGCAACTGTGAAGTTTCGATTGCATTTTTAGGCCTAACTTAAAAAGGGAGATACATATGATGCAGATCATATTCAGTGACCTAACTTGTATGGATTGCAAATAGTGCTTACGTGGCGGCTACCTATTAGTTCAGTGAAATTGTAATATACAACAACAATGCCAGCAAATTCTTAGCTGGAATTGAATATATGGATCATTGAATTATTTCACTCTACTTGATTTAATTGTAAAATCCATAATTAATTACAAGTTACTCGTAAAAAAATTATAAGCATATTTAGCTACTCCTCTTTTGAGCGAGTCTAGGGCCTTTAGGGATTAGTCATTATGATTTCACTCCCGTATTATACTGGTTACAAAAGTATTGATCATAGATTAGATATCAATTTTTTCGTTTCTAACATTTAAGTCTATTGCCATCTGTTTTTTGAATGTCAAAATTAATGTGTGTGCGTGTGCGTGTGCGTGTGTGGAATGTGATTTGGGCGGACCTCTTTTCTTTATTGATCATGATGCATGCATCTAGCTAGTCATGACTATTCTTAATCTTCTGATTTGCTAGGTCAATTTGCTAGTTGACTCGCGTAAGAATGACTTATAATTTTGACTCCAGTGTTCAAGTAAAGTAATCCATAAATTGATAGTTTCCTTTCTCTTTTGTTGGTATTTGATCTCTGCTAGTGGTTTGACAATTGACATGCAGTACTCATTTGAGTTATTTTGGTTATTGATATTGTTTGATGTGGATATGGATGTAGGTTTATAAATGACACAGTGCATCACATTTAGAATCATATCATATGGAACAGTACTATAAGCCTATACGGTACGTACATATACATCAATTTGTATGTATGTCGCTTATAATTTGATGTGTATTGTACAAGCTATAAGTAGCCGTGATATTCTTTTATTTTGAATTAATTACTACTTATCACTGACACAGTGACATATATTTATTATTTTCCAATTTATTTTTGGAATATAGAACAAAAAAAAGGGAAAAAAGAAAGAATTAAGGAGAACAAGAGTGGCGGCTGGGTTTTACATATATCTTTAAGAAACAAATTATATGAGAGCATTGGTAAATAAATATATATCATGATAGCCACCTAAATGTATGCATCTGTTGATCAATTCAATCTCATAATTGTATAATGTGTTTATGATCAAGTGGTGTTGAGTCAAAAAATTCTACCAAGTGCATGCATGTGATTATATTTTTGTTTTCAATGACTAATTGGCTCCCCTCGCTCCACTCGTAAGTTAATAATAATAATAATAATAATAATAATAATAATAATAATAATAATAATAATAATAATAATAATAATAATTGGGTAAGCTGGTGACGATGTTTTATCCTTGGATTAGTTGGTTTTTTGGGCGTTCCGTGTATGGGTATGGCTTTGGTGGGCACTTAACCTTCGTCTATGCAAGGGATTTTGGTCCCCTATCTTTTTTGCCCTTCTCTTTTACGTCGTTTACTACCCAAGTTCGGTAACTGAACATGAGGAGAGGAGGGACATAAGGGAGAAAAGATGTGTAGTGGGGTATCTCAAGGAATGGGGGAATTGTTTCATAATGGAGCAAGGGCTAGTGTTGAACTCTTGATAACAAATAAGGGGAAGGAATAAAAACTTCCTTACTTTTGTGGAGAGCATGATGAAAGCAGGCAACGTGGAGACGTGGAAAGAAGTTGTCTGGAAAGGACCCAGAGTGACGGGCGGAGCAACGCAACGAGGAGAATCCAAAGTTGACAATAGATAGGGCAATTTCTATTTCTCCCCCGAGAAGAAGAATAGTGTAGTGGAAAGGACGCATAGAATGAGCCTGAACATTACTAAGTACACCTTGAATGAGTGTTTCAAATTGGAGGTGGAGGACGATTTCCTTCTGTGCTGTGTTAACACTATGAACAGATTCATCCAAAATCCAACGCATGAAGAAAGAAGACTGAGGCACAAGAGATCCACCATCATGGTGGTTTATGTCATTTCGAGGTCAAGGGGGCGAGTAGTGAAGATCAACAAGATGTACTCGGGGATATGACAGACTGTTCTGATTCTTAAGGGAAAAGGAGATGAAGGTATGTGAGAGTTTGAGAGACGCTGCTACACTATTGTCGGGGATGGGGACGGGCGAGTAAGGGAGATCTACCACAGGCGCCTACATTGACTCAGACTCAAACTAGACATGAGAGTCAGGGCATGAGGGGGCAAGTAAATAGGGCTCATGGGGAGATTCGCTCACCGACGAGTGTCTTTCAATTGACCATCATCCCTGTACAAGCAATCGCACTTGTGCCGAGTGTAGAGCAAAACCATATGGTTATAGAGGCATAACATGAGTCTTCAGCCCTGGAATGGACGCAAGCTTTAATCATGTTCAAAAAGGTTTTGGACAAGCCCATGTTAGGAGGTGGAGAAGGTCATAACTAAGGGTATGGGTTATAGAGTGCATTTAAATATCATGGGAATGGACATAGTTGTCTTTATTTGTGCAAATGATGAGGAGATGAATCATGTGTATAAGCATGGTTCTTGATGGTTGGGGATCTCATCTACAGAAGTCATCCGTGGAATCCTAATTTCTATTGGATGGAGCAACAGTGGGGAGGGGAAGGGCACATTGTTGGATTACTGTGGAAGGGTTGCCGTTGAATTTGTGGAATAGTTTTGCCTTCCAGACTATTGAGTAACAGTTTGAGGGATTATTTGAGGTTCATCTCGACCAGAAGATACGTTGATTTCCATAGATCCTTATAAACTTGAGGAAGGATGGCCACCCTGCAGATTTGAAAGGTGTCGGACATAGAGCCGACAAGAGGCTCGTCAGAGAATGGGGGACTAGGGAGTAGACCGTCGAATTTTAAGAAGGAGATAATCTGATCAAAAGGTCCGGACACAGAGCTAGGGTTGTCATAAAGCGAGACAGAAAGAAAGGGTGGGAAAGCTGAGGATAAGGCATGCTTACAACTAGAGGTGACAGGTGGCGTCACTTTTTCCATGCATCATAATGTCCCATTATTTGAGAGGCAGTGGAAAGAGAATCATGAACGGGACGTGGTTAGGCCGAGAACTGATAGTGCGACTGTGGGAGGGGCGATACCTGATTCACAATCAGAGGGGGGCATGAACGTGAGTACGAAAAGGGTTGAGGAATCCCGAGAAAATAAGGATTTGTTGCCATACAAAAAGGAAAAGAAGTAGTGGTTGCCATGACACCACCTGTTGGAGAATCGATATGGGTGAGAGGGGGAGCGTTGGATTGGCTTAACACAAATAATAAGGCTGTGCAGACTACCAATCCTGGGAACAAGACTTCGAGGTCACAAACTCAACTGACCGAGGCCTAAGATGGGGGAACTGGCCCACAAATTACAAGTTGGAACATGGACTTCGTTCGAGAATTGATTGAAGTAGCAGATAAATATCAAGACACAATTATTCGAGCACAAGGACAAGCCCAAGCCTAGTAGTAGAGGTTTAACATAACACAAAGTCGGCCCATTCTTAGTTCTCAATCTGACCCAAACTTTGTGGAAGCAATGGCAGAAGCTGGAAGCAAATATGACTAATGGATAACGAAACATGGAATAAATTAACAACCTATCTGTACATCTCAAGTGGGAGACTTTCTGGAAGGTATCTCTATAGATTCACCTTTTTCTTAAAGTTGTGGTTGATGTTGCGCGGGTATACGATTCACCAGTACAGGATCTCAGGGCCAGGAGACTCGACCCATACCTGGTGGCTTTAGAGAGGGAGTAATTCAGGGCTAATGTAGTAGGGAAGATGTGTGGCGTCACATAGAGGGACAACTGTTATACACAGTGAGGATAGGGAATCAGATAGGTTTTGATGATGGGGAAGAATCTACTGTGGAGATGGATGGTGATGGTAGTGATGGGGGTGCAAAAACACGCCAGGAGGGAAATTGGGGGTCATTATAGAGTAGTTTCTTAGAAAGTTAGCAATCTGTTGTGGATGATGTATAAGGCTTAGATTTTGATGGTGAGGGGGATAACCTGAGGTTGTGCCAGACACGATGGAGGGCGATACTGATATTGTTACACAAAGGGAAGTAGTTATACGTATTGAACCACCTATTGGCATTGAGGTGGTAAGGCGCTTGTTCGATTTTATTAATACGATGGAGGAGGATGATGAGACCCAGAATTAGGGAGTTTCTAAACATGAGGATAAGGTGGAGAAAATTTTCCTAAGCTAAGGTTAAACAGTATTGGTTAAGCTGCAAGTGGTGCCAGTAGACATGTAGCCTCTGGCGGTTGATTTCGAGTTCATGAATACTTGTGGAGTATCAACAAATCGACGAACAGTTTCCCCTGCTGAAAGAGAAAGGCGACGAATTCTGTTTGAAGTAAATAGCATAACTTAGGATAGAAGGCCAGTGATATAGGACTGTGTAATTTGATCCGAGAGGGGTTATTTGAGTTCTAATGAAGATAATAACGTGGAATATCCGTGGGCTAGGTGTAGTTATAAGCGACGAATGATCAAACGAGTTGTAGAGAAGCATAAGTCAAACATTGTAATTTTTTAGGAAATTAAGATGGAAAGTATTAATCAGGCTCTATTTCCTCGATGTGGGGCAATCGATTTAAGGGGTAGGCTTGTTTTCCGTCGATAGGGTGCAAAAGAGGTATTGTAGTAATTTGGGATGTCTGTAGGGTAACAGTGAGTGACAATGTTGTAGGAACTTTTTTATATCGATTAATGTGGTTAGAAAGGATGGAGAAGAGTGGTCGCTCGAGGGTTTATGAGCAATGCAATACCACTAGTTGGGATAACTTTTGGGAGGAATTTGAGGGTGCTTTTTAGGTTGTGTTCACTATGATGGGTTCTAGCACGAGACTTCAATGTCACTAGATTTTCAAGACTGAAAACGGGTTGCACAATGACCACTATGAGTATGAGGGCCTTCAATGATTGATTAGGGACATTGAATTGGTGGATGCTCCTTTCACTAATGGATCTTTCATGTGACGACCCCAATTCCTAGCAAAACTGGACCCCACCCAACCTAAACTTATGCGGACCCCGAGTCAACCCTCACAAAGTCAACACAACCATAGTAAGCCTTCCTTACCATTATCCATTAATTAAGTAGAGTATTTAATAATTTAAGTTCAATTATTCAGATTTGTAAGTTATCAAAGATTAACCGAAGCGATTGAAATTTATACAAACTAAATAACTCCAATCACAAATGTTAGGACAACCTAGAGTGTGGAAACCCCGTATATATACAACCAACATGTATATCAAGTAAAGGAGAGTGAAATGAATCATATACATGTCCCAACAGGTACACAATGTGACGAGCTAAGCCGCGCCATACACCTGCACAACAAGTACACGATGTGACGAGCTAAGCCGCCCCATACACCTGCACAACAAGTACACGATGTGACGAGTGGGGGTACGGTCAATAGTCCACCTACCTATCCAACATCTTAGTTTGAGGGAACATCCAACCTTATCCCTGTCTCCAGCAAGGACAGGCATGAGGGTTTTTTGCAGGACGGCCAACACGTTCTACCACGACAGAACATCCCCGAAGTGTTTGCTAGGGCTCTGCCACTACGGGGGAGAAGCAGGACTTGCCTCCAGATGTGCCGGATTCTGCTCAAGTGATTGGATGAAACAATGGGATGTGTTTGTAGCGCAACATGCTAAGGTATGGGCTTTTTTATTTAGTGTTTTATTCTCTAACCAGGTTGGCCCATGATCTCTCTTATAGGCCCAGACTCAAGGCAAAGACAGACCAGGCACATCTAAAACTATTTTGGCCCACATAGATAAACATACACCAGCAATACGCGACAAAAGTAAAAAGCCTTTGTGAGTATCATTCGCAATAGGTGAAACTCATAACATAACAAGCCCTGCGCAAATTAAGGCGACGACCTCGCTTCACAACCATGAAGGCATTACTATGGAGACTCATAGTAATAGACAAGAAAAAGATTTTATGTGTTTGGAGGAAGCGATTATCGAGCAATGACTGATAATTGAGAGGCATGTTGTCTTAGACAGTGAAGATAGCAATGGATCAGAACATCTTTTAGAGGATGATCAATTGGCGCAAATAAACTTAGAGGACTGGGAGGATGAAAGGGTGTTGGAAACCCCAAACCCGATACTGAAGGAGAGGGAGGATGCACGCTTGCGAGGGATTATTGAGACAGAGTTCATTTCTATTACGACACTGATGGCGTAATGGGAGTTGTTGAAACTTTCTTCGCTCGATTTCGAGCCGCTTCCACTAGCTAAAATCCTACTGGGTATGACACAGTCATCTAGTGAGGAGTTATCGATTTTAAGAATTCATTACGACCCAGGTAGCCCGGAAGATCTACAGGTTGTTTTCCTGGGAACTACCTCGAATGATTCATCGGCGGAGGAGGATGTTTTGGCACAGTGCGGGATTCACCTCGGACGAAAGGGGAGGCCAACAACATCAAAAGGTGAATCCAGTACTTCAAAGGAAATGAAACGACTAGCGTGGGATGTGAAAGATGTTCTGAACAGGAGGGGCACAAAGAACCCTTAATGCGGATAGTTTCATGGAATGTTAGGGGCATCAATGCCGTCACTAAGCGGAGGTAAGTGAAAAAAGAGGTGCGTCTAATGAATCCAGATATTTTGGTCATTCGGGAAACTAAGAAAATGGTGATTGATAGGTGGGACATTACTAGTATTTGGCGAGGGAGGTTTAAGGAATGGGTTTTCTTACCAGTGAAAGGAACAAAGGGAGGGATCGTTATTGTTTGGGATGTGAGAAAGGTTAAAGTGGTGAACAACATTATCTGGGAATTCTCAATATCCATTCAGGTGGAGGAAGCAGGGGGTTTGAATGGTGGCTTATAGGGGTGTATGGTCAGGCATCTACAAGGGGTAGGAGTAGGTTTTTGGACGAAGTGGCAACATTAACTAGCTTGTGCGGCCCTTCTTGGTGTATAACATGGGATTTTAATGTGACTCGATTTTTAAGTGAGAAACTAAATAGTACTCGAAGAACCAGCTGTATGGTAGAGTTTGATCGACTCATCAGTGATCTTGAACTAATTGATCCACAATTAGGAAATGGCAAATTCACTTAGTCCAATATCTGAATTAACCCAATATGTGCCCGGTTGGATAGATTCCTTTATACTAAAGTGCGAGGTGAGGTATTTCAAGATGGGAGACAAGTGTTGGGAAATAGAGTGACATCAAATCATTTTTCGGTTATATTTGATACAGGGTATGCTAGATGGGCCCTACTCCATTTCACTTTGAGAATGTTTGGCTCTCTCATAGAGGGTTCGAACACCTGGTTCGTGATTGGAGTGGGCTATGTGAGGCAGAAGGGGGACTGGGCTACAAGATAATGCGAAAACTGAACATCTCAAACAATGGAATCAGGAAATATTCAACAATGTGCAGTCAATGAAAAATGATAAAAGAAGATTGATCAATCATCTGGATAAGGAAGAGGCAGAGGGTAGATGGGACGCACAAAAAATTGCTCAAAGATCAGTTACAAAAAATGACTTGGATAGGGCCGTGTTATGTGAGAACAAGATATCTAGTCAGAAATTGCTGGTCAAGTGGGCAAAAGAGGGTGATGCCAATACTAAGTTTTTTCACGAAATGTTGGGGGTTAGGAGAAATAAAAATTGTATTGAGAGGCTGTGTTTAGCTGATGGAACTTTCACTGAAGATCATGAGAGAATTAAAGATACATTTGTGGGTTTCTTTTAGCAACTGTACACTAATGAGATGGACTTTCCCTAGGAGATTGAGGGCATTGAGTGGCAAGCGATTTCTCCCATGAAGGCCTCTGAGCTGGAGAGTCCCTTTACAGAAGTGAAAGTTTGGAAGGGTATTTGCAATAGTGAAGGGGACAAAGCACATGGTCCAGACGGTTATACCTTTGCTTTTATGAAAAAGTGTTGGGGTGTACTGAAACAAGACGTTATGGCATTTTTTTGCGGATTTTCATCGAAATGGAGTAGTGAACAAGAAAGTTAATGAAACTTATATATGTCTCATCCCAAAGGGTAGCCAAGCAGGAAGAGTGGAAGACTTCCGCCCTATTAGTCTTCTTACTTCCCTGTATAAGCTATTGGATAAGGTTATGTCAGACAGGCTTTGGGGAAATCTAATACATACGGTAGTATGTGAACAAAACGCTTTTGTTCTCAATAGACAAATGCTAGACTCCGTTCTAATTGCAAGTGAGACAATTGAACACGCTACAAAGAGCAACATGAGGGGATATGTGCTGAAACTTGACTTTGCAAAGGCATACAATCAGGTGGATTGGGCATTCCTGGACTTTGTGCTGAAACAGAAAGGTTTTGGAGAGAGATAGAGGACATGGATCAAGGGGTGCGTGTCATCCGCTAATTATTCTATTATGATTAATGGCAGATCACGAGGGAAGTTTAGGGGTGAACGTGGACTTCGTTAAGGCGACCCCCTTTCTCCCTTTCTTTTTATTTTGATGGCGGATGTGATGGGGCGGATGATCGACAAAGCGAAATTATCCGGCGTTGTGGAGGGCTTCCGCATTGGAAGGGACGTAACTCATATAACTCATATTTTTTATGCCGATGATTCCTTAATGTTTATTAAAGATTCACATAGAGCGGTGTTTAACCTTATGTCCATTGTTAACCATTTATGCTCTATTTCAGGCTTACGACTTAACATGGACAAATGCAACCTATTGGGGATCAACATCTTTGTGACACAGGTAGTGGAGACGGCGAATGCGATTGGATGCAAAACTGGTGATTGGCCGCTCACATATTTAGGACTCCTATTCGGATGATCTCCTCTCTCTAGAACATTATGGGATCTGGTTCTGCTAAAGTTAGCTAAACGTCTGGAAGGATGGAAGAGAGGCTTCCTATCAAAGGGAGGAAGGGTAACTTTAATCTGTTTGGTTTTGGATGCTTTACCCATTTATTTTTTTATTTCTGTATCGGTTACCTGTAGGGATTGCGTGGAAAATGGAGAAAATGATGCGAGATTTTCTATGGCAAAGAAATAATGCGGATAAGTCCTGGGCCCTAGTCGAGTGGTCGCAAGTATCTCTTCTCAAGAAATTGGGAGGCCTTGGTTTCGGCAATCTAATGATACATAACTGAGCTCTCAGTTGCAAGTGGTGTGGCGCTTTTTTAGAGAAGAGAACGTTATGTGGGTACGACTAATCAAAAGTATCTATGGAATGAATCTCAATGGATGGGACTAAGGGGGTGGTTCTATTGTGACATATAGTGCCCCATGGTGCTTTGTCATGAACTTTCATGATGATTTCTGCAAGGGCATATTCTATGAACTCGGGAATGGCACTCGTATCGCTTTCTGGAACGATCATAGGTGGGAAGAAGAAGTTTTAGGGAAGAGTTCCTTGGCTTATATGCTTTGGCGAGACGGAAATATGCGACAGTGGTAGAAGTCTTTGAGGAAAATCAAGGGTGGTCCCTAACGTTTCGGTGGTCTCCTATCGACGCCCTTGGCCTGCAGCTGACAACTCTATTGCATTCAATTATTGGTAAACATCCAAGACCAAATCATGAAGACAAGAGAATATGGAAATGGGATACCTCAAAGGCATTCACAGTGAAATCTTGTTTTCACAACTTACGTTTTGAGGTATCAAATGTTCCATGTTCGGCTTACAAGACAATTTGGAAAACACCGAGAACAATGAAATCAAGGGTTCTTGCATGGCTAGATTGGAAGGGTAAGGTAAATGTGGCAAATGTGTTGCAAGATCGATGTCCATACCTTTGCATTTCTTCGTCGTGGTGTGTTTTATGTAAAAGGGATAATGAAACAATCGATCATGTCCTTTTTCGTTGCCCACTGCCACACCGAATTTGGTTGGAGATGCTTAATGAGGTAGGTTGGAATAGGAGAATACCTAGTTGCGTACTTGACTGCCTGAATGATGGTGAGGCTCACCTCTTGAAAGGTCAAAAAGGGACTTTGTGGCATGTGAGTATGTTAGTTTTACTTTGGAATATTTGGGAGGAAAGAAACAATCGAATCTTCCTTGGTCAAGATAGAGATTGGGAGGAAATATAGGAGTCAATTAAGAGAAAAGTGGTGACAGTTTTTTCAGGGTCTTAAGAATTTAAAGAACAAGGATGAACAAAATTCATTGGGAACTGGAATAGATTATAGGGTTGAGTGGATCATGGGTCTTATATGAGGTTGAAGTGGGTTTAGGGGTCGATGTCAAGTAGAACCATCGAGTAGGAAAGCAACCCCTGTGGGGGCAGTGCACCAACTCGATACTTGGGGCCGTTTTTGGTTCCAAATGGGGATAGTAAGATGGGTTCGTTGGGTTTTTTTGAAGGATATAGGGGGGACCTTAGTCCTGTGAATGTGGGTTACTTGGAACATACATGTTCGGTGGTTTTATATATTAGTGGTTTTTTGAGAGGGCACACTTTTTTGTTGTATATAATTGGTGGTTGTATAGTTAGCTTCGGGCTCAAGGAAGAAAAACTCCTTGCCTCACCTTATTTTTTATTAATAAAGCCTGTTTCTTATAAAAAAGTCCCAATATATCTCACAAAACCAAACTGTATCCTTATGTAACAACCCTTAAAATTTAATTTGACTTATGATACACTTGTCAGGACCGTGACCCGGTTATCGTGATGCGTCAAGTATTTTGAATTTCGGAAGTCGACACCGAGGTACTTTTATGTTTCTGTGATGTTTGTATTAGTATTATAGTCTAATACGAGTCTCGAGCCGTTTGGGCGACTGTTTAGTTTGAGTGAGGCTTCGCACGGGGGAGTTAAAACACAAAACACACTAATAAATGATTTTTGAATAATAAATATAATATTTTACTTGAGTCGAAACATGGTTGCAACGACGGGTACACAACGGTCGAGTTGCGGTACGATACGAGCCGATGAGTGCAGAATAAACATGGGAGCTGAATAGTTAAGGGACACCCGGGTCACTTAAAGGAGTCAACAAGTGGAGTTAGGAGTGTTAGACAACTTACAAGGGAGGGTGTAGGATCTACCTAGAGATAAGTGTGTGTAGGTTGATAAAAACGAGGTCCTATATAAGGCTCCTCTCATCACTTTTCCCTCATTTCTCTCATTCTTTTCTCTTTCCTCCCTTTTCCTCCTCTTCCCTTTTCCTTACTTGGAGAGCAAGCCACCACAAGGGGTGGTGCTGAACGGCCGAAATCCTCATTAGAAGTCCCAATTTCTCGCTGGAATCTAGGTGAGAACCTTGCTCTTTTATCTCTCCTCTTTATTTTTGTGTATTGTTCCTCTTTTGTATGTATTCATTCAAGTCTTAAAATTCATCGCAGTGACAAGGGCGGCTTGCCGGAGATGTTCATGGTATTCCACCAATATCTCGACAACTCCCAGAGTGATCAACACGCGGCGTTAAGTCGGTGTTGTTGATGGATGTTGGGTTTTGTTATTGTTGTTGGTTTTTCCATTTAATTGGGGATATCTCGAAATTCCGAACATTGCCGATGTTTTGGACAATGATTTGAAGTTGATTTTGGTGGGTCTTGATGTACGAAAACTTATTGGCGAGGATCGCCGAGAGTGGGGTGTTGACTTGGTGTTATGCACATTTCATAATTTTTGGGTTTTTATCCGACACCATGCACTTTGTAGCGTGGCGGTGTCTCTCACAGACGTGTGATCCAAAGAAGAACTTGTTTTCATATCCGTTCCGTGGAGATGCCATGAGACAAATACTCAAGGCGGTGTCTCTCGCAATGCTACAGATAGTGTTGTTTTTCCATTTCGATATTACGCCATGACGACACCGTGAAAAGCAACTCCCCACAGCGTCACGACGGCGTCACAGACGTCGTGAACACGCCTTTAGCCCAGGTTCTCACGGCGTAACTCACGTATGAGTCGTCCAGTAAGCCATCAAATGGCGTCGTGGAGGCACCATGGGGGTGTTCTTCTAGATGGCGCCACCCATGGCGTCTCAGACAGTAGTTGAACATAAAATTTTGGAAAAAACTTATAAAAATTTGGAGAAACTTTAGTGGTTTATCTAGAGGTATTTATTGACCATAAACCCTATCTATTAGGGTTCCAACCTTTGCCAAGTAGTCGAGAACCCGTAGGAATGTGTTAGAGTCGCAGGAGTTTGGTTACCGTGTTGCGATTAGCAAGGCAAGTACATTAGCCCACAAGCTTATGTATGATTAGTAAGCCAGTAAGGAAATACCATGTGATTCATTATCTTTTATTCTGATTTGCTATGATCTTTTGATGGCATTCCGTTCTATTCCTTGTTGTGTGTTCTTGGCGTAAATGTTTTGTTTCGAGAGTACTCGACCTTGCACTAGTGGGGCAACATGGGCACTCTTGTACAGTAGTGTGGGACCACCTATAGTGAATGTGTGACACCAAGTACTGGGTTGGAGGGCTTGTGTTCCTCCCATCATGGTTATGCCTTCGCTTATGTCAATGCCCGGGGAGACCTCTCGTGGTTTTCGCCGTTATTCTATGATTTACACCACTTATGGGCCTCTTTTGAATTCTTAGAACATGCATGTATTCGATTGCTATCTTTTAGTTTGTTGATCATGCACTTGATCTATTTTAATTCATGCCTTTCAATTACCGTATGATATTTAGATTGCCTTACTTTATGAATCATGAATTACTGTTATATTCTTTTGGCATTACTTTCGATTTCTCTCAAGCTACTCACCGACTAGTTTGTGATGGTGGGTGCAGATAGAGTGGAGTGCAGTAAGGGTAAGGAGCTCTGATTAGGGGATTTCCTGTGAGGATCTTAGCGACTGGAATTGCAGACTTTAGAGTAGGTTATATCTGTTTTGCTCGATTGTATGATGTTCTATATATACATGTTTTTTATCCTTTAACTGGGGATCATTTTGATTTGAATATCATGTACACATTATTCTTGTTCAGATTTGATTGTACATGAATATTTCAGGGTTTTCCACATATTAGATTCCTGATTTCCTTTGATAGAGTTATTTCCCATTTATATTGTTAGTTTATTTACTTCCTGTTGCGTTAAACTTGCAATAACTCTTTCATAAATCGTATATTTAATTGATTGGAAGCTGACTAGGCTCACCAGGCTCGTCGAGTACTGACTTAGGGACCTATACGAGTCTAGACTGGGCGTACCTAAATGCATTGGAAATTTGGGGCCGTCACACCCCATGTGACAATACAATATATAAGTAATACAAAAAATCTGGAAAACCTACAAAATTGCAAGAGGGAGGGCCGCTCCAATGTCCTCAAAGCAAATTACCTAGTAATGGAGCCTTTCCCCTACTCCATTTTAGATCTACACTTAGTCAAACACAAGAATGAAGAGCCTAGGTAAGTAACACCAGTAGGATTCTAAATAAATGAAATAGTATATATTCATGCAGATATAAAGAAAGCTATAAGAACGCATGAATAATAAAAGACAATAAGTGAATCAATAAACAACGATAAATGAGTGTCCTGAAAATCAAAATAGAGAGAAGAAAGTAGTCTCGACTAAAAGGTCGTTGAGTTGTAGAAAACCCAGCAGAATCGAGAATTAGGACGTGGCAAACCAAACAAGCCCTAAACCTAAGTGGATGAGAGACTTCTTGGTAATCCAACTAAGAACTCCCACCCCGTATAGAACCAGTAACCAGTGCAGTGCATCCCGAGGTTATGGCTCTGGCATATTACCTCAGATAACCACTCTTATTAGAGATCACCATTGACCCACCTGCCTTCGAACAACTCAATCAAAAGGGAATTTTCAAGAATAGGTACCATGCAATAACATCAAATTAAAGCACAATTGAAGTAACTATACATTTTCTAGGTGGTTCACTTACCTGTATCCAAAGCTAACACGCACTCAACCGCCTCCAACACGCCACCAAACTAATCTCGTATGCTCGTCAGTGAATTACACTTCCTAATAATCATTTTGATCAAGTCTGGTTGTATTAGAGTTGTGTTTATACCCGTATAAGAATCCCCGAAGTTTTCAAAATTATTTACAAAATTAATTCCAAAAATAGGGTTAACACCATGGGATTCATCCCTACACGATGTCCCCAAAACGTGGGCTCAGGGTGCACACTGCCTTGACACCGTAGGGAGAAACTACGACGCCTGTCACGACTCCTATTAGGGCAGTCCCTTTACCCTGGTGCAGTGAAGGAATGACCCTCACGACACCCCAGGCAGCGCCTATGCTGAATTCTCATTTTTGGTGTTTTTCGAAACCCCAGCTCCCGTTGTTGTGTTTCAAAACTATCCCAAACTTGAAGGAACTTCGTTTACCACCAAAAACTACCATCTAATCATTCCAAAACCGTCCATAAAATTAAAGCTCACAATTAATAAAAAAACATCAAAAATTCAACATTTGTGCAAACAACCACAAATACCAAAATACATCATAAAAACACTCATGAAAACCAAGAAATTTAGTGCTCAAGGTGGTGCTCACCAATCTCGACGAAAACATACAAAATTATCACGAAAATGACGAGAATTTATCGAATAAATAAGTTCTCACCTTAATTGGCGTTGTTGCGTGATCACAAGCCTTCAATTACCTCATGAAAATCACCAAACCGTCACTAAACCCTCCCCCAACTTCGGATTTTGTGTCATGTTTGTGAGAAAAGTAGGTCAAAGGGCCATTTTGGCTCATTATATAGTTGTTGAGTCATCTTGACTCATTCCCTCATCTCTAGGTCCATCTCAGGGTCCATAATCACTCCATCCATAACTTTCCTAACTCAAATGGGGACTTGGTCCTTTGGTTTTATCGTTTCAAACATAATTAATTGGGTTTCCTCAAGCATTCTAACACCCGGCCTGCACCATAACTCGCGATGTCGTGTGCCAACAAAAGTACTAACGATTGGAAAAACATTACCACATTATTATTCATCATATTTAATTCTATTTATGTCAGTGTTTTATTAAAATTATCCCCCTGGGACTCTGATACCTGTATTTTGTTTGTCTGGTACTTGTTTACGCATGTTTCCTGTAACGGCCCCAATAACCACAAACTGGGCCCCGCTCGGCCTAAACCTACGTGGACCCCCTAGCCCGTCTTCGACGAGTTAACACAGGTCTAGCCAGCCTTAACTTACCAATTACTCAATACATTATTCACTCACTCACCCTAGATCACTCTTTTTGATTCACCTTAACTCTATCTAATTTTTTTTCCCTCAATTATAGTTAAGTGTGTAGCGGAATTGTTTTTAACACCAACGTGAAACAATTTACAACTCAGTTAACCTAGATGTGGAAAATCATGTCCAAATAAAATTACATGTATATAACAGATTAACTGAAAGTCCAAAATTAACATATACATGTATCAACAGTCAGGTTCAACTCCCCAAAGTCCTAAAATATCAAAACAAATGGATACATAGCCAAATATACAACAAAATGACAAAATACCTACAAAGTGAGAGTAAAGCTAATGGCTCTGAGTGTGCCTTAGAGGATATCGCCCAGCATTGGCACCTTGCCCCTACTTGTCTGTGGATCTGCACCCACCGTCATAAAAAGGACGATGAGTACAAAATATAACAGTAAACAGCAGCAATAGATATCTCAACATAAACTACTGAATTTTCAATAAACACAAGTCTATGAATCATGCAGTGTATAATAAGAAATTGAAATAGATAGCAAATCGCATGATAAATAGATTTAAGAAGCTCATACAACGATAATCAAGTGACCGAAAAATAAACGGATAAGCGAATAGATAGTCTTAATCAAACCGCGGGTCTCAAGACCTTATCAGCTTGCGATCGACATAGTAGGCCCAAAATCGCCTCCCCTGCTCAATCCACCCCGTACAAACCAGTGGGCCCGAAGGTCGTCTCCACTGAACGCACACTCTATTAGGAGAAGCCACAGACAAAGTCGGCTGCTAAATTCCTAACACACTACCAAAAGAAAGCCACAGTCACAAGCCGGATGCTAAATCATTTCGATAGGCTCCAACGAGAAGCCACAGTCTATGCTGGCTGCTAAACTCGTTGAGACTTCTCATCACAGTCGGACTACCTAAACCCTAGGTCACCTGAACTAGAATGGAATACAAAGGCTCGCATTTCAAGAATAATTAATCAAGATATAGAAAAGTAATCATGCTGATTCTATTGTTGCCTTTACTCACCTCAAATCCTGCTAAAATGCCCTCGCGTAGCTCCACACGTTCCCCAATTAGTTACCAACACTCCGCTCGTCACCTGACAATTATTTCGACCAATTTCTATTAATTATCTCTAATTATCTCAAGTATTCCTCAATTTTCTCAAGTTTGACCCATTTTCTACAATTTTTTTTCTAAATTATTACTCGTTTGCACAATTGGGTCACTTCCATTAATATACCCGAGCGAAACCTCATAATTTTCATGCAATTTAAAAAATATTTTTCAATATTTTTTTGACTATTTTTAACAATTTCACGCTTTACGAGATAAAAACCCCGACAAAAGTCTTGTCGCAAATCTCAAATCCTTCATTTTTCATAAAAATTCCCAAATTTCTATTTATTTGGTTGAAATTAATTTTTCAGAATTTTTTCCTATTTTTTCAGAATTTTTCCTGATTTTTCCAATATTTATTTCAAAAAAATAAAAATAAAAATAAAACATATTTAATTAAATTTATTTATTATAAATAAATAATAAATTATTATTTCAATAATGGGTGGGTCCTCGGGTCGGGTTCGACTCGGTCCACCCCAACTGGGTCAGACCCGGGCCGACCCACTTGGGTCGGGCCCAGTCCGAGTAACCACGACCCGACCCACCAGGGTCTTCTTCCCTACTGCTTGAACGAACAGAGAGCAATTTATCTCTGTTCGTTCCAGCATGAAATTTTTTTTTCTTTTCTTTTCTTTTCTACATCCAACAACAACATCAACAATCAACAACACAACATCATCTTCATCATCAACCCAAAAATTTCAAAAATAAGAAACTAAATAGAAGAAAAATACAACTCACCAACACGATGTTCAACCTCCCTTCGATTTTGAAAACCAACACATCAATTTCACTTCAACGATTCTAGCATCCCCACACTTCAACTAATCAATCACTCTCTTCAATTTCTTCTCTCCCTCTTCCTCTCTCTCTCGGTCGAAATGTGAGAATGGGGTGTCGGTGGTGTTTTTGATCAAATTTTTGGGTCAAATGACCATTTTGCCCCTCAATTCCTATCCACTTCTTTACCAACTTAATACCCCTTATGGTCATTTCACTTTTTTTTAATTTCATATATATTTATATACACTTTATATATATAAATATATATATACAATTATATTTATATAATTGTATTTTTTTTTCACGTCTACAATTTCATTGTGTGCGCCAACGAGTTCATTCGGGAGTACACACTACCATTCGACTCACGCGTGTCGCCCACGACCCCACGTATCACTCGGCACCCATAAATTTATTATTTAATTCTATTAATTATTTTCATTTGTATTTGCCAATGTTTTTATTCCATTTTTTGTCCCCCGGACTCTCAAATAACCCTTTAGCGAGTTCTTTCGTACAGAACTCGTTCAACGGTACCAACCCACATTCACCACGTCCTCACACATTTAGAATATTGAATTTAATGTTCGGTAATAAATAAATAATACAAATCACCAAACAAACATAACATACCTCAGTGTCGACTCCCGAGGACTGAAACAGGTACACCACGGCTAGCTGGGCCCACAATACGGCCCTGAAATGTCACGTGGCACGAGTTAGAATTTTAGGATCTTTACAGTCTCCCCCCTTATTGAGAATTTCGTCCTTGAAATTAAACAAACATACAGAGTAAGACTTACCGGAATCAAAACAAGTAAGGGAAATGCTCGCGCATATAAGACTCCAGCTCCCAAGTCAGTTCCTCATCCCCATGATGCTACCACTTAACAAGAACTGAGTGAATCTCCTTTTTCCTCAATACCTTTACCTTCCAGTCCATAATCTGAATAGGTTGCTCATCGTAAGTAATGTCCTCCCTCAGATCAATCTGACTCGGGTCCACAATCGGTCGTCTGCTCTCTCTTGACCTATCTAATCGAAGCATTGATATGTGAAATACAGGGTGAACTTCTGCTAAATGAGGTGGTAACTCAAGCTCATACGCAACCTTTCCTATTCGTTTCTTCACTCTGAATGGACCTATAAACCTCGGCGCAAGCTTACCCTTGTTCGCAAATCTCTTGTGACCCTTCAGTGGAGAAACCTTCAGATATACATAGTCTCCCACCTCATACTTTAACTCGCCATGGTACCTGTCATAATACCTCTTCTGCCTCTCTTGCGCACCCTTTAACCGAAGTCTGATCAGTCGTATATTCTCTGTGTGATCCACTACAATCTTTGGCCCAATCACTGCCACATCCTCTAGGTCTGCCCGGCAAGATGGAGATCTGCACGGCCTCCCGCAGAGTGCCTCAAACGGTGCCATACCAATACTGGCCTGATAACTGTTATTGTAAGCAAACTCACACAGATGAAGATACTTCTCCCAAGAACTACCATACTTTAACACATACATCCTAAACATGTCCTTCAACACCTGAGTCAGTCTCTCTGACTGTTCATCGGTCTGTGGATGATAAGTTGTACTGAGATCCAACTTCTTGCCAAACTATGCTTGCATACTCTGCCAAATCTGTGACGTAAAATACGGTCCTCTGTCTGACACGATCGACAATGGTACTCCATGCAGTCGCACTATCTCTCTCTCGTACAAGCTCGCCAACCAATCCACTCGATGTGTGGTAGAAATTGGTATGAAATGCGCAGACTTCGTCAATCTATCCACAATCACCCAGATACTGTCACGTCCGCGCTGAGACCGAGCTAACCCACTGACGAAATCCATAGCGATATGCTCCCATTTCCAGTGAGGAATGAGAAACGGCTGTAGTAATCCACCAAGCCTCCTATGTTCAGCCTTAACTCGCTGGCATATCTCACAGCCTCTAACATAATCACCAATATCGGTCTTCATCCCCGGCCACCAAAATAGATGACACATATCAGCATACATCTTGGTCTTGCCCGGATGAACCGAAAAACATGAGCGGTGAGCCTCTTAGAGAATCTCATCACGTAACTCAGCCATTGATGGAATCCACAGTCTCCCTCTAAATCTCTGTCATAAATCTGTCGACTGACTCTATTCTGGATGATCTGAACTCTTAGCAAACTTACTGTACCTCTGATACTGCTCATCAGCCTGCTGACCCTCAAGTACACTCTGGATAGAGACTATCTGAGTCCTCAACTGCCCACAAATCAGCACTCTAGTGCTGGTCGGGATATCAACAGAATACATCATCTCGACCATCTCGAGCAATCCATACTCATGTGTCATGCGACACATCATAACCTCCGAGTCAACCCCTCTTCGACTCAATGCGTCAGCTACGACATTAGCCTTCCCCGGGTGATACTCCAACGAGAAATCATAATCCTTGAGGAACTCTAGCCACCGTCTCTGTCTCATATTCAGCTCTCTCTGAGTGAAGAGGTACTTCAAAATCTTGTGGTCAGGAAACAACACAAGCCTCTCTTCATAGAGATAATGATAAGAAATCTTCAGTGCAAACACCACTTTCGCCAACTCCAAGTCATGTGTAGGGTAGTTCTTCTCGTGAATCTTCAGCTGTCAGGATGCGTAAGCTATCACTCTACCGTCCTACATCAAAACACAGCCCAAACCGGCCAAACAAGCATCGGTTTTCACCTCAAAACTCTTCCCTGACTTAGGTAATACGAGCACTGGTGCGGTAGTTAGTATCTCCTTTAAAGTCTGGAAAGCTTGGTCCCAACTGTCATCCCACTGAAAGCTGACTTCCTTCTTCTTCAACTGCGTCATCGGCGCCACAATCTTCGAGAAGTCCTGCACAAATCATTTGTAATAACCATCCAATCCCAAAAAACTCCGGATATCTGTCACTGATCTCGGTGTAGGCCAATTAACAACTGCTCTAACCTTAGCAGGGTCTACTGACACTCCACTAGCTCCAACAATGTGACCTAGAAACCCAACCTCTGTAAGCCAAAACTCACACTTACTGAACTTGGCATACAGTCTATGCTCCCTCAGCGTTTACAAAATAGTCTTGAAGTGCTCCTCGTGCTCCTCACGAGTTCTAGAATAGATCAAAATGTCGTCAATGAACACTATGACAAATCTATCTAAGTGATGTCTCAATACACGATGCATGAGATCCATGAACATCCTTGGGGCATTTGTCAACCCAAACGGCATGATGGTAAACTGATAGTGCCCATATATCGTGCAAAAAGCCGTCTTATCTCTATCCTCTGCTCTAATCCTCAACTGATGGTAGCCAGATCTCAAATCAATCTTTGAGAACCACTGCGCTCCAGTCAGCTGATCGAACAAGTCATCAATACGAGGTAATGGATACTTGTTCTTCACTGTCACCTGGTTCAGCTGCCTATAGTCGATACACAATCTCAGGCTGCCGTCTTTCTTCTTCACAAGCAAGACCAGCGCACCCCAAGGTGGCATACTCGGGTGAATAAAACCCAACTCCAACAACTCATCTAGTTGTGATCTCAGCTCCTCTAACTCCTTAGGAGCCATCCGGTACGATGAAATTGATATCGGTTTGGTTCCGGGAACCAAATCAATGATGAAATCAATCTCTCTCGTCGGTGGTAATCCGGGAAGCTCTGCTGGAAACACGTCCGAAAACTCGCACACGACTGGTACCTCATCGATCTTAGCCTCAAATCTCCCTGTCGTACTTAGAACACTCATAAATGTCTCAATCTCACTGCTCGTGGCCACCCTGCTCTGGTAACTCTCAACTGAGTCGCACCGCCACGAAAAGTAAACTCTGGCTGTCCGAGAATCTGAAATGTGACTGTCTTGCCGAAGCAATCAATCTGTGCGTGATAAGGACATAACCAATCCATACCTAACAACGCATCAAACTCTAGAAACTCTAACACTCTGAGATCTATTGGTAACTCATGTCCTTCTATCTTTACAATACAACGCTCACAAATCATGTTAGGGTAGATTTTATCCCCAGCAACTATGCTAAGAACTAGAGGTCTTTCTAACCTAACTGGTCTTAACCCTAACTCATCAACCATGCGCCCAAAAATAAAGGAAACAGTAGAACCAAAGTCAATCATAACATACATCAAACGACTACAAATGTAAATCATACTCACAACGAGATGTCGAGTCACCTGAATGTCTCGCTCAGTAACAACATGTGCACGTTCCCTCGTCTGCTGCTGATGTGGTGTTACCCTCTGCTGAACATCAATAGGTTGTGGACACTCTCTGATGTAATGTCCCGTCTGTCTAAATCGATGGCAAGCTCCCGCAGGTCTCTGTCGAAACTCAGCTGGCTGTGGGCACTCTCTAACAAGATGACCCACCTGTCTACACCTATAACACGCTACAGCAGGTCTATGTGCTGAGTAATCTGGCCTACTCGATCCCTGACCTGACATCTGTCCCTGTTGTGCACTACCCATGTCTTTGCCTCCACCATTTCCAGACTGCTGCACCTGTTGTGGTACCGGTGGTGGTCGACTAGGGTAACTCTGTGTCTGAGTAGGTGCGATGACATATGTCCGGCCAGGTGCGAAGGCGTGCAAGCGAAGCTACACTCTAAGCTCTGGCAGACTATTGAATCTGCCATCTATTCCTCTTCCTCCTGCCCCCTAAACGGCCCTGTCCCCTCTCATCCTATACCTCTCAGGGCTGATCATATCCCTGTGCGGGATGTGTCCTCAGATATGCCTCCCTCGCCAAACTACGATCAATAGCATCCTGTAGTGTAGAAGGTTGAGTAGTGACCACTGTCCCTCCAATAGATGGCAACAAGCCCTCAGTAAAATAATAGACCTGATTTCTGTCTCGGTCAGCTATTCCATCAGCAAAAGGAAGTAAATACTGATATCTACCCATATAAATCATAACTGACTCTCCTAATGCCTGTCGGATATGTATAAACTCATCCCTCTTAGCTATCATAGCCGAAGGTGGATAAAACTTCTGACTGAAATACTTCTTGAAGTCTAACCAGGTAGTTGGCTCTCCATGTGTGGATACTAAATTTTCCCATCACATTTCTGCATCACCAGTCAAAGAAAATGCTACCAACCCAGGTTTTCTGCTATCCTCGATCTTGAGAAGCTTCTGAACCTTCTCATGACAACGAATATACAATTCCGCCTCATCTACATTTGGACCGCCACTGAACTTCTTTGGTCTATACTTCTTATACTCCCGAGTCCACCTCGCCTTTGCAGTTAGGCGTGAATCAATATCATCATGAACACGTGACTCCAACGCAATTTGTGCCGAAACAACTACAGTGATAGGTGGTGCAGGTACTGCACTAATAGTAGTAACCAGTGGAGTAGCCTAAGGTGTAACCGGACTCACATCCTGTCTAGGAGCTATCCCTGAAGTCGGTGGAGATGGCAACTGTTGTGCCTATCCCCTGAGAATATCCAATATGTCGTCCATCCTCTGTCCCTATGACTCTACTCTCTGAGTCCAGGACTGTAACTCACGTGCCAGAGTTGCAACATCACTCGGTGCATCTAGTAGAGGATCACAGACTTTGCTCTGATCTCCAGCATTAGGCTGGTCAGCCATTGCGATCTGCAATAGCAAATGGCGAGCCTCGATCAGTCTTACGTAAAGATATATTATATTACACATTAATATTTAACATGCTCAAAATAATATATTATTTCCCACTTCCCGACTATACTTGAGTTAAGTTCCGAGGATTTTCCATACTAAATTCATTTGCTTGTGTTTTATGTTTATTCAGAGTCATGGTGATAAACCTTTATGCTCTGATACCAACTGTGACGACCCCAACAACCACAAACTGGGCTCCGCTCGGCTTAAACCTACGTGGACCCCCTAGCCCGTCTTTGACGAGTCAAAGCAGGTCTAGTCAGCCTTAACTTACCAATTATTCAATACATTATTCACTAACTCACCCTGGATCACTCTTTTTGATTCACCTTAACTCTATCTAATCTTTTTTCTTCAATTATAGTTAAGTGTGCAGGGGAATTGTTTTTAACACCAACGTAAAACAATTTACAACTCAGTTAACCTAGATGTGGAAAATCATGTCCAAATAACATCACATGTATATAACAGATTAACTAAAAATCCAAAATAAACATATATATGTATCAACAGTCAGGTTCAACTCCCCAAAGCCCCAAAATATCAAAACAAATGGATACATAGCCAAATATACAAAATTCCAAAATACCTATAAAGTGAGAGCAAAGCTAATGGCTCTGAGTGTGCCTCAAAGGATATCGCCCAACATCGGCGCCTTGCCCCTACTCGACTGTGGATCTGCACCCACCGTCATAAAAAGGACGGTGAGTACAAAATATAACAGTAAATAACAACAATAGATATCTCAACATAAACTACTGAATTTTCAATAAACACAAGTCTATGAATCATGCAGTGTATAATAAGAAATTGAAATAGATAGCAAATCGCATGCTAAATAGATTCAACAAGCTCAGACAACGATAATCAAGTGATCGGAAAACAAACGGATAGGCGAATAGATAGTCTTAATCAAACCGCGGGTCTCAAGACCTCATCAGCTTGCGATTGACACAGTAGGCCTAAAATCGCCTCCCCCGCTCAATCCACCCTGTATGAACCAATGGGCCCGAAGGTCGCCTCCACTGAACGCACACTCTGTTAAGAAAAGCCACAGATAAAGCCGGCTGCTAAATTCCTAACACACTACCGAAAGAAAGCCACGATTACAAGTTCGGATGCTAAATCATTTTGATAGGCTCCAACGAGAAGCCACAGTCTATGCTGGCTGCTAAACTCATTGAGACTTCTCATCACAGTCGGACTACCTAAATCCTAGGTCACCTGAACTAAAATGGAATACAAAGGCTCGCATTTCAAGAATAATTAATCAAGAAATAGAAAATTAATCATGTTGATTATATTGTTGCCTTTACTCACCTCAAATCCCGCTAAAATGCCCTCGCGTAGCTCCACAAGTTCCCCAATTAGTTACCAACACTCCGCTCGTCACCTCACAATTATTTTGACCAATTTCTGTTAATTATCCCTAATCATCTCAAGTATTCCTCAATTTTCTCAAGTTTGACCCATTTTCTAAAATTTTTTTTCTAAATTATTACTCATTTGCGCAATTGGGTCGCTTAATCGGGTATTGGGTTGCATTCATACCCATTAATATACCCGAGTGAAACGTCATAATTTTCATACAATTTAAAAAATATTTTTCAATATTTATTTTGACTATTTTTAACAATTTCACGCTTTACGAGACAAAAACCTTGACAAAAGTCTCGTCGCAAATCTCAAATTCTTCGTTTTTCATAAAAATTCCCAAATTTCTATTTATTTGGTTGAAATTAATTTTTCAGAATTTTTCCTATTTTTTCAGAATTATTCCTGATTTTTCCAATATTTATTTCAAAAAAATAAAAATAAAACATATTTAATTTATTTATTTATTATAAATAAATAATAAATTATTATTTTAATAATGGGTGGGTCCCGGGGTCGGGTTTGACCCGGTCCACCCCAACTGGGTCAGACCCGGGCCGACCCACCCGGGTCGGGCCGTGCGGCCCGCCCAGTCAGTCCGGTCACCACGACCCAGCCCACCAGGGTCTTCTTCCCCACCGCTTGAACATCGTTCCAGCATGATTTTTTTTTTCTACGTCCAACAACAACATCAACAATCAACAACACAAGTCATCATCAACCCAAAAATTTCAAAAATAAGAAACAAAATAGAAGAAAAATACAACTCACCAACATGATGTTCAACCTCCCTTCGATTTTGAAAACCCACACATCAATTTCACTTCAACGATTCTAGCATCCTCACACTTCAACTAACCAATCACTCTTCAATTTCTTCTCTCCCTCTTCCTCTCTCTCTCGGTCGAAATGTGAGAATGGGGTGTCGGTGGTGTTTTTGATCAAATTTTTGGGTCAAATGACCATTTTGCCCCCCAATTCCTATCCACTTCTTCTCCAACTCAATACCCCTCATGGTCATTTCACATTTTTTTTATTTCATATATATTTATATATACTTTATATATAAATATATATATATATACAATTATATTTATATAATTGTACTTTTTTCGCGCCTACAATTTCGTTGTGTGCGCCAACGAGTTCACTCGGGCGTGCACACTACCATTCGACTAACGCGTGTCGCCCACGACCCCACATATCACTCGGCGCCCATAAATTTATTATTTAATTCCATTAATTATTTTCATTTGTGTTTGTCAATATTTTTATTCTATTTTTCGTCACCCGGACTCTCAAATAACCCTTTAGCGAGTTCTTTCGTACCGAACTCGTTCAACGGTACCAACGCACACTCACCACGTCCTCACACATTTGGGATATTGAATTTAATGTTCGGTAATAAATAAATAATACAAATCACCAAACAAATATAACATACCTCGGTGTCGACTCCCGAGGACTGAAACAGGTACACCATGGCTAGCTGGGCCCACAATATGACCCTAAAATGTCACGTGGCACGAGTTAGAATTTTAGGGTCTTTACATTTCCTTAGGCCAAACTAATCCGTAACTCAAATGCGTAAACGTACACGTCCTCACACGTTTGGACAAATGGATTCACATTTGGGTAGTGAATATATAATACAAACATTAGACAAAAAATAACATACCTCGGTGTCGACGACCGAGAACTGGACATCAATATCAACAACTGGTTCCCACTGTATGACCATAAAATGACACGTGGCACGAGTTAGATTTTAGGGTCGTTACAGTCTTCCTAACTAATTAGAATTTCGTCCTCAAAATTAATCAAAAACTCTAAGGAAAAACTCGCCGAATCTTAGAAAAGGTAGGGAAAGTACTCATACATATATGACTCGAGCTCCAACATCAAGTCCTTATCCTAGTGATGTTGCCATTTGACAAGGACTGATGAGATCTCTTTATTACTCAAAATCTTCACCTTACGGTCCAGAATCTGAATAGATTGCTCTTCATAAGTGATATCCTCCCTCAAGTTTATCTGGCTCAAGTCTAATGTTGGTTGTCTGCCCTCTCTCGAATTATCTAGTCGAAATATCGAAACATGAAATACAGGGTGTACCCAAATAACTGAGGTGACAACTTCAACTTGTACGCAACCTTGCATATTCGTTTTTCCACTCTAAATGGACCAATGAATCTAGGCGCAAGCTTTCTTTTCATCCCAAACCTCTTGTGGCCATTCATTGTAGAGACCTTTAGATAAACATAGTCTCCGACATCATACTCTAAGTCGTCATGATACATTTTGTAGTACTTTTTTTGTCTCTCCAGTGCAACTTTCAATTTTAATAGGATCAGTCGTATCTTCTCTGTGTGATCCACTTCAATCTCTAGCCCAATAACTGCCACATCCTCGGTGTAAGGACCCATTTTCCAATAGATTGCCACGGGGACCAATGCGGGTCCACAGTCTAGCTTACCAACGCCAGCTATGCCTTACATTGAATATTATCCACCATTTAATCGTTATTAACCACATTAAGCCACAATTTACTATTTAAGCTGTTATTGATTTCAGTTCATTGGTTAAGATCATTACCATACCTCAAATAAACCAGCGGAAGTTTTAAAACATATTAACATCAGTTAATAAATATCGAATCATGTGATATAAACCATAAACTTAGTGTGGAAAACCTATGAAACCATCATATATCAAGAAAATGTACCTCAAAGGTCTTGAAATATCAAATATATACAAGGTTATAAAACATCTCATAATCCCAAGTTTCCAAAATGAAACCAAAATATATAATACAAACTTACAGTCGGGCTCACAGTCTCTGAATTAATGATACTCCGGTAGCTTGCCTTGCCTCGACTAGTACTAGGATCTGCACTCAAGCCATCACAAAGGTAGATGACGAGTTCAAAGTGAGTATTCCCAAGGAAATTACGTGAGCAATTCTGAAAGTAAATACTAGAACTTAAATAAAGCTATTAAATAAACATGCGGAAATAAAAATACAGACAATTGTGATCATCGCATGGATAGATAATACGAAAAGCTCAAAGTGTGTCCTTAGAGCCTAAGGCCAGACTAACACCATAATTTGGACTCTTCCACAGAATACTGTCGGTGAGTCCCACTCAATCAGGGCTAGTATCTGGATCTGCTAGGTGGTCACGTAGTACCTACGGCGCCCCCACACATTCCTCAACGCGATTCTCAGGTCGAATTATCCACCGAGTTTCCCTAACACATGTGTTATGGCCTTGTGGGCTTGCCTTGCTCAACATCCATCCATTAAACCGCAATCCAAGAATAGAATATTGAAAGACAAAATATGAATTCGAAAGCCAAAATACGTAAATATTCAAGTAATTTAAGTTGGAATATTACACACCTCAAACCGCACTCCAGCTAATCTAAATGTTGTCCAATTCACGCCTACAATTCGTGTCAAATCACTCGTCATTCAATCTAAAGTCTGATTACCAAAATTATTCGAAAATTTCCCAAAATTTGGAATCCTAATTTAAAACCCTTTTGATCAATTTAAATCCCCATTAAATTGATTTAAATCCTCCATTAAACCCCAATTAAACCCATTTCGAAATTTTCATTTCTAAATTTTTATTTAATTTTTTGTCCCAGATGTCGCATACGACGCCGACGTGTACAACAGTGCCACGACGTGCTGGACGCCACGACCCATGCTGCCAAGAAAAAAACTCCACGATGTGAACTAAATCTTGGGTGGAAATTTTGTCTCTGGTTTGGACACCGCAGGTGACGCCGTTGAAGTTTCCTCCCCACGACACCCCAGATGGCGTCTAAACCAGTGGCGCCCAATAGGGTTTTCGAGCCCCTCGGCTTGTCGCTGCTGTCCAAACTTGTCCCAACATTGCATATAAACTTATATGATTCATCTATAACCATAACCCCTCGATGAAAATTGTTCGAAACCAAAACCCCAGAAAAAATCGATAAAAATCCTATTTCTATTTCCCAAGTTCAAAACAACAACAAACACTTCATCAAAACCTCTACAAATGCTTCATTACCACCACATCATCCATAATAACACCTCCACAACTGGTGTGCTCGAAATCTAATCCCTGAAACCCACATAAAAACTCATAAAAACACACCCGATGCATAGGAAATGAGATGGAAAGCGAGATTCTAACGTCGGATCGTCAATAGCCCTTCGTTTATGCCACCAAATGAGCTTCCAAAATATGCAAACCCTTGCCCACCTCCACCATTTACAAATTTTAATAAGAAGGAGAGAGAAAAGGTGGTGAAATGAAGGAAAAACTTAACTTTTATACCCCTAAGTCATCCCTCCTCACTTGTGTATCTCAATGCTCAATCCAAGGGCTCTCTTAAGGTCAATTGCTCCACCTTAGAGTGACTTGGGTGGTGACACTCCTCCCTTGAATTGTCTTTGCTCAATCTAAACACTAAACCCTCGGGTGTCCCGATACTCGACTCCCGCGCGTCCCTCGTGTCTCTCGCGTACTCTCGCACCACGAACGCATATACAATGTTATTTATTAATTATTAATTGCATTTTATCATTTCTGAAGTGTGTATAGCTACCCAATCTAGTGTATTGTCATTCATATACCCGGTACCCCTGTATGCACGCTAATCGGGCGAATACGCATCACACTATCTCACATGTCAATAACAAAAAAAAATACACACATCGCGAGGCCAATAATCCTAATTACACATGAACATCACAAGTTAAAGCACAACAACACAAAAGATTACATTTACCTAGCTCTGGGCATGCCCTGGCCTATCTACGGGTCCCACGAGCATCTAAGTTGTCAGCCACGTCTGTAACCACGTCATCAATAGTGACGAATTAACTTCAGGCTGTTAGAATTCGTCACAACTAGGTGAAATTTCGTCATAAATAACTGGGGGTACCATCGCCGCATCATAGACTCCAACTCCTAGGTGAGTCCCTCGGTCCCGTGATGCTACCAATAAACCAAAACCTTCTGGATCTCCCTATTCCTCAGAATCTGAGTCTTCCTATCCACAATCTCAACTGGTTGTTCCTCATACGTGCCATCAGGTCGTACCTCAACCTGCTTGACATCAACTATAGGTCACAGTCCCGACCTAGCTAGACTCAACATCGAAACATGAAATATCGGATATACCCCAGCTAACTGCGACGGTAACTCCAACTCGTAAGCTACACTGCCGACATGTGCCTTGACTCTGTATGGTTTAACAAACCTAGGTGCCAGTTTCCCCTTAATGCCAAATCTCTGATGCCCTTAAAAAGTGCGCATATTTCGTCGACTTGTCCACAATCATCCAAATGTTTTCATGTCTGCACCGAGATCGAGATAACCCATTAACGAAATCCAATATGCTCCTACTTCCACTAAGAAATTGAAAATAGCAGTAATAACCCATTGGGTCTCCGATTCTTTGCCTTAACTCGCTGCATATCTCACACACTTGAACTTAATCAACAATAACAGTCTTCATCCCCGGCCAATAAAAAATGCGACACATATCAGCATACATCTTAGTCCGACCTGGATGAATTGTAAAACGTGAGCAGTGAGCATCATCAAGTATCTCATCACGTAATGCAACCACTGATGGAATCAACAGTCGACCTCTAAATTTCAGGCATGAGTCTGTCGACTGACTCGAATTTGGATGATATAGACTTCAAGCAAACTCCAAGAATCTCCGGTACTGATCATTTGCCTGCTGACCCTCAAGTACACTTTGAATCGACACTGTTTGAGTCCTCATCTGCCCAAAAATCAACACTTTAGTAATGGCCAAGATATCAACATAATACATCAACTCGACTGGCTAGAGTAACCCGAGCATCATGTGGCAAGTAATAACCTCTAAGTCAAACAATCTGTGGCTTAATGCGACTGCAACAACATTGGCCTTCCTCGGGTGGTACTCCAAAGAGAAATCATAATCCTTAAGAAACTCAAGCTAACGCCTTTGTCGCATATTCAGCTCATTCTGAGTAAAGTGATACTTCAAACTCTTACGTTTAGTAAATAATACAAATCTCTCCCCATAGAGATAATGACGTCAAATCTTCAGTGCAAAGACCACTGCCACTAACTCCAAGTCATGTGTAGTTTAGTTCTTCTCGTGAATCTTTAGCTTTCAGGACGCGTAGGTAGTCACTCTACCGTCTTACATCAAAACACAACCAAACTGACCTTAGAAGCATCGATGCTCACCTCAAAACCCTTCCCTGACTCAAGTAGTACCAACACTGGTGTGGTAGTCAAATGTTCCTTCAAAGTTTGGGATGCCTACTTACAAATGTTATTCCACTGAAAACTAGTCACCTTATTTGTCAATTGCGACATAAACCTCAATTTTCAAGAAATCATGAACAAAGCTCTTGTAAATAGCTAAAAACTGTGGATATTTGTCATTGATCTCAGTGTTGGCCAATCAATCACTACTCTGACCTTACTGAGGTCCACATGCAATCTACTAGTTCCGACGATGTCTTCAAGAAAATCGACCTTTGTAAGCCAAAGCTCACACTTACAGAACTTGGCATATAGTTGATGCTCCCACAAAATCTGCAAAATCATATTAAGGTGCTCTTTGTGATCCTCACAAGTCTTGGAGTAGATAAGGATGTTTTCGATAAACACAATGACAAACATATTTAAATACTCTCTCAACACTTGATACATGAGATCCATGAACATCGTTGGGGCGTTCGTCAGCGCAAAAGGCATGACAGTAAATTGGTAATGCTCGTATCAAGTGCGAAAAACAATTTTCTCCATATCCTCTGCTCTAATCCTCAGCTGATGGTACCCGGATCTCAAATCAATCTTTGACAACCACTGTGCTCCTGTCAACTGGTCGAACAAGTCATCAATGCGAGGAAGTGGATACTTGTTCTTCATAGTAACTCTTTTAAACTGTCTGTAGTGAATACACAATATTAGGCTGCCATTTTTCTTCTTAACAAACAAAACTTGCGAGCACCAAGGTGACATGCTTAGGTAGATAAATCCTAACTCTAACAACTCATCAAGCTGTGCTCTTAGCTCTACTAGCTCACTCGGAGCCATACGATACGACGAAATAAATATAGGTTTGGTCTCCATGATGAGCGTTCATTTAATTATGATTTAATATAGGAAATTAGGAATTAATTGACTATATTTATCTTGCTTTAAAGTGACAAATGCTTGTTTTATGTATTTTAGGGATTTTACATGAGTCGGGCGTTGTTGGACCAAGGGCGTGTTATGAAATTAATTGAGTGATGTTTAGTTCACAAGCCATAACTTTCACATCCAAAGTCAGAACGACTCACCATTTGTCTTGTTGGAAAGAAGACTTTAGGATGGAAATTTTTGTTTCTCATAAGTATCATGAGATACGGATTTAAAGTGGCTCTAAAGAGCAACACACAGTTGGCAAAGTTTGGTCAAGTTTCTTAATGACCCCTCTTCTGTATAAAGGCCAAAACTTCCTCTTTTCAAATCAAAATGATATTTCGTATTCTTTGTTCGAAAGTAGACTCTAAGCTGATTATTTTTATCTATCAAAAGATTCTTCAGATTCGGCTTCTACGTGGTCCAAAATCGCGTTGCAAGGCTGAGGAATATTTTACACCGTGATTAACAAATTTTGGTGGCGCGACTCACATACGAGTGGACCAGAAGACACCAGAAAACATGTCGCCAACACGCCGCCACCCTGTAGACTCAAAATTTCAGGATTTTACCTACTTTTTGTATTTTTAGGTTTTCAACCCACTTTGGGGTGTTTCTATAAATACCAATAGAATCCAATTAGAAATTAACTCTTGTTTTACTTCGGTTTTACATTAGAAACTAGGTTTTTGGCTTGATTATGTCTAGTTAATCTCCTTCCTCTAGGTTGAAGGTGGATCGGTCAAGCTTTGCAACTTAGGACTCTGTTATGAGGTTTATTTATATTTAATTCTCTTGATTCTTTTCTATGGTTTATTCTCTTTGGTATTGTTTTTAATCATAGAGTTAGATTTGATTGTATGTATAGCGTTGTGCATACATATTAGGTTAACTACCCTTAGTCATTGAAGTCAAAACGTCCGTCCTCACGCGATATACTCAAACTTGTGACAGTTGGTCATCTGGTCAAGTACCTTAGGGATCTAGGCAAAATCAGGAGCACTAGCGATTCAGTTGTCTAGGTGTAGTGCATTTACAGACTGAGGTAATACGACCAACATGTTAAATTTAGAGCGCTAGAGATCAGGTTGCGTGTTTAGTTAGGGAAGTAGTCAACGGTTGTACTTTAGCTATCGACATCAGGAAGTGCGAGGAACTGAGTGCATTACCAGGTCTTTAACTGCACTCGATCATAAATTAGTCTAATATATTTTATAAACCAAGGATTAATGGAATCAATCCCAAGTTGTATTGCGAAGACCATGAAGCTGAATACCTAGATTTTCTTCCATTGCATTATACTAATTCAAAAGTTTTCAAAGTTTTAAAAAGTTTACAAAATCTCCTGTTTTCTCTTCCCTCCTTGAAACTTAAGTCAGTTACCTAGTCCTTGAAGTTCGACCCCGAGCTTGCCACTACTGCAGTCTTTGTGGTTCCTGGTAATAAATCAGGAATTATATTTGACGTGTTACGACGCGCATCAAATTTTGGAACCATTGTTGGGACTAGGTCCTACTTGATTTAGGTTTTTCTTTTCGTTCTTTTATGCATAGGAGTCTTCATCAATCACATTCCATTGGATCCTCTGTTCCCTTTGATTCAGAGATCGAGAAGACTTACTGACGGAACGCGAGAGAAGTGCGCCAACGGAAGCAAACTTCTGAAGCTACTCCTAGTGTTTCATATTCTCCATAAATGGAGGATAACAACCACAATCCTCCCCGAGATGAGGGGAACAATCAAAATCAAGGGGATAATCAAGATATGGCTCCATTAGGATCGAGGGGGCCTCTAATCCCCCAATTTCAGCCACACACGCCTAATGTGTTCAATCCTTCACGTGCACCAGCACATGATGAGCCCCATATCACCATTATAATGGAAAACCAGGAGATGCATATTCTCCTTGCACATCAGCCCCATTGCATTGCATATCCTGCACAAAGGGGAGACTTTGAGCTTAAGTCCAATTTTCTAAACCTTCTACCCTCCTTCCATGGCTTGGATCGTGAAGATCCAATGAATTTCATCAAAGATTTTGATTCCAAATGTTTAATGATGAAGCCTCCCAGAGCACAGGAAGATGAGGTCAAATTGTTGGCTTTCCCATTCTGTCTAAAAGACAGAGCGCAAGAGTGGTACTTTTACCTCCCCCTGGGATCTGTCATTTGCTAGAATGACTTGATTTCAACATTTAAGGGAATACTTTCTCGAATCTCGGTCATCTCAGCTTATCTCAAAGATATGCAATATCAAGATGAAAAAAAGGAGAAACCTTCAATGACTATTGGGGTAGATTCAAAAGACTAATTGCACAGTGCCCCCAACATGGTCAGAGTAAAACCTCTCTTGTCCAATTCCTCTACAAGGGGCTTAGGTCCGTTGAGAAACGCATGATTGACAACATCTGTGGTGGAGCCTATAAGAAGAGAACAACCGATGAGATGTTCAGGTTGTTTGAATCTATGGCTAGTCAATCTCGTCAATATTTTGACGACGATGAGGATGAGGAGCTTTCTAGGCACATCTTCAGTGGAAGTGGGTCAAGCAACACTGATAAGAAGCTTGACAAACTCATTGATCTCATGGAGCGTTTCCTTACTTCTGGGAAAGCTCAGGCTAAGACTTGCGTCTTCTGTGATGCTTCTGGCCATACTACTGATTTTTGTCTCACCTTGTTCGGAGAACAAGTTAACGCTTTAGGGCGCGAATTCCAAGGCCATCCTAGGAATCAATACGACAATACTAATGGTAATACATATAATCAAGTCGTTAAAAGCCCCTATTAGAGTTATGGGTCACAGAATCAGAACTTCTCACAGTTTGTTCCGAGGGGACAACCCCTCCCTCTACAGCCCCAACCTGTTTAGAATACCGAACACTTAGAGGATATGATGAGGACACTCATTACTAAGGTTAACAACCTTGCGACAGACATGACACAGTATAAAGCTAATAATGATGCTATTGTGCGTGACTTAGCAATTCAGGTGAGTCAATTAGCTAAAGAGGTAGGTAGTCGTGAAGACCATGGTAGATTGCCTGCCCAACCCATCCCTAACCCAAAGGCGCATTTAAATGTCGTATCATTAGCTATTGAGAGAGAATTAAGGGAGATTGAGGTAGTCCATAGTTAGTATCACACTACACCTGAGCATGACGAAGAGGTAGAGGCGAGGAGGCGACATGAGATCTTGATGAGAGCTCCTTTCCCGTAGAGGTTCTTTCTGGAGTTGTTCCTGAAACGTAGAGATCCTGAGATACCGGTAGACAGCCCTCCACCTCCTTTGGTTGAGCAAATTATAGATATTCAGGAGAAGGTTGAGGAGGTTGCACTGGTCATTGAGATCGAGGATCCCCAGAGCAGGTATGCGCAGACGTGGACGAGGTAATTTTAGGGGAACATGAAGTATCAGAGGAGCAGATGGGGAGAAAACTACCACCCAAATGTCCAAACCTTGGTATGTTTATTGTTTCTTGTATGGTAGGTAATATTACTGTTAAGAGTGCCATGTGTGATCTTGGCGCTTCCATAAATGTCATTGTGACGGCCGCAAATTCCACAATCCTATAATCGAGCGCTGCCCAGCCTAGACCCGCGCGAACCACCGAGGTAATCCTACCAAGTTGCACGGGGCCAGTGAGCCTATCCTTACCATTCAATCATTTATTAATTATTTAAAAGTGAAGTCAATTAATTAGCGAGTTATCAAAGTATAAAGCAGAAGCAAATAGTCTCAACCAATCAATTAACTTCAAAAGCTTTAAGTTAAGACAAAAACCTAGGGTGTGAGAACCCTGTATATTATATATACCATGTAAATCAATGAGAGTATCATCCAAGTCATAATATTCAACAATATTTCAACCCATAACCCCATGTACAAAACAATATAAGTAACTAATACACCAAAAGTCACCTATATCAGCAGAGGAGGGCCGCTCAAAGTATATCGTCTAACTGCATGGCATTTCCTTTACTGGATTGCAGATCTGCACTCGGTCAAACATAAGAATAACAAGCCCAGGTAAGTAATGCCAAACAAGAACAACAATAAATACAACATTTTGAATTAAATTAATGAACAATCAATTCATGCAGATAGAAAGAAAAGGACAGGGAGTGCATGAATGTATAAAGACTGTGGGTAAATACATAAGCAATCGAAATTGAGTGTCCTGGAATACAAGGGAAAGACATAAGTGGTCTTGACTTATCAAAGTCGTTGAGCCGAGGACAGATCTTTTCAAAGGCTAATAGTCGAGGACATAATCTCCTCTAACACCCTTACTCGAGTGCAGTGTCCCCAACAATCTGGTGGAGAACTCTCATCCCGTACATGTCATCACAACTAAACATGTATCCCAGCTGTAAACCTCGATATAATATACCGTGAGTCTAGAATTCTGCAAGGATCACGCTTGACACACTTGCCTTATGACAACTCAAAAGGAATGGAATGAAAAGATAGCATCAAAACAATATCAATAAATAATTCAAAGCTCAAGAAATAACTGTAGTTTTCCTCACTGGTTTACTTACCTCCAATTCAAGCTAATTCGCGCTAAAACGGACTTTGACACGCCCTTACGGTCCCCGTGTGTATAATAATCCTAATAATGCAATTTATATCAATTTCCTTAATTTTCCTATGATTTTTTCAAATTTCTAACTATTTTTGCCAATTTCATGCTTTTCAAGGCAAAAACCCTGACATAACGTATCGTAAGAACCCCAAATACTTTATTTTTCATAGAAATTCCCAGATTTCTCTTTATTCAATGAAAATATAATTTTCAATAATTTTCCAAAATTTTTCTTGAATTTTCCCTATTTTTCTAGAATTTTATTTTAATTAAAATCCATTTTAATATATTTAATTGAAATAAATAATTATTTATTAATATAATAATGGGTGGGTGGGTGGGTCCCAGGTCGGGTCTGGTTTGACCCGATTGGATCAAGTTTGGACCACCTTGATCGGGTCAGACCAGGACCCGGTCCAACCGGGTTAGGCCCAATCGGGACGGGTCACGTTTCCTACCCCCCTCTGAGTCGTCTTGTTCGCTGGAAATTCCAACAAACAAGATGACTTGCTGCTTTTTCTTTCTCTTTAGGCACAACAACAACAACCAACCAATCTACCATCATCAACATCTCATTTTCACTATCAATCACTACTAAAAAATCCATAAGAAAATCTCTTGAAAAATCCTCAAAATTTGTCAAAATTTCAAAACTTACCCAAATCGACTACAACCTTTGTAAATAACTTATTAATCATCGCGGGGATCGTCGAGACGTCAAAAACTTCGATAGACTTCAAAGTTTCGACGTGGCATCCAAATCTTATCAGGACAAAAACAAGTAAACTATACACCAACGCGTAGAGAACGACGAGGACAGTCTGAATCTTACCTCGGATCGTCGGAAACTGCCGTCTCTAGCGCCGCTGTGGGCACACCAGTCTGGTGGTTGCTTGGAGAACAAGTTAGGGGAGAAGAGAGAGAGAAAAGAGAGAGAGGAAGAGGGAGAAAGAGGGTGGGTGTTGGGTTTTTATACCCTCACCTCATCTTGACCCAACATACATACCCCTAGGCCCATCTAATGACTCATGATCACACCATCCTACTTACTTAAGTGACTCAGCTGGGTGCCTCTAGTTGATTTGCTCCTCACTCTAGCCTTTCTACTTCATCCCTTGTGCATTCAGACTCAAACCGCGCCACACCCCGCTCATCTTGCGCGCTTGGTCGCAACCACGCACCAACACGCACATATTTTTATAAGTGTTTTTAGTTAAGTTTGTCCCTTGAACTACCAACACTCATACACAAACGTCCTTACACGTTAGAACTTTGAAATTGCACAAATGAAATACAATATAATACAAACGCCACAGAAAACTAACATACCTCGACGTCGACAGTCGAGAATTGATGACTGTACCACTGCATGGGCCCACATATCACATGTTTTGACACTTGGCACGGGTTAAATTTTTAGGCTCATTACAGTCTTCCCAACTAACTGGAATTTCGTCATTGAAATTAAATGAAACTAAAGGAAAGACTTACCGAACTCAAAAAAGGTAGGGGAAACACTTGCGCATATATGACTCCAGCTCCCACGTCAGCTCCTTGTCTTCATGGTGCTGCCACTTAACAAGGACTGGTGGGATTTCCTTGTTCCTCAATGTCTTGACCTTGCGATCTAAAATCTGGATAGGCTGCTCGTCGTAAGTGACATTCTCCCTCAGGTCTATCTGACTTAAATCCATTGTTGGTCATCTGCCCTCCCTTGACCTATCCAGTCGCAACATCCATATGTAAAAGACAGGATGAATCTCTGATATCGAAGGTGACAAATTTAGCTCGTACACAACCTTGCCTACCAGCTTCACAAATCTGAGCGGACAAATGAACCTCGACGCAAGTTTCTCATTGATCCCAAATCTCTTGTGACCCTTCAATGGAAACACTTTCAGATATACGAAGTCCCCACCTGGTACTTCAACTCCCCGTGGTACAAGTCATAGTACTTTTTCTGCCTCTTCTGCGCACCCTTCAATGTCAAACGGATCTGGCGTATCTTCTCTGTGTGATCTACTAATATCTTTGGCCCTATCACAGCTACAACCTCGGGCTCCACTCAACAAGATGGAGATCTGCACAGCCTCGTGTATAATGCCTCAAATGACGCCATGCCAATACTGACCTGATAATTGTTATTATAAGCAAATTCACACAGATGAAGGTACTCCTCCCATGATCCACCATACTCCAACACATACATCCTCAGCATATCCTCAAGAATCTGGATCAAGCACTCTAACTGTCCATCAGTCTGTGGGTAATAGGCGGAACTAAGGTTTAACCTCATGCCAAATTGTGCCTGAATGCTCTACCAGATCTGCGATGCAAATTGCGCCCCTCTATCAGACACGATCGATAATGGTACACCATGAAGGTGAACTATCTCTTGCTCGTACAACTCTGCCAACCTATCTACTCGATGTGTGGTTGAAACCGGTATGAATTGCACGGACTTAGTCAATCTGTCCATAATTACCCATACGCTATCATGTCCCAGCCGAGATCGAGGTAACCCACTGACAAAGTCCATGGCAATGTGCTCCCACTTCCATTGAGGAATGAGAAGTGGTTGTAATAACCCCCGGGCCTGTGATGCTCAGCTTTAATACACTGACAAATATCACACCCTCGAACAAAATCAGCAACGTAGGTCTTCATCCCCAGCCACCAGAAAAGACGACGCACCTCTGCGTACATCTTAGTCCTGTCCGGATGAACCATAAATCGTGAGCGATGTGCCTCATGTAGTATCTCATCTCGTAGCTCAGCCACTGATGGAATCCACAGTCGTCCACTAAATCTCAGGCACGAGTCTGTAGATTGACTCCAATCTGGATGATCTGAACTCTTTGCCAGCTTTAAGAAATTCTGATACTGCTCGTCTACTTGCTGACCCTCGAGTACACTCTGTATCGACACTGTCTGAGTTTTCATCTGCCCTCAAATCATCACTATAGTATCGGTTGGAACATCATCGAAACACATCCTCTCAATCGCCTCAAGTAAGCCATAATCATACGTCATATGGCAGGTAACAACCTTTGAGTTAACCCCTATGTGGCTCAATGCATCTGCAACCACATTAGCCTTCCCCGGGTGGTACTCCAATGAGAAATCATAATCCTTGAGGAACATAAGCCATCTTCTCTGTCGCATGTTTAGCTCCTTCTGAGTGAAGAGGTACTTTAAACTCTTGTCGTAAGTGAATAGAAAAATCTCTCCCCGTAGAGATAGTGGCGCCAAATCTTCAATGCAAAAACCGCTGCTGCCAACTTCAAGTCGTGAGTAGGGTAATTCTTCTCATGAATCTTCAACTATCGGGATGCATAGGCAATCACTCTACCCTCCTGCATCAGAACACAACCCAAACCGATCTTAGAAGCATTGGTGTTCACTTCACCCTGACTCGGGCAAAACCAAAACTGGTGGGGTAGTCAGTCGTTCCTTCAATGTCCTAAATGCCTACTCACAGTCGTCGTTCCACTGAAATCTGACATCATTCTTCGTCAACTGCATCATCGTTTTCGCGATCCTCAAGTCCTGTACAAAAAATGCTGATAATAACCTGCCAAGTCCAGAAAACTACAGATATCTGACGCTAATCTCGGTGTAGGCCAATCGCTAACTGCCCTGACCTTAGTGGGGTCCACTAACACTCCACCGGTCCCAATAATGTGACCTAGGAATCCTACCTTTGTCAGCCAAAACTCACACTTATTGAACTTAGCGAACAATCGGTGCTCTCATAGTGTCCGCAAAACCAACCTAAGGTGCTCCTCGTAAGTCATGGAATAGATCAAGATGCCGTCGAGGAACATAATGACAAATCTATCCAAGTATTGTCTCGACACTCGATGCATCAAATCCATGAACATCGCTGGGGCGTTAGTAAGCGCAAACGACATGCCTGTATACTGGTAGTGCCCAAATCGAGTGTGAAATGCAGTCTTCTCCATGTCCTCTGCTCTAATCCTTAGCTGATGATACCCAGATCTCAAATCAATCTTCGAGAAACACTGCGAACTTGTCAACTAGTCGAACAAATCGTCGATGCGAGGAAGTGAATACTTGTTCTTCACCGTTGCCTTGTTTAACTGTCTATAGTCGATGCGTAGTCTCAAGCTGCCATCCTTTTTCTTAACAAACAACACCGGTGCTCCCCAAGGTGGCATACTCGGCCGAATAAAGCCTAACTCTAACAACTCGTCGAGCTGTCCTCTCAGCTCCGCTAGCTCTCTCGGAGCCATACGGTATGGCAGAATAAAAATGGGCTTGGTCCGCGGGACCAAATCAACTATGAAGAAGATCCACTAGGTGGTGGTAAGCCTGTAATTCCGCTGGAAAGTCACCTAAAAGCTTACATACTACTGGTACGTCCTCCTACCTAGTCTTCACTCTGTTCGTCGTACTCAACACGCTAGCGAATGTCTCTACATTTATGCTAGTGGCGACTCTACCCCTAATGATCGGTAAGCTGGTCGAAGTCCCATGAAAGCTAAACTCTGGTGTCCAAGAATCTGAAATGTGATCCTCTTACCGTAGCAGTGAATTTGTGTATCATAAGGCCCCAACCAATCCATGCCCAGTAGTGCATCGAACTTTAAGAACTCTAACATTTTCAGATCTGCAGGTAAAGTGTGTCCTTCTATCTCTACCGAACAGTCGACACACTAAATTTGGGTAAATCTTGTCCCTAGCAGCTGTGCTAAGTATCAAAGGTTTCTCTAATCGAATAGGTCTCAACCCTAACTTGTCAACCATATGACCCGAAATAAAGGAAACCATAGAACCAGAATGAAACATGGTATGCATGAATTGACTGCAAATGTAAACTGTACCCTGAATCAGGTTCCGTGTGGCAGTCGTGTCTGGTGCGGCGATGACATGTACCTGTTCCTGGCACTGTGGCTGGCCTCGATCCAATCGTGGACAAGCGTTAACGAAGTGGCCCAACTGTCCGCACTCGAAGCATGCTCCTCTCTGAGACCTTGAACCAGACTATCCCAGTCTTGGTGCCTGACCAAAACTCTATCCCTGGCCTTAGTTGCGTCGCTGTCCCTATCGGTATCACTGCTCCTGACCACCGCCCCTGCCCTCAGTCCTCTGGTGCTGCTTTCTGTGTTGTCCGGACTGAGTCTATGGTGGCTGAACACTAGCATAGCTCTGTGCCAGAGTAGATGGTACAACTGCTGTCGTGGGTGGAGATGCTATAAATGCTACACTCTGAGCTCGATCTCTCTGCGACCACTGCCTGAACCTCTTCCTCCTCCTACCATTCCTTGAAGGCCTCCCTGACTGAGAAAGTACCGATGAGGTAGCCTGTGCCCTAGTGTGTGTACTGACAAAGCCCTTACTGGCCATAGCTCTCTCGTATGCCACCTGCAGTGGCTCGGAGCTGTCATCACCACCATCAAACTGATCGAGTCGAGTAGCCTGTGTACAAAGTAATATGCCTGGTCGACGTCAGTATCCAGTGCTCCTCTAGCATACTCCATCAGTCGTAAATATCGGTCCATGTACCGCATCACAGACTCATCAGCCCTCTGCAGGATGTTCTAAAACTCAGTCCTCTTCAAGTTACGAACCGTGGGAGGGATGTATTTCTGCTCGAACCTCCCCTTGAACTTAGCCCAATCCCTAGGGTTCCCCTTCGTGGCTACCATAGTGTGCCACCAGATGTCTGAACCTCAGAGCAGTGAGGCGGAAGATATACTAGGCTGCATGTGGGCCGGTGTAGCCAGAATGTCGTGAATATTCTCGTGACTCCTCAAGAAGATCTCTGCTGCCTCAAAATCCATACCCCCAAGTAACATCTCGGGTTGATGCCTCTGAAACACCCTGGCCTGCCTCGCCTTTGACGTAGCCTTAGTACCCAGAGTAATCGGTGTACTAGGCGTTTCTACAATCGGTGTACCCGACGTCGATGGTATCACCTTCGTCTGAGTGGGTGGTACAACCCTGTCTATATTATCGGAGCTACTGCGATCTCCGGCATCACTGCAATCGGAGTAAGAGCTATTGACGTTGCCGCTGTAGCTGGTGTACCGGTCTCCTATGCAGCAAGCAATTGGGAAGTAGTCGACGTAAATGGTGTCGCTGTAGGGGGTGCTCTCAATAGTCTTATGATCTCCTCAAGTCTATGATCTTGACTCATAATCCTCTGAGTCCACATTTGGAACTCCTCCATACTGACTCCTCTAGGACCTGACGTCCCACTATCATCACCAGGACCCGGCTGATCCGCCATCTCTGTCTGCAATTAGTCGAATCTCCTAATCAGTGAATAGCTAATCGATATCATAATAATACACCATCTTAAATATAACATGTACATTACAAGTTCCGACTTTTCCCCAACTCTCTTCACTTCCCAACTAAGACTTAAGTTAGGTTCATAGGGTTCCACTCTAAGTTCAACAACTATCCTAACTTCCACTTTCCTATGTCTTAGTGGATTGTAATTTAGATACCAACTATGATGGCCCCAAATTCTAAAATCCTAGAATCGAGCACCGCACGGCCTGGACCCGCGCGAACCCCCGAGGCAATCACGCCGAGTCGCGCGGGGCCAGTGAGTCTATCCTTACCATTCAATAATTTATTAATCATTTAAAAGTGAAGTCAATTAATTAGCGAGTTATCAAAGTATAAAACGGAAGCAAATAGTCTCAACCAATCAATTAACTTCAAAAGCTTTAAGTTAGGACAAAAATCTAGGGTGTGGGAACCCCGTATACCATATATACTAAGGAAAGTATCATCCAAGTCATAATATCTAACAATCTCTCAACCCATAACCCCATGTACAAAATAATATAAGTAACTAATACACCAAAAATCACCTATATCAGCAGAGGAGGGCCGCTCAAGCCAAACTGCACAGCCTTTCCTTTGCTGGACTACGGATCTGCACTCGGTCAAACACAGGAATGATGAGCCCAGCTAAGTAACGCCAATCAAGAACAACAATAAATACATCATTTCGAATTAAATAAATGAACAGGCAATTCATGCAGATAGAAAGAAAAGGACAGGGAGTGCATGAATGTATAAAGACTGTGGGTAAATACATGAGCAATGGAAATTGAGTGTCCCATAATACAAAGGAAAGGCACGAGTGGTCTCGACCAATCAAAGTCATTGAATCGAGGACAGAATCTCTTCAAATGCTAAAAGTCGAGGACATAATCTCCTCTAAGACCCCTACGCTAATGCAGAGTCCCCAACAATCTGGTAGAGAAATCTCACCCCGTATATGTCATCATAACTAAACACGTATCCCCAGCTGTAAACTCCGGTATAATACATCGCGAGTTTGAAATTCTGTAAGGATCACGCTTGACACACTTGCCTTAGTACAACTCAAAAGGAATGGAATGACAAGATAGCATCGAAACAATATCAATAAATAATTCAAAGCTTAAGAAATAACTGTAGTGTTCCTCACTGGTTTACTTACTTTTAATCCAAGCTAATTCGCGCTAACACAGACTCCGACATGCCCTTACGATCCCTGTGTGTACAATATTCTTGATAATGAATTTATATCAATTTCCTTAATTTTCCTATGATTTTTCTAAATTTCTAACTATTTTTGCTAATTTCATGCTTTTCAAGGCAAAAACCATGACATAACGTCTCGTAAGAACTCCGAATACTTTACTCTTCATAAAAACTCCCAAATTTCTCTTTATTTGATGGAATATAATTTTCTATAATTTTGCAAAATTTTTCTTGAATCTTCCCTATTTTTCTGGAATTTTATTTCAATTAAAATCCTTTTTAATATATTTAATTGAAATAAATAATTATTTATTAATATAATAATGGGTGGGTGGGTGGGTCCTAGGTCGGGTCTGGTCCGACCCAAATGGGTCAGGTCTGGACCGCCCTGACTGGGTTAGACCAAAACCCGATCTAACCGGGCCAAGCCCGGTCTAGCCCAACCGGGACGGGTCACCTTGACCCGGCCCATCTCTTTCCCCCCTCTGAGACGACTTGCTGCTTTTTTTTTCTTCTGTAAACACAACAACAATAACCAACCAACCAACCAATCTACCATCATCAACATCTCATTTTCACCATCAATCACCACCATAAAATCCACAAGAAAATCTCTTGAAAAATCATCAAAACTTGCCAAAATTTCAAAACTCACCCAAATCGATTACAACCTTTGTAAATAACCTATTAATCGTCGTGGGGATCGTCGGGACGTCGAAAAATTTGATAGACTTCGAAGTTTCGATGTGGCATCCAAATTTCATCGGGACGAAAACAAGCAAACTACGCACCAACGCGTAGAGAACGAAAAAGAGAGTCCGAATCTTACCTCGGATCATCGGAAACTGCCGCCTCCAGTGCCGCTTCGGTCACATAAGTCCGGTGGTTGCTTGGAGAACAAGTTAGGGGAGAAGAAATAGAGGAAGAGAGAGAAAGAGGGTGGGTGTTAGGTTTTTATACCCTCACCTCATCTTCACCCAACACACATACCCTTAGGCCCATCTAATGGCTAATAATCACACCATCCCACCTACTTAAGTTACTCAACTGGGTGACTTTAGTTGACTTGCTCCTTATTCTAATCTTTCTACCTCATCCCTTGTGCATCCGAACTCGAATCGCGCCCCCTGCGCATCTTGCGCGCTTGGTCGCAATCACGTACCAACACGCATATAATTTTGTAAATTTGTGTTTTGTCAGTGTTTTTAGTTAAGTTTGTCCCCCGGACTACCAAAGCTCGTACACAAACGTCCTTACACGTTAGAACTTTGAAATTGCACAAATGAAATACAATATAATACAAACATCACACAAAACTAACATACCTTGGCGTTGACGGTCGAGAATTGATGGCTATACCATGGCATGGGCTCACGTACCACCTTTTTTGACACGTGACACTTGTTAAATTTTTAGGGTCATTACAGTCATGCCCAGTTCTTTATATGAGTCTTTTCATGATAGTCCTCTTAAGGTCACTCAGGTTGCAATCCACCTAGCTAATAGGTCGATAGTACACTCAGTTGGGTTCATCGAGGATGTTCCAATCAAGATTCATGATTTTATATTTTTGGCTGACTTTTATGTGATGGATATTGACGCGCGCCGAACACGTTAATAAAATAAATAAACCTAAACCAACTATTTTGTAGATAGCGGTAAAGGGTCGATCCCACAGAGATTGATTTCTTTCTTAGTTAAGAAAAATACAAAAAAAGGGAAATTAAGGTTTTAGAGAAAATATATGAATATTTTAAAAATAAAGAAATTAAATGGAAAAGAATCTAGGTATTCAGTTTCACAGTCTCGCCATACAACTTGGAATTGAATTTATTAATTGTCGATTTATAAAAAGTATGAACTAGTCTATGATCTAGTGCAGCTATAGACCCGGTGACGTACTCAGTTCCTCGCACTTCCTAATCTCGATAGCCAAGGTACGACCGTTGACTACTTCTCTGACCAAACACGCAACCTAATCGCTTGTGCTCCAGATTTAACGCATTGGTCGCATTACTTCGATTCGTGAATACACTACACCTAGACAACCGGATCGCTAGTGCTCCCGATTTAGCCTAGATTTCTATGGTATTTAACCGGTCCCAAAAGGGTTTAATCAATTGGTATGGTCAATTGCCACTAGTGTGGTCTTATTACACAACCACGGGTGCTTACGACTCACTGACATGTAAATCAAGGTTTAAACTAGTGTTTAACCTCAATTGTTCAAATAATACCAAAGAAAATAAATAATAGAAAAGAATCAATAATAATTAAAAATAAATAAACCTGATAAAGGATTCCCAAGTTGTAGGCTTGACTGATCCACCTTCAACCTAGATGGAGGAACTAGCTAAACATAATTAAACTAAACTAATGCAAACTACTACTAAAAACAAAGATCTCTTTTTGTTTGAGAGTCTCCTAATATTTATAAGAGCAATTCCCTGTCGGTTGGAACTCCCAAAAATCACAAAAATACTGAAGACCGCGTGCTGGAGTTGAGATTTTATGGCCACGTGGCAGCGCCTCATTGAATGTAAGTGGTGGCATGCTGACGTGGCGTCGTCTCATTGGATGGAAGGAGGGGTGATGACGTGCTGATGGGTGAAGAAGATGACACATGGAGGAAGCAGGAGGCGCTGGATTCATGCGAGAACGTGAAGAGAGCGCACAGCTGACGTGGCGCGATTTCATTCGTTGGAGGTGATTTTCGAACATAAGTTATGGCCGTAACTTGTACTGCAATTTTGAGCCCCTTCGACTCCGAATTTCGTGATGCTTGTGAGAGGTGAAAATGTGCGTCTCAAAGTCTTCTTTTTAACAAGACCAACAACAAGTCATTTCGACTTCGGATGTGAAAGTTACGCCTTCTGGAATGAACAACTGTCAATTAAGCTCAATATACGCATTCAGTCTCAAAAACACCCAACTCATATAAAATCCCTGAAATACATAAAACACACATTTATCACTTTAAAACAAGATAAATATAGTCCAATTACACCTAATAACCTATACTAAATTATGCATAAATAAACACTTATCAAACACCCCCAAACTTAAACTTTGCTCGTCCCGAGCAAAGGAATGAATGAAAACCTATACTCTACTCCTATACTATAATGACTAATCCTACAAACCTATGCCCCTCACCAAGTCAAGTTTGAGTTCCTTTTTTATTTAAATATGCCGCTCAAGAGACCATCATCCAAAAGAAGTTCAGAGTCAAATAGTGTGAAAACGGAGTCCAAACATCAATGAGAATCACCATTTCAAAAGCTAGAATCAGTCCAGACAAGAGCCTTCAACTACTCAAGATTTTACAGAGTCATTATATCAAAGAACACAAGTCCAGAATTTCTTATAAATAGTGCATCAACACCGAAAAAGGGACTATGAAAGAAAAATACAACACACTATCCATAATATGTAGACTAAACACACCAGAGAGATAATCAGACTTAAATATGAAAATGTGGAATAACACATTGGAATGACTCAATTGATCTAGCTATAAGCACTCGGTCAAATTTTTTAATTTAAAGAGTTTTCATAAACTTCGGCCTTTATGCGTATATACACTCTATTTTCTCCAAAAATTTTAAAAGTAGTACGGTCCCTGCTCCATTTCCTATGGACCGATTTTCTCACTTTTTCCCACCACAAGATTCCCTGCTCCTTTTCCTGTGGAATCTGTGGGACTCTCTAAAATTTTTTTAGAAAACTCTTGTTGACCCTTCTCACTTTCACTATAATCAAACAAGTCATCCAATGCATGTCCAAGTCTAAATCATTCTCCAAAAGTGGTCAAGTCATATGAATTGATGTCTCAAGTGAGCTACATCCTCGTTCTAGCACCCTAGAAATTTGATAACTTGCAAAATATGACTGTCTGTCTTTTTGGTCTCTAGCACAATGCCTAAACTTCATACTAGCTCTCTTATAAGCAACCTCAAAGATGTTTGACAACACTCTAAATTAAGTACAACTCCTAATACTCAAAAGGGTTCAAGTTTCAAAAGTAGTGTAATTTGAACTCATATCCACAATCAAAAACACTCAACAAGATTTTAGGCGACTCTACATGCAACTAAATAACTCTAAACATTCTTAGAATCTATAATGCAACGAAAAAAAGAAAGAATAAAAAAATAAAATAAAATAAAATAAATGCATGAACTACTATAAACTACTACTAACCTAAATGATGTAATGCATAACATGTTATAACAAGAAAATGATGTGAAAAGAATAGAAAAACACCACCATAACTTACCAAACCCATGAAATACGCATAAAAATAATAAAACGATCATACCTATCACGCGCTAATTCCATTCATTCAACACTCCACTATACCTGAAACACCCCCAAACTTATCCTAAACCTTGTCCTCAAAGTTTAAAACAAGAATGAGGCTATGAACTACAAAATGAAAAGGAAAAAGGTGAAAAGAACATAGAAGTGAAAGAAATAAGTAAGGGGAAATAACATGCTAAAATGAATATGCAAAACCTAATAGATTATAGTATCTCATGAAATATGAAGCACGGTGATAAAAATGTTCAACTCAGGAAATATAGGGAATATACATCTAATTACCTCCAGCAAACGCAAAAACTAACCTAATAATCTAAAACCTAAAACTTACCAGATCCCAATCAGACTAACCATATATACCAGAGAATCGCAACAGTGATATCGGGCTCTCAACTCCGGTGCTTCAACAAACTAGTATCAAACACCTGTAAATAGTCAAAAATGGGATAATGGTGAGTGCACTAAACAAATATAAAATAATCAAGCTAAAAAAACATAAGAAAAAACTTGGGCTGCCTCCCAATAGCGCTTTTGGTTAAAGTCGTTAGCTCGACTTGTCGTGACTGATCACGTGATGCCCTCTCCTTTCAAGATGTCGATAACGAATGACGCATCTATAGCTTTGGGCAATTCATCATACATGCCCTCCTTCAGATGCTGGAGCTCATCCGAGACCTCTAACACATATGAATCTATCGCATCATCGTCATCTGACACAAAGGTGTCAGCCGTGTAAAAGATCTGCGAACGCTCCTTTACGACCACCCACTTGTAAGGTATAACAAATATGCATAGGAGGGTGGGTGGTGTAACGACCTATTTTCCAAAAAGACCGCCACAAGGGCCAATGCGGACCCACAGTCTGTCTTATCAGCGACAGCTGTGCTCTACATTGGATTACATCCTCCATTTTATCTTTTTAAACCTTATTAATTATCCATTTATTGATTAAGTTGTATCGAAGTCAAATTATATGTTAAAGCATTATAAAATCCTCAAATTCACACAGCGGAAGCCTTTCTAATGCATTACTCGGATAGTGATACTATAAATGTGTAACCTAAACCATAAACCTAATGTGGAAAACCCATATATAACCATAGATACCTCTAAATCACCAAAAAGTTCAATATACATAAAGTTTCTCCAAACCCCAAACCCATAATAAAACAAAATAAATATAATACAAACGTACGAGTCAGGCTATCTTGGCTTAACAGTACTCTAACAGCTTGCCCTTGCCCCTGCTCGTACTAGGATCTGCACTTAACCCATCACAAAAAGTAGATGACGAGTCCAGAGTGAGTATTCCCAAGGAAATTAAGTGAGCATTTTTAAGTGTGAACCGGGCCGAACCGGTTGAACCGAACCGGCCCCGTTCACCCTTTTCTTCTTCCCCTGGCCACAAACAGAGCCACTGCTCTGATTTTTTTTCTCTCCAATGGAATTAGGAGGATGGGAAGACCACACATCGTCTTCCTCCTCAACAAATTCTAATTCTCGGCCATGGCGGAGCCATGGCCGAGCTCACCACCACCTCCACACCACACCACACAACGACACCACCACAACAACAATAAACCAACACCACTCACCTTGTTCTCCTCGATCCCACGAGCTCGCCTCCTCCTTCTCCCTCCTCGGCTTCTCTCGCTTCTTCATCTGTGTGTTTTTTTTTCCATCGATTTATCTAGAGAGAGAAGGCGGTTTGATGGTGGAAATGACCGAAATACCCCTGTGCATATCTCATTTCTTTCTTTCCTTCCATACCCTTAAAGGTAATTTCACTATTATTTATTTATTTTCTCATTTCCATATATATATTTATATATATATATATATATTAAATTACTTATATATATATAAATATATATACACACATATATTTTCGCACCTACAATTTCGTCGTGCGCGCCAACGAGCGTACTCGGGCGTGCACACTACCGTACCACCCACGCGTGTCGACCACGACCCCACGTGTCCCTAGGCGCCCACCAATTTACCATTTTTAACACATTTAATTCATTTAATGTGTGTAATATTTTCCCCGGCCTAATATTTCATCTTTTTGTCTATTCAGTACCCGCGTCGATACGCATATCAAGGCGAATACTTAACACACAATCTCACACGTCAATTAAAATATAATTACACACATCGCGATGTCATTTAACTTATTTTAACATAAACATCGCAAATTAAACAAAACAACATGCAAAATAACTATTTACCTAACTCCAGGCGTGCTCTAGCCTAGCTGCGGGTCCCACGGATGTCTGAGCTGTCCGCCACGTCTGCAATACGTTACAAATAACGGCGAATTAAATTCGGACCGTTACAATTCTTCTCAACTAGGTGAGATTTCGTCCCGAAATTTAAATTAAACTTAAATACTTACCGGCAAATAAGTGGGGATACCGTTGTCGCATGGTAGACTCGAGCTCCCAGGTTAATCCCTCAGTTCCATGATACTGCCAACGAACTAAAACCTTCGAGATCTCCCTGTTCCTCAAAGTCTGAATCCTCCTATCCATGATCTCCACCGGCTGTTCCTCAAATGACACGTCTGGTCGCACCTCAATCTAATGTACATCAATCATAGGTCTCGGTCCCGACCTTGCTAGCCTCAACATGGATATGTGAAACACTGGATGTACCCCCGCTAAATGTGTCGATAAATCTAAACGGTATGCCACTTTGCCGACACGTTCCTCCACTCTGAACGGTCCAATAAACCTTGGTGCTAATTTCCCCTTAATTCCAAATCTCTGATAACCCTTCCAAGGCGAAACTTTCAAGTACACCATGTCACCAACCTCATAGCTCAAATCCTCGTGATATCTATCAGCATATTTCTTTTGTCTATCTTGCGCCGCCTGAAGTCTCCATCTAATCTACCTCACCTTCTCAGTGTGATCCACAACAACCTCAGGTCCTATAGCCGTTATATCCTCCGGTGCCGCCCAACATGTTGGTGACCTGCAAGGCCTACCATATAATGCCTCGAATGGTGGCATCGCGATACTTGCCTGATAACTGTTGTTGTACGCAAATTCGCACAACGACAAATACTCCTCCCATGATCCACCAAACTGTAAAATACACGCCCTGAGCATATCCTCAAGAATTTGGATTAATCACTCCGACTACCCGTCAGTCTGAGGATGGCACGCAGTACTAAATTGTAGTTGAGTGCCAAACTGCTCCTGCATACTCTCCCAAAGTTTTGAAATAAACCTCGGATCTCTGTCAGAAACAATGGAGACCGGTACACCGTGCAATCTGACAATCTCTTTCTCGAAAATAGTGCTCACTGTGTAACCGAATATCTTATGGCAATCGGTATGAAATGTGCCGACTTCGTCAATCTGTCAATAACTACCCAAAACTGCGTCATGTCTCCTCGTAGTCTGCGGTAGGCCACTGACGAAGTCCATTGTCACGTGTTCCCATTTCCACTGAGGATTGGGCAGCGACTGTAGCAACCCAACTGGTCCTCTGTGCTCAGCCTTTACCTGTTGGCAAATATGACAACTCCGAACGTACCTCCCCACGTCAGCCTTCATCCTTGGCCACCAAAACAATCGCTGAAGGTTGTTATGCATCTTGGTCCGACCAGGAATGAACTGTAAATCGTGACCGGTGTGTGTCCTCGAGAATACTGTCCCTAAGCTCCGGTACCTCCGTATCCACAAACGACCCCTGTGTCTCAAGCACCCGTCTGAATTCTCAGACCACTCGGTGCACCCTGGATCCTGAGCCAGTCCACTGATCCATAAATACAGGTCATCAGTTCTCTGCAACTCAGCAACCCGCTCTAGAGACACCGTAGGAACTCGTATCTGGCCGCAAATATGTAGCTCAGCAATAGACTCTGTTACACACAACACCGATCTAGCCTCAAGTAACCTATGCTCATGTGTCATATGCCGCAAACCCATTTGACTCTCAATGCCGCTCCTGCTAAGCGCATCAGCTGCGACATTCGCCTTTCCCGGATGATACTCGATAGCGAAATCATAGTCCTTCAGTAACTCGAGCCATCTCCGCTGTCTCATGTTCAACTCTCTCTGAGTGAACAAATATCTCAAACTCTGGTGATCGGTAAATAGTATGAACTTTTCACCATACAAATAGTGCCTCCAACGCTTTGGTGCAAATACGACTGCCGCAAGCTCCAAATCGTGCACTGGATAACTCTCATCATGTGGTCTTAATCGTCGCGATAAATAGGCCACTGGATGTCCGTTCTACATTAACACACAACCCAACCCAGTGCCTAACGCATTAGTATAAATCGAAAAACCCTTTCCTGCCACGGGTAATGCTAAAACTGGTGCAGAAGTCAACTGCCTTTTCAGCTCCCAGAAAGCATCCTCACACTCTTGCGACCAGTCAAATATAACATCTTTCTTGGTCAACTTTGTCATCGGCGCTGCAATCAAGGAAAAATCCCGTACGAATCGCTTGTAATATCCTACCAAACTCAAGAAACTCCAAATGTTCGAAACTGACTAAGGTGTCCTCCAATCAATAATCGCTTGAATCTTGTCCCCATCAACCGATATCCTTTGATTACTGATAACATGTCCGAGAAACTTCACCTCACTTAACCAAAACGCACACTTGCTGAACTTGGCGTAAAGTCGGTGCTCTCTCAGCATCGTCAACACCTCCTTGAGATGACTTTCATGCTCTACACGAGTCTTGCTGTAAATCAGCATATCGTCGATGAAAACTATGACGTATCGATCCAAAAATGGTCGGAGCACCCTGTGCATTAAATCCATGAAGATCGTCGGCGCGTTAGTCAACCCAAATGGCATGACTGTAAACTCATGCAATCCATATCGCGTACTGAAAGCGGTCTTCTCAATATCTCCTTATCGAATCCTCAATTGATGATATCCCGATCTGAGGTCAATCTTCGAGAAGAATTTGGCTCCTGCCAACTGATCGAACAAATCATCGATCCTGGAAAGTGGGTAACGATTCCTAATAGTCACCTGATTCAACTTCCTATAATCCACACACATTCGCATCGAGTCGTCCTTCTTCTTCATAAAAAGAACTGGAGCTCCCCAAGGTGACATGCTAGGGTGAATGAATCCTTTCTGCAGTAAGTCCTCTAACTGAGTCCTCAACTCCCTCTGCTCCGATGGTGACATCCTATACGGCCTGCTATAAAACGGTTGAGTTCCAGGAATTAACTCGATAATGAATTCAACAGCTCTTGGTGGTGGCAATCCTGGCAAATCCTCAGGAAATACATCGGGAAATTCACAAACAACCGGGACATCCTCAACCCTAATCACTGTCTTAATCTCTGGCTCCACCATAGCCGCGTACGCCTTCATCTCCTGCGACGTAGCTAGTCTGCCTCGAGTGATAGGTAATGCTGACGCATTTTCGACAAATGAAAACTCTGAAATTCCCTCGATGTGAAATGTCACCATCTTGCTAAAACAGTCGATTTGTGCATGATACGACGATAACCAATCCATACCGAGCATCGCGTCAAATTCCAAGTATTCTAATACTCTAAAGTCAGCCGGTAACTGATGTCCCTCAATCTCAACCACACAATCCCGGCAAATTCGGTTAGGATAAATCTTATCCCCAGCTGCCGTGTTGAGAACAAGATGTGTATCTAAAGTTTGTGCATCTAATCCTAACAATCCTACTGTCACAGGGCCAATGAAAGAGGGGTTTTTCACTAGGAAAATTTTCTCTCGATTGAACCTACGGTGCCTAAGGGCCACCTTAGTTCAGCACGCCAACACTCAAATTAAAGGGACAGCAAGCAATAGGCAACAAGGAAACGTTTACTAGCTCTCAATTGGAATTACAACTGTGGAACTCTGTGCTTCCCCAAGCTCAGAGCCCTTGGCTTTATAGACTAGCCATTAGGTAGTTACATAACCAACCGGGACACATGTCTAGCATACATCAATCCATAGACCTGGTAAATCACCACTCTCTTAGTGGTCAAGGCAGTTGCCAAACTGCCTTGTTCCCTCTTCGCCACCCTGGTTCCGTAACCGCCTCCATTACAAGGTCAGGTTGCACATGCTCCATGTATTCGGGTCATGCCTAGACGTGGCTTGGTCATGGCCCAGCCATGACCAAGGTAGTTCCCCAACTACCTCGACTTGGTCTTCCACATTTCAAGGGACGTGGTTCATGCTTCTCTACGGGACAGGGGCTGCGTCTCATGGTGCCGGCCGTGTCCAGGCACGTTGGGTGCTAGCCGGGGCTCGTGGTCGAGTCCCACCGGCTCGGGGTGGCCGGACCATGGTCCGTGGGTCTTCGCCTTGGCATGGTGCCCAAGGCGTGCACGGGCCTTGCTTGTCATCCTTGTTGCCCATGCCACCCCTAGGAGAGAGCCCACCTCCCCTTATAGTAGATGTTAAGCCGTTTCCTCAGCTCCAATAGGAAACATCCCAAAATGAGACCAAGCGTACTTTGACCCGAGTCAATGCCCAAGTCAAGGAAAGTCAATTGTTGTGCCTAGGCCTTGCCTTGGCCGTGCCAAGGCATGACCTGGTTTGTGCCAAGGTGTGACCTGGTTTGTGCCAAGGCATGATCTTGGTCGTGCCAAGGTCTTGCCTTGCCTTGCTCGTGCCAAGGCATGACCTGGTCTGTGCCAAGGCATGACCTGGTCTGTGCCGTGCCACGCCGTGCCCACTAAGGTTTGTGCCTTGCCAAACCTTGCCCGCGCCTTGCCAAGTCTTGCCCGCGCCTTGCCAAGCCTTACCAGCTCCTTGCCAAGCCTTGCCAACTCCTTGCCAAGCCTTGCCAAGCCTTTGCCCAACCTTGCCAAGTCTTGCTCGCGCCTTGCCAAGCTTTGCCCAAGCCTTGCCCGTGCCTTGCCAAGCTTTGCCCAGCCTTGCCAAGCCTTGCCCAACTTTACCCAAGCCTTGCCAAGCCTTGCCCTTGCCTTGCCCAGCTTTGCCCAAGCCTTGCCAAGCCTTGCCTCCCCCGTGCCAAGCCTTGCCCTTGCCAAGGCTTGCCCATTTAGGCCCGAGCCATGCACTAAACTCCAATCCGACTTTGGAGTTCACCGAAACCTCCCGAGTCCACCGAGACTCGATCATCTGCTGAGTTATCATGCTGCCCAGCCCAGCATGCTCGTATCCAGCTTATTGGGGTGGTAACACCATATGTCAAGATATAAAGGAAATTGTGCTGTCGGAATCAAACATAACATGCATAAAAGTATCATAGACAGATAACATACCTTCAATAAGCTGTCTGGTCGCCTCCTGATCTGGCTAGGTAACCCCAAAAGCAGCTGTTTGGGCCCTATCTCTGGCCTGATCAGCATGTGATGGTACTGGCACTGGTCTGGTACAGTCGCCATAATATGTCCTACGTGACCACAACGATAACAAGTTCGAATTTCTGATCTGCCAGTAGTCCTCTGACTCTGTGCCTGACTCTGGCCTCAGTTTTGGCCTCCCCTGACCCTGACCTCTATCCTGTCTCTGCCGCTGTCACGGCCGATCAACTGATGTAGAGGCCGCAGAATACGTTACCTCGCGATCATCGTGTCTATCTCGATCATCCCGACGATCTTTGTCACCTCTGCGACCCTGATCAGACTGCCAATCACCTCTACCTCTAGTTGAGTCGTACTGAAGGCTACCCGTCCATCGGTATTTGCATTGAAGAACGTGCCTCGGTACAAATATACGTGTGACGTAGGTAATATACAAACAAAAACATAACACGTATATCTTGATTTCTACCCATCTCTCATTGTTTCCCAACTAAGACTTTAGGCAATTTCTTTGGGTTTCCACATCTAAAGCTTATTCAATAGGTTTATGATCAGGTTTTCCTCAAATTCGAGCCCTAGGTTTTCCTAAACCTAGGCTCTGATACCAAAATTGTAACGACCTATTTTCCAAATAGACCGCCACAAGGGCCAATGCGGACCCACAGTCTGTCTTATTAGCGACATCTGTGCTCTACATTGGATTACATCCTCCATTTTATCTTTTTAAACCTTATTAATTATCCATTTATTGATTAAGTTGCATCGAAGTCAAATTATATGTTAAAGCATTATAAAATCCTCAAATTCACACAGTGGAAGCCTTTCTAATGCATTACTCGGATAGTGATACTATAAATGTGTAACCTAAACCATAAACCTAATGTGGAAAACCCGTATATAACCATAGATACCTCTAAATCACCAAAAAGTTCAATATATATAAAGTTTCTACAAACCCCAAACCCATAATAAAACAAAATAAATATAATACAAACGTACGAGTCAGGCTATCTTGGCTCAACAGTACTCTAGCAGCTTGCCCTTGCCCCTGCTCGTACTAGGATCTGCGCTCAAGCCATCACAAAAAGCAGATGACGAGTCCAGAGTGAGTATTCCCAAGGAAATTAATTGAGCATTTCTAAAAGTAAATACTGGAATTTATATAAAGCTATTAAATAAACATGCGGAAATAAATACAGACAACTGTGCTCATCGCATGAATAAATAATAGGAAAAGTGCAAAGTGTGTTCCTAGCTCCTAGGGTCAGACTACACCATACTTCGGACTCTTCCACAGAATGCTGCCGACGAGTCAAACTCCAGCAGGGCAAGCATCTGGATTCGCTCGATGGCTGGCGTTACACCCACAGTGCATCGACACATGCCACGACGTGACACTTGGCCCAAGTTCAATCTGGTAGCATGTTATATGGTGTAGTGGACATACACACAAGAATGGCACGGAGGGAGCTTCGCTCAACGTCCGCCCATATAAACATAACCAAGAATAGAGTATTGAAATGAAAGAAATTGAACTCAAATGCCAAAAGAAGTAAATACTCAAGTAATTTCAGTTGGGATACTACACTCCTCAATCCGCACTCCGCGTCCCGAAAATCAAACCCCGTCTAGCTCCAATAATCACACGATAATCCAAATTATCACCCCAAATGTACCTAAAATTATTTATCATTGAATTAGCATCAATTTGACATATTATGTCAATTTTACGTTTTTCAAGGTAAAAACCCCGGTATAAAGTCTCCTCCGACTTTCGAATTTCTCATTTTCCATATAAATTCCCCAATTTCTATTTAGTTGGTCAAAATACAATTTTTCCATATTTTTTCCTATTTTTCTGGATTTTCTTTTCCATTTTTCTTTATTTTCTCTTCTTTTTTTTTTCTTTTCAGTTTTAAGTGTGAACCGGGCCGAACCGGTTGAACCGAATCGGCCCCGTTCACCCTTTTCTTCTTCCCCTCGCCACGAACAGAGCCACTGCTCTGATTTTTTTTCTCTCTCTCGATCGATTCTTCTTTCCTTCTTTTCTTTTCTTTCTCCAATGGAATTAGGAGGATGGGAAGACCACACGTCTTCCTCCTCAACAAATTCTAATTCTCGGCCATGGCGAAGCCATGGCCGAGCTCACCACCACCTCCACACCACACCACACAACGGCACCACCACAACAACAATAAACCAACACCACTCACCTTGTTCACCTCGATCCCACGAGCTCGCCTCCTCCTTCTCCCTCCTCGGCTTCTCTCGCTTCTTCGTCAGTGTGTTTTTTTTTTTCCATCGATTTATCGAGAGAGAGAAGGCGTTTTGATGATGGAAATGACCGAAATACCCCTGTGCATATCTCATTTCTTTCTTTCCTTCCATACCCTTAAAGGTAATTTCTCTATTATTTATTTATTTTCTCATTTCCATATATATATATATATATATATTAAATTACTTATATATATAAATATATATACACATATATTTTCGCGCCTACAATTCCGTCGTGCGCGCCAACGAGCGTACTCGAGCATGCACACTACCGTACCACCCACGCGTGTCGACCACGACCCCGCGTGTCCCTAGGCGCCCACCAATTTACCATTTTTAACACATTTAATTCATTTAATGTGTGTAATATTTTCCCCGGCCTAATATTTCATCTTTTTGTCTATTCAGTACCCGCGTCGACACGCATATCGAGGCAAATACTTAACACACAATCTCACAGGCCAATTAAAATATAATTACACACATCGCGATGTCATTTAACCTATTTTAACATAAACATCTCAAATTAAACAAAACAACATACAAAATAACTATTTACCTAACTCCAAGCGCGCTCTAGCCTAGCTGCGGGTTCCACGGATGTCTGAGCTGTCTGCCACATCTGCAATACGTCACAAATAACGGCGAATTAAATTCGGACTGTTACAGGTGGCGTCACCAACACCAAAGGTTGGTCTTCCTTGCTCTCTTTTTGCGGTTCCTCTGACCTTTCTAAAATGACATAAATTTCTTTCTCGGCTTCATCCGCTTCATTCTGCACAATGCTAATGTCCGGCTCATGTAAGGAAACTTCAATTATTTCCTCTGGTTCACTCCAATAGTCCTCAGTCGGTATAACCTCATTTACCTCGACACTATCCAATGGGATTGCACTCATGGTCTCAGCTGATATCTTTTGGAGAATTGACTTTATTTCTTCTTCAGCTTCTTGATCCCTCTGTTCAATCCATTGGTCCAATTCTTGCTCGGTGAGGTTCATGTCTTGCTCAGTCTCTAAAAGAAACCTTATTATGTCCCTTGAAGGCTGATTCCGCATGGAACTATATGTGTCCTGCTGATATGATGAATTAATCCAGTCGTCAAAGGGGTATTTTTTGGTGCTTGGAGAAAGCCAGTCGGAGATCATATCTTTCTCCATGTCTTCAATGGTTCTCCGTTCTTGTTGAGGACTCCGTCGACATGGCCAAGACATACAGAAGTCGGGTTGTGGCGATGCATAGCTAGAACTGTGATGATTTCCATACCTCGGATGGTAAGGACAAGCATACGTGGGATGAAAGGATTCCCCACAAAAATCACAAGCCTCGACCTGTTGCATAAAAAATTGCGAGTTAGAAAATTGATGTCCATTATATGACATACCTACCCCATTCATACCATGATAGTACGAGTCTTCGAATCGATCATAATTATGGTAGTAGGAGGCCATTGAGAAATTTCCTGCAAAAGTATTAGAAACAAAGGACTATATACAAAAATAAATAAATAAATAAATAAATAATAATAAATAAAAATACAACAAAAATAACCAAAGAAAGAAAAACCAGTCCCCGGCAACAGCGCCAAAAATTGACGCGCGCCGAACGCGTCAATAAAATAAATAAACCTAAACCAACTATTTTGTAGATAGCGGTAAAGGGTCGATCCCACAGAGATTGGTTTCTTTTTTAGTTAAGAAAAATACAAAAAAGGGAAATTAAGGTTTTAGAGAAAATATATGAATATTTTAAAAATAAAGAAATTAAATGGAAAAGAATCTAAGTATTCAGTTTCACAGTCTCGCCATACAACTTGGAATTGAATTTATTAATTGTCGGTTTATAAAAAGTATGAACTAGTCTATGATCTAGTGCAGCTATAGACCCGGTGACGCACTCGGTTCCTCGCACTTCCTAATCTCGATAGCCAAGGTACAACCGTTGACTACTTCCCTGACCAAACACGCAACCTGATCGCTAGTGCTCCAAATTTAACGCATTGGTCGCATTACTTCGATTCGTGAATGCACTACACCTAGACAACCGGATCGTTAGTGCTCCCGATTTAGCCTAGATTTCTATGGTATTTAACCAGTCCCAAAAGGGTTTAATCAATTGGTATGGTCAATTGCCACTAGTGTGGTCTTATTGCACAAGCACGGGTGCTTACGACTCACTGACATGTAAATCAAGGTTTAAACTAGTGTTTAACCTCAATTGTTCAAATAATACCAAAGAAAATAAATAATAGAAAAGAATCAATAATAATTAAAAATAAATAAACCCGATAAAGGATTCCCAAGTTGTAGGCTTGACTGATCCACCTTCAACCTAGATGGAAGAACTAGCTAAACATAATTAAACTAAACTAATGCAAACTACTACTAAAAACAAAGATCCCTTTTTGTTTGAGAGTCTCCTAATATTTATAAGAGCAATTCCCCGTCGGTTGGAACTCCCAAAAATCCCAAAAATACTGAAGACCACGTGCTGGAGTTGAGATTTTATGGCCACGTGGCAGCGCCTTATTGGATGGAAGTGGTGGTATGCTGACGTGGCGTCGTCTCATTGGATGGAAGGAGGGGTGATGACGTGCTGATGGGTGAAGAAGATGACACATGGCGGAAGCAGGAGGCGCTGGATTCGTGCGAGAACGTGAAGAGAGCGCACAGCTGACGTGGCGCGATTTCATTCGTTGGAGGTGATTTTCGAACATAAGTTATGGCCGTAACTTGTACTGCAATTTTGAGCCCCTTCGAGTCTGAATTTTGTGATGCTTGTAAAAGATGAAAATGTGCGTCGCAAAGTCTTCTTTCTAAAAAGACCAACAACAAGCCATTCCGACTTCGGATGTGAAAGTTACGCCTTCTGGACTGAACAACTGTCAATTAAGCTCAATATACGCATTCAGTCTCAAAAACACCCAACTCACATAAAATCCCTGAAATACATAAAACACACATTTATCACTTTAAAACAAGATAAATATAGTCCAATTACACCTAATAACCTATACTAAATTATGCATAAATAAACACTTATCAAACACCCCCAAACTTAAACTTTGCTCGTCCCGAGCAAAGGAATGAATGAAAACCTATACTCTACTCCTATACTATAATGACTAATCCTACAAACCTATGCCCCTCACCATGTCAAGTTTGAGTTCCTTTTTTATTTAAATATGCCGCTTAAGAGACCATCATCCAAAAGAAGTTCAGAGTCAAATAGTGTGAAAATGGAGTCCAAACATCAATGAGAATCACCATTTCAAAAGCTAGAATCAGTCCAGACAAGAGCCTTCAACTACTCAAGATTTTACAGAGTCATTATATCAAAGAACACAAGTCCAGAATCTCTTATAAATAGTGCATCAACACCGAAAAAAGGACTATGAACGAAAAATACAACGCACTATCCATAATATGTAGACTAAACCCACTAGAGAGATAATCAGACTTAAATATGAAAATGTGGAACAACACATTAGAATGACTCAATTGATCTAGCTATAAGCACTCGGTCAAATTTTTTAATTTAAAGAGTTTTCATAAACTTCCGCCTTTATGCGTATATACACTCTATTTTCTCCAAAAATTTTAAAAGTAGTACGGTCCCTTCTCCATTTCCTATGGACCTATTTTCTCACTTTTTCCCACCACAAGATTCCCTGCTCCTTTTCCTGTGGAATCTGTGGGACTCTCTAAAATTTTTTTAGAAAACTCTTGTTGACCCTTCTCACTTTCACTATAATCAAACAAGTCATCCAATGCATGTCCAAGTCTAAATCATTCTCCAAAAGTGGTCAAGTCATATGAATTGATGTCTCAAGTGAGCTACATCCTCGTTCTAGCACCCTAGAAATTTGGTAACTTGCAAAATATGACTGCCTGTCTTTTTGGTCTCTAGCACAATGCCTAAACTTCATACTATCTCTCTTATAAGCAACCTCAAAGATGTTGGACAACAATCTAAATTAAGTACAACTCCTAATACTCAAAAGGGTTCAAGTCTCAAAAGTAGCGTAATTTGAACTCATATCCACAATAAAAAACACTCAACAAGATTTTAGGCGACTCTACATGCAACTAAATGACTCTAAACATGCCTAGAATCTATAATGCAACGAAAAAAAGAAAGAATAAAAAAATAAAATAAAATAAAATAAATGCATGAACTACTATAAACTACTACTAACCTAAATGATGTAATGCATAGCATGTTATAACAAGAAAATGATGTGAAAAGAATAGAAAAACACCACCATAACTTACCAAACCCATGAAATACGCATAAAAATAATAAAACGATCATACCTATCACGCGCTAATTCCATTCATTCAACACTTCACTATACCTGAAACACCCCCAAACTTATTCTAAACCTTGTCCTCAAGGTTTAAAACAAGAATGAGGCTATGAACTACAAAATGAAAAGGAAAAAGGTGAAAAGAACATGGAAGTGAAAGAAATAAGTAAGGGGAAATAACATGCTAAAATGAATATGCAAAACCTAATGGACTATAGTATCTCATGAAATATGAAGCACGGTGATAAAAATGCTCAACTCAGGAAATATAGGGAATATACATCTAATTACCTCCAGCAAACGCAAAAACTAACCTAATAATCTAAAACCTAAAACTTACCAAATCCCAATCAGACTAACCATATATACCAGAGAACCGCAACAGTGATATCGGGCTCTCAACTCCGGTGCTTCAACAAACTAGTATCAAACACCTGTAAATAGTCAAAAATGGGATAATGGTGAGTGCACTAAACAAATATAAAATAAGCAAGCTAAAAAAACATAAAAAAAAAACTTGGGCTTCCTCCCAATAGCGCTTTTGGTTAAAGTCGTTAGCTCGACTTGTCGTGACTGATCACGTGATGCCCTCTCCTTTCGAGATGTCGACAACGAATAACACATCTATAGCTTTGGGCAATTCATCATACATGCCCTCCTTCAGATGCAGGAGCTCATCCGAGACCTCTAATACATATGAATCTATCGCATCATTGTCATCTGACACAAAGGTGTCAGCCGTGCAAAAGATCTGCGAACACTCCTTTACGACCACCCACTTGCAAGGTCTAACAAATATGCATAGGAGGGTGGGTGGCGTCACCTACACCAGAGGTTGGTCTTCCTTGCTCTCTTTTTGCGGTTCCTCTGACCTTTCTAAGATGACATAAATTTCTTTTTGGCTTCATCCGCTTCATTCTGCACAATGCTAATGTCCGTCTCATGTAAGGAAACTTCAATTATTTCCTTTGGTTCACTCCAATAGTCCTCATTCGGTGTAACCTCATTTACCTCGACACTATCAAATGGGATTGCACTCATGGTCTCAGCTGATATCTTTTGGAGAATTGACTTTATTTCTTCTTCAGCTTCTTGATCCCTCTGTTCAATCCATTGGTCCAATTCTTGCTCGGTGAGGTTCATGTCTTGCTCAGTCTCTAGAAGAAACCTTATTATGTCCCTTGAAGGCTGATTCCGCATGGAACTATATGTGTCCTGCTGATATGATGAATTAATCCAGTCGTCAAAGGGGTATTTTTTGGTGCTTGGAGAAAGCCAGTCGGAGATCATATCTTTCTCCATGTCTTCAATGGTTCTCCGTTCTTGTTGAGGACTCTGTCGACTTGGCCAAGACATACAGAAGTCGGGTTGTGGCGATGCATAGCTAGAACTGTGATGATTTCCATACCTTGGATGGTAAGGACAAGCATACGTGGGATGAAAGGATTCCCCACAAAAATCACAAGCCTCGACCTGTTGCATAAAAAATTGCGAGTTAGAAAATTGATGTCCATTATATGACATACCTGCCCCATTCATACCATGATAGTATGAGTCTTCGAATCGATCATAATTATGGTAGTAGGAGGCCATTGAGAAATTTTCTGCAAAAGTATTAGAAATAAGGGACTATATACAAAAATAAATAAATAAATAAATAATAAATAAAAATACAACAAAAATAACCAAAGAAAGAAAAACCAGTCCCCGGCAACGGCGCCAAAAATTGACGCGCGCCAAACGCGTTAATAAAATAAATAAACCTAAACCAACTTTTTTGTAGATAGCGGTAAAGGGTCGATCCCACAGACATTGGTTTCTTTCTTAGTTAAGAAAAATACAAAAAAGGGGAATTAAGGTTTTAGAGAAAATATATGAATATTTTAAAAATAAAGAAATTAAATATAAAAGAATCTAGGTATTCAGTTTCACAGTCTCGCCATACAACTTGGAATTGAATTTATTAATTGTCGGTTTATAAAAAGTATGAACTAGTCTATGATCTAGTGCAGCTGTAGACCCGGTGACGCACTCGGTTCCTCGCACTTCCTAATCTCGATAGCCAAGGTACGACCGTTAACTACTTCCCTGACCAAACACGCAACCTGATCGCTAGTGCTCCAGATTTAACGCATTGGTCGCAGTACTTCGATTCGTGAATGCACTACACCTAGACAACCGGATCGCTAGTGCTCCCGGTTTAGCCTAGATTTCTATGGTATTTAACCGGTCCCAAAAGGGTTTAATCAATTGGTATGGTCAATTGCCACTAGTGTGGTCTTATTGCACAAACACGGGTGCTTACGACTCACTGACATGTAAATCAAGGTTTAAACTAGTGTTTAACCTCAATTGTTCAAATAATACCAAAGAAAATAAATAATAGAAAAGAATCAATAATAATTAAAAATAAATAAACCTGATAAAGGATTCCCAAGTTGTAGGCTTGACTGATCCACCTTCAACCTAGATAGAGGAACTAGCTAAACATAATTAAATTAGACTAATGCAAACTACTACTAAAAGCAAAGATCCCTTTTTGTTTGAGAGTCTCCTGATATTTATAAGAGCAATTCCCCGTCGGTTGGAACTCCCAAAAATCCCAAAAATACTGAAGACCGCGTGCTGGAGTTGAGATTTTATGGCCACGTGGCAGCGCCTCATTGGATGGAAGTGGTGGCATGCTGACGTGGCGTCGTCTCATTGGATGGAAGGAGGGGTGATAACGTGCTGATGGGTGGAGAAGATGACACATGGCGGAAGCAGGAGGCGCTGGATTCGTGCGAGAACGTGAAGAGAGCGCACAGCTTACGTGGCGCGATTTCATTCGTTGGTGGTGATTTTCAAACATAAGTTCTTGCCGTAACTTGTACTGAAATTTTGAGCTCCTTCGAGTCCGAATTTTGTGATGCTTGGGAAAGATGAAAATGTGCGTCTCAAAGTCTTCTTTCTAACAAGATCAACGATAAGTCATTCCGAATTCGGATGTGAAAGTTACACCTTCTGGACTGAACAACTGTCAATTAAGCTCAATATATGCATTCAGTCTCAAAAACACCCAACTCATATAAAATCCCTGAAATACATAAAACACACATTTATCACTTTAAATCAAGATAAATATAGTCCAATTACACCTAATAACCTATACTAAATTATGCATAAATAAACACTTATCAGATATGGGAGATGATTCTTTCTATGCCTTACCTTTTCTTCTTTTGGGACGACCTTTCCTATGGACTGCAAGGATTAAGGTTGATGAGTTTGGTGGGACCATGTCTATGAAGTTTGATGGTGAGATCGTTACATTTTATATTTTTTACACTGTTATATCTCCTACTGATGTTTCTTGCTTATTTGCTACGCATGTTTCTGACCCATTATTTCAGAATGAGATTAGGTTAGACAAGCAAGACGGTCGTCAGGTACCTAGAGTTGGTGAGACTTTTTCACCACCCCCATGCTAACACATAGTGTTTCCTCCTCCCCTGGTGGACCTGCGTGTACGAGAACCACTCGAGACATGCTCGAGTGGGATAGCGTGACCTAGCAAGCATAACTCTGACATCGAGCTAACGACTCTAACCAAAAGCACTATTGGGAAGCAGCCCAAGTTTCTATCATTTTTCTTTTCAGTTAATTATTCTTATATTTGTTTAGTGAACCCATCTTATCCCGTTTGTGACTATTTACAGGTGTCTGATACTCTTTTGTTGAAGCACCAAAATTGAGAGCCTGATATCACTGCTGAGGCTCCATGGTTCACACTTATGGTTAGTCAGATTGGGATTTGGTAAGTTCTTGCTTTAGGTTATTAGGATTAGTTTTATGAGATATTTTAGTCCATTAGGTTTTGCATATTCATTTTAGCATGTCATTTCTCTATTACTTATCTCTTTTATTCCATGTTCTTTTCACCTCTTTTCCTTTCATTTTGTAGTTTGATAGCTTCATTCTTGTTTTAAACCTAGAGGACAAGGTTTTGGATAAGTTTGGGGCTGTTTTACAGATATAGTGGAGTGTTGGATGAATGGATTAACACATGACATGTATAACTAGTTTATTATTTTTATGCGTATTCTATGGGTTTGCTAAGTTATAGTGGTGTTTTTTAGGGGTTGGCAAACCGCAGTTTGGGGCTAAAAACCCTCAAACTGCCACTAAACCGAAGGTTAGTGGTTTGACAGTTTTATAAACCACCACCAAACCGCGAAACCATTATAACCCCAACCAAATCGACCACGATTTACACGGTTTGGTCAGTTTGGTTTTGCGGTTTTCTTACAATACATTTTCAACAAAAAAAATTGGCATACATTTCATAAAAAGTTCTTACATGTTCATCCACAAAAAATATAATGAAACACATGACAATCCACTAAAAAAATAATTAAATACAAAGTCAATTCATGAAATACAAGGATTGAGTGACAAGGAAGTGGAACATAGAGAGGAGGCAAGGGAGGTAGAATGAATTGACAAATTGTGTTTGGGTAACAGGTTTAGGGTTATGGAAGGTGTAAAATTATAGAAATTCCTAAATTGCCTTTCGGTTTGGTAAACGCAGTTTTTTAGAAACAAAAACCACCACCAAACTACGTAATCGCGGTTTTCAAGTTTTTCTAAACCACCTTTAAACCGCGAGGTTAAAAAACTAGGCTAGACCGCGCGGTTTGGATAGTTTGGGCGATTTTACGAAAATCGTTGCCTACCCTAAGTGTTTTTCTTTTCTTTTCACAGCATTTTCTTGTTATAACATGCTATGCATTACATCATTTAGGTTAGTAGTAGTTTATATTAGTTCATGCATTTTTGTAGTTATTTTGTTGCATTATTGAGTCTATGCATGTTTAGAGTCATTTTGTTGCATATAGAGTTGCCTAAAACCTCGTTGAGTGTTTTTTATTATGGATATGAGTTCAAATTAAGCTACTTTTGAGACTTGAACCCTTTTGAATATTAGGAGTTGTACTTAATTTAAAGTGTTATCCAACATCTTTGAGGTTGCTTATAATTGAGCTAGTATGAAGTTTAGGCATTGTGCCAGATACCAAAGAGGTAGGCAGTCATATTTTGCAAGTTATCAGATTTCTAGGGTGCAAGAACGAGAATGTAGCTTACTTGAGACATCGATTCATATGACTTGACTACTTTTTGGGAATGATTTAGACTTGAACAGACATTGGATGACTTGTTTAATTATAGTGAAAGTGAGAAGGGTCAACAAGAGTTTTCTAAAAAAATTTAGAGAGTCCCAAAGATGCCACTGGAAATGGAGCAGGGAATCTTGTGGTTGGAAAAAGTGAGAAAAGCGGATTCCACTGGAAATTGAGCAGAGACCGTACTACTTTTAAAAATTTTGGAGAAAATAGAGTGTATATAAGAATAAAGGCAAAAGTTTATGAAAACTTTTAAATAAAAAGATTTGACTGAGTGCTTATAAATAGATCAATTGAGTTATTCCAATGTGTCGTTCCACATTTTCATATTTAAGTCTGATTGTCTCTCTTTGGTGTGTTTAGTTAACATTTATGGATAGTATGTTGCACTTTTCGTTCATAGTCCCTTTTTCGGTGTTGATGCACTATTTATAAGAAATTATGACCTCATTTGCTTTAATGTAGTGGCTCTGTAAAATCTTGAGTATTTGAAGGCTTTTGTCTGAATTGATTATGGTTTTTGAAAAATTGATTTTCACTGATGTTTGGACTCCGTTTTCACACTATTTGACTTTGAACTTCTTTTGGGTGATGGTTACTTAAGTGACAAATTTAAATAAAAAAAGAACTGATTGGCATAGGTTTGTTAGGATTAGTCATTGTAAAATAGGAGTAGAGTATAGGTTTTCATTAACTCCTTTGCTTAGAACGAGCAAAGTCTAAGTTTGGGGTGTTTGATGAGTGTTCATTTATGTATGATTTAGTATAGGATATTAGGAGTTAATGGACTATATTTATCTTGTTTTAAAGTGACAAATGCTTGTTTTATGTGTTTCAGGGATTTTACATGAGTCAGGCGTTGTTGGATCAAACGCGTGTTATGAACTTAATTGAGTGATGTTCAGTTCACAAGCCATAACTTTCACATCCGAAGTCGGAACGACTCACCATTTATCATGTTGGAAAGAAGACTTTAGGAAGGACATTTTCATCATTATGAGATACGGATTCTAAGTGGCTCAAAAGAGCGACACATAATTGGCAAAGTTTGGTTAAGTTTCTTAATGACCCCTCTTCAGTATAAAGACCATAACTTCCTGCTCTCAAATCCAAATAACATGTTTTCTTTGTTAGAAAGCAGACTCCAAGATGAACATTTTTATATTTCATAAGCTTCTTTTTATTATTCTTTTAAGTAGTTCAAAATCACATTGCAATGTAGAGGAAGTTTTTACGCCGTGATTAACAAATTCTGGCGGCGCGACTCACATACGAGTGGACCAGAAGACACCAGAAAACATGTCGCCAACGCGCTGGCGCCCTGAAAACTTGGAATTTCAGGATTTTACCTACTTTTTGGAATTTTTAGGTTTTCAACCCACTTTAGGTGTTCCTATAAATATCAATAGACTTTAATTAGAAATTAACTTTTGTTTTACTTTGGTTTTACATTTGAAACTAGGTTTTTGGCTTGATTATGTCTGGCTAATCTCCTTCCTCTTGGTTGAAGGTAAATTGGTCAAGCTTTGCGACTTGGGATTCTGTTATGAGGTTTATTTATATTTAATTCTTTTGATTCTTTTCTATGTTTTATTCTCTTTGGTATTGTTTTTAATCATAGGGTTAGATTTGATTATATGTATAGCGTTGTACATGCATATTAGGTTGACTACCTTTAGTCATTGAAGTCGAAACGTCCGTCCTCGCGCGGTAGACTCAAACTTATGACAGTTGGTCATCCGGTCAAGTACCTTAGGGATCTAGGCTAAATCGGGAGCACTAGCAATCCGGTTGTCTAGGTGCAGTGCCTTCACAGACTGAGGTAATGCGGCCAACGCGTTAAATCTGGAGCACTAGCGATCAGGTTGCGTGTTTAGTTAGGGAAGTAGTCAATGATCGTACTTTGGCTGTCGACATCAGGAAGTGCGAGGGACCGAATGCGTCACCAGGTCTATAGCTACATTAGATCATAGATTAGTCTCATATCTTTTATAAACCAAAGATTAATGGAATCAATCCCAAGTTTTATTGTGAAGACCATGAAGCTGAATGCCTAGATTTTCTTCCATTGCATTACTCTAATTCAAAAGTTTTCAAAGTTTCCAAAAGGTTTGCAAAATCTCATGTTTTCTCTTCTCTCCTTGAAACCTAAGTCAGTTACCTAGTCCTTGATGTTTGACCCCGAGCTTGCCACTACTGCAGTCCTTGTGGTTCCTAGTAATAAATCGAGAATTATATTTGACGTGTTATGACGCGCGTCACTTCAGGACCATATCGATGATGAAGTTGATCTCCCTAGGCGGTGGTAAACCTGGTAGCTCTGCAGGAAAATTGTCTGGGAATTCACACACAACAGGTACCTCATCCATCCTAGTCTGAACTCTCCCCGTTGCACTCATAACTCTAGCGAATGTCTTGACATCTACGATAGAAACTACCTTGCCTTTGGTAATTGGTAAACTAATTGAAGTCCCTTGAAAACTGAACTCGAGATGTTCGAGAATCTGAAACGTGACTCTCTTGCTAAAACAATGGATCTGTGCATGACAACACCCAACCAATCCATCCCCAACAATGCATTAAACTCTAGGAACTCCAAAACTTTTAGGTCTGCTGGCAAGACGTGACCCTCTATCTCTACTGAACAATCAACACAAAAAAAGTTTGTGTATATCTTGTCCCTAGCAGCGGTGTTAAGGATCAAGGGTTTCTCTAGTCTAGTGGGTCTCAATCTCAACTCATCAACCGTGTGACCAAAAATAAAAGATACCTTATAACCAGAATCAATCATAATGTGCATAAAATGACTGCAAATTAATCTAAATCATACCATCAATTAGGTTACGGGTAGCAGCCGGATCTGGTGCGGAAATGACATGATCCTGCTGGCGACTCTGTTGCGGCTGCCCTCTGCCTAGTCATGGACATGCACTGATGAAGCGTCCTATCTGTCCATACTCGTAACAGGTTCGTTGTGAATCCGATCCAGATGGAGCACTCTGTTTCTATCTCTGTACCTGACCAGAACTCTAACCCTATTTCTAGTCTAATTCTGACTATGACCCGATCTATATTTCTGCCCATAACCACTGCCTCTGCCCCTGTCACTGCCACTACCCTCAACCCTTTGATATTGTTTTCGCTGAGAACCTGACTGTGTCGATTGTTGTTGTGTGCTGGCGTAACTCTGCACTGGAGCAGATGGCACTAGCGCAGTATGCGCTGTATAAAGTGGAGATGTAACATATCCTACACTTTGAGCTCTATCTCTCTGCCTCCACCACTGGGTCTCTTCCTACTCCCGTCACCTCGAGGTCTAACATCTAACTATGATGGTGGTGGAGCCACGACTACCGTCCTGGTGCGCATGCTCAAAAAGGTTGCGCTGGCCAAACTCCTCTCATAGGTTTCCCATAAAGCCCCTGGAGCGGTGGTTGCCACCATAGTCCCAATATCACCCAGTCGGCCATGCATAAAGTAGTAGGCCTGGTCAGCGTCTGAATCGGCTATGCCTTCGACATACTCCATCAACTGCAAGTATCGGCCCATATATTGCATCAATATCTCGCTGGTAGCCTGTGTGATGTTCTGAAACTCGATCCTGTTAATGTTCCTGATCGAAGTAGGAAAGTATTTATGATTGAACTTTTCCTTAAGCTCATCCCAGTCCTTGGGCTTCCCCTTCGTAGTTACCATGCTACGCTATAACAGCCCTAGTTCCCCATAAAACTAGGTCTCACCCCGCCTAGACCTACGTGGACCCCCAAGCTCTTACTCGAGAAGTCTACGCATCCTATTCAGCCTCAAATCCTCAAATATACCATTAGTTAATCGTTTAAATGTGTGAGTTGTAGGATTATAAAATTATCATAAAATTCGCAGCGGAAATCACTATAATCAACTATAACTATAAAATGGAAATCAGGACAAATAGGTAACCTATAATGTGGAAACCCTAAGAAATAAATAAATACATACATGTCTAGTGATCAAAGCTAACAAAATGATCATACATGATATCCCTAATCTCTCACACCTCGATGCATGTCGCAGAGTTTAACAAAACATATATTACAGTAATTACAACAAAAAAATGAAAACCAACTATGAGTAAAGGAAAAGATCGCTTCGAGAGTCTTTAGAGGATATCACCTAGCATCAGCTCCTTTCCCTTTCTCGTCTCAGCTCTATCTGCACCACCGTCGCAAACTAGACAGTGAGTGCGTGAAAAATTGAAAGTAATGCTAGAAGAAAATAAACAGTAATTCAAGATATACCAAATAAACAGTCCAAATGTCATGCTGTATTGAAAGGCAGAAAGTGTAACAAATTGCATGATAAATAGACTATTAAGCAGAGCAACAAAATTTGAGTGTACAAGGAGTCAATAGAGGCCCATAAGTGGTAAAAATCAATGCAGTACAACAACACCACATTTATAGTCACAACAGTGACCAACAAACCATAAACACAACAGTGCCCAAACAATCCAGTACTCAGGGTATAACCCGCTATCACTGGGGTGGGACAACACACCAGCAGGAATGTTCACGTTTACCCGCTAATATGGACCCAAGAGTACCTTCGTAATACACTTACGCCAAGACACTCAACCAATAAATAAGGAATGGATTTCCAGCAATAGCTCAATTCAAACAGAAATAGCAATAAATGGAAAATGAATTAATGCATATTTTCTAATTGGCTTAAAATCGTACGATAACGTACCTCAATCAATCGCAAAACTCTGATCCTCTTGTACCTCTAAGCTATCCACTCGAATTCTCAAAGCCTGTCAATTAACCTAAATTTGCAAATCCTATTAATAACTTTCTAAATTACCTAATTTTCTATAATTATTAAATTAATGTAATTGGGTTAATTTTTAGGGTATTTGGTTTTATTCGGACTCAATTGGATACCCGAAAGATCTCCGAAATTTTCTGAATTTTTTTAGAAAACTAGCCTATGAATAGTGTCACGCCGCCAAGACGCCGTGACCCTTTTGTTTTAGACTGTGTCCCCCACGACGTGTTTTCTTGGTTGTTTGCCTAAGATGCCATGAGTGGCGCCATGGGACATAACTCCTCACGGCGTTTCTCGCAGCGTGTTCAGCAGAACACCAATATCCGAGGTTTTTTGAAACCTCAGCTCGTGTCACCGCATCTGAGTCTATCTTAGGGATGTCCATGGAAACCTAACACCTAACTCACTTTATACGAAACCTTGACAAAATGCTTTGATTCATATATAACTCAAAATTCCTTCAAAACTTCCAAAAAGTTCCAATTAACTTCTAATCCACAAACCAATCACCAAAACACCAACCAATCCTTCAATTGATTCCAAAAGCATCAATTAAACTCATTTTCTAACATTTTGTCAAAAATTCGTTTGAAATCGTTGCGATGAAAACTTGCAAAATTTACGTCAAACTGTGCACAAACATGAGAGGAGTAGAAATCCTACTTTTTTACGTGTATTTGGTTGATCCACGACGTCACAACGAGTCTGAAATCTCCCCAAACCCACGTCGTTCTCTCCTCTTCTCACGTTCGAAAATGATAGAAATGGATTGATGAGAGAGAAAAGTTGGTTTTTATATCAATCTTTTATCTCATATCACGCACGGATATCGAGGCACATCTTGTGTCTCCCTTTCATCCCATCCAACCACTATGACTCAAATGAATAACTCCAATGTGTGACTTGAACATCAACTCGTGCATATCCTCGCTCCCACATTTTAATTAATTATTTATTATTTTTGATAATTCACTAATTACCATTTTTCAGTGTATCATTATTCGTATTATACCATAAATTTCCTGTTTTTCCTAGGCGAATCTCACACAGAAATTCGTGGCGATTAATACTATAATCACCACACACTAGGACCTACAGTGTTCTCATTCGGGTATAAATAATAATACAAACATCACAAAAAAATAAAATATACCTCAGTGTCGACTCCCGATGCTTGATTAATATGACAAATCACGAGTAGGTCACAGTCCTGTAAAACACGATATGTGTCACCAATTAAATTTGAGGGTCGTTACAGTATTCCCAACTTATTAGAATTTTGTCCTCGAAATTAATCTAATAATTACTCAAAGTAATAACTTACCAGAATCGAATAAATGAGGAAAATACTCGCGCATATAGGATTCTAACTCCCAGGTGAACTCCTTACTGCCACCTGACAAGTATTGAAGGTATCTCCATATTCCTCAGTATATTGACCTTCCTGTCCACAACTTGAATCGGCTGCTCCTCATAAGTAATATCATCGCGTAAATCAATCTGACTCAGATCTACCGTAGGTCGCCGTCCCTCTCTTGACTTGTCAAGTCGAAACATTGAAATATGGAAAATTGGATGAACTCTGGCGAGCTGAGGCGGCAAATCCAACTCACAAGCAACTTTACCGACTCTCTTCACAATCCTGAAAGGGCCAATAAACCTTGGCGCAAGTTTTCCCTTGATTCTAAACCTCTTATGACCCTTCAGAGGTGAAACCTTAAAATAGATAGGCTCCCTCATCATACTACAACTCATCGTGATAATTGTCATAATATTTTTTCTATCTCTCCAGAGCACCCTTCAGTCACTGAAGAACCTGTTGTACCTTCTCAGTATGATCAACAACAATCTCAGGCCCAACTGTCATTGCAGCCTCAGGCTCCCCACAACAATATGGTGATCTACAAGGTCTGCCATACAGTGCCTCAAATGGTGCCATGCCAATACTAGCCTGAAATTGTTATTGTACGCAAACTCGCACAAATGAAGGTACTCTTCCCAAGATCCTCTATACTCCAGTACACACATCTTGAGCATATCCTCTAACACCTGAATCAGTCTCTTGGATTGTCTGTCTGTTTGTGAATGGTACGCTGTACTCAAATTAATCCTTGTGCCAAACAGAGCCTGCTAATGAGTGTCCATTTAAGCATAATTTAGTGTAGGTTATTAAGAGTTAATGGACTATATTTATCTTATTTTAAATTGATAAATGTTTCTTTTATGTGTTTTAGGGATTGTACACGAGTTGGGTGTTTTTGGGACCAAAAGTATGTGTTGAGCTTAATTGATAGTTGTTTAGTTCATAACTTTTACATCCGAAGTCGGAATGACTCGTTGTTGGTCTTGTTGGAAAGAAGACTTTGATACACACATCTCATCTTTTATGAACATTATAAGATATGAAATCAAAGTAGTTCGAAATTGCATGACAAACGATGGCCAGAACTCAGTTCATGAAGACACGCCTTGCATACGCCGCAGACTTGTTGTACACCATACATCCTACGGCGTCGACTATGTGCAAGTAAACCAGAGAGCAGCTTCATCTCCACTGTGTAAAAGTTGTGAAGAAGTTGTAGAGAAGTTGTGAAGAAGTTGTAGAGAAGTTGTGTGAGAGGAGGCGTGGACACGGCACAAGTGCGTAAAGAATAGATTACAAAAAATAGTCGTGAGCAACGCCGTGATGTAGGAGACTTCAAGGCGTGGATACGACATGTGTGGGCTAGACTAGAATAATTTGGGAATTCCAGAGTATTCCCAACTGACTTAATTATTCCTATATATACCATGACTTAAGAACAAAAAGGGGTCCTTGTTTTACTTTAGTTTTGTGTTTTGTTTTGCATTAGAACTAGGGTTTACTTTTATTATGTCTAGCTAGTTTATCTTCTAGATTGAAGGTGGATCGGTCAAGCCTACAACTTAAGAATCCTTTATGAGGTTTATTTATCTTTATTATTATTGATTCTTTTCTATGATCTATTTCCTTTTGTATTGTTTATAATATTAGGATTAGATTTAATTGTATATAAAGGTTTGTGCATGCATATTAAGTTGATATCCTCTGTCATTGAAGTCGAAACATCCGTCCTTACGCGGTAGACTCATACTTGTGACAGTTGGCTATCCGGTCAAGTACCTTAGGGATTTAGGCTAAATCGGGAGCACTAGCGATCCAATTGTCTAGGTATAGTGCCTTCATGAACCGAGGTAATGCGGCCATTGCATTAAATCTAGAGCACTAGCGATCAGGTTGCATGTTTGGTTAGGGAAGTAGTCAACGGTCGTACCTTGGTTGCTGACATCAGGAAGTGCGAGGAACCGAGTGCGTCACCGGGTCTATAGCTGCATTAGATCATAGATTAGTTCACATCTTTTATAAACCGATAATTAATAAAGGCAATCACAAGTTGTATGGCGAGACTGTGAAACTGGATACCTAAACTTCTATCCTTTCATTAGATTTCCTTATTTTCGAAATATTTACACATTCTTAAAAATCCTAATTTCCTTTTGTTTGTATTCTTCTCACCTTAAAAAGACCACCAATCTCTGTGGAATCGACCATTTATCGCTAGCTACAAAATAGTTGGTTTAGGTTTATATATTTTGTTGACGCGTTCGGCGCGCGTCAATTTTTGGCACCGTTGTCGGGGATTGATTTTTCTTTATTTGGTTTTTGTTGTATATTTATTATTTATTTTTCTATCTAGCCCTTATTCCTAGTACTTTTGCAGGTAATTTCTCAATGGCCTTCTACTACCATAATTGTGATCGATTCGAAGACTTATACTATCATGGTATGAATGGGGTAGGTATGTCATATAATGGACATCAATTTACTAACTCGTAATCTTTTATGCAACAGGTTAGGGTTTGTGATTTTTGTGGGGAATACTCTCATCCCATGTATGCTTGTCCTTATTATCCAAGCCAAGAAACACTGCTTCAGAATTTGGATCAACAGAACTCCTCCTTGGAAGATATGATGAAACAGTTACTGGCTAAGGTGCAACAAATACAGGAAGGTGTTACAAAACTTCAACATTCAAATTCAAAGTGGGAAGATTTAGGAACTCAATTTAGTCAAATGACTGCTACACTTAAGAATTTGAATGACAAGGGAGAGTTGTCTCGGCAACCAATTTTTCACTCAGAGACCTTGAATGTTGTTACATAAAAAAATGTTATGTTGGATGAGTTATCGATCATGGATGAGTATTGGAATGAACCAGAGGAAACACTTGAAGTTTCTTTACATGAGCCGGACATTATTATTGCACAGAATGAAAAGGATGAAGCCGAGAAAGAAATTGAAGTCATTATAGAAAGGCCGGAGGAACCTCAAAAAGAGAGCAAGGAAGACCAACCTCTAGTGTTGGTAAAACCACCCCTCCTATACATAACTGTTGAATTTGAAAAAGGGAGTGGTAGTAAAGGAGCGTTCGCAACTTTTTTACACTGTTGACACCTTTGTGTCAGACGATCATAATGCGACAGAATCATGTGTTAGAGGTCCCATATGAGCTCTTAAATCTGAAGGAGGGCAGGTCTGTTGAATTGCCCAAAGCTATAGATGCACCATTCGTTGTCGACATCTCGAAAGGAGAGGGCATTATGTGATCATTCACATAAAGTCAAGTTAATGACTTTAACCAAAAGTGCTATTGGAAGGCAGCCCAAGTTTTTTTCCTTTATGTTTTTAGTTTGCTTATTTTTATATTTGTTTAGTGAACTCACCATCATCCCATTTGTGACTATTTGCAGGTGTCTGATACTCTTTTGTTCAAGCACCGGAGGAGTTGAGAGCTCGATATCACTGCTGAGGCTCCATGGCTGGTATATACGGTTAGTCTAATTGGGATTTGGTAAGCTCTTGTTTTTAGGTTATTAGGTTTAGTTTTTGAGTCTAATGGAGGTAATTAGATGTATATTCCCTTGATTTCTTGAGTTGAGCATTTTTATTACCATGTTTTATATTTTATGAGATATTTTAGCCCATTAGATTTTTTGCATATTTATTTTAGCATGTCATTTCCCATTACTTATTTCTTTCACTTCCATGTTTTTTTCACCTCTTTTCCTTTCATGTTGTAGTTTGATTGCTTCATTCTTGTTTTATACCTTGAGGACAAGGTTTAGGATAAGTTTTGGGGTGTTTTACAGGTATAATAGAGTGTTGGATAAATGGATTTGCACATGACTGGTATGATCATTTTATTAGTTTTTATGTGTATTCCATTGGTTTAGTAAGTTATGGTGGTGTTTTTATTTTCTTTTCACCTCATTTTCTCTTTATGATATGTTATGCATTGCATCATTTTGGTTAGAAGTAGTTTATATTAGTTCATGCATTTATGTAGTTATTACGTTGCATTATAGAGTTCATGCATGTTTATAGTTATTTAGTTGCATATAAATTTGCCTCAAACCTTGTTCAGTGTTTTTTTTTATTGTGGATATGAGTTCAAATTAAGCTACTTTTGAGACTTGAACCTTTTTGAATATTAGAAGTTATACTTAATCTAGAGCGTTGTCCAACATTTTTGAGATTGCTTATTAGAGAGCTAGTATGAGTTTAGGCATTGTGCTAGATACCAAAGAGACAAGCAGCCGTATTTTGCAAGTTTTCAGATTTCTAGGGTGCTAGAACGAGAATGTAGCTCACTTGAGACATTAATTCATATGACTTGACCACTTTTGGGGAATGATTTAGACTTGAATGGACATTGGATGACTCGTTTGATTATAATGAAAGTGAGAAGGGTCAACAAGAGTTTTCTAAAAAAATTTAGAGTCTTACATATTCCACTAGAAATGGAGCAGGGAATCTTGTGGTGGGAAAAAGTGAGAAAATCAAATTCCACTGGAAATGGAGCAGGGACCGTACTACTTTTAAAGTTTTTGGAGAAAATAGAGTGTATATACGCATGAAGGCGGAAGTTTATGAAAACTTTTTTGAATAAAAAGATTTGATCGAGTGCTTATAGATAGATCAATTGAGTTATTCCAATGTGTTTTTCCACATTTTCATATTTAAGTCTGATTGTCTCTCTTTGGTGTGTTTAGTCAACATTTATGGATAGTGTGTCGCACTTTTCGTTCATAGTCCCTTTTTCAGTGTTGATGCACTATTAATAAGAAATTCTGAACTTGTATGCTTTAATATAGCGGCTCTATAAATTCTTGAGTAGTTGAAGGCTTTTATCTAGATTGATTATGGTTTTTGAAAGGGTGATTTTTACTGAAGTTTGGACTATGTTTTCACACTATATGACTCTGAACTTATTTTAGGTGATGGTTGCTTGAATGGCAGATTTAAATAAAAAAGGAACTCAAACTTGACTTGGTAATGGGCATAGGTTTATTAGGATTAGTCGTTGTAGTATTAGGAGTAGAGTATAGGTTGTCATTCACTCCTTTGCTCGGGACGAGCAAAATCTAAGTTTAGGGGTGTTTGACGAGTATCCATTTAGACATAATTTAGTGTAGGCTATTAGGAGTTAATGGACTATATTTATCTTATTTTAAAGTGATAAATGCTTGTTTTATGTGTCTCAGGGATTGCACATGAGTTGAGTGTTTTTGGGCCGGAAGTATGTGTTGAGCTTAATTGATAGTTGTTCAGTTCATAGGGCATAACTTTTACATCCAAAGTCAGAATGACTTGTTGTTAGTCTTGTTAGAAAGAAAACTTTGAGACGCACATTTCATCTTTTATGAGCACCACAAGATACGGAATCAAAAAAGTTCAAAATCGCATGACAAACCACGGCCAGAACTCAATTCATGAAGACACGTTTTGCACGCGCCGTAGACTCATTGTACACCCTACATCCCACAGCGTCGACTGTGTGCGAATAAGCCAGAGAGTAGCTTCATCTCCGCCGTATGAAAGTTGTGAAGAAGTTGTGGAGAAGTTGTGTGAGAGGAGGCGTGGACACCGCGCAAGTGCGTGAAGAATGGCCATCAAGACAACAATAGTGGGGTCTGCCAGCCAATCTTTCAAGCATCTAATCAAGAAGTGGCAATGGGAAGGGGTCCTTTTGAGTGGAAAAGTTTAGCTTCTGGTAGTCAATGCAAACTCGCCATCCGTTCTAGACACGAGTTGGTGACTACAGTGATGCCTGTTTTCTTAGGCACCACTTAGACTAGACTTAACCACTTGTTGTTTAAGATAAGGTAAATCATGCCGACATCTAGGAGCTTAAGAATCTCCTTGTAATGACCCTCAAAATTAATTGGTGACATGTGTCGCGTTTCAGGATCGTGACCTGAGGTATATTTTATTTTTTGAGATGTTTGTACTATTATTTATACCTTAATGTGAACTCTGTATGTCCTAATGCATGATTTTGTTTTGTTTATCGCCACGGATTTGTGTGTGAGGTTCGCTTAGGAAAAACAAAAATTTTAGGGTATAATAGGGTAGTTAAACATCGGAAAAATGATAATTAGTGAATTATCAAAAAATAATAAATAATTAGTTAATAATATGCGTGAGAGATGTTGTGTCCGAGAACGCACGATATGCGAGCCGTTAAGTGGTACGGGTCCGACAACAAGAGTTGTGAGCGAGAAACTGCTAAGTTATAAAGTTGTAGTAACCTAATGGAGTCGATCAAGTGTGTTATAGTTGGTGGCTGGAACAAATGACGATCATTAGATACACCTCGAGATTTGTGCGTGGGAGAGATGAAATGAGAAGTATATAAGCACCACCTTTTCTCTCTCCTCTATTTCCCATTTTCTCCAAACGTGAGAAAGAAAGAGTGACGAGAATTTTGGACTTTCCGAGCTCGATACGACATTGGGGATCGACCAATCACGCATAAAAAGGTAGGATCCCGACTCCTCTCGTGTTTGTCTACAATTTGGTACTAATTTTGTGAGTTTTCATCATGACGAATTCAGGCGAGATTTTTGGGTTTTGGTTTTAAACGAGTTTGGGTGATGAATTGGTTGATCTATTGAAGTTTTGTAAATGGAATTGATGATTTGAATTTTGTTAGTATTTTTAGGAATTTTCGGTAAATTTTCGTGTGATTTTTGAATCAGAGCTTTGGTCGGGGTTTCGACACAAAGTAAAATAGGTTTGGTGTTGCGTCGGAAGTCCCTAAGAGTTTGGGATATGCTCGGAACGCGGTGACACGAGTCGGGGTTCTGAAAAACCCCATAAATGAGTGCAGAGTATCGCACCGTGAGGGACGCCGTGAGAAACATAGAGGTTTGGGAAGTGACGCTTTAGATGACATAGTGGGCAAAACCTTGGCAGAGTCACCTGTGGTGTCCAAACCATTGACTCGAAAAATCCACGCTTTATGTGATGTTGTCGGACTTATACCCTGACGCCTGAATAGCAAAAACAAATTTTTTTCAAATAATTTTTAAAATTTTTGGGAAACTTTGGGGGCATATATAGGGTCATGGAATGACTTTAATTGAAACAAATTGGGCTTAAATGATTGTCAGGCTTTGAGAATTCGATTTGAACGAGTTAGAGAGTTGTGCTAGGATTGATGTTTTACGGTATTTGAGTTACATTTTGTATGTTAGTAAGGCAGTACGAAGGTACACATTAATTCATTTTCCATTATTGATATTTCTATTGAATTGAGATATTTGTTGCAATTTCATTCTATTATTCCTTGGCTGAGTGTCTTGGCGTAAGTGTGTCATAAAGGTACTCATGGGGTTCATATTAGCTGGGCTAACGTGAACATTTCTGTAGAAGTGTCGTCCACCCACATAATATTGAGTTTCACCCTGAGTACTGGATTGTTGTGGATATGGTAATGGTCGTGGATGTGGATGTGGATATGTTGTGGAACTTGCTGTGGATATGTTGTGGCTAATTGACCACTTATGGGCCTCTCTTGACTCGATAGACACTCAAATATCGTTGCTATACTTGTTAGTCTGTTTATCATGCAATTTGTGTTATTTTTTGTCTTTCAATACCGCATGATTCTTAGACTGCCTATTTGGTTATTTATGAATTATTGTTTATGTTCTTCTGGCTATACTTTCAATTTTTCACGTACTCAGCATCTAGTTTGTGAAAGTGGGTACAGATAAAGCTAAGACGAGCAAGGAAAATGAGCTGATGCTAGGTCACTTCCTCTGAGGACTCTCTGAGCGGTTCTTTCCTTTACTCACATAGTAGGTCTTGTTTTTTTGTTTGTGATTATTGTACCTTATGCTTTTGTAAAACACTGGGATCTGTTTTGGGATTGAGCGATTAGGGATATCATGTATTATCGTACTATTTAGCTCTGATTACCATATATGCATATATCTATCCATTTCTCAGGGTCTCCACGTTATAGGTTGTTTTCTTGATTTTCCATTTACTGAGTTATTAATTGATTATAATTGATTTTCGCTGTGAATTTACTGAAAATTATATAATCCTATAACTCACACATTTAAATCGATAAGTTGATGATAAATTTGAGGTTTTGAGGCTAACTAGGATACGTTGACTTTGCGGGTGAGGACTCGGAGGTCCATACAGGTCTAGGCCGGGCAGGAACCAGTTTTATGGGGAACATGGGCCGTCAAACTCCTTCTCCACAACATCCATCATTGGCAGATTGAGCCTTCTTTGGGCTTTTCTCGAGGGTTTAGACCCCCTCCTCCATATGAATGTGGTGCATACAAGTGGATGGGCTTACTCTTTTGATATTCGCGATGGTCCACCCAATTGCTTCCTTAAACTCTCAGAGAACTCGAATGAGTTTCTCCTCTTCCAATTAAGTGAGTTTATTAGAGATGATCATAGGCAGCGTGTCATTCTCTCCTAAAAACATGTATTTTAAATGATCTGGTAATGGTTTAAGCTCCAATAAAGGTGTTTTAACCAAGGAAGGTAAGAGTTTGGAGTTAGAAATTGGCAACTCCAAAAAGTAAGCAGTTGGGGACAATGGTTGGAATGCATCCAACTCAAAAATCATCTCCTCGACCTCAGTGTCAAGGGCCACAATCCTCTCTCTAAAAAATTTGATGTCGAGATGATTCTCTAACATCACTTTCAACTCATCTCACTCACTCGTCATAAAAAACTCCTACACGAGTAAATCCAGAGAATCCATACAACAATCAACTAATGAAACATCACTGGGGTATTGCATGGCTTCATATGTTAAACTTGATAACCTCGCCATCGAACTCTATAGTTAGCGATCCATCGTGTACATCGATCTTCGCTCTCCCCAATTTTCAGAAATGGTCTTCCCAAAAGAACTGATGAAGTATTAGGGAGCGACTCCTCTCTCATATCCACGATGTAGAAGTCTGTAGGGAAAACAAGCTCGTTCACATGAACCAACATGTCCACAAGCACCCCTTCCAATCCAACTACCGATCGATCAGCTAACAGGATGACAACACCAGTCTCCTGAAGTGGGCTAACCTTAAGGATCTTATAGATAGATAATGGCATGACATTGATCGAAGCACCCAAGTCACACATGGCCTTCTCGATGCTAATGTCCCCAATTATACAAGGCACCGAGAACATCCCAAGGTCCTTGCACTTGGGTGACAACTTTTTCTAGAGGATTGTAATGACAGTTTCCACCATTGTGATTTTCTCGTTGCCTTGGAGTTTTCCCTTGTTAGTACAAAGCTCCTTAAGGAACTTGTCTTACCTCGGTACTTGACTCAGAGTATCTAAAAGTGGAATGTTAATTTCCACCGAAGGTTTCCAAAATTTCCTTCTCTTTCTCCTTTTTCGTGAAAACTAGACGTTGTGGGAAATGAGGTTTGACTTTAAGAGAAATCAGTGCATCTTATTCAAGTATATTCGTTTGTTTTGAACAAGACGGTGGTACTTCAAGTTCATGCTCTTCCTCGTTTGCATTTTCCTTAGTTTTTGAAGGCTCATTCATGTTTCGAGGTTCCTCTAACTCTTTGTCGTTTTCTAAAGTTATCGCATTGGCATTGGCATTAGGGTTTGGGTGTGGTTGCGCATGCAACCTTCCTTGCTCGTTCTATCTCCCGATTTGCAGCGCCATTTGACCAACTTGAGTCTCAAGATTTCAGAGGCTAATCTGAGTCTCATAAATTTGACGCTCTGTGTCCTTTTTGAACTGAGTGACACCTTTAAAGAATTTATTTTAAGATGTAAGGAGATTTTTCATCATTTCCTAAAGAGAAGAGGTGTTAAAGGATTCGAGCAAAGGTTTCCCCCTCAGAACAAAGGTCTGGTAGTTCCGGTTGCGTGGGTTGTAGCTAATGTATGGTTTATTCCTAGTTTCATGATTATATGTGTTACCGAAGCAGCCTCTAGGAGGTCCCTGAAACTGGTTCCCCAAGCATTAGCCTGCGGCTGGTCCTCAAAAAATGTAGGACACGCATCTGTGGCATGACTGGTAGTGGAGCATAATCCAAAAGCTTTCACTTGCGGTGGCGTTTTAGAGGAAAGGAGATGCTCCACTAGATTGGTGAGTTTCTCAATAGCATGAGTGGAACTGCTACCATCTGAATTCTTCTGACCGAACTTACTTCGTCTGTCCCCATAGTGACGAGACTGATACGCCAAAGTCTCGTATAACTCCATTTGTTGATTCATCTTATTTCTGATGTGACCCCCGCAGAAGTTGTTCACATTCTGACATTTTTCATATGTCATTCCATCATAGAAATAACGAGCAATGGCAATATCGATTTGATTATGTTAGGGGCAACTCGTAAGCAATCACTTGTAGCGATCCCACTAATCATATATGGACTCATCTTCATTCATGGAGATGCTAACAATGTCATAAACAAGCTGAGAAGCACGTGAATCAGAAAAATAATGATATATGAAAATAGACAACATGTCACTCAAGCTGTGAATTGATCCTGCGGGAAGGTAGTAAAACCAATCCTTGGCTTTATCCTTTAGACAAAACGGAAAATCTTTGAGCTTAACCGTTTCTTCGTTAGCATTTTTGGATTTCATCGAGTTACAGTTCGTATGAAACTCCTTGATGAATGAGATGAGATATTCACCGACCTTACCATAAAAGGTCGGCAATAGGTGAATAAAGCCCGAGTTTAGCTCAAAAGCTTCCCCGTCATTTGAGTAAGTGATGCACAATTACTGTTGCGCAAGAAGGTTCTGCATATTAGCAGTGGCTTTTCCATGAGTAAAGGGTCGGTCGGGACGTACTGCGGCGGCTACGTGAATTGTTGGGTCGTCTTCGGCAAGTGGATCTCCATCGCGAATATGATCATCAAGTGGGGGATCTCTATTATCCATAACTATTGTTGTGTCAGATAAGTTCGCAGCTTGTTGACTTTTAAGCCTATATTTTTTCCTGAAATGCCCACAAGTTCGCTCGATCTCTGGATCGAAGGGTACGAGTGATTCATTGAGGTTAGACCGATTTAAACTTCTGGGCATAAAAATTTTAAAAAAAACAAAAATCCTAAAGAAAAGTGTTTTGGTCCCCGACAACGGCGTCAAAACTTGGTCACGTGCTGAGTGTGCCAAAAGTATATCCCAAAGATATATCGAATAAATTTATAGTAGCGGTAAATATGAGGTCGATCCTCGGAGACCAAGATTCACTTTAAGAGGGAAAAACAAGGGGTTTTGGGGATTTTAGAGAAACTAATCTAAAGGGAATTCAAAAACACAATAGCAAGAGGAAAATATCAATGGAAATGAATCTAAGCCTTCAACTTCTCAAACGCTGTTAAATGACATTGCAAGTCATGCATTGGTCGTCGGTTACATAAAATAACATTCAATTTAATTATTCTAGTGTAGCTATAAAGCCTAAAAAGCATTCAGACTTCTAATCCACCTAATTTCAAATACAAAGGTAAGACCATTAGTATTATTCTAGTTATCCCACAACTCGAGACACGCGTCTTCAAGTTTAATGCGACAACCGCATTAAGGTATGTGTGGAAACTACACCTAGGTAACCGGATCTCCAGTCTATCCAATTTAACCTAGATCCCTAAGGTACTAACTCGAGACCGAATGCGTGCGAAGAAAACAGACGAGTTATGTGCTACGTGTGTGTCACCTCCTACACTATTACATATGCAATTGGTGCATTAGCAACATGAAAAGACTAGAAATAATATATTGGCCAAATACAAAATCTTAGATCTAATCATGAAAATAATATAAAACCAAAGGAAATAGAATAAATTAAATTGAATCGAATAAATTTGGAAACCTCACAATACAATCGCAATGCCAATTCAACTTTGTTGATCTGTCGAGACTTGAAAATCAAAGCTTAGCTGCACATCATCGCGAGAGAAAACACAAAAAAGGGTTTTTCCAAGCTTCTGTGCGTTTTTCACAAATAATCAAATCGGGCCTCCTTTTATATATAGGATTTTTACTTAATACTCTATTTTACACAGTATTTCACCCCGATTTCAATTTTGTGATCCATAATACCTGAAAATAACAAATAATGATAATTAGACTAACATTTTGAAGACTTTATTACAAAAATATTTAAATACATAAAAAATACTACGACTTTATTACCGACTTATCATTTAATATTAATAACCATGAAATAGTTAATTACATTGAAAACCATATATATTCTACGTACTTTTTTTTTTGGAGAAAAGCATAAGTATACTGTTGTTGATATACACTAGTTTGATTTAATATTCTAAACAATATTCTGAATGTGTTGGTCCTCGCATGTTTAATGTTTGAGAAATGTGTAATTATTTAAGGAAAATAATTAGCACGGCCGGCTTGGAAGATAAATTAATTGATATCGAATATTCCAAGATGATCTTCTAAATAATTCATCATTTTGTGAATCTCGAGGAAGGAAAAATTACATTTTATATGTGGATATCGAGGATCGGAGTGCAACTAACTGCTCTCATAGTGGTGGCTGGTTGGTTAGTTTCATAACAACCAATTATAGATTTTTTTATTTTTTTTTATTTTTTTTAAGAATAAACCATATTAGAGATTCAAAACAATTCAGAAAAATCTCATATATTTTATATATGAATACTTACTGCGCATGCATGTGGATTGTGGAGGTTATGTGTGAGTTTATAACACATACATGCTTTGTCATTTTATATACTGCACTTAATTCTAAAAGTATCCACTTATATCTAAGATCAACAGTGCAAACCCTAATTTTTTTTCCTTCATTATTTCTTGTGATTTTAGATCTTGAACCCCACTATCGATCTTCTTTTTTGAGCGGTGACAGTTCCAATCACATCTTTTTATGTTTTATTCATTCAACAAGCAAGCAATAAATCTGTTCAAATATGTGAAGAGATTTGTTCCATTCTTTTGCAGGTAGACAATTGTTGTGTGGCTACTGATTGGTACTTTTCAACAAGTTTTTTCATTTAATAAGTAGTTTTTGTCTTTCATTTTTGAAAGTTTTAATTTTCTCCTTTGATTGGAAGTTTTGTTTTTCTTTATATGGTTTTAGTCTTGTTTGTATGTACTATCACGTGCTCCAAACGCTTGTAATAAACAGTCTCTAATTGCTACATTGTTTCAATATTACAGTCGCATTCACACCAAATTCATAATATTTAATTAGATGTTCTTTTGAATAAATAAATTTGCGAATCAATGTACTTTTATTATTAGGACAATCAATTAATTATATGATTAGGGCAATCAATCAATTCTATGTCTGGTTATGTGTCGAGCCATTGATGATTCATGAAATTCTATTATACTTAAAAAAAGTACTTCACTAAAAGAAAAATAAGCTGGGGTGTATCTATAAGTACGTTTGTGATGTCACACACACACACACATATATATATAGAGGTAGGTACTTACGTGACTAAAAAAATGTCGCGGTCATTTAAGTAGTATTTTTTTCGGTTACAATTTAAGTATTTACCACATCATGAATCTTTTATCTCGTAGTGAAATTCATATCTATTGTTTGGTACCTAAATTTTATTTTTTGATTTTATAGTTTTATATTTATATATTCGCCAAAGAAATTATATATTAATGTGTTATGTATGTACTATTTTTGAGAGAATATTGTGTATGTATTATTTAGTACATAATTATTTTTTCTTTCTTTTTTGATGACCCTAGGGTATTCGAGCTTCGTCCGACTAATCCCCCGAGGGGGCATTGTAGCCTCCACCCAAGTTAGTTTAGCAAGTGGCCCGTTGAAGCTTGGCACAAGCGAGAAATCAAACCCGGGACCGTGCACCTACCACACAATCCCGAGTACGCTCCTACCGCTAGGCCAACCCGACTGGATTATTATTTACTACATAATTGATGACTCATACTTGTCAAAGCCTCTAAGGTGATATGGTAAAGACATCACTTGCCAACAAGGCAAGACCTCGGAAGATCGTGGTTCAATTTCCATTAAAGTCAAAAAAAAATTGATGACTCATACTTAAATTCTTATAGAAAAACCCATCGATCTTTTGATCCCTAAACTTTCATTACTACATATTTAGTCTCTCAATTTTTCACATAGTGTATATTTGGTCTTATTGTTATTGAGTTGTCAAACTTGTTGACGTGACTAATTGATCCAGCGGTTCATATGTGAATAGAACCAATTTTTTAACTCAACTACTAAAAAAAAGTGTGGTGGTTAATCACTAATCTGTTTTATTTGATAAAATAAGGAAGGTGTGCGATATCATTGGAGCTACTGCAAATCAAAAGAGAAAATCAACGGTGGCTCAAAAATTAAAAGTACAAAAAAAAGTCAAAGAATAAGAAAAGAGAGCCTTTTCATATATCAAACAAGAGATTATCAAAGTTAGTATGTACCACCAGCTCATGCTAATAATGTGAAATGTGAGTGCCTTGTCAAAATTAAGTTTAAAGAAGTTCGTTAGGTGTACTGCTCTGCTCATATATAAAATTAAGTTTTGCACCTAATTAATATTACAAGATCTTTTATAATTAAATATATAAAGCCCCATACATCATCACGTTTTGCCCATATAAATATTTCGTACCTTATAACTATTAACTGTCTTCATTCTCTTTGACTTGTGGGCATTTCATGTTTATAAAATCTTTTTTTTTTTTTTTTTTTTGAAGAGAAATCGAAATTTTATTAATCATTTAAGGTTCAATATAGATCCAGACATAGAATGAAGTACATTGATTCACTAATCCTATTTGTTCAAACAAACTGTCATTAATTTGGCTATAAATGCGAAATTGAAAGAGTTTGAAAATTAGGTACTGCTCTCTGTAACGTTGAAACTCATGACAATACACAAAACTACTAAAACTACAAAACGAATAACAAAACTTCTCAACAAGGAGAAGATAAATCAAAGACTTATTCCAACTAGAGAAGAAAACTAACTACAAAATAAAAACTAAAGACAAGATCAATCCAGCGTGCCGTGCAAATCCATGCAACACCGTTGATGAAGATGCACTGTAACAAGGATGAACCAAACTCCACAAATCTGATTAGATTTGTTTTTATTGTAAGCACAAAGTGCAAAAGTGATTTGATTGGAACCATGCATCGCCGATCGAAGAGAGGATCGACGGTTATTCAAAAATAAAAATTACAAAAGTGAATCAATGAAGATATTAATCATCCATGTATATAAAATCTTTTAAAGCAAGTTAATTAATTAAATAGAAGTGTGAACTGATCAAATAGTGATATTAATCATCCATGTTTATAATAACAAAGTCAATACATAGGATCTATGTTTATAATAACATAGTAAAGCTAATAGTAAATGATCGACAACTAACTAGCTATAGTTATTGAGAGTAATATATATACGTACATATATGCCGCTCAAGCTGGCTACTATCGACATCAAATGAAGTGAGCTGATGAGTGACATTATATATATGTCATCAATATTTTATATACCAAGAGGGATCGATGCATATAACGTGCTACAAGCATAGTCAATATGATTAGTTCATCAGGTAATTAATAGTAAGGTTGTGATTTCCTCAAAAAAAAATGACTATGATAATTTGGTGTCGATTAGAAACTGATAAGTCAATAATTGTGTAGTTTTATTAGTGTGTATTTTATATGTTTTAGGTCACATTGGTCTCCAATTACTATTTATTTCTCTCTTATTTGTAATTCACATATTTAAAGGGTGCATAATCGAGACCGGGCTTAAAATGGCGAGAAGCGAGTGTGTTGGAACTTTGTGGTGAGTTGCATTGAAGGCATGCATCTTGAAGCCGAAGTGGTGTGGTTGAAGTGTGCCATATGTCCCGTATGTGCACAAAACATATGCACTCTATGCATAAGTGTGCATGAATGTGAATTGTTTTGATGATGTCATCGTGATATCATGAGGAAATATTAAGTTGGTATGAGGCAAAAGAATGACTGCATGAGACATCATATCTTTGGATATGTACAAGACTACAAAGTGGTGTACAAACTGGAGACATTCGCAAATATTAAAACAAAAAGAGTCACGTGCTTTGGTTAAAGCCAAGATCTAGCCACTTATCTGCCTCAATATGCGCATTACTTGAAGAAAAAATTAGGCCGACTTTTATTAGGGCTCATGGTCGACTTTTACTGGCTTTTTTCTTGACTCGATTATTCGCTTCTCTCTGCTCTGCTTTTGTATTTCTTCAACCCGAGACACTAAATCTCATGGCCTAGGCAAGACTAAAAGAAAGTTGGACCACTATTATTAATGGATTAGTGAGATCTATTTTAATTTAATATTTCTATTGTTATTCTTTTGTGTTCTATTTCTTTGGGCATTGTTTTAATTCTAGGGTTGTATTTGATTGCATTGTGAAGAGCTCTCACTTGTAATTTAAATTGACTACCCTTCATTATGGAGTTGAAGCGTTCGCCTTTATACGATCGACTCGTACTTGTAACGATTGACCATACCAATTGGTTAGTCCCTTTCGGGACCGGTCAAGTGTCTTAGAAATTTAGGCTAAATCGAGAGCACTAGTGATCTGATTGTCTATGTGTGTGCCTTCACGAATCGTATTAATGCGGTCATCAAATTAAACCCAACTCGCAGGAGTACAGGGTTGTGTGTTTGGCTAGTGAAGTATTTAATGGTCGTACCTTAACTACCGAGGCTAGGAAGTGTGAGGAACCGAGTGCGTCACCGAGTATATAGCTACACTTGGATCCAATTGATTAACTTATATGCATAGATCAACGACCAAATCTAATCTTTTGTCGAACTGAACTCATATGTCTAGACCAATGTATTTTAATTAATTGTTTGCAAAGCTATTTTTTTGTTTATTTATTTTCTCAGTATTTAGATTAGTTAATTAAATAACTTTCAAAACCCCATTTTTCCTTTTTGTTATTTTCAACCTTATAAAGACTACCAATCTCTGTGGGATCAACCATTTACCACTATTCTGCAAATAGGTTGGTTAAGGTAATTATTTTATTGACGCGTTCGACGCGAGTTAATTTTTGGCGCCGTTGCCGGGGATTGGTTTTTTCTTTCTTTGAATTTCTTTTATTTATTTTTCTATTTAGTCCCTTTTTCCTAACTTTTTTGTAAGTAATTCCTTAATGGTCTCCTACTCCCATAATTATGGTTGATTCGAAGACTTATACTATTATGGTGAGAATGGGGTAGATATGTTATATAATGGACATCAATTTTCTAAGTCGCAATCTTTTATGCAACAGGCCGAGGTTTGTGATTTTTGCGGGGAATACTTTCATCCCATATATGCTTGTCCTTACCATTCGAGTTATGGAAATCATCGTGGTTCTAGCTATGCATCGCCACAACCCGACTTTAATATGTCTAGGCCAAGTCCACAGATTCCTCAACAGGAACAAAAAACCATTGCAGACATTGAGAAAGATGTGATCTCTTACCGGCTTTCTCCCAACACTAATGTATGTCCCTTTGATTACTGGAGTAATTCATTACCACAAGCTGACATATATGAGTCAATACAAAATCAACCTTCAAGGGATAGAATAAGGTTTCCTTTAGAGACTGAGCAAGATATGGATCTCACCGAGCAAGAATTGGACCAATGGATTGAACAAAAAAATCAAGAAGCTGAAGAAGAAATAAAGTCAATTCTCCAAAAGATATCAGCAGAGACTATGAGTGCAATTCCATTAAAGAGTGTTGAGGTGAATGATGTACACCAGTTGAGGACTATTGGAGTGAAACAACGGAAGAACTTGAAGTCTCTCAAAGTGTGGTAGACATTATCATTGCAAAAGATGAAGAGGAGAAAAATGAGATGAAACTTGAAGTCATTTCTGAAAAGTCGGAGGAATCGCAAATAGAGAGCAAGGAAGACCAACCTCTAGTGTTGGTGAAACCACCCACCCTCCCATGCATATTTGTTGAGTTTAAAAAAGGGGTGAAAGTAAAGGAGCGTTCACAGATTCTCTATAATGCTGACACCTTTGTGTTGGATGACCAAAATGAGACAGAATCTTTTGTGTTAGAGGTCCCGAATGAGCTTTCAATTCTGAAAAAGGGCATGCATGTTTCATTGCCCAAAGCTGAAAATACGCCATTTGTTGTCGACATCTCAAAAGGATAGGGCATCACGTGATGAATCACATAAAGTCTAGCCAAAGACTTAAAAGAAAAGTGCTTTTTGGGAGACAGTCTAGCTTTATTTTTATTTCTTGCATTTATTTTAGTTTAGTTTAGTTTTTAGTTCTTTTATGTTTAGTAAAACCCTTACATCATGGATTTTTACAGGTGTATGGATTTTTGGCGAGCATCAGAAGGCACTAGAACACCCTGAATTTCATCTGGTATATGGATCTTTGGCGGGCACCAGAAAGCACTAGAACACCCTGAATTTCACCTAGTGTATGGATCTTTAGCGAGCACTCATCTGGTGTATGGATCTTTGGCTAGCACCAGAAGGCACTAGAACACCCTAAATTTCATCTGGTATATGGATCTTTGGCGAGCACTGGAGGCACTGGAGCACCCCGAATTTCATCTGGTTTGACAATGGATTTTTTTTAGTATAATTTGGGCACTTTTTGAAATTTGACTAGTTATTAGGATTTTAGGTGTTTTAAGACTCGATTGGAATTTTTTATTTAAAAAAAACTAATTTAAGTCACCACATTAGTGGCTTGTCTTTGAATAGACCCAACAACTTACACTCCATTCTACCATCTTGTTGATTTCACCCCTTAATTGAAAGACTTCGAGCTCGCAAGATTTAGTTGGGATCATTTAAGTTAACTTCTCTGCTTATTAGTTCTTGCTCTTGTTATAATTCTTTTTGTTTCCTTAGTCAACCGGACATGAGAGCATTTGTTCATTCGTTAGTTTTTAAAGACTTTTATTGCTAAGTACAAAAAAAGAAAAAAGAAATTGCATGAGTTTGTATCATCTTCTTATTTATTTATCCATGTTCTTTTTTCCCACTCTTTTCTCTCTTTTGTTGTGTGGATTCCTTGACTTGTTTTGAACCTTGAGGACAAGGTTAAGGATAAGTTTGGGGGTACTTTAGGGTTTGTGGATTTTGTTGGTATGTTGGATTTGCAAAAGACCGCAGGTGAGGTCGTTTAAAATTTTCAATTTTATGCGGTTAAAGGATGGTAATGGTAGTGTTTTGAACATATTCTTACATTCATGCTTCTATCTCTCATTTCATTAGGAGTTGATACACTTTTATGCATGTATTTAGTTTATTTATTAATTGTTTAGTTGACAAATTTTCATTTATGTTTGTGTCATGCACTAGAACTTACATAGTATCATATGTCATATTTAGAGTAGCCCAAAACTTTGTTGAGTGCTTTTGGTTGTGGATGAGTTACTTGAGCCGTTTTAAGACTTGAACTTTTTGAACATTAGGAGATAAACTCAATCTGGAGCGTTGCCCGACATTGTTGAGATTACTTATTAGGGAACTAGTATGAGGTTTAGGCTTTGTGCTAGATACCAAAGAGGGCAGGCGGTCCTATTTTGCAAGTAATCGGATTTATAGGGTGCTAGAATGAGAGTGTAGCCCACTTGAGACGAAAATTCATATGACTAAACTACTTTTAGGGAATGATTAGGACTAATAATACCTGAACTTACATTGGATGACTTGCTTAATCATAGTGAAAGTGAGAAGGTTCAACATGAGTTTTCTCAAAAAAATTAGAGAATCTCACAAATTCCGTAGGAAAAAGAGTAGGGAATCTTGTGGTGAGAAAAAGTGAAAAAAAAATGGTTTCAAGAGGAAATGAAGCAGTGACCGTTCTACTTAAAAATTTTTGGAGAAAAAAAAAGTACATAAATGAGTAAAGGCGAAAGTCTATGAAAACTTCCTTAATAAAAAGATTTGCTCGAGTGTTTATAGCTAGATTAAATGAGTAAATCCAATGCTTGAATCTTAAAATTTCTAATTTAAAGTTTGATTATTTTCCTTTGGCATTAAGTCTACAATAGTGGAGAGCGTGGTTGCATTTTTCACCTATGGTACCCTTTTGAGTGTTGATGCACTATCATATTTAAGTAAATCATGAACTTATATGCTTAAGTGTAATGGCTCAAAGTAAATGTTGATTAGTTGAAGGCATTTGTCTTGACTGAGTCTAGTTCTTGAAAGTATGATTTCTATCGATGTTTGGACTCCGCCTCTAGACAAATCTCAACTCTGAACTTCTTTGAAGGAATGGTCGATCGATTTAGTGGCATTTAAACCAAAAGAAAACTCCACCTAACTTTGTAACGGGCATAGGATTATTAGGATTAGTAATTGTAGTAGTTAGGAGTCTAGTTGTTAGTAGTATGTTGTGTTTTCATTTAATTTTTTGCTTGAGACGTGCAAAGTCTTAAGTTTGTGGTATTTGATAAGTCGATAATTGTGTAGTTTTATTAGTGTGTATTTTGTATGTTTTAGGACACATTGGTCTCCAATTACTATTTATTTCTCTCTTATTTGTAATTCACAAATTTAAAGGGTGCATAATCGAAACCGGGCATAAAATGGCGAGGAGTGTATTGGAACTTTGTGGCAAGTTGCATTGAAAGTGTGCATCTTGAAGCCGAAGTGGGGTGGTTGAAGTGTGCTATATGTCCGGTATGGGCACAAAACATATGCATTCTAATCATAAGTGTGCATGCATGTGAATTGTTTTGATTATGTCATTGTAACCTCATGAGGAAATATTAAGGTGGTATGAGGAAAAATCATGACTCATGAGACATCATATATTTGGATATGTACGAGACTACAAAGTGGTGTACGCACTCGAGACATGTTGCAAATATCAAAACAAAAGGAGTCACGTGTTTTGGTTGAAGTCAAGATCTAGTCACTTATTTGCCTCAATCTGCGTAGATGGTTCGGTGTGGACGTGTATGAAAAAAAAAAAAAAAAAGCCCCTCGATCATGTGACTTTCGGTCTATGGAAAAATGTTGAAGATGTATGGACCGAAAGTTAGTCCCATATAAAAAAAATGAAATTTCAAAATGAAATACATAATTAATTAATTCCTCCCAACTAGTACCGAGACATTTTAAGATAAAACCCCACACCATAAGAGTTGAAGGTTAGTTAAGTTGGAGACAATATCGGTGCTAGCAAAGGAGATCCATGCACTACAACAATTAGGGGATTTAATAACAGAACCATTAATGACGATTTGGTAAATCCGTCATTAAAGATAGGAAAGGATGACGGTAACCATTATCTTAGGGTATTTGGGCCAGTTGGCAACTCCCTCGACCCAAACAAAACCTAAACCCTTACTCACTCTCCCTCTCTCGACTTTACCCTCTCCCTCTCTCTCTCGCGCGACTCTTTCTCTCTCGACCTTCTCGCGACTCTCTCTCTCTCGATCTCGTCGATCGACGTTCTCTCTCAGATCTCTCTCTCTCTCTCACAACGATCTCTCCTCTCTCGATCTCTTCGTTCGTTAAGGTTTCATTGCTCCCTCTCCTCTTCGTCTTCTCTGTCTCCGAATCTCTGCTATCTGATCTCAAACCCTACCTTCCTCTCCTTCGCTCCTCAACGTCTTCCGAGCAGATCGAGTTGGTTGAGGAGAGACTAGAGACTACAGTCGCCAAGCCTGGCAGAATCGAGGTTTGTGGTTTGATTAGATCACTTCAGGGCTTCGATTATGTTGGTGAGTTGTTGTGAGCTCAGGGAGGCCTTGGTGGATTGGTTGTTGGTGGTCTATGGAATTGGTGGAATTGGCCAGGCTGAGGCGAGTGTCGCGGCAGAGACGAGCAGTTGAATGAGAAGAAGGAGAGGGATCAGCAGACGAGACTCCGCCATTGTTGCAGATCAGGTTCAGTTCTTGGTTTCTTTCTTTGATTCTTGAAAGAAAGAGAGGCAGAGGGACCAGTGGCCTTCGCAAAAAGGTTTTTGTAGTTCTTTGCTTGATTGTTGAGATTGTTGTTCGAATTTCAGTTTTGATGTGTTTGTTTTGGTTTTGGTTTTGGTTTTGGTTTTGGTTGTGTTTTTTTAGGTTAAAGTGTTCAAGGAAGAGAATTACTTGGCGAATTGGATTAAGGTGCGTGATTTCTTAGTTTGTTTGATTACTACTTTGTTTCAATTTGCATTAGGTAGATAATGTGGTTAAGGTGATGTCAATGTAGGCTTTGTTTAATTCGTTAGGAGAGTCCAGCCTCTCAATAGTTGTGTGTTTCTTGTTCCTCTTTATTATTATTATCAATCAAATTTCTTGCCTTTTTTCATTTGATTTTTCATTGCTTATTGTCCCATTGTGAATTGTGAAGATCGAATCATTTAGAACAAAGTTCTGTCACTGTAACCTGTGGAGTAGAAGCTTTATTAGATTTAACTTTGTTTGACAACCTTGAACTTTTTGCCAAATTTTGGTTAAAACAGTTTGGCATTGACCGATGATGCCCATGAACTGATTGAAATGAATTCAGTCACTGAACTGAATGGGATGAATTTAACTAGACAATGATGGCAAGAATGAGACTAGAAATTATAGCAAAATGAAGTCAACATTTAGCATTAACCATTTACATAATTAATGGTGCATGCATCGGTAATCATTTAATATATAGAGAAATTATCTAGTCCCAAGATGCAAAAGAATGCATGTACTTGCAGTGTATTCACCATTGAGGTGCTAGAAAGTTTCCAATCCTTGGAACCATGGCATGCATCAATAATCATCCTAAAAAATTCATTGATGTGGTCATTTAGTATTTAGCTAAAGATAGCCTAGAAAGTTTCCGATTCTTGACCTTGTTCAAGGAACACTTGCAGTTTAGTTACTTGCAGTTTATTTACATTTTCTTTCTATTTTCTCCAATGATAGAAAGGTAAAAGAGCTAGAAAACCAAAAGATCTTTCTAATTTTGATTTTTATATACTGAGCTAATAGTGCTAAAAATGGGTTTATGTTACTGTTAATTTCCTCTTCTTTCTAAAAGTATCCTCTGGTTTTAAAACAGCTTGTAAAAATTATTAACTGGTCATAAAACCTAAGCTTTACTTGCATTGCCATCTCATGTGCAGACTAAAGTTAGTTAACTAGTCATAAAACCTAAGCTATACTCATTTCTTCCATTTTTTCTCTTTTTGCTGAGAACTTGTCGTCAATATGAAGTCTTAGATCTGCTTGTCAAGAAATTTATAATTATTTTTCTCCAATCCTGCACTTCTCCATATGCATTTGATGTTAATTCTTTTATATGATTGTTCCGACATTCATTAAAAAAATTACTGATTCTGCTCAATTTAGATGCCTATTTATTTAAGAAAGTCAAGCTCTTGAGTGACATTGATACTGTTTTTAAAGCCTTGAAACGAGTTGATGGCTGCATGTATGCTGTGAAACATAGCGCAAATTAGAAGTGTCAATTTAGTATAGATATGCACCTCCATGAACAATTAGTAGCTCTTGTTTTATGCCTTTTTAATGCTTAGCTTTTGTTTAAACTGAGATTGTTTTTTTCTTTTAAAAAGAACATTCCATGTATGTTATTAGTTGGGAAAAGGAAAAAATAAAATGTAGTTAATTCAAAATAACATTAAAGAAGAACATTTCAACAAAGCTTGTCTCTACTTTCAATGATCTCGTTCAAATTACTTGATTTTTTTTTGTCCTACAAGATCCAATGCAGATACTAGATATCTCTAGCTAGATGTCATCTTTCAATACCAAAATCTGTCTTGATTAATTACATATATATAGCATTAATGGATGGTTTATTAATTGGTCCCCACCCTATATATATGCATGTGATTGCTTCAATATCTACCTTCATTTCTCAAAAATAGATTCATGCTAATGTGATAACAACAATGACATGCAAGCATAATTTAAAGATTGAAACCAAAAGCATAGAAAGCAATAAATATGAGTTCAAACTGCCTTGCTTGACTTTAGAGCCATCTGATTAATCTATTTTTGCTAAACTTGCTATTGCTATGTGGTGCATCAGCCTTTGACTTTACTTATGACACGAGTTCAAAAACAGGTATTAACTCTTCAACATTTGAGCTTCTATTGAAGAACCATATATTTGTGTTATATTTGTGTTCAGCTTATAGATGTGCATAGATCTGTTTATATATACTAACTCTCTTTGTGTGTGCCGTGTGTTTAGTTATTAACTAGTTAGTTCAGTATGAAAACTTCATTTGAGTATTGGCTCTTTTTTTTTTTTTCGGTTTTCAGACCAAGGATCAGCTGCTCTACACTCATATACTCCATGTCATCTCTCAATGTTCAGCCAATGCAAGCGCATTCAAATGTAAATAAGAATAATTTAGTTAGAAAAATTTCGAGTAATGCTTGCCTATCTGAAGGTTTATCTGTCAACTTTGAAGGTCTCTATGTAAATTGGATGGTTTTTAAGTATTAATTATAATTTTACTAGTGGGTTTTCAATTAAATTGTTGAAGAAACTTCTTTGAAGGCATTGCAATTGGAGGGGATGTGCAAAAAATCAGGTTCTACAGGATGCAGGAGCTGTTGTTCCCAACTCATATGAAGCATTTGAAGATGCAATAAAGGAGACATTTGAGAAACTTGTAATTTTTTACGACATTCTTATTTCCATATATAGTTTTTTTAATAAAACCCTTATATCCTTCTCATGAATGCTTTAGCAACACCGATCTAATGGCCCATTTCATGATTGATTGACAATTTTTTCTACTTAGGTTGAAGAAGGGAAAATTACACCAGTCAAAGAACATTGACACGGCTCTAGAGGTAATACTCAGCTCAATGAACTTTGTTCCCAAAATTTGAGTTAAGACTTCACAATGTTGGTCAACAAAGCTAGTGTTTCAGCCAAAATACTCAAATTTCTATGTTTGCAATGCTAGGGAACTAGAGTTCTGGCTAAGCCATCACTACCAGGAGCAATGAATAAATGCTTTCTTTTGATAGCCTCTTATCTTGTCCAAACAAGTGAGAACATATTATACAAATTCCTTCAAAACTTATTCCCATCTAATGCTCCCTATACTTGAACTAATTCAATTGTTTGAAATAAAGATATGCTGCAAAGAGCGTACATACATAATACATACATAATACATACATACATAATACATATATAATACATACATACATAATACATAGTGATGAAAAGATTAGGCAAAACTGAATCGCTTGGTGGCTTCATCTCTGTCTGCCCTTCTACAGGTAACATACATACATAATACATATATACAAAAAAAAAAAATCTTTGTGAAACTTGAATCATTGAACCCCAAATCTTGCTTGGTTTTTCACATATTTATTCATTTTGGTTGATTTCCAAGATACCAAGTTGTTGGTTTCATCATAAAACCTATAGAAGTTAAGATTTGTAGTTTCTTGTTTATCATACTTCCATTATAACACGTCATTTTCCTTCTTGAGCAAATAGGCACAACTGCTGATCATAGTGACTACTTGTGGTATTCAACCAGGTATTGTAGTCTATTTTATTCTTAAATGGAGTAACCTTGACACTTTGCCCATCAAATATGCCCAATTTATTTGTCATATGTAACCCTGGGCTCCTAAGCCCCTTCTATATGCTCTATATATGTGTTCCATTTCCATTAATGTTCTCATATCTAATCTTGCTGTAAGTTTTTTAATTAACTAGCTAGTCTTTATTGTCATTTGTTGTTTTAGTTGATTCATTGTTTAATTTCTCTTTTGTTACATAACTGCTTTATTTGATTTTAATATATTTGTGTTTTCAGTATTTCACTTGATCAGATTCATTTTTAGAACCGATATTTTTTTTTTCATTATACTTGTAATCTGAGTACTTCTGTTTTCTATATTAATATTCTCTTATCTGATCTTACTGTGAGTTTCGTCATGAACTACTATTTAAGTCTCCTCTGTTGTTTACGTTAATTCATTGTTTAATTCTCTTTTGTTACATAACTTCTTTATTTGGTTTTTCATATAAAAAAAAACCTCTTTATTTGATTTTGATATATACATTTGAGTTTTGAGTGCTTCAATCACTTATTTTTCACTTGATCAAATTCTTTTTTAGAATCGAAGTTTTTGTTCACATTTCAAGTCAACAATCACTTCATAATAAAAGACTATAATTAGCTGGAATCTGGCAATTGGTAACAATCTGCTTCATATGTTTAATTGTCGTGTTACAAGCTGCATTTCGATTGCTCTTCCATAAGTTAGATACATGTCAAGGTGTTTCTGATTATGGATGGTCGGTATCAATCATACTCGGAACTCAAATTGTCACAATTGCAGTAGGAGGTTTTGCCAGCATCTTTCGATGGATCACGATGATATTCGAGCCACCACTCCACATGAAAAACAATGACATTGAAGTTGAATTTGGTGGGTATTTTGACATCAAAAAGTTTTCTTTTCTTAATCTTGTCAAGAAGAGAGAACTCCAAAAGGATTCAGTAATATATTTGTGTTATCTCCTACTTAAAGGCATTATCATCGTCACAACCACCTTGATCTTTTGCATTCTTGGAGCCCCTCCTTATTTGATCTGCGTTACTTATTCAAAATTAAGGCGTATTTTTTGCTAATGTTCTACTGCAAACTTGCATAGTAGGAGTGTTTATGTGTTGGAAAAATGGAAAACAGAACTGAAATAGGTTTTTCGTCCTACAGAACACTTTCCAGAGTGGATAATGAGGATTTGCATCAAGGACATGTACAAATGGATGGATTTGAATGACATGAGCCCCCCGAACTATTTAGTTCAACTGCTATTGAGACCACGTCGTCACCCTTCAAAAACTCTTCTAAGAAAGTTGGAGCAGTTTGGTATCGACAAAGGAGATTATAAACTCTCATGCCTATCACTAGTCGTCCTTGTCAAAGCTATTGCTCTTTCTATGTCGTTCGCTCTTCCAGAACCTATAATACAAGCCTTGGATGAAGCCTTGTCAAAAAGGTAACAAATTATGCCCTTGAATGCTTCCCAAGGTTATGTTTGTCTAGCTAGAACAAAAGACTGTTATGCTTTTTATCAAAAAAAGGTTTTCGCGAATTGACTTGTACTCACGACGGTGATTAGTAGCCTTGTTGGATTATCCAAGATGTCGTCTTCTCAAAAATTGAATTACAATCTCATTAGTTCCTTCACATGTTAGTATACCACTTGTAGTCTTTAGGTGGAAGCGTTTTCCCTGTCTACTTTTTCTAAGAGTGCTAATGCTTGCAGGGATGAGTATTATGTTGGGGATTGCGCCAAATTGCTAAAGCTGTGAGCTTTCTGAATAACGATTGTAAACTTGTAAGAACTTGGAACTTGAGGCACTGTTTCTACTGTTACATTGACTTATTACAATTGAAATATCGTAGACAATCTCCTAACCAGAAACCAACGTTTTACTTTGGTTTTTCAGGTTCATGGTAATGTGTGTTTGTGACTCATATTGAGATGGAAGCTGCATGGTTTTGATGTGCTTTCTGAGTTTGATGGGAATAGTCAAGCTTCAGGACCATGCTGGTAATCTCACTTTTTGAATTGGTTTTGTTGACGGAATTTAGTTTGTTGTGGTTAATGTTATATTTTCAGGGCATTGACGCGATCATGATATTGACATTGTTTTACCAAGTCATTGTTACTTGATTTTTTCTTAACACCTTTGCAGAACTTATGAAAGTATGTTGTTGGTGGTTATGAAACTAGGACAACCTTAGGCCTTACCTATTCCTATAGAATTTTCTTCTATGCTCTGTATTTACTACGTAAGAGTAGATTAGTGTTTTCTTGATGGACAAAATCTATACTTGCTTAATTATTTTAGCTTGTCCTTTTGCTATTGGGTTAACTTTTTAGTATGTCTTTGAACTGTATCATTATGTTGTATTGTTTAGTTTGGGAAGTTTGACCAGACTTTGAGATTGTTGATTAGGGTAGAGCTTCCTTTTAAATTATGTTCTTTTTGCAGGAATTTTTTTTCATACAATTGGTGTTATTTTAGCAATTGTTGTTCGCATTACCTTTGCGATCTTGTGGTTGTCTTGATCTAGTTACGCAATGAGCTGGTATTGTTCCATTTCTAAGTATTTGAGCACAATGAAATTGGCTGATTCCATTGAAAACTTTAAACTCAATGCGTTTAACTGAAAACTAGAAGTTGAATTTTGGCTCATCTATTGTAGCTCTTGAGCTCATATGTCAGTATATTCCATTCCAACTATCATGTTCACATGTATTTTTGGTCTTTATGTGCATTCATTAGAAACCCTTGTTTCCTAACCTTGACATTGTCATTTCAGGTTAATTTCTCATACTCACAACATCGCTTGGTTGGATAGGACTGTATGGGGCAATTACAGGGATCAGCTGAACAACAGAAGAGAAGAAAAGAATGTGTACTGCAGCCCTGCCCTGCACTTCGTTCGATTGGTTTTGGGTTTTAGCTATAAGTTGAATTGTTTGCATTTATATGATATAAGAGAGAAACCTAAACTCATTGTACATTACCAACATTGGTGGACATGCAGAGTCTCGGATTAATTATATGTAATTTGCATATGTTGCAGGAAACAACGTTCCTTTTTTTAAAAATAATGTTTGAAAACCCTTTCGTGACGGTTTAAAACCGTCATGAAAGGTTTTTTCTGTTTTTTTGGGTTTAGATAAGATAACGGTTTTTAACCGTCACGAAAGGTTCTTTGGGTTGTTTTGGGATTAGATAAGATGACGATTTTTAACCGTTACGAAAGGCCTTGAGCTTTTATAACATGTGATAACATGACGGTCTTTGTAACGGTTTTAAACCGTTATTAAAGCCTTTCGTGACGGTTTAAAACCGTCACGAAAGGTCTTTTTTGTTGTAGTGATGGGCTCACCTACACATGTGCGGTGCGACCATAAAAATTTAACACATACTAAATCTTTGCCTTTTAGCTCATCATTCATCTCACTAGAGATGCTTTGTCAAGCAGAGGTTCTCATGCATGAATAATAAGTTCATTAATTGTTTTCAAAAACAAAAGTTCATTAATTATGATTAATGTAACGCAACCTTTTTGAGGGAAGTGAGATGCGTGGGACTCCTGTTATTTTATTAATTGTAATGAAACAAAAAATATTTACATTCCAAGGGAATGTAATGCGAGCTCATGCAACCTTTCTATACTATCAATTGATCAAAACATTTTTATTTTCATGTAATTTTAGATTCTCTTGGCGCCTTTGTTCTCAGATGCCTTGCTCGTAGTCGTACGTAGTTGAATCACATTTACATGGGGGAGCTGTTGTGAGAAATTGACTCAAATGTGATCTAAAAGTGTTTCTGCAATCAAGCTGAAAAGTCCAACGATTCGACGTACCAGATTTGATCAAGTCATTCTTGATCTGACGTTGCAATAAAAGATGCATTATTTATTTCAACTCCTCCGTACGTATATACACGTATGGTACTGTTGCAACCAAAACTAGCTAGACCAAATAGACCCAAACCCTCGACTTTATATTTTAAGAGCAACTCCGATCGTTATTCTTATTTATAGTTTATATCATATTATATTTTCCTTGTATTATAAAGTTAGGTGAATAGTGAAACTCCAACCATACTCCTCGTTAATATTAGAGCATCTAACTGGCCTAGATTATTCCAATTCCTCCAATAATCTAGTCAGCCTCTACATTTCTTGATTTATTTATCCAAAACATAAAATTTTCTGTAATTCTTGAGATGTGTGTTTATCCTCAAAGTTAAATTCAAAGTTTTATTCTCATGAATAGATCCATCAACAATTTCAAGTTTCTAAAGTCCTCATTATACGTGGCGATTCTCAAGTCATAATCCAGGTCTTAATCTCAAATGTGAAATATATTAGGAAATCATTCTATTAAGACTTCCATATTTTATAAAAAATTTGAAAGAATTTCCTCTAATGATAGGTTGTTGGTACCGAAAACTTGATGAACAACAGTTTTGGGAGAATACCTAGAAGGACTCATGTGACGGCTTCGGTTCCACAACCCTAAACTGGGCCCTGCCCGGCCTAGACTTACGTGGACCCCGAATTAACCCTCACGCAGTCAACGCAAACCTAGTCAGCCTTACTCAACCATTTACCATTATTATAACAAAATTAAAAATGAGTTATCCATATTAGTGAGTAGTTTAAATAATAGCAGAAGCAAAGAAATCTCAAACTAAAAGAATAACCTCCAAGACAACTGTCAGGACAACCTAGAGGTTATGTGGAAACCTCGCATATGTATACCATCGTCAAACATATCAAGTCAGAGGAGATTAATATCATCGTATACTTGTCCCAATATCTCTCACAAACCCACAAACCTAATGTGAACAAAACAAATATACATAATAATACAAAAATGAAACAAAACTTACATCGATACAAAAGGGAGAACCGCTCCGGTATCCTCAAAGTAAGTCACCCAACTGAGGAACCTTTCCCTTGCTCGACTGCGGATCTGCACTCAGTCAAACACAAGAATGACGAGTCCAGGTAAGTAACGTCAAGCAGGATGTATACAACATTTCGAAATAAATAAACAGTTTAATTCATGCTGATAGAAAGAAAGGTACATGGAACTCATGAATAGATAAAGACTGTAAATAAATATGAATCAATCGAAAGATGAGTGTCTAATAAATCGAACAGAGGCGCAAGTAATCCCGACCAAATAGTCATTGAGTCGAGACCAATTCAACAAAACTCAAATTATAGGACGTGATCAATACCCAACAAGCCCTAGATCCTTAAGATCGAGAGTCTTCCTAGTAATCCAACTAAGAACTCACATCTCGCATAAAATCAATACAACGTGCAGTACATCCTGAGGTCATGATGCTGGCATGTCACCTCAGACCGCCACTCCTCCTAAAGATCACCGTTAACTCACTTGCCGTCGGACAACTCAATTAGAATGGAAATCCAAAGATAGATATAAAGCGATAACAATAATAAATTAAAGCTCAATAAAATAATTGTACAATTCCTCACTGGTTTACTTACCTGTAATCCGTACTACACGCACCCATACGCCTCGAATCGTTACCTAAGAATTCTCATGTGTCTGCCACTGATTTACAACCCCTAATAGTCATTTAGTCACAATTTACATTAATTTTCCTCAATTTTCCTAAGTTTTCCCCATTTTCCATAATTTTCCATGCCATTATTCTTTCACGAAATTGGGTTGATTACAGGGTATTGAGTCACATTCGGACCCATTGGGATACTCGAGCAAAGCCCCAAAATTCCCGTGAATTTGTTAAAAATTTTCAAAAACATAGGCTTAGTGTTGTGCACTCAACCACCCAGCGCCCTCCACAGCCTAGACCTAGCAAAGACCCCGCCCTGTTTGCACCATGGCTCACGTCGTGGCTATGAAGGCCACGACGCCACAGGTGAATTCTCGTTGGAGAATTTTTCAAACCCTCAACTCACGTCCCTGTGTTCTAAGCCTATCCCAACCTCGTAGGGACTTCGGATAACATTGAAAACCATTGCAAATTCATACTAACCACGTTCGAATTCGCTGATTCAAAAATTCAAACAAAAAATCCCAAAAAGCCATTAAAATGGCTCAAAATTTCAACTCCTCATCAACACTATAGCTATCATCACAAATACTACTCCATGATCACCAATTCCCTAACATCAAAACACCAAAAATCCCAGAAAATCCTTCCCAACATGGTGCGTGAGAAATCGTGATAAGAATACTCAAAACCGAAGTCAACACGTTAAGAATTGAATGGAGATCCGAAATTTCACATTTTCTCGCGTAGTTGGTCGCTCATCGGCATCAATTCGCGCTTGAAAACCACCGAAACCCCAAGCTCCAAAACCGATTTTGTTGAGAGTGTGTAAGATGAGAGTCAAAAGTTAACGGTTTTGCTTTTATACTCATCAATTCGTTATCACTCACACACGAATCTCGAGGTTCATCGCATGGTCCCAACCACACCAGCCCAACAACCTCACACTCAACTTTGTGACTCTCATGGGTGACTTCCTTTTGTTCCTATCCATTTTAGCACAAAAACCTCGATTTCCCGAACTCGAACCGCATTACGACTCGCACACGTAATGTCACGGCCCAATTTTGCTAATCTTGATTAACTGCTTAATCAGGATTACCGACCCGTGACGTGGGGCCCGCATGAGATGCGCACACAGACCGAGGCATGTGGCCGAGGTAAATTTTATATTTGTATTGATGTATTCCTAGTGTTTTGTATGTGTGTAGGTTGACTAAGTCAATATTTGTAGCTATCGAGTCGAGACGCGATCAGGGACTCGCCTCGAGTTGCGTGCAAGCCGGGGTATCGAATAGTGAGACTTGCGGTAAGTCTAAACTTAGTAAAATATAATGTAATCAAATTAATGTACATTAGATCATAGTTATAGCCCTAAATTAATTAAATTGAATTAGACATACATATATATATATATACATTTAAATATATATATATAAATATATATACATTTTAAATAAAAAAAAAGATTTGAGAAATGACAAAAAAGGGCATTGGTTTATATAGAAAAGAATAGGGTTGTAGGGGTAAAATGGTCATTTGACCCCCCAAAGCACCAACAAAAACCCCCACCACCACCACCACACAAAAAAAAGGGGAGAAGAAGAAGAAGAAGAGGAGTCCGAGAGAGGGAGAAGGATGAGATCGAAGGGATCGAGGGTCGTCGTCAAGACGAGGTGAGTTTTCCCTTTTTGTTCGTTGTTGTTGTGGCTGTTGATGGTGAAATGTGGTGGACGGTGATGGTGGCGTCGGGGGGAGCGGCAGTTGTCCCCGACGGGAGACGACATCGTCGTTTCCCCTCCCTCCCAACTCGATCTCAGTTCAAAAAAAAAATTGTGTTGAGGCAGAGACGCCGCTGTTGCAGCATCTCTGCAACGCACAAAATTGGGGGGAAGGAGACGCACGCACGCACATGCGTGCGTGCGTCCCCAACCAGGTCAAACCCGGTCCAGGGGTCCAAACCCCCCCCCCCCCCCCAAATTTAAAAATAAAAAAATAAATAATAATAATAATAAATAGTAATATATATACATACATGTATATATGTATATGTATACATAATATATACATGTATGTATATTTATATATACACATACACATGTATATATACAAAAAAATAAAATAAAATAATAAAATAAATAATAATGATAAATACATATACATATATATATATATACAAATACACATATATGTATATATACATAAAATATATCTATGTAACAAAATATTAATAAATAAATAAATAAAGGATATGAAATAACTTTTCAGGGACCTAGGGATGTTACGGGAGTTCGGGAGCGCTAGTCGGAGTGTCGCGAGGCCGGATAGCCATATCTATCATGTGACTTGTAAGTGAAACTGTGGGAATTCCCTACTTTATTTTATTCATATTAAATTCTCTTTCAGTCAATTTGATGACTTGTTATTAGTAATCTACCATCATGCTTTCCTTGCTCTATTCAAGTTGAATGTTGAAATAGCATGATGCCTTGTGATGATTTCATTGACTCATTTCCTAATGTGCCATATTTGATTATGAATAATGTTATAATTGATGTTAGAAATGCATGCATTAGGGTTACTGTGGTAATTGGTTTGTATTCTATTTTCTTTGGGGCTTTGCAGCCTAACTTATTGTTGATATCGTAGAACATTAGAAAAGAAAATCCTTGAAATAAAAGTTGGAGATTATCTAGTGTCTATTGCACGAGAGATGGGTGGATTCATGGGGTCACTAGACCTCGAAGTTTCCGGCACTCACCACTATTACTTGGGTGGCATCACGTAGCTCGAACTACGGGGTTGTTGGCAAGTTCTATATATATATTCAAAAATTTACAAAGTACGTTGAGAGTATCTCCATACGATAGTGGACAAAGGCAGGTTGATATTTCTCACCGCCGACCGGACGTAGATCATCTCAACTTAGCCTGTGTCAGTCTATCTAACTTGGTTAACTGTGATATTTATATGCATTACTTTCTCAGCACCTTTTTCTGCTTTATTATGCATTTAAATATCTGTCTTTAAATTGAAAATGAAGTATAGAATTCCCCGGTTATCACTTAAATATCACTATACTCACCGTATAGTTTGTGACGGTGGGTGTAGGTCCGTCAAACAGCACTAGACCGGGCAAGGAGAAGATCGGCGACTACCTCTGAGCTCGTAGCGCATAGCTGCTGTACATGTAGGTCACATTTTTGTATTATGCTTATATATACGTCTTTTGCTTGAGTTGTTTTGGGACGAGAGTTAGTTCACCCGACTTTTGGACTTTCACTTTGTCTATATGATCGTCGTTATTTTATATTGATATTGTGATTGTTATTTCTTGGTTTCCACATTTAGGATTTATATACAATGCTTCCGCTAATACGTTAAAGACTTCCGCTAATTTGATAATTCTGATAAAATGATGAATAGTACTGATAGGGATTTTCTTATCCCTGAACCCAATTTACGAGATAATAGGTAGTACAGGCTGACTAAGACATAATTAGGTCCTACGTGGTGTAATTAGGGCTTAATTATGGGATTAGGCCGGGCGGTGCTCTAGACGAAAATAGGGGCCGTTACACGTAACACCTCAATTAATTATTATTCTAAATTGCATTTTGTCATTGTTTTAATTCAATTTATCTCTCGGACAGCTAAATACCCGACAGCAGTTCGCCACGCACCTGTATCACACATTTTTCCCAAGTCGAACTCGTTCCTCAACACCAATGCACGCACACAAACGTCCTCACACGTTTTGGACATTGGAATTAACATTCAGGTAATAAAATAAATAACACAAAACACCAAACAAAAAACGTACCTCGGTGTTGACGACCGAGAATTGGATACGCGTTAAATTTTAAGGGTCGTTACAATTCACATCTCCACAACAGTTCACAATATAATATCAAAATGAATTGAAAGTCCAAATCCACATCAAGGCCACAAGCTTTAGCCATTATTTAATCCTCAAGAACCACGCCAATAATATTAAGATATACTTGGGTCGTAATGCCATCACAACTGTTACACGGCCTATCACTCATTCCCATAAACAAGAAAACATAATATTATGTAAAATAATTCATTCAATAAGAAATTGAAATTTAAACAACATCTCAGTACCCTAATGAGCTCCACTTATCCTTTTATAGACTCCATAACTTGAAATCGCCAACAAAAGGTAAAACAATTTCAGGTAAGTAAATCCTACACTGTCTTGCATACCTGTATAAGTTAATATTTCAATAATAGAAGAATAATAATGCATGCTAGCAATTTCAGCGTAATATATATTAAGTATGAGCCATAACTTTCCTGTTAGCAGTTCATTAAAGAATACGCAGTAAACTAATGAAATAATAACATTAGTAGAAAAGCAACCATGATGCAATGCAAGGGTAATCCATCGAATAGGTGTTTAAGGAGATCTGTTGATCCATTTCAGATCCCTAGTCTTTCGATACCAATAAGAAACAAAGCAAATATCGCAATGAACACAAAGGTGTACTCATAAAAGTCATAGACCCAACACCTAAGAGAGACTCAAGACTCTCAAACTCGATGCGGATGTCAAGACCCATTTTCTAGATGAATCCTGATCGACCTAGCCCGATCCATAACTCGCCAACCAACTCTGTCGTTGAGTTATGAATCAAACTAGTAAGCCTTCTATCAACACTAAACTCATTATCATTTATCAACAATTGAACTTTAATCAGTGAATCATAAACGCAGCGGAATATTATTAAATAAAACTTAGTCAAACTCTTGACATAAATGCCAATAATGGCTCTTAAAAGTTCTCAACTAGAAAATACCACAAGTTCAACTTATTTAATTTCTCGTCCCATGATAATAAATATAATTACAAGCAAGTAAAGGTTTGATCCCGAACCATACCAACTCAGCAATCAGAAAACTCCTCTAAACAGCTGGAGCTATTCCTTTCCCTTTATCAATCCTCGACGAAGAACCTGTGGGGAAAAATGTTGGGTGAGCACAAAGGGATTCAACGGTGCTTAGTAAGTCGGGTTAAGTTACGGGCGTTATGAACATTCCATTTAGTAAATGCAAAATTAAATAAAATGCATGACTTGCAAATATTTAATGTGACAAAAGGAATAAACAAGAAAGTATATAAACGAAATATTTATCAATGCATCAAAATGTGCAAATGCTAGACATGTATGAGCTACTGTGATAGACCTTTCAACCACACTAAAGTTTGTGAAGGTTGACCCTACTATAGCCGTAGCGGTGTCAACACTCCATTCCCTTACACTGTGCAAGATCCACTTATCACTAAGTCCACAAACTAGTCCAACTGAACTCAACACCTACTACAAGCATTTATTGAGAACATTGGAATTAATCGTATTCTCAAATATTAAAATATTCATTCTGGGCAACTGCCCTATGTTGTTCTCCCTTGTATGATCCAAACTGTCCTGAACTCATGGTCAAACTAGTAGCATCTGGTGCAAGGACTCCTAGCGAGCTCCACTAAGTTGTCTACATATAATGTCTAACAATGCACCCCGATCTACCTGCATATTCTACTTGCATGATTCCTATCATACAGTCTAATAGAAAGGTAAACAATCATAAAACCAATAATTTAAATATTACCTTACCTGGTACGCTAATTCCAAATAGTTGGCACTCACGAGCGTACTCCGAAATCGTGTAAATCTAAACCAATTAAATATTAATTAATAACACCTCAAACTCAAGTTTCAATAATAATTATTATTTTTGAAAAAATCCCAAGATACAAATTCAAAAAACACTTCGAAGACTTCCCTCTACTTTGATGTTTGAAAGTCCACTACTTAATTTTTTTTAAACTGTGTTTTTTTCTTTATTTTAATTTTTATATTATTATTATTATTTTCTTTTTTTTAAAATCAAGTTGTTGGGCCGATCCACTTGGATCGGCCCAACTGGCCGACTCAGGGGAGAGGGGGGAATGCATACGCTATGCGTTCCTACCCTCTTGAACGAGTTAGGCCCTAGATGCCCAATTGTGTTCTAGGCCTGGTCATACCAGGCCCATCCTTTATGAGAAGGGGAGCGCACACGTTATTGTGCGCTCCCTTTTTCCTCATCTGAACGAACTGCACAACGTAGTTCGTTCTCTTCTTCTGTTTCTTTTTTTTTAATTTCAAAAATCAGTCTTTCGACAAACCTTAAATCACATAGTATTTAAGTAGAATGATAAAAAATCGAATTAAAATCTCGACAACCATCAAACAAGTTTAAAAGACTAAATAAGAAAAAGATTACCTATTGCGAAGAACACCACAAATCAACTCTCTTGTTCCCCTCTCGACCTTCTCTATTGGTTTCCCTTTCTCTCTTCCATTTCTTTTCTTTCTCGGTCACTTGTGAGCAATCTTTCTCACTCACCACGTTTTTTAAAAGAAAGAGATAAAGGTGGATCCTTGATTCTCTCCAATTTAGCCTCAATCAAATTTTATTTAAAATCTTTTATTTCCTTATTTGTTGTGAGAATACGGAGAGTCGATCAAATAAACTGCCCCCTCTCTTAATTTCGGTTCTCTTTATTTATTTATTTTTTTAAGTGTTGGTCCTATGTGGGCCCACACATAACTAATAGTCATTAGGGTTTCTTATTGTGAAAAATATATACCCTTAAATATGGTATGTCTTATTTTATTTTATTGAGGATCGTCACAGCGCAACTCACCCCAAATGCATGAATGCATGCCCAAGAGTCTCATGAATGCAATACATGAACCATGGGTACCAACACTTCCACAATAAATATAAAAATATACAAATCACTGCAGGATTTACTAACAACCAACCAATTTCAGGCTAAATTTTTGTGTTCCTGGAGCGTCAGATTACCTCAAAAGTAGCTCAAATAGCTTCCGTGCATTTCAAATTATAGTTTGAGTCAAGCTTCAAGCGAAACCAAATAATGAAACCACCCAAAAAATTGCAACCAAAGTACGCTCGAGAACTATTTCCAAAAATAATAGTTTTTAACAATTTCAAATAACTTTCAACTAGCTAACTTAGGGTAACATTTTAACCTTGAAAACCTCAATATTACTCATGCTTACCAAAAAGGAACTTGCATAACTCATGTTGTACTTTTTATAGACTCTAAGAACACTCAAATTAAACCACAAACAGAGTAGTTATTAATTTTTCAATATGGCCTTTCGACTAGGCAAACTTTATCAATTTTGAACTAACGAAATTCCTCTAAATCAATATTTTCGCAATTAAATCCTCAAATCTAGACAATAAACACTAGAAAATCACTCGATACCAACTTTAAAATATTTCCACAGCACGTCGAGTCAATTTAGACAAAAACCCATAATCAATTCATCCAAAACCCCAATGTAAATCAATATCAACTATAAACCATCTTTAAAACAGTTATAAAGTGAATCGCATCAATTCAATTAACAAAAACACTAACCTACGTTGGTAGAATTTATTCCAACTTGGCATAAATCAACCAAATATATCAATTCACAACAATTCCAACTAATTCACATCAAATCCAGTGAAAGAAATCGAAAAATCGCAAGATTATTTTCAAATTGAATTGAGGAAAATGTTGGGCATTAAGAATTTACCAAATCCCGAGCCGAATACCTCGTTTCCACATTGGAAACTTAGCTCAAACTGACCATCTCGCGATGTTTAACTGTTTTGCGGATAGAAACCGGATGCGAATCAGATGTATGGAGCTTTGTATACGAGATAACAACAAAGAGAGTTTAACGTTTCCAACATTATGTTAGAAATGAAAATTAATTTTTTTTAAATATAGAAACCTTCAGCTACTTGTTAATAGCTTAATTTCTTTTTATTTATTAATTCTCAAAATTTTTATTTTACATGTTTTAACTTTGATGCTCCTTTTCGACCCCTTTTCACCAAATTCAACCAAACTCTTGACAAAACATCCAACTCTATATATAAAATGTCCATATTACTAATTTTGGTCACACCAAAATCCAAAAAATTTTAATTTTGTCCACGACATACTATCCTCTTACGAACCAATTCTATTGTCATACTTAGCCAAACTTACACCAATTTGAACTTAATCTCAACCTCAACCACCGCCAACTAACATGAAACTCGAGGCAAGGTCTTGTACTAAGTTTGAGCAACTAATTATTTATTTTCACTCGTGCCCTTCAAACATGCACATGCAATCTCGATTATGAAAAATTGAGGATATATCTCAACACACTCGCACGTCACGACGAAATACCATATTATACACACACTAATCATTCACCAACGAAAAATGATATTAACCTAGTGATTTTCCTTTTTCAATCTAAATCCCAATCCAGAACACATGTCGTGATTAAGAATCACTAATATCATAATGAGTTTCTAATGCAGGTTTATTAAAAATTAGGGATGTCACGGTACAACCACTTAATTTCTCAATGAACTAAATTGGGTTACAGAGAACCAATTTCAGTCCCTAATTAATACCTCGAAACGAATCCCACAATCACTTTTGAACAAAACCCCATGAAAACCTTATAAAATTCAAACTAGAAGTAGAGAGAGTTGGAGGGAGGGAGGGACTACTCACTTCAATTTGAGCTGAGCTTATGCCAGCTTACGAGAGCTCTAATGGAGTGTCTAAGTGACTGATTTGAAGCTCCTTCAAACTCCCTACACTCCCCTTCAAGTTTTCGTTCTCTTTCTCCCGCCAACTACTTCTCTTTCTTGCTCGATCGATCGAACATGTTTGTCAAGCTAGCACCTTGCTTGACTTAACAACCAAGTATTTATATCTTGATTTCATCAAAATCACATATGTGAATCTTGAGGCGTATCTAATGATCCCCATGAAGCCAACACACAAGCTTCATGCTTTGCCACCTATCAAATCTCATGCACCATTGATGATTTTACGAATCTTGAGATGCATCCTATGGATTTCATTAAAACCAACTCAACTCATCCATGCTTGCCCCCTAACCCCTTCCATGCCACCACTTCATCTCCATAATCATCACAAATGAATATCAAGGCCTATCATGTGGTCTTCGTGTTAAGTGATACAAGTCACTAAAACTAATACCAACTCCACACGTACGAATCTCGAGGTTTATCTAAGGGTTTAAAAAACTCATTTGATTCACATTTAGATTTAATTAAATTAACAACTTTCGTACGTCAAACAAACACAATGCATCATGGCAACGCATACGCACATTAATCGAGACAAGTCGAACTTAACTAAGAGCCTAACCTAGGCTAATTAGCATTAGGATTGAGGATAATCACTTGATTATTAAGGGGTGTCGTTACAGTGAAACTGTTTGCATACGACCACAAAGATTTGAGTGAACCAATTGTAAGCATGCTAATGAGTATTTGAAGCAAACGGTTGTCTATGTTGCTTCCCAAAAACGCACTTCTATTAATGTCTAATAAACTCGTTAATTGTCAAATCCGCTTAGGTGAGATGGTAAAGACATCACTTGCCAAAAAAAAAAAGACATCGGGAGATCGGGGTTTGATTCTCACTGAAGTAAAAAATAAAAATAAATAAACTCGTTAATTACAATGTGGGGTTTAATATATTTCAATTTATAGCTTAAACTCAACTCTTAATTAAATTAGAAAACTACTAAATTAGAAAGCCCTAAAACTAAAAAAGACCCTAATTGCTAATTTAAATTACAACTCTATCAATTTTGTAAATCTAAGATCATAATTAATGCCTTTTAAGTAATATTAATCCATATTATGTTAAGTTTTGTAGTAAAACAGTACACTTATATTTTATTTTTTTGAAGAAAAATAAAAATTTCATTAATCATTAATGACTTAGTACAGGGCCAGACATAAAATTAAAAAGTACATTGATTCACTAATCATATTTGTTCAAAAGAACTGTTATTACTTTGACTGTGAATGCGATTGTGAAATGGAAATAATTTGACAATCATAAATGGTTCTCTACGACATTGAAATACCTAAGAGAGCCACATAACAATAACAAAACTTTCTGACAAGAAGAATGTTTCGCTAACCCATTTTAAGCACCGCCAAATGGACAATGACCGAGCCATGCATATCGTTCAATGTGTCTCGAGATGCATTTCATACACCGTTTGGAACAGTGCCCATTTCCGTGCGAATCGTGCGATGCGCCTCTGGATTGACTTGACAAAAATACACAACAAGACCTTTCTATGTGGTTAGATGCGCCTTAAAACACGTAAAACTCGTGATTTCAGGTCCGTCCTTAGTAAAATACGAACCTCGCATCATCTATTCAAGATCTCGATGTTAGCACTATATACGTCTTGCGCCAACACTAGTTCGAATCAGCCAATGTGATGATCAGAAAACAAAACAACTCCATCGCTCGCCCATACCGCTCAAAACTATGGCAACAATGCACGACCATCCAATCTCTAAAGCGAATCCACGCATACATGATCATCAATGGCTTCAATTCCAACCCATCTGCGCTCAGAGAGCTCATCTACGCCTCAGCCATTGCGATCACCGGGGCCATGAACTATGCCCACCAACTGTTTGAACAAATTACTGAACCAGACTTGTTCATATGGAACACAATGTTGAGAGGCTCCGTGCAGAGTCCAAATCCTATAAGAGCAATTACCCTGTTTGCCCAGATGGAGCGAAAGCGAATCGGACCGGATAACTTCACATTCCCATTTGTTATCAAGGCATGTACAAGGCTCTCATGGGTCCAAATGGGGAGGACCTTACATGGAAAGGTTGTGAGAATTGGGTTCGAATCGAATACTTTTGTGAGGAACACGTTGATTCATTTTCATGCCAATTGTGGGGAGTTGGGCGTGGCGAGGTCCTTGTTTGATGGGTGTGAAGAGAGGGATGTGGTTGCTTGGTCGGCTTTGACGGCGGGGTATGCGAGGAGGGGGGAGTTGGGGGTTGCGCGCCGGTTGTTTAATGAGATGCCTGTGAAGGATTTGGTGTCTTGGAATGTGATGATTACGGGGTATGTGAAGCGGGGGGAGATGGGGTGTGCGAGGGAGCTTTTCGATGAGGTTCCGGAGCGTGATGTTGTTACTTGGAATGCGATGATTGCGGGGTATGTGCTTTGCGGGGGATACAAGGAGGCGTTTGAGATGTTTGAGGAGATGAGGCGGGTGGGGGAGCGGCCGGATGAGGTTACAATGCTGAGCTTGTTGTCTGCCTGCACAGATACTGGGGCACTGGATGTCGGGCAAAGGATACATTCATCCATTATGGAGATAAGTTCGGGAAATTTTGGTACATTGCTTGGGAATGCACTTATAGACATGTATGCCAAGTGTGGAAGCATTGAAAAGGCGCTTGAGGTGTTTAGAGGCGTGAGAGAAAAGGATGTCTCGACATGGAACTCGATCATTGGAGGGTTAGCGTATCATGGTCATGCCAAGGCAACTATAGACATGTTTGTGGAAATGAGGAAACAAAGATTTAGTCCTAATGAGATCACTTTCGTCGGTGTCTTGGTCGCCTGTAGTCATGCAGGGATGGTGACAGAGGGCCGTAAGTACTTTGATCTTATGAAAAATGAGTATTCAATTGATCCCAACATTAAACATTATGGTTGTATGGTGGACATGCTTGGGCGTGCAGGGCTACTTGATGAAGCATTCAAGTTTGTAGAGACAATGGAGATCAAACCTAATCCTATCATATGGAGGACTCTGCTTGGGGCGTGTACCATCCAAGGGAATGTGGAGTTGGGGAGGATTGCAAATGAGCGGCTTTTGGCAATGAGGCGTGATGAAAGTGGAGACTACGTGTTGCTCTCAAATGTATATGCTTTTACAGGTGAGTGGGATGGTGCAGAGAAGGTGAGGAAACTGATGGATGACAGAATGGTTAGGAAAGAAGCCGGTTGCAGCCTCGTTGATGCCAATAACAAAGAACTCATGAAATTTTTGTTTGACTCGAAGCAAAAGCTAGATGCAAGGAACCTTCCATCTTAAATATTATTGAATTGAGTGTGGTTGATCAACATCATCCTATTCTCCAAGGACAATGGATGAAGGACGTGCCTTTACATTGTTTTGTTTGTAAGGGAAACAACATCATTGAACAAATAAAGGCCTAATGCACTTCTTTAAAACATTATGGTTTTCTGGAGTTAGAGATATGGTGCAAGGAGAAGGGAGTCAAGAAGAGGTTGCTGCATTTATTTTCTCTGAAGGTACATGGGATCCTAGAGCTGATCATGAAACGCAAGAGAATCTGGTTGGATACTTTGAAAATGCAATTTCTGTTTTCATGTCTTTGCTAATAACAGTGAGGGAGACCAATGCATCTTGGGGTAATACATTCTTTGAAATGTACAAGAAACAAAACCTTGCGGCATGGCGTGCGGGAGAATAACCCAGGTCAGAGCATTTTAGCAACTTGAACGACTTCTATCTGGTCAAAAACGGGAGGAGAACTTCTATATGCCTATGTGTCAGAAAATACTGGTAACTTATTTTAAGAAGGGGAAGTCTAAGCAATTCTAGATTTTATAAAGACGCACACTTTGGTGTGTCATAAATCATGAATGCCACCAGTGATAATAGGAGCTAAGCATCTACCCATTCGATCTCTCCTTGGGTTCTCCATGGAATGAGTTTGAGCATAACGACTTGTCTGCTAGGAAGAAAGGACAGTTTAACTCATGTTGCTTTACGTTTTCTTCCATCATCGTTGTGTGACATGATTGAGTTCCATAGCATGAAGAGCAGCTTGATATAGTGAAGAAAGTGAGGCAAGTTGCATCTATGGCTTTTGTGTGGTATAGTTGGGGAGAAAGAAGCAGGAGATGTTTGAGGGCGAGGAGGTGGATTATTACTCTCTATGAGTTTTTGATCAAATATAGATTGTCGTTTCTATGAATTATTGATCAAAGGTACAGCGTCATTTTTGGTGGGTGAGGGGAAGTCATCCGTTGTTGTACCTTTTTGAATTAGTTAAAAGGGTGAGCTGTAATTGTATCCTAAGATATTTGCTTCAAGGGGTAGTTTTACATGTGTGCTTCGACACTTTGGAGATTTTTATTCCTTGATTTTGTAAAATTTATCATCTAAGAGTAAGAGTCCTGATGACAATTGACTGCATTCGAAGGACAATGTGGTTTTTGAGAAAATTTAGAATGTCAGCTATTTTTGTATGATGCAGAGATGGAGAACTTTAAAGATTTACAGCGTAGTAAAACTTATAGATCGATTTCTTTGCATTTTTAACTAGTGTTGTTTATTTTCTTCACCACCTTTACATTTTCCGAGCAGAAAGATAAATTGTGTTGCAAGTATCCACTGAGCTGAATCTTTCCATCATATAAGTATTTTTTCTTTGCTTGCTTTCTTTATTTTCTGATATTATTCAACTTTCTGATCGATTCTGTTGGTTCGCTACTATGCATTAATTACTAAGTTTTTAAGTTTCTTAACATGCAGAAATGATGTTAAGCATAGGACCTCGGTTTCGATTCCCCAGTGCGATAAGATCATCTAGGCCACTGGGTCTCACTCCCGGTCGATAGAGCCAGGGCCTCGTGTGGATTAGTGTGGATAACCTCGACACCACACGATTTTCAAAAAAATAAAATAAAATGCAGAAATTTGGGATTCTTAGCTGTTGCCATTCTCTCCATTCTAGCAAGTTTTGATTCAAATTTCAACTTAATGAAATGATTAAGAAATCGACGAATGCATTACTTTAGTTCTTGGTTTTTCATTAAAGTTTTTCCTTCTCAATTAGGTGGTTGATTGATAAGCTCGAAAAATCTCATTGAAATCCTTGTTGCAGGCCCTTTGAATGGTTCAGAAATGAGTGCTGTCAACAGGTACACAAAAAACACTTTTTATTATTATATATATGGGAGTGGATTTGCTAATGTTTAGAGTGTAATTTTGGTAATGTCTACCACTAACAACCACAGAAGACATGGATTGACGAACCAAAGCAACTACAGCGGACATAGATTGATGCGATTTGCGGAAGACTATGAGCCTAACATCACAAAGAAAGCAAGCCAAGAAAACGAGCTAAGTCCTTTTCTTCTGCACCCTGGCTTGCCATTTCTTGATTTCGATTGCTGTCTTTGCTTTAACACTTTCATGGAATCCTGTGTATGGTTCATACATGAAGAACATCTGTAGTGCCTGAACCAACCAAGGTCAGTGAGTTAGACTTTTTTTCAATCAAGTTAGGAATGGACCTTCACCAAAGTAGACATCGTGGCTATTACCTCGAGGAAGACAAAGAAAGGGGCCATTATGAAGGCTTGAACGAAATTATCCATGAAAGCTGGAGATCGTTTCTGTCGAACGTAGAGTTGATGAAATAAATCTTAGGAATGTTAAAGCCATTTTTCACAAAGTAGTAGAAAATTTACCTCAAAGATTCTATGACCCGTGATCTGCCCTGTCCAACAAACAAAGTGTACTGCCAGGCCTACCTGAATTAAATTGCAGATTTTTTTAGCAGAAAACATTTTAGAACTTGGTCATTAGTATCCAGTAGTAAACTTCTGTTGGATTCAACTTCTCTTTTTTGAATAGTAACCATCTCATTTGCTTAAACTATTGCTTAGTATTTATTAGAACCTCATTGCATATATAGTTACTCAAAATCGGAAAAAAAAAAAATTTAAGTAGGAAGAAAAAGAGGAAATAAAATGCACACACACAAGATGCCCTAGTTAGAAAATTTTTGACACAAGAGAAACTGAAAAAATTCGACAATATAAAAGTAGACATAAGATAACTTGGGATGAATTAATTTGAGGTTTTAAGGATTATAAAAGTGCATCATCATGACATCATCTTCGTTAAATCAATCTGAGTGGAAGAGTTTGATCCACGTACCATACACAACTATTTTTTTTTTTTTAATTATTTTTTTGAAGTAACATACACAATGATTGAAACTTTGTTGTTGTCAATACACACACAAGGCGAGTGGCACAATAAAAACGTAAAAAAAGTGGGCATGTTTGCATTAAGTTTCATTGTCACATGAAATCCTATGCAAGTGTTTTTTTTAATCAAAGGGGAATAACTGTTCCATTTACCTTCCAAGCTAGACTGAAACCAAGATGAGTACCAAGAGAACTGGCACCAACCCAGCAAAGAAAAGCAAAAAGGGCAGCAAGAGAACCAGCAATCTTGTCCAAACACACAAAGCACACAGCATGAACCAATGTCAACAAGAACCCAGCATTGAAAACCAGGGTCCCCAACTGGGGAATCTCAATGGGAGGGACAGGAAGCAGTGTGGGAGTGAAGTGAAGGAAAACCAGTGATGTGAAAAGTTGGGCCAAACAAAAGTCATGTGGATCAAAACATTGGTAGGGTTGCTGTGATAAGCGCCATAGAAGGCGAAATGGTGCTCAAGATCAAACAATTCACTCTTCCCCATTGAGAAGCACCCTTAATTAGATGCCAAAAACTTCAAAGATGATCAGAGCTAGAACAAGTTATGGGTATTTGAAGGCAAAGAACTGTGTCTGTATGTGTAGTTGAGCCTGCATGGATAGAACTTCTGACAAGAAATGATGAGACTAATTCAAGTCCAGCATTAGAGTTGCTGGAATTACAACACTTGTCTGGTCTTTATTCTTCAGTCTTCACAGTGAGATTCTGAAACGCAATGTAACCGTCTTTTTTCTTCTGAAACTGTTTTTGAGTGGACTCACCTAGTCATTGCAGTGTTGCAGTTACATTACATGGAATGTAATTGGGTGGCAGAATTTTTAAACACTGATTCGCTGCACATCTAAGAATCTATTTTCCAAATTACAGCTGCTGTGCTGAAGTAACTTAGAATCCAATGTAAGCAATGGAAAAACTTGACTGTAATCCAACCGTATTAAGTTCAAACTGAACTAAGGTCGGTTCAAATCAGTTACAACAACGTCGAGCTTCAAGTGCCACGTCCATTTTTAAACCAAAAGTACCTCAACTCCAACAAAATCTATTTATGTTAGTAGTAGTTCCAATGCACATGATCACCACTGCATGCATAGCCACATTGATCCATCACCTGCATAGCAACCTCAACCAACAATAGATATTGATGAAACAATGGTATTGATTGCAATGTAAATATATTAGACACCCTGCACAAGTTTCTTTCACCAACAGAGTACACGAGTTTTGAATGATACAAATGAGACGAGCTGCAAATACTAGTTGGTAGTTAGTACAGAAATATACATACAAAAGGACCACAATCATGAATGTTGAAGATTGACGAAGGCCTAGACAGGTTGTGAAGGCAGCAGAACAAGGTCCAATGACTTCAGTCCAGTATCTCACAAAGATTTCTTCTGCTTCATGGCCTGCCAATTCTTTATCTCGGCATCAACCTTTGCTTGCACTGTTTCATGGAAACCCGGATATGGTTCATAACCAAAGAGCATCTGAAGAGCCTAAAAGAAGCAACCAGAGCAACATGTGAGAATATATGAATGATTGTGGATCCAATACAAACTAAACTGAAAATAATACAACATGATCACCTCAAGCAAGACGAAGAAAGGAGCCATAATAAATGCTTGAGCGAGGTTGTCCAAAAGAGCAGGAGCTCGCTTCTGCAAAAACATAAGGAAAAAAAAAATAGGTGAGCAAATGCATGATGGAACTCGCATTCATGTTTCATGCGATAGCAAGATGGTTACCTCAAAGACTCCATGGCCTACGAACTGTCCAGTCCAACAAAACAATTGAGCTGCAAGAACAACCTGAGTTAAGAAGACCCAAAAATTAGATAAGCAGATTGAGTTGGTACTGTACTTCCCGTTGTGTTAGTTCATGGCAAAAGAACAGTTCAAAAATTACTTGCAAGTCGGTGATAGAGCTTGTTAAGAAACTAATATTCTGTAACGTCTACACTGATTGTGTAACGCCTATATTAATTGTGTAATGCCTCCACGGATTCTGTAACGTCTAAACTGATTATGTAACGCCTCCACTGATTTAGTTCTGTCCAATTTTAAATATAGGGCACCATACTGTACATTTGGACATGCAATAAACTTATTCTATTATGAAACTATCATGGTATCAGAGCTTGGCTTCTAATCCAAGGTCAGTCGACGACCGATCCTTGATACATCTTAGTGCTTGTTTACGTTCAATTATGTTCTTGCTTTGATTTCCTCTTGTTTCTCTTATGCATCTTCACACATGTTTGTTAGTTGTACCAGTCCGTTTGCCTCTTCCGCGTCGCTCAATCAGCTGATCCGTCTATCATGTTCGCACAAATTTGATGCCTTCCAACTCGCATAACTCTCGAGATCCTCACTTCTTGTCCTGCCTGCCATCGACTTTGGTGTCGATCTATTGTCAACTCTGTCGACTTTGCCGTCCATATACTTCGTTGTCCTGTCGTCGACTCCGCTGTCCATTAGTTGTTCCGCCGACTCTACTTCGATAGTCGTTCTGCCGACTTAGCTTCGTTAGTCATTCCGTCGACTATGTTGTTTCGATAGTCATTCCGTCGACTATGTTATCCCGTTAGTCGTTCCGCCGACTATGTTGTTCTGTTAGTCATTCCGCCGACTCAGTTCCGTTAGTCGTTCCGTCGACTATGTTGTTCCGTTAGTCGTTCCACCGACTAAGTTGTTCCGTTAGTTGTTTCGTCGACTCAGCTCCGTTAGTCGTTTCGTCGACTCCGTTGTTCCGTTGTTCAATTATTCTGTTGTTCCGTTCATACACTGTCTGCTGATTCGAGTGCAGTCCACGATGCCTGTCACGCCCGTTATCCGCGTACTGTACGTTGTCGAGCGTAGTTCACGATGCCATCGTGCCTGTTAGTTGCAACACTATTACAGATTTATCTATCCCGCCTACCTATCTGAAAATTCTGTCCGTGATCACTTGCATCCGTTTGTCATGATCTAGTGTTTCCACGCAGAATTGTCACCGACTTTGTGTATCCTCATCTTATTCGTTTGCAAACTCAAGTGGTTCCATTACCACCACCTTGAGTTTGAGGGGGATGTTAAAAAACTAATATTCTGTAACGTCTACATTGATAACGTCACGTCTACACTGATTGAGTAACGTCTATATTAATTGTGTAACGCCTCCACGGATTCTGTAACGTCTAAACTGATTATGTAACGCCTCCACTGATTTAGTTTTGTACCATTCTATAAATAGGGCACCATACTGTACATTTGGATATAAAATAAACTTATTCTATTCTGAAACTATCAAAGCTAAAGGTCTAACAAGCTCAAGCAAGCATAAGGTATTTCAGTGATGACTGATTATTGATGAAATAACTAAAAAGTCTTTGTTTTTTTAAAAACTTCTTTCCATGTGATTTCTTGAAAAGAGGACAATGAAATAAGTGAAATCTTTCAAAATCCAAACAGAGCACACAAGTCTAGAAGGGAAAGTTCCTAAAAAAACTACTCCATCCAAAAATATTAAGTCGTTCAACCTAAAGCTTCATTTGAAAAAATATAAGTCATTTGTTGAATTCGAGAGAGCATTTATACCTATTTTACCCTTCATTTAAACAAGCCTTTACGCTCTTTTTATGGAATTAAGTACTTGTTTCTTTGTGCCAATGGGCAGAAATATAATTTAAACCGGTAATTAAAGCTATCCTTAATATGTGTGCATTTGGTCAACTGAATTAGAGTTTTTTTTTTTACCAAAAAAATTAGAGTATATTTTTGGACGGAGGGAGTAATAAGAAGACACTAACAAACCCTAAACGGCTATACCCTGTTAGCAAAATGGAACTTTGAATAACAAAACATACTAAGAGGCATGATCATTCATTCAGTACTCCCACCAAAAGATTATTTATTCAACACTCCCTCCATACAAAAATATAAGTTGTTTGACCAAAAACACACATATTAAGGATGTTTGACCAAAAAAATATTGGTACAAATAGGTATTAAGGATAGTTTGGTAAATTGTATCAGACTATAAATGTATTTATATATAGATGTATTAGCAAAGATGAAATATAAGAAATGAAAAATCAAATTCTCCCTAGTTCTCCTTCTTACCTGTTCTTGTATATTTCTCTTTTAATCTCAAAATGATAGCATCAAATGGCGCTTTCATTGAGAGTCGACCCTCCATGATTGAAGACAAAGATCTCCATCTAATAGCCATGGAAGATGCAATCAGAAACTTTAAAAACAAATACAAGAGTCCTCTTCTAAGATTGACGCCATTATTAAATTGGTTTGACAAAATATAGTAGCCCTCTCACTCAACAACAACAACAACAACAACAACAATAATATAGACTCAATTCAAATTAATTGAGGCCGATTACATGGATCAAACTCTTTCATTGTGCTCTATTTAGCGCAGCCCACTCTCACCAAACTTCAATTTTACAAGGTGTTCAAGATACTTTTCTGCGGGATTCTATTGAAAATCAACCCTCCACCCAGATTCTTCCTCACATCGCTAATTTATTTAGTGTTCCTTTGCCTGCAACTCCATTTCCTTCATCATTTGATGCCTGATATCCAAATTAATTGGTGCCGACTACATGGATCAAACTCTTCCATTGTGCTCGATTTAGCGTACCCCACTCTCACCAAACTTCAATTTTACAAAGTGTTCAAGATACTTTCCATAGGATCATATTGAAAATCAACCCTCCACCCATATTCTTCCTCGCATCACTAATTTATTTAGGGTTTCACCACCTGCACCTCCATTTCCTTCATCATTTGAACCTTCAAAAGGGGTACATCACTTCCCACCATCAATGCAACCCACAGACCTTCTATCACTACCGCCTCATATTGTACAAAGAAATCCAAACCCTCAGTCTCACCCAAACTTCATCACATATTATACGCATTTACCAACAGATTCAATCGCTACCCCTTTAGCTCATCCAACTTAACATGCTTTTGTTCCCACTCCACTACCACTGGGACCTTGTTCATTTGCTCAATCCCCAATACCACTTCTCACACCATCACTACCAATTTAAAACAATTCTAACTACCTCGCCCGCCCTATCTCTTTCAATCCAAATCTCAATCGACATTCTAAGGTGGAGCACGCCACCTAGATGAAGGATAGATTTTCAATACGACCCAACAACGACATTATCGCTACATTGATATCATAAACACCTTTAAAATGAAAGTTTGAGAAGAGAGTGCTACCGTATTTTTTTGAACCCTCATGATAATAGCGTCAACCTTAGAAGAAGAGTCTTCTATTTGTTCTTAAAGTTTCGACTGCATCTTCCATGGTTGTGAAACGGAGCTCTTCATCTTCGATAATGAAGGGTCATTTCTCAATGAAAGCTCCATCTAATGCAATCATCTTGAGATTAAAGAAGAAATGGAAAGGAAAGAGAAAAGAACAAAGAGGAAGAAGAATAAAAAGAGAGAGAAGACAGAGGAATTAGGGAGAATTTGATTTTTCATTTCTTAAATTTCATCTTTATTAATACATCTATATATAAAGACTTTTATGGTCTGGTGCAATTTATTAAACTATTCTTGACACATATTTACACCGACACATTTTCTTACAAAAGCTCCTTATATCATATAACCACCCGGTAGGGGTGGTGGAGTGGTGCAAGTACTACATGGGGATTTCTTCACATGAAAGGGGTCGGGTGTTCGAGTCCGGGTGTCGACAATGAAACCATTTCCTATTGGTTTCTCCCGATCAATTGGTTTGGTGAGACCGACTTGACCCTATGGGATTAGTTGTACCCAAAGGGTGCGGCTATCCATAGTTATCAAAAAAAAAAAAATACTTATATCATATACCTTTTAGTATATGCATTGGTCTCCAACCTAATGCTGTGGATCAACCAACACTAATTTGGCACTGATTGGAAATGCTTTAAGAGATGAGATTAAAAAAAAAAAAATTTGACAAAGCTAATGGAGTTATGAAAATATTTTTGCACATGCACCCTAATGTCTCATTTCCTATTGTCTAGCTATCGAAGGCATATGATGATTAAAAAGGTTGCAAGAATCTGGGAACTAAATATGAAAAAGCCAAAACTAGCAGACAGTTCGTAACTTGGTGTATTGAAGATGAAATTAAGTTTGAAAATGTAAATGTAGGGTTGTATCTCATCTCAGACAAACCATTAGCCATCAAGTTTCCTAAGGATGATAATTGGGATATTCCATTGTTAACCTACACCTAATGGAACGATTCATCCGCTCAAAGAGACCACTTTCATTTTTCGAAAACCATGAGAGTAGCAGCCTTTGGTTGGAACAACCAGTAGGGTCCAAACTAGTGCCATATCCCACAATAAGAGGCAACAACTTTACCACTAGATCAACGCAATTGATAGTGATTCATCAATCGACAAATAAAATAAGAGAAGGAAAGAGAAGAAAACTAGAAGCCAAGGAAAATTGGTTTGAAAAATTCACAAAACTTTGTTCATGCTCTCAACCCTAGACTTCAAAAACTTTGTGCAAGGATCAACCCAAATATTGCTCTAGATTATTCACCAACAAGTTGAACACAATCAACTCAATAATAACATTAAAAAATGTCAATCAAATCAATGCTAAACAAAAAAGAAATGTACCCAACCAGGATAAGACCAGTATGGAGTTTGCAGTGCATGAATCGACTAGTTCCAATGATCTAGACTGATGGCTGATGAAGCATCAAAAGATATTACATAGCTACAGTTTAAAATGGTAGCTGACTGCAGCTTTTACTAGTAGGAAAGCATTCACACACAATAAATGATTTACAAAATTCTTATGAAAAATTGATTTACAAAAATGATTTTATTAAATGGATACAATAAACAAAGCGCTCTTAAATTCTTAATGGAAATTCAACAACACATCAAGACCACAAAAGACATTGAACTGAAACTATTTACAAGATTAAAACACCATATACTCTTCAACCTTTCAAATTTGTTAAAATTTTCAGTTAAATGGTTAGCCAACCTTGGTGGCAACAAGGCCAATTGCCAATTTATTCCAACCTAGACTTTAGGGCATCTAAGTCAAACTCATGCTAACAAAAGTAATAAACATGACACATCTGAACTCCCACAGATCATTGAGACCATTCACAATTGTTGAAGAATTATATGTAATAAATAAATAAATAAAACAAAACAAAAATATCAAACAGATAAATTAAAAAAGATAAACCAAAGTACTACTGCCATTTTAAATGTGATGATGACATGATCTCAAACAAAGAAGCCATGTCTACTAATTTCAAAAACACAAGATTGGCGTTAATTTGCACCAGTCTGATGAACTGACAAATGTCTAGAAATTTGAATGGATGCACAGAGTTTTACAACAAGGTTCAACAGGAAATGACAAGATAAGATCCACATCTCTTCACTGACAACATAGCAACCTGCTCCCAACTCCATAGTTTTTTCACTTGGTACTGATATTGTTTCCAGTTACCATTTTAGAGGCTAAGGTTGGTTGAGATTTTTTTTTTGTCCAAATGTCATTGTATCAGTTAGAGAAAACCCAAAATGGTATTCTCAAAATATGTTCATACAAAATGATGGTGAGATTATAATCCAATGACTTGAAATCATTAATTAACATAATTCAACTGGTACCAAAAGCAGTTGTAATTATCATATCAAGGGAACATCACTGTTCAAACTTAGGAATACAAACTACAGACTACAGTCGCCACAACAAACTTACACAAGGTCCACCCTCCACCTAAACACAATTCAAGTATCTCTAACAACTTATTTGTGGAGATCTACAGTGAAATCCTCATTATGCCACAAAATTCTACTTCCATAAGTCTCTTAACAAGTCTTCATAAATGCAAAAGAGGCGCATTTGTCTGATCCATCTTTATGACATTTATGCAGATGTTGCTACTCTTACATGCAAACAAACAGAACAACACTCACAATTTAAGTCCACCGCCCCCACATCTTCCCCAAATTTAATAAAGGAACAAAAAGACCATAATTCATACGACCAATCAACACCCCAAATCCCACCAGTCAAAACACAATCAAGAACAAATTAAAGACCAACAATTAATTAAAAAATTTTCAAAAAATATAAGATTAATAAAACATCCCAAAAAATCACCAACCAATCACATAAATAATAAAAAGAAAAAAATCCTTATATAAATTGAAGACCAAAATTAATAATAATAAAATAAAATAAAATGAAAAAATCACCTTCCAAGCCAGAGAGTACCCTAGATGGCCTGCAAGAAAACTGGCACCAACCCAGCAACAAAAACAGAGAAGGGCAGCTAAGGACCCAGATTTCTTATCCAAGGAGACATAAAACAGGGAATACACCACTGTTAAAAAGAACCCAATATTCAAAACCAGGGTCCCAAAAGGAGAGACTTGAATCAGAGGAAGATTGAACAAAGTGGGGGTGAAGTAAAGCAACATAAGAAATGTAAACATTATAGGCCACACAAACAACATGTGAATGAATATGTTAACTGGGTTGCTGTGATAAGCACCATAAAAGGCGAAATGCCTCTCCAAATCAAACAATCCGCTCCTACCCATTAAAGATTGTGATGTGAATCGAAAAGGGGTTTTTTGTGGGAACGAAATTTGATCGGGTTGAGGATTGAAAGTTGGGATTTTTGAGGTTTGAGAGCGACGAAACCTAAAGAGGACTGTTCGGAAGAAACGCAGAATGGATGAGGTGTTAAGGTAGTCCCGTACGTTATTTTCCATAAATGCAGGTTGAATCGAACGCGTCGACGTCGCAAAGATCGTGTGAACCCGTGTTGTTTTTGTGTTCTGTTACGACATTGATCACACGTGGCGATGTTACTGGAGAGAGTACGCGTGATGTAAAACAGAGGATTTGTTAGGCTCTTATACTTTTATTATTATTTTTTTCGGTTCAAACTTCGCTCCTTTGAAAAGGTCACAAACTTCGAACTTTCTTGTAAATCAAGCTCATAGTAAAAGTATATATATTGGACCTATTAGGGTAACCCAACATCATTGGACACGCAGTGCATAATCGACGTGCACTTTATCGACATCTTGCAACACTCGTAAGGGCATTTTCAATGCGATACATCACATTGGAACAATTTTCGTACCATACAAGAAGTACTATAAATGTTATTCTCATCTTAACTCTCAATGCTAATTTTTATGTTAAATCTTTAGAGACTCACTCAGTTCTTATTTATCTATTTTATTTATTAATATTTTTATAGTATAAAAGTGGCTTTGGTGGGCCTAACTCCAACCAATTCACTTAAAAAGAAGCTATTTATGTCATACATGGTGCAACACTGTTTATCTGCGTCTATATGGCACACCGTTTGGTAGAGGATTGGACCACAATCCTGTGCTAAATCCCCAACAACGCCCTAAGGATGTGAAAGGTCAAGGACGCCAAAAGCATTTTAATATATATATATATATATATATATATTTTGCACGAATGAACTCACTCACTACGCTCGTGGAAATGAACTCAATTACAAAAACATATTTTTTATACATAATAGTATGATTCTGATGTTTTAATATACATAAAAATATAAATCAATCCTCAAAATATAAATCTTTATATGAATAATTAAAACAATAAAGACGAACACCCAAAATCCCTACCAATAACCAATAATAAACAATTGAGAATAACTGAAAGAAATGTTGATTGAACTTTATAAATAAAGTTTTTAACAAATATTAACAAATAAAGTTAACAATGTCAATATTAAGAAATATTAATCAATAATAAACATAATAGTACAATGTCAATATTAACAAATAAAGTTAACTTCAAGATATTTTTTAACCAACGACAACAAAAAGAATAAAAAAGTTGTATATGAGATTAAGTCACGAGACATGCAGTTCTTTCTTTCTTGGTGGAATATACATAAGTATGTCAACTTTGATGTCTAATTAGTAAACCCATCCAAATACGTCAAAAAACTCTATAATCAATTACTTATTCAATTGGGCAAGCTAATCATATACAGTTTAAAAAGCAAAAGAGCTTGAACAGTATTTGTACCTTCGCATTCAACTAATAAATAAAAAGAAAAAAGAAAATTTTGATGTATATAGGAGCAACAATTCTTACACTATACACTTTGTATCCTCTATAAAGTAAATCACTGCAATTCCCCTTGTTAATCCTTCCATGAGAGCTAATTCAAACAAGAACCGTGCAAAGTAATGTAATGAATAATCTTAATAGTCATGATTGTGGTAATCTTGAAAGTAGATCGGTTTCGAGCCAAAGAAACATGAGATTTATCAAGTTGCAATTTTATTTGTTGGCCTTAATTATCTAGTACCTACCATTTTTCACTAATAACTTGCACAAATTGCAAAGCCTCTCAGGTGATATGATAAATATATCACTTGCCAAAAGGCAAAATTCGGGAGATCGTGATTCGATTCTCACCTGAGTCAAAAAAAAAAAAAAACTTGCACACATTAAATATATGTAGCTAAGAAGAGTGGGATTGATTTTTTTTTATACACAAAAATAGAACACTTGTTCAATAATCTTCCGCAACTCACAATCATCGACAAAAACCTCAAAAAGGCAAACCATCGCAATCATCCAATTCATCAATCCCTTCATTGGAGGGAAACCCAAAGCAAGGAAAAGAAGTCATTGCGATCTTCACTACTCCTAAAACTAACTCGAGGCTAGCAAATGAAAAACAATTGTGGAAAATGAAAATGGACTAAAAAAAATTCTCCCTACATCCATGAGGTGGCACCAATCCATGGTCTCAATCCACAATTACCATTAGAGATGCTCTGTAACGGCCCCAAATTCATAAGCCGCTATGGCATGCACCGCGAATAGCCCTGCCTAATCACCATTCAGTTGTGTTCCATGTACACTCATATCTCAATAACTAACCAAATATCACCAACTTTACAATATTTTCATTAATAATTAGGTCAAGTTAGCATATATTCTCATTATCATGTGTACCACTAAAATATTCAATGGAAGACTTAAATCATTGAAGTAAATATAAAGAAATAAGTTTCATGAGCATTTTACCTAGTGTGGAAACCATACCAAAATGAAATCCATATACATAACAAGTGTGATCCTCAAAATATCAAAATATAAACCTCCAAGTCATATACAGGTTAAAATGTATCTCTCATAACCCAAACCCAACATTAACGATAAATATAAACAAATGTACGAGTGGGGCTAATCGTAGTCAATCAAGGTAGTCCTCAAGTTTGCCCTTTCCTCTGCTCGTACCAAGATCTGCACTCAAGCCATCACAAAAAGGCAGATGATGAGTCCAGAGTGAGTAATCTCAAGGAAATTCACCAAGTAAATACATAAATAAAACTGTTGGAATCAAAATATTATAAATAAACATGTGGAACGAAATAATACAGAAAATTGTGGAAGATTAATGCATGAATATAGATAGCAGAGAAACAAAGTGTGTGCACAATCAAAGTTAGACTAGAGCCATACTTTGGGCTATCCACCAGGCACGACCTGTGAGGATACTTCGAACGGGTGACCCTGGCTAGGTGGCCGGCGTTGACCCACGACGCACCCACACATGCCTAGCACACCCTGGTAGCATATTCATCGGCACATTACTAGAATATATGTTATGGCCTAGTGAACTCTATGCACCCGCAATGAATAAACACCAAGTAGGAGTAAACTCAACCACCGTAAAGCAATAACAGGAAATAAGAGTATTAAATAAACTGGACATAATCCAAATAAATAAAGCAGTAAGTACTAAAGTGAATTTCAGTTGGGACACTACACACCTCAATACCACGCTCCACTAACATCCTAAATCCAAATGCACACTCAAATACGTGTCCAATGTCCGTCAAATCAACCTAAAACCAATAATCTTCGATCAACCAAACACATTTTCATACCTTGTAACCTCGACATAAAACCATAGATCATCGATAAAATCATCATTTTTACACTATAAATAAACTCTATAAGTCCCTAGGTCAAACCCCAATTGGTAAATTTTATTTAAAGTTTTTATCTCAAAATTGCCCCAGAAGTCGCCAACGACGCCACCAAGTTCAACCTTGTACAACGTCTTCACGGCGTCCTGAACTCCGTGTAACAACCCTGAATTTTTAACTGACTTGTGTTACACGTGTCAGGATTGTGACCGGCTACGTGGATACTGGACGGTATTTCAAACTTCGATAGTCGACGCCGAGGTAATTTTATGATTCTTTGACTTTGTGTATTAGTATTATAGTATTTTACGGGTCTCGAGCCGTTTGGGCTATGTTTCAATTGAGTGAGATGTCGCCTAGTTTATACGGGGTTTTCGAGAACCGTTTTAGTGGATATTATTAATAAACAAAGTCAAATGAAAAACATGACCTAAGTTGAGGAAAATAAAATTTTAACAATAAAGTATAATAAAAGCATGAGGGAATTTATTTGAACCCCAAGAGTGGGACCGCCTCGAGAAGCGTGTCGAACGCGGGGCACGGTGCACCGAGTAGGTGAGAATTTGTGTAACCTTATTGGTAATTTAATAAAACTAATGGGGTTAATTTAATAGGTTAATATGGATAGGATTGTTAAAGTGACACAAGTGAGTGAGGAGAGCCATTGGATGGTCATAGAGATGGGGATATGTGTTAGATTAAAAGGATAAGCCAAAAGACCCATAAGGGTAGCTGGCCAAGGGTTGGACAAGTGATAGTTTAAGGGCAAAAGGGTCATTTCACCTTAAGTCACATATATAAAAGCAAACTAAACCCTAAAACCCTAACACACTATTCACTCTCTTCTCCAACTTGCCGCCACTGTTCACTCTCCCCACTCACTCCCCACTGCCGTACACCGCCACCGGATCTCCTACTGCACCCGAGGTGGCCGGAGACCGGACGGCGTCTCCTCCTCCTCTCCCTCTCGTTTCCTCACTCACGCGCCCTTAGTCTTCCCCTCTCACGATCACTCCCTCTCTCGGCCTCACGTCCACTCTCTCGGCCTCACTCGACTCGATCTGCTCCTCCCCGTGGACAGATGCCCACCACCACACGCCTCTTCCTCGTCACCGGAGCAGGTGAGTGTTATACCTTTTCCTCTCTTGTGTTCTCTCTCTCTCTCCCTCATTCTCACTGTCGGTTCCATGCTCATGTTCTTCTTCTCTACCTCACGCTACACTAGCCACTTCCTCTCGCCTGACCGGTCACCATCGCCACCCTCCTCGCTGCTGGAACTACGGACGACCACCGGAGGAGGCTAGGTGAGTGTCTCTCCCACAGTCCTATCTCTATCTCCATTGTTTCGTTGCTTCGCTTTTGTCACTGTTTTGGACAGTTTTGGGTGGCTGTTTTGTTGGTTGGGCATGGCGGGGTGTACATACCACTGTGTGTACACCACAGTGGGGTGTACACCACAGTGTGTGTGCACACCACAATGTGTACACAATGGTTTTAGGTGAGTAATGTCGTGATGAAGGTGATCGGTTTGAAGTGTGTGGGAGTTTTGGTGAAACAATGTGTATAGGTGGTTGTTCTATGTGTATGGGGGGTGTGTGTGTGTGTGTACACACCCCGGTTAGGGTGTGGGTGTGTACAATATAGTGGATGTGTGGGACTGTTTTCATGAGATGTATAGGTGGGTTTAGGTTTGCATGGAAACTGTTTTGGGGTGTAAATGTTATGTAAGGGGTGTACAATGTATGTACACCACAATGGGGTGTACACAACAGTGGGTGTGTACACCACAGTGGGGTGTACACAACACTGTATTTGTACACCACATTGGGGTGTACACAACAGTTGTATATGTTTGGAATAGTGAAAATGTGTATATAACATAATTTTAAATAATAAAGTAAGGTACTAATGAATGTGAACATGGTCAATCACAGTGGGGTGCACACACCAGCGGGGTGTGTGTGCACAAGACAGCGGTGTGTGAAGTGTTAGTGTGCACACCAGTGGAGTGTACACATCAATTGTGTGTGTGACCATAATATATATTATTGTAGGTTTAAGAATAAGTAAACAAGATTATAAGTATAGACATTTGTATTAAATGGATATGGACTTGTAAAAAGGCCCAACAAGGGCCCAATCCACTCATTTTTTATATAAGTCCATAACAAGTCTCAATTGGTGTGTGTATGGGTTGTGTAAAACCCAATAAGAGTTTAATATAATAAGCACAACTTAAAGCCCAAAACAAATACTTAAAATGTAATAATGAGCCCATATGTCCAGGCCTAGTAATTATCCACATATCGAGCCTACTTAGGTGGATATAGGCTTAATGCATGGACCCACCAGGAGCCTAACCAGTGTATAGAAGACATCAATGATAATATGGGTTGCACTAATTAAATGAATTGAAACAAAGTTTATGAGAATTATCATAAACCTAAATACTAATCCTAAACCTATATTCGGGACTTAAATCGCTGTCAGGTAGTCGAGAAACACGGGAAGCGCGTTAAAGTCTCGGAGTGAGTATCGGGTCACTTTAGATCAGGTAAGTACATGCATGCATCGTATGTGTGTACGTTAGTAGACTAGTAAGAAAATAACATGTGATTTATACATCCTCTATTTATTGCTATTGTTGCATTGATCCTTTGCTTGATATTCCATTCCGTTTCCTTGGTTGTATGTTCTTGGCATGAGTGTGTGTCTCGAAGGTATCATGTGGTCCCGCACTAGCTGGGACAACGAGGGTGCCCTCGCCGGGGTAACCGACCACCCCTAGTGATGTGTGTACTGGGTACCGGATTCGAGAGGTATTGCGATGCCTCTCGATTTCATCGCCGCGCTAGTGTTGCGACATTGCCCCGGGGAGATCTTGCGAGATCTTTGCCGTATTACTGTGAAATAGACCACTCATGGGCCTCTTTTGAATCTTAGAACATGCAAAATATCGATTGTTTATCTTTCAGTCTCTTTATCATGCATTTGATTTATTTACTTTCCAGTTATTTCCTTTTCCGCATGATACTTAGACTGTTTTTCTTGTTAAAATCATAAATTACTGTTACATTCTTCTGGTACTACTAGCAATTTTATTCAGTTACTCACCGTCTAGTTTGTGACGGTGGGTGCAGATAGAGTGGAGAGCAGCAAAGGCAAGGGGCTCTGCCTAGGTGATATACTTTAAGGAGTTTCAAGACATCTGAGAGACGTTATAGTAGGTGATTATACTTTGTTTACTGATGTGTATATCGTTTCATACTTGTTTTGTTGGGATTATTGAACTTGGTATATCTTTATTGAGACTGGTATCATGTATATATGTCTATCGAATTGTACATGAATACCCGGGGTTTTCCACACTTATAGAATTCCTAATTTCCCTTTGATTGAGTTATTTCCCTTTATTATAATTGTTTTAGTCTTCCGTTGTGTATAAATGCAATAACTCTTTCATAAACTGCTAAATTGAGTAAATATGAGGCTGACTAGGCTCGTCAGGTTGTCGAGTGATAGCTCGGGGCCTGCACGGGTTTAGGCCGGGCGTACCCAATTGCACGGAGAAATTGGGGCCGTCACACTCCGTGACCACGTCGTCACGTTGTCCACCCCATGACGTCTCCCAAAACATTTTTTCCATTTCTTCTCTGCCCAAGACGTCGTGAGTGGCGCTGTGGGCTTCGAACCCCAACGGCGCGCTGACGGAGTCTTCGGCAAAGGGGGTTTTCTGGGTTTTTCGAACTCCCTCGACTCGTCGCTGCGATCCGCGCTTGCTCCAACAAATCATTAAACATTCCATAAAGCCCACAAAACCAAAACCCTTGAAAACACATGTCCAAAATGTAAACCCCGAGTTTTTTTCAACCAAAAACCCTAAAATCGCTTGAAAATCAAAACACCCACAACATCAATATCAAATCCACCACCACAAGCCTAAATCCACTTCAAAAACCATAGCAACCCCATTCATGCTAATGTGCTCAAATCCTCAACCCAAAACTACCGTCAAAATACTCAAAAAATACCCCGAAACATAGAGAAGGAGATGGGGATCGAAGAACTAACATTGTATTCTATTTTCTATCACCTCTTAAGCTCCAAATGGTGACACAAACTCCACCAAACCATCACACTACACTCAATTTTCGGATTCTCAAATGAGAGAGAAAAGGTGATAAGTGTGAGAAAATTTTGATATTTATAGTAAGGATGTCATCTATACTCATCCCAATATCAAGGCATGATTGATAGCTTAGATGTGGTCAAAGGGTCCTCATAAATTAACAAACTTGACCCTCACTTGTCTCTTGATCTCACATCCTTCTAGCTACAATCACCCATTCTCGGGTGTTCCATTACCCGACTCTGAACTGTGAACCATTCCATTCTCGCACAAAGAAAATCTCAAACATCTCAACGCCATTTAATATAGATTATTTAACGAGTTTTATCATTTATTATGTATGTTTAAACTTCAGGCCTAGTGTACTAATCATGCGTCACTCGGTATCCACTTTTTCCCATTATACGTAGCAAATACCCGTCACACCAGCTCACTCGTCAATGAACAATATAAATACACATATTGTAATGCAATTTAACTAAATTGAACATATACATCGCAAATGCACAGCAAAAGCACACAAAACGAACTATATACCTAATCCGAGAGTGCTCCGTCTCGCACTGGTATCTACGTCTGCAATGACGTTATAAATAATGATAATTATTAATTAGGTCGTTACATGCTCTTATACGTCACCTATGTAAACACAACAATAATTGTATTTATTTTCTCCAAGCTAGTAAAAGAATAGCCCAACAACCTATAACTCGAAGAAGGACAATTGCAATAATTTGAACATATCGTCCAAAGTCGCTCAATGCAAAAGAAATTTAAGAAATTCGACGATATATATAAATAAACAAAGATAACTTAAATATCAATGAATTAATTTAGAAAGAGTAAAAAAATTACGACACCATCTTATCATGGGCATTGAATGGAGCAAAGTAGAAAAGTTTGATACCATACAACTACTTCGAAAATTGTTTGTTGCATTGCAAAAAAAAAGAAAAACATCAATTGGCTTACCTTTTCCATGATTCTTAATAGTCCTGGTCAAACTTTTCAGAGTTTTAACTCCATGGGAGATTGTATCTTCTCCTCCTTCATTGACACTCCAGGCGAACATCACAATAGTGACATGGATACTTCTTGTAAGATCATCAACATGGTACCATGGATATTCAGGCCTTGGTTCAATTCCATGTACTGCACCAACCAATTGATCGAAAACAACGCCACGGCTTAGTACTCTTTTACCGAAAAAGAATAGTTGATCATCTAGCTCGATCCCTTCCTTGTAAATCTCGTTCTCAAGTTTCTCCAGTCCTGTCTCTCCGCAACTTTTGTTCCTTGTATTTTTGTTTGTATGTGTTTTTTACCCCCAAAGTTTTGGCATTTTCATCGTCTCTCTTCCTAGCTTCTTTCCAGAGTTTGTGATCCAAATCAGAATTCGATCTGATCTCTAAGGAATTGCTCTTATTTCAAAAGTTAGGTTCTTGGTTTTCGTGACCCTTTAGTGGAGAGACCTTCAGGTATCCATAATCTCCCCAAATCATACTGAAGCTCATCGTGATACTCGTCAAGTATTTCTTCTGCCACTCCCGGGCATTCTTAAGTCTTAGACAAATTTACCGTACTTTCTCAGCATAATCATCAACAGTTTCAAGTCCAACTGCCATAACATCTTCTAGCTCAGTCCAGCAGGAAGGAAATTTACGAGGCCTATTATAGAGCGCCTCGATCGATGCCATATTGATACTCGTCTGACAACTGTTGTTGTGCGCAACCTCGCACAAGTGAAGGTACTGCCAATTCTACAAATCTGTCCACAATTACCAAGATGTTATCTGGACCACGAGAAGATCGGGGCGACCACTGACGATATCCATATCAATACGTTCCCACTTCCAGCGAGGAATGGGTAGGTGGTGTAGCAGTCCTCCAGGTCATCGATCACCCAGCCTCTATGCGCTGGCATGTCACACATTCGAATAACTCGACACATCAGAAATCATCCCTGGCCACTAAAAGAGATGTTGCATATCAACGCACATCTTAGGTCAACCCGAATATACAACAACACGGGAGCGGTGAATCTCCTAAAGTATCTTATCACACACATCAGCCACCAATGGAAACCCTAGTCGCCGCGATACCTGTAACATGAGTTTGTCGACCGACTTTATCTGGGAAATCTGAACTATCCGCCATCTTACTACACCGCTGGTATGACGCATCGTCTTACTGTCCCTCGCACACAATGCTAAATGAGATGGTCTACAACATCGTTTGACCACGTATTTGTGTCCTGGTAGTCGTTGACATGTCCGCTGAACTCATCAACTTGGCTGCCTCACGTAGACCACGCTAGTAGGTCCTCTGACATACGACTAACTCAGCCTCAGATCTTTAGCAGCTCAAAGCATCAGCAACAACGTTAGTCTTCCCCGGATGTACTTAAACAAGAAGTCGTAGCCTTTCAAGTACTCAAACCAACGCCTCTGTCTCGCTCCAACATGCATGACATTCACAAAGGTCTCCAATTTGTCTTCTCGTATCAATCGATCCAAGCATGTAATGCTCATAACTAGTTTGCACCAACTAAGGCCTCAACTGTAACAACTCCAGTACTCTCGTGTCTACTGGCGACTTGTAACCCCTTATTTCTACCGAAATGTCAAGATAAATCGTGTTCGGTATATCTTATCCCAACCAACGTGCTAAGAATTTTGGGGTTTACTAAGTCTATCTGGCTCTAACCCTAACATGTCAACCATAACATCATAACTTGAAAAGAATGTGGCATGCATGCAAGTACCGCAAATGAAAATCATACCCTCAACACTGTGTCTGGATGCCTCCCGGTCTGGCTCAACAGTAGTCTGAACACACTCCCTCTGGTGTTGGTGATGTTGTGGCAGTGCTCGCACTCCCTTTGGATGTGGCCAGCCTGTCCGCACCTGTAATACGTACGGGTATCCTGTGATCTCTGAGTCTGGTTCTGGCCTCGTATCTGTGCAGAACCATGAGTCTGGGTCTGACTAGACCTCTGCGTTTCCTCTGCTTGTCTCCTCAGTTAGTATCCCTGCTCTCAGTAGTTTGCCTCTGCGATTCTGTTGGTCCTGTCAACTAGGTTGCGGTGGATGACTAGCAAAACTCGTCACGAGTGGAACGACTTGTACCAGACGTGTGGTCTGGTGTGCAACAGATCCTACACTCTGCATCTTGTGCTCACTATTACCCCATCTGCTCTTCTTTCTCTTCCTGTCCTGCTGATAGTGACTATCTGATCGGGTTTCTGCTCTGTTCGCCCTAACCACTACCGGATGCGTGAGCAAGTAACTCTCCCTTACCAAACTGCACTTGTATGCTCTCTGCAAGCTCTCCGGCTCAGTCGTAACAACGAATCCTCTGACTACGGGGTAAAATAGTAGAATCGATCAGCCTCAGTATCTGCAGATCCTCCAGTATAAGGTAAGCACAGTGAAATAAACCTGCTCATATAGTCCATCACTGACTCATCGGTGCTTTGCCTCAGTGCCATGAACTCGTTCCTCTTTGCCCGAAGAACAGTCGGCATGAAGTACTTCTGGTTAAATTAAGTCTTGAAATCGATCCAATATCTCGGAATGCCTCGGGAAGTAACAATAGTCATTCACCAATCATCTGCCTCCCTCTATAGCATAGATGAAGAGATCGTCGCCCTCATGTGGTCCTCAGTCGCGATGATGGTATGAATCTTCTCATGATTCTTCAGGAATAGCTTTATCGCGGCTATGTCTGTGCCACCAAAGAACTTGACTAGGTCGTGCCTCTTGAACTTTCTCCACTGCCTCACCTCAGCAGTGGCTTTAGGACTCTTCTCCGGAGTAGTCTATATAGCAGCTACTGGCGTAGTCGGTGTCTCCGTCGGTCGTACTATCTCAGTCTGTAACGGAGGTGTCTCCGCCTCGGTCTGCGTACCTGACGCAACAACCGCTCCCTCGGGAATCGCGGCTAATGGAATTGGAGTCGTAGATGCCGCAGCAATCAGAGTCTCTATTCCCCGAGTAATAGTAGGTGGCAATTGTGTAGTCGGAGTCGATGGTGTAATGGTAGCTATTACAAGTGTCCTCAACAGTCGTAACATCTCTTATAACAGTTGGTCCTGTGTCGCAACTCTCTGAGTCAAAGCTTGCACATCGTCCACGCTAGTATATCGTGTGTCGGACGTGCCGCTATCGTTTTCTAGACCGGTCTAATCCGCCATCGTCGTCTAAATCAAGAGAACGAACTTCTCGAATCAGTCTATAGCTACCGTCTACCATAATAATACACATAACAAACATAATATGTACGAAGTTAAATTCGACTCATCCCCAACTCCCCCATCTAAGTTTCTAAAAGGATCATAAGGTTTCCACTCTAAGTTCAACCATTCCTAACTTCTGCTGGTTTAAATGGATTGTGATTTAAATCGAGAGTTAGGTCTATATAAACTTGCGCTCTGATACCAACTGTGATGTTGGTATCACAATTTTAGACAACTCTATACTCTGCTCCTAAGGTTATAAAGCCTATGCTCTGATACCAACTGTGACGGCTCAAAATTCTCCTTGCATTTAGGCACGCTTGGCCTAGACTCATATAGGTCCCCAAGCTAGTACTCGGCGGACCTGACGAGCCTAGTCAGCCTCAAATCATTCAATTATACAATTTATGAAAGAGTTATTGCAAGTTTTACGCAACGAAAAGTAAATAAACTAAACATAAGGGAAATAACTCAATCAAAGGGAAATATAAGAATCTATATAAGTGGAAAACCCCGGGTATTCATGTACAATTTGATAAGCCAAGATACACGATACCAATCTCATCAAAAATACCATGTTCTATAATCCAAAACATATGTATGAAATGATATACAAGTAAGCAAAACATAAAAACCTACTATAATGTCTTCCAAATTCAGTCGCTAATCCTCACAAAAAGTCGCCTAGGCAGGGCTCCTTGTCTCTACTGCACTCCACTCTATCTACACCCACCGTCACAAACTAGACGGTGAGCAACTGGAGAAATCGAATGTAATACCAGAAGAAGATAACAATAATTCATGATATATCAAGTAAAACAGTCTAAATATCATATGGTAATAGAAAGACAGGAATTTAAATAGATCAAGTGCATGATAAACAGACTAATAGATATCAATCAAATTTCAAGTGTGTTATAAGGAGTCAAAAGAGGCCCATAAGTGGTATAAATCATAGCATAACGGCGAAGACCTAACGAGGTCTTCCCGGGAATCGACACAAGTGAAGGCATAGCTATGATGGGAGGGACAAAGCCCACCCACCCAGCACTCGGTGTCACACGGTCACTAAGGGTGGTCACACACTCATGTACAAAGGTGCCCGCATTTTATCCCTCTAGTGCAGGTCTTAGTACTCTTGAGAAGAAACACTTACGCCAAGAAACATACAACAAGGAATGGAATGGAATGGAATACCAATAATATAGCATAACGAATCTGAATAAATGATAATGAATCACATGACATTTTCTTACTGGCTTACAAATCATACACAAGCTTTAAGGCAAGTGTACTTACCTGAAACTATACGCACCCTATAAACACTCTCTCGTGTCCCTAACGCGTATCCCCGAGTTTCTTGCTACTTGACATGTTCAGAAACTCTAGTTAATAGGTCAAATAATTAACTAAACCTAGGTTGAGTCCCTACTATGTTTTCCAACGTTTTAATGACTTGAACAACTTGATAATTCAATCGATAAATTAAACCAAAAACACGATGAAACACAATGACTCTATTGGGTTTTGTAACCACACATATGTAAGCCTAATCACATATCTTAGGCTTGGCTCAGTCGTATGTGGGTCACGCCGTAGCTTCGAGAGCCGGTGGCGTGACCACGACGTCATGACCATTTGACAAACCTTAAACAAAATTTTAAAAATGTAAAATTAACATGCATGAAAATGACACTAAAACACCCAAAAATAACCACACGTTCCCAACACACACCTGCTGTTGAAATCACAAAACATGTACCCAAGTGTCTCGCACACACAATGTGTTCATCAACACACAAGAGCATCCTTTACAAAGTAAAAACCAAGCCTATATCTCTTATCCAAAACCGAAACCTACAAGTAGGCTCAAACGACACGACCACCATCAAGATTATGAACTATGGTAGTATCATGTGATGCTATTATGAACATAGCATGGTGCAAGAAAACTCCTTAGCCAAATCGTATAACCACCTTACATCCTATTACGATTTCAACGTTGAAATCACATGAAATAATAGCCAAGCATAAAGGAAATTGATGAACTCTTCTCTACCTTCATTGTTATGGACCACTCTAGGGTTGCGAGGCACCAGCATGTGTGTAACGTGGTCCCCATCAACCTCTTGGTCATGGTGGTTCGGCGGTGGCACCACCAGTTGTGGTGGTTCCCTGCCCAAAATGAAAAATAGTGAGCAATGATTATATACATGAAATAGTGGACACCACTCTTATGGCCACTGGTTTCCACTCTAAGGCAACGTCAACACGATCGTGACAACCCCCCGACAGTACCCCAGGCCACGGCGGTCGACGACGGTGGCGCAAGGCGGTGGAGCAGCGGCCAACAATCAACAACACAAACCAAATTGCAAAACAGGGTATATATCTGATGACGAGGGTAAACCAGTAACCACAGCAACTAATGTTGTGAATTGGTTCTGAGACTGTCGAGGCTCTGGTGAGCCACTAGGCATGACCTCCGATCAATCTCCGGTCATTGCCAACCACGACAATGCAGCCAGGCAGGCGGACAACAGCCCAGAGAGAGAAGAGCGAGAAATGAGAGAGAGTGGAAGAGGACCTCCGGTGTGGTCGGTTCCGGTGAGGCCGAGTGGAGAGAGGAGGTGTGGCGGCAGTGGGTTAGAGCAAAAAAGATGATGAATAGTGAAATAAGGGTTTAGTTGTTTATATATATGAATAAATGGGTTAAATGACCCTTTTGCCCTTCAACATCCTTCTCACACTCTTCAAAACAGTTGCCCTTATGGGTCTTTTACCCCTTTATCACATCTCAACATACATACACATCTCAATGCCAATCTCATGGCTCTCCTCATTATGATGTGTCACTTTAACAATTTCTATTCCATAGCCCATATGTTGCGAGACTATCCGACTCCCGCATTGATCTTGCGTTCCTCAGTCCGTATTTCTCCGTCACACGCGTAGTTTCGCCTTGTCTCATAAATAATTACTTAAATTATACAAAAATTCATTTAATTGTATTTTTTTATTTGTATTACACCTCCGTTTACCTAGGCAAAGCCTCACTCAGTCTAATATTCGCCTAAATGGCGCGAGACCCGTATTAGACTAAAATACTAATACACATATCACGGAAATATAATATTACTTTGGTGTCGACTCTCGAAGTTCAAAATACTATCTAGTATCACGTAGCCGGGTCACGATCCTAATCACTGCAACACTAGTTGGGTTAAAAATTGAGGATTGTTAAATTTACCAAAATACCCTTTCATTAGAATCGAAGCACCTAACTCAAAACCTTAGTCGAGACATCTATTTTAGGTTCAGGGGCATGTAGTCGAGACTTATCAACTAGACTTGGTGTTGTCCAACTGAACCTCTTTGGTGAGATTTAATTAACAACTGCCGACTTAAAGGTTCGGTGGATTCCGACCGACTCTCCAATTAAAGGTTTGGTAAGCTATGATCGACACTCCAACTAGAGGTTTGGTGGGCTCCGACCGACTATCCAACAAGAGATTCGAACCTCGAGGCCGAACCTTTTGATGATGCCTACAAATCACAAAGAAGAGAATGTACGGGGGTGCATTTAGTAATTGTAGTAGGATGCACTAATCACAGTGAGGGCATAAGGGTCATTTTGTAGTAGGATTGATTTTTTTTTAAGTTTGACTTTTTTCCGGGTGCACTTCTTAAAAGTCGGGGTGCACTTAGCCGGACTCAAACATTTTTATGTTGGGCTAAAATAGGGATGCATTGAGTTTATTAAGATTTGGCCATGGGCTGAAACAAGTATTTTATAATTTTATTTGAGATAAATCATATGTACATGGGGGACTCCAAGTAGCTTCCCCTAGGCTATAGCCCAAGGGAGCTTACACTTAGGTTCGCCAATGCTTGGGCATGTGAGTTTGGTGACGTCAAAGTCACCTTGACCTTAGAAACCGTCATTCATACAACTCATGCTAGTCTATTGCTATTGATTGTAGTTGTAGTGTTTTTTCTAACATATGTTTGTTCATGTATGACGCGTGTCGAACGCGTCAATAAAATATTACCTAAACAACTATTTTGTAGATAGTGGCAAAGGGTCGATCCCACAGAGATTGGTAGTCTTTCTAGAAAAATCGGGGGTTTGAGAATAATTCAATTAACTAATCTAATTACTAAGAAATTAAATAAACAAAGGAAATAACTTTACAAACAATTAATTAAAATACCTAGGTCAAGACATACGATTTCGGCTTGACAAAAGATTGGATTTGGTCGTCAATCTATGCATATATAAGTTAATCAATTAGATCCTAGTGTAGCTATATATAGACCTGGTGACGTACTACTGTTCCTCGCACTTCCTAGTCTCGGTAGTCAAAGTATGACCATTAACAAATTCTCTAACCAAACACACAACCTTAGACTCACGTGAATTGGGTTTAATGCGATGAACACATTAATACGATTCGTGAAGGCACTATACCTAGACAACCAAATCGCTAGTGCTCCCGATTTAGCTAGATTCTTAGGCACTTGATCAGTCTTGAAAGGGTAATCAGTAGGGTCAATCGTTACAAGTACGAGCCTATCGCATAAGGACGATGCTCAACTAAATAACGAAGGGTAGTCAATCTAAATTGCAAATAAGAGCTCTTCACAATGCAATTAAATCTAACCCTAGAATTAAAACAATGCTAATAGAAATAGAACACAAAAGAATAACAATTAAATTAAAATAAAATAGAAGTCACAAATTCATTAATAGTAGTTGTCGAACTCCCTCGTAGTCTTGCCTAGACTAAAATTGGGTATGGCTATTCGGAACCCATGTTTTGCTTCTTTTACCCCATCCTTGTGAAATGACTGAACTACCCCTCCATATAAAGGGTTTTTACTCACACATACCCCAGTCACTATTTTTCTAACCGCACTCTCATCACCAATTTAAATCCGACGAAATTCGAGAGAAACCCATCGATTTGACGTCGTAGGTGTATTCTTCATTTCGTTTAGTGTCGATTTTGTAGTTTTTTTTCCTTTTTAAGTTGGTATTGTTTGTGGTTTTATTGTTGGGTTTAGGGCTTCGATTTGGCGTTTAAATTTTATATTTTGGTACAAAGTTTTGATGGAATCAAAAATATCAAGTGATTATAAGCAAAACCTACTATTTTTTGTCATTTTTATGTATTTTTTCAGAAGTTTTAAAAAATTGATCGTTCTTGTTGCCCACGGTGTTCGGATGCACAGGGTCGACAACTCTTAAGAGGTGTCGGACGCAAAGGTCGACATCTCTTAAGAGGTGTCGGCTAAACATGGGCGACACCTCTAAAGAGGTCTCGGTTAGATCCCTCTGTCGCCTATTGAAATTGAGTTTTCTTCATAATGTCGGTCAAATTCAACTGACACCTGAATTGGACCGTTACCCCTTTAGACATTATGGTCAAAGTCGACCGACACCTCTTCATAGGTGTCAGCCTTGTGCGACCGAATTCTGCAGGCGACATTTTTTCATTTCTAGGACACATGCGACCACATCCAACCTTGTTCAATGAAAAAACACTCCTACAACACTTGGTGATCTAGTATAAAGTGCTCTACAATGACTAAAATCGAGAAATATAGATGATTGAGGGGGGTGTTGGGTTGAGGGTGATGAGGTATGCTCGTATGAGTGGGCAAGGTATTGTTGGAATTTTGAAAAAAAAAATTGGGTTAAATTAAGTAAAAGGTGGGGTCAACGAATTAAAAATTCAAAAATATGGTAAAAGAAGCAAAATGTGGGGTTCGAATAGCCTGGCCCAAAAAATTAAGTGGTTTGCCTTTAATAAAATGTGGTTTGCACGTAGTCGCAGTGTAGTTACTTTTTTTTGGATTTCAAAGGGAGTTCAATCCATGACTTTCTCAAACCTTTTCTTTCAGCAAATGATGCCTAATCTATCTCCCCAACAAAAAAATTAGTTTTTTAAAAAAAATACCTTTTTTAGTAATTGAGATTTTGTCTTGAATTTGTTTTCTATTTTTCTGTTATGATTGATGATTGATGTTTTTTGGGTTGTTTGATTGGTCTTATAGATCATGTTTTGTTCTTTGTAGAAATGTAATTAGATGGATTAGACAAACACGTTGTATTAATGGAGACTACAAGAAGAAAAAAACATTGAGAATGAGATCAACTACAACAAAGAAAGCATTAATTTTGGTAAGGTGAACGAGACATTGCTCGCTAAAAAATAAGATCGGCGGAGCTAGGGAGATCGACTCTATGTGAATCAAAAATTCAAAGACTCTATGTGAATCAAAAATTCAAAAGTGCTAGTTTTTTTTTTTTTTTTTTTTTTTTTTTTTTTTTTTTTTTTTTTTTTTTTTTTTTAAAAAAAGCATAACGAAGAAGGGAAGACACAGATGAAAAATATAATAAAATCTCAAGTTCCTCATGAGCTTTTAATAAATAAAAAATAACAAATGACAAACATAGAAGGCAAAAACAAGTAAGAAAGGTTAGGACCGTTAGGTTGTGCGTTAAGAACTTAAAATCATGATCAATTTTTGTGAAAACAAAATCATGATTAATATAGTTTTGTTTTCTGATATTAATTAATTGAAATAACTTTTTTTGGTGGAAATTAAATAATTGAAATAACTAGTAAGTTGTCGAAAAAAAAAGTAAGCGTGCATAAGAGTTTTAGAAAATATTTACAATTAATAACACCCCCTAATAATATTCTATACAAATACTAAGTTATTATCCATTGGAGAGCACCTCTCAATCTTGGGACGTTGCTTTATATTAGCAAGTTAAAAACCTGGCCACAATTGAAGAGCCCAATAATAGGAAGTAAAATAAGAGCTATAAAAAAAGAAACTCATGAAGGTACTCTTAATCTCTCATTTCACCATTATTCTTCTTTAAATATAAGCATATTTTGTGCAGAGCCATGGCTGCATGTTTAGGTAGGACATCTGTGGCTCTACTTTGCCTTCTTTGGATCCTCTTCATGTACAATGAGATCCCGACAACCGTTGCCAAGTTTCAAACAATTCAACACCCTCCTAAAGCTGATGGGTATCTTAGTATATTGGTTCTTGGTGATTGGGGGAGGAGAGGAGCTTATAACCAATCTCAAGTTGCTTTTCAGGTGATCATGACGATCTATGCCGACATTTACATGCATTTTCCTTTTTGACAATCATGGGTGGCAAAGTGTTTTTTAGTTTTTGGGTCCGTTTCCTTGCTTAGGCTCGACTGATTCCATGAGCGTCTATCGAGATAGGGCACCCAAAACCATATTGTATGCCTATTTTTAGCTTCAATAGCCTTTATTGATTATAGATAAACATGTATATATGCTAGTGTCCTTGTGAATTTGGCCTAATGCCCCTCTAGATCGATCTTGAGGGGTGGAGCCACATACATTGTTGCTCTAGGTTGTAGCCTACGTAGCCTTGCATGTGTAGCCTACGTAGCCTTGCATGTGTCCCCTTATGCATGTAGTTGATCATTAAGAAATTCATAGAAAATACATAGGCCAACCCCTCAAATTAATGCGTACGCTACCTTGGTATAGCCCAGTGGAGCTTGAAACCCTTGCTCCGCCACTTATATTTGCACATTTATGTCATATACATTAATTAATTTTCTATGTAATTATTTTGAGTTCGTTGGATGCACATCAAGACTTATGTGCTCATCCATTGATCTAAACACCAACAACAAAGCCTCAATCCCAAATCCATTGATCTATGCGGCAAAAAATTTCAATACTTCTGTGATAGATGCGTTTGTGAAAAGTATATAAAAGAGAACATGGTACGATAATGTGGAGTAGTACTAAATGATTGGCAGTGGTTTTCAAAACTGTTTTGGGAAAGATTGGAAAGAAACCATATCTAGATTTTGGTGTGCTTTTGACAAAAAAGAAAAAAAAAAAAAAGAGAAGTAAAAATGTATGTATTAAGTTATTTTCCTTGAAATGCATCTAATTTAGAGCAATATGCATTTGTTCTAGATGGGAAAGATTGGAAAGAAACTAGATGTAGATTTTGTGATCTCGACTGGCGATAATTTCTATGAAAATGGATTGAAAGGCGTAAATGACAAAGGATTTTTGGAGTCATTTGTGAATATCTACACAGCCCCAAGCTTGCAGAAGCAGTGGTATAGTGGTAATTGTCTGATTCATTAGACATGCATATAAAAACACACAACATGAACATCTAATCTCAGAATAGTACATATGCTAATTCAAATGTATCCTACTATTTCATCAGTTTTAGGCAACCATGACTACAGAGGCGACGCAGAAGCACAATTAGATCCTATTATTCGAAAAATTGACAGTAGATGGCTTTGTATGAGATCGTTCGTCGTTGATTCAGGTACCTGCATGATCGAAAATTCTCTACACAAACATATATTGTGTTTCATGTGCATTTTCATATATATGATGTTTTGACAAGGATCTCATTCTACAAGTTCTGATGTTTTGCTTTCTTTTGTTCTTAACTAATTGCCTAGAAATTGCAGAGTTTTTCTTTGTGGACACTAGTCCATTTGTAGATATGTACTTTCATCCCATGGCAGAACATCAATATGATTGGCGGGGCGTTCTTCCGCGAGAGAAGTACATTGCAAATGTTCTCAAGGTAACATGCATGCTTAATATATATATATATATATATATATATATATATAGTTAATAAGGTAAGTGAATTTGCAGTAGCAATTAATGGAATGTCTCAATTAATTGATAGATATTGTTCTTTGAAACAACACAATAGGACTTAAAGCAAGCGTTGAGCGAATCGACAGCGGAATGGAAGATCGTAGTAGGCCATCACGCCATAAGAAGCATAGGGCTTCATGGCGACACAAAAGAGCTTGTGAAGCAGCTTCTGCCTATTCTCAATGAATACAACGTCGATCTCTACATGAATGGCCATGACCATTGCCTTGAGCACATCAGTAGCACCAAAGGGTACAGCAACCGAAGAAACAAAAACAATACTTCTAAATTAATTGTGGTTCATTAAAAAAAAAAACTTTATAGCTAGAAGAACTATTGGTGATGTTGCTTAAATATGCAGGTCAATACAGTTTCTAACTACTGGAGCTGGATCGAAAGCATGGAGAGCCAATGTGAGAGACCATGAAGAGGGAGTGAAGTTCTACTATGATGGGCAGGGGTTTTTGTCTGCAGAGCTGAAGCAGAGTGAAGCTAGAATTGCCTACTATGATGTTTTTGGACAGATTTTGCATGAGTTCACTCTGTCGAAGACGCTTCGCTCCGCGATTTAATTAGGGACTTAAAATTAGAAGAAAAACTTTGGACGTACCCTTTATTTTTTAGCGGTGTTTTATTAGATGTGGGGTTCACACCTAGGAGACTCAAAACACCTTAAATGATCTAAAAAACAAAGGGTTAGATTATCATTTTCTTATTTTTTATTGTTCTTTTTTTGGTTGGCTGTTTTATTAATTTTATTTAAACTTCAAAAGTAAAATTCTAGAAATCAGTTATTTGGGCATCCAAAATTGTAGACTACAAAAACCCAAGAGAATTAAAGCAGAAGAGAACTTTTTTTTTTTTTTTTTGGGATCTCTGCGGAAGAGATCTTATTAATCTGTTGAGAAAAGGTAAGGAATGAAATAATTATTGACTACAAAAACCCAAGAGAGTTGAGCAGAAGCAAACATTTATTTGTTGAATAAAAAGTTATAAAAATTATTAAATATGGCCCATGCAGGTTTCGAACCTGCGACCTTCGCGTTATTAGCACGACGCTCTAACCAACTGAGCTAATAGGCCACTTGTTTATCTTCATTTTGTGTATAAAATTGATAACTTTTAGTAATACCATGAAGAATATTAATTAAAGTACATTTTCTTTAAAAGATATATTTTCATATTCTTGCATCTGGTCTTTCCAATAATAATACATGTCGGAACATATTTTCTTATCCATTTTCATAAACATGTCTAGGTCTAAATAAAATTTTCAAAAAAAATAGGTATATATTCATTTAGCGATTAATTTGTAGGGTTTTTATTAATATATGAGATTTTGAAAACTTTCATGATGTTTGTATTTAAATTTAAACTATAGCTATGCTATTTCTAACGTAAGAACTTTAAAGGGTTAGAATTTTAGATGTATTATATGCCATTTTTTTTTGTAGAAATTGAATTGACATAAAAGTGTATTTTTTGTATGATTGAAAAAAAAAATTCTTTAAACCGAAAAACGGATCCATACAAAAAAAAAAAAAAAAAAAACAAGTCTAGTATGTTAGTTTATACAAAAGAAAAAGTGTTCATTTCAAAAATGGGTACGAGTCTAGACATTTTTTTTGTCGTTATAAGAGGAGGGTGTTCGAACCCAGTTTTTTGCTAGCCTTAGATGTAACGTCACGGAAAAAACATGCTTCCACCTCTGCGAGGTAGGTTAAAACAAAAAAACCCTTGAAAATTCTTGTGTCTCTTTGAATTAGAAAGATGACTTCCCATTGAGGAGAACCGAGAAAGAAGTAGAAGAGATGCATCTTTGGTTCCAACTAAGAATAGGCTCTGAAAACCCCATCTCCATTGTGCTTCTAAGTTTAACCATATAATTCCAACTAATTAACTTAATTTTTGTTGAAAATCTCCTCCACTAGCACTGATCTGTCCCTAGCTTAACCACCTTCTAACTTTAGGTGTAAGGTTTATCTCAAAAGGAACTAGTTGAGATGAGTTAAATCAATTATATATTTCATTATGAAGTTATATTTAATCGATGAAGGACTAACTTTCGATCCATACATCTTCAACACTCCCCCATGGGATCGAAAGTCACATTATTTAGAGTTTTTTTCTCTCAAGTCCCATTCGAACCATCGACTCTCACACCATGTCAAATTCTCACGGTCGCGTCATATACGCGTATACGAGCCCGTAGATCTCTTCCGCTAGCACCGATACTATCCTCAATTTAACCATCCTTCAATTCTTAGGTGTGGGGTTATATCTCAAAAGGTTTCTATACTAGTTTGAAGGAATTAATCACTTATATACTTCATTTCGAAGTGTCATTTAATCGATATGAGACTAATTAACTTTCGGTTCACTCATATTCAACACACCCCATGGGCCAAAAGTTAAATGATCTAGGAGATTTTTTTTCCTCCCAGGTCTCATTCATACCATGGCTATAATACCATGTCAAGTTTTCATGGTCTCGCTGCACATGCGTACGCGAGCCCGTGGATCTCCTCTGCTAGCACCGATATTGTTCCCACCTTAACCACCCTTATGCTTCTAAGTTTTAACCATATAATTCCAACTAACGAACTTAATTTTTGTTGGAAAGAAAAAACTTAATTTTTGAGAAATACCACACAATGAAAAATAAAGGATCTCGCAAAACTCACAAACTTGATCATTCAATCAACCAAAATGTATATATTACAAACTAACATTGGGGTATTTATATAGACACTCATTTGTTAAGTTTTTCATCTTGGGCCTGCCAGCACGGGCGGGCACAAGCCAATAAATCTCTATCATTCCGATACTGCCCTAAATTTAGCCGCCTTCAATGCTTAGGCGTGAGGTTTTATCTCAAAATGCCTCACTTGTATACTTTCACTTAATCAATATTGTGGGGGACCGATTTCAAAGTGTCTTATGTCCTCTCAACAGGTCCCGACCAAATCGTCGGCTCTGATACTTTGTGTAAGCATTATTTAAATATAAAAAAGATCAAATAGAAGATTACCCGCGAAAGTCATTATTTCGTTGAAAATCTTTAATGACTACACCAAAACCTTATCTCCATCATAAGCCTCAAACATTTGGCACATTGTTTGATAGTACGAGTGTCCTTTTATAGCTAGGCTTAATTGTTTGATAGTACGAGTGTCCTTTTATAGCTAGGTTTAGAACCATTCAACTTCCACTAAAAGATACAAATTTTCATTAGATTTGTAACGTAAAAAAAAAAAAGCTTAATACACGAACATAATATTGATTAAAAATATAAGTTTTTTTTTTTTTTTAAGAGAAATCAAAATCTCATTAATCATTTATGACTCACTACATGACCAGACATAGAATCAAGTACATTGATCACGTTAATCCTATTTGTGCAAACAAAATGCCATTAATTTGGTTTTTTTTCAAAATTAAAATAGTTTGACAATCAGGGACTGCTCTCTATGACGTTGAAACTTATGACAATACATAAAAGTATTAGAACTATAAAACGAATAACAAAACTTTCCTAACAAAGAGAAAAAAATCTAAAACTTTTCAACAAAGAGAAGACAAATCAAAGACTTTTAACTAGGGAATAAAACTAACTATAAAGTAAAAACTAAAGACAAATCAATCCAACGCGCCGCACAAATCCATGCAACATCGTTGATGAAAATGCACCGCAAAAAGAATGAACAATTTCTACAACTCTAATTAGATTTATTGTTTATTAAATGAACAAAAAGCAAAAGGATTTCATTGGAACCACCACTGATTGTTGAGAGGATCGGCGGTGGTTCAAGAACAAAAATCACAAAAATGAATATATTTTTTTTTTTAGGGTTTTGGAAAGAATGAGAGGTAGCCACGAGCCTCAAAACTCTTTTTAAAAATATCAATTATTCTATCAATAATCGACAGTGGTTTAAAAATAAAAATCACAAAAGTGAATCAATTTTTTTTTTTAAAGTTTTGAAGAGAAGGAGAGGTGGTCACTAGCCTCAAAACTCTTGTTAAAAATATAAGTTATTTTATCAAAAATATATATATATATATATATATATATATATATATATATAAAGTTACATATTTTGATTAATATGTATGCATAAAATTAATGAAATTAGAGACACATAATGGTCTTACACTTGACCCACAAATGACAAACTTATGGGTCTGGGATATCATATCAATGTGTAGGTTTTATCTAGGATATCAATGTGTAGACAAAAAGACCATTTTTTGAAGAAAAAAGTGGATAACAAACAAGAGATGATGGCAATGACTTTTTTGAAGAAATAAGTGGATAACAAAACAAGAGATGATGGCAATGAAAGCCAAGTGGGGATGATACAGCGTAGTTGTCCACCATGGAAACTGAAAGCGAGTAAGCTGGGATTGTACAAGGTTACAAATGAACTTCACAAGATTCACAAGGACCACACAGAAACAAAGATACCTCTAGAGAAACGCAAGATGTAATGTAATCACGTGTGGAACTCGGACTCCACGCACCATGCCCTGGCTGCATTTTCATAACTCTTTTTGGTTTCATTTTCATACATAGCTAAGCCATAGCTGGCACACTCTCCAAGCAAATAAATACATGCATATATTCATCCAAAGTTTTCTAACAAGTACCACTCAATATATATATATATATATATATATATATATATATATATATATATATATATATACAAGCAAATAAATACATGCATATATTCATCCAAAGTTTTCCCTAGTGATTTTTTTTTCTAACAAGTACCACTCATATATATATATATATATATTAATTGTACATTTTACAAATTGTTATATATGGTGGCATTGAAATTACAATCTATCTATACACATCGAGAGGCGACACATGTTTTTCATTCGACAACCACAAAACTCCTCTCAAGTAGAAACATGTATTATCTAAATTAATAATACTAAACTAGAACATCAATTCGATCAAACACATTGACCATCACAACCTCGAGGACAACTTATAAATGTCTTTCTGCTATAAAATTTGACTTAGTAAAATTTTAAAAAAAATGATGAAGCATTTAATTAGAGAAATTTAAATGATTTGAAACCCTAAAAGACAATATCACCCTCAAGGCGTTCAATGACAAACACACCCTCGAAGGCCGGAGAAAAAGTTGCTTACAAAAAGGGTAGCGGCGGGAAAGACACCTTTGGAATATTAAAATCCATCCAGAAAAGCCAAGATTAATGTATTTTTTCTCGAATTTCTCTTGTAATTACTACGAGTCTTCTTTCTGTCTTATCCATTCAAACTGTCAAAGCCTACTCAGCGACACGTTTGTATGGATAAATAAAGTTACGGCGGTCCTCCTCGGGCGCACCTCGTATCTACTCTTCAACCGTCCGATCTCTCAATAAATAATCTTGGATCGAAGTCAACGGTCTTGATCTTCAAACCAATGTGGAGAATCAACAATGCAACGCCCACAGAACGGCCTGACACAGAGCACGCCAGTCTTTTGCTCAAATTCGTTGCCAATTTTTTATCCATTTTAAAGTTCACATTTCCCCATTTTTGTAATCTCGCTAGGTCTACTTTCCCTTCAATTTTCTTGCAATCACATCGACGATTGTTGATTCTTTTCATCTTCATTGGATTGGGTTTTTGTGGTTCTTCCGATTGTGCTGTTTTTTAAGGGATTTGGACCATTTGGTGTTGTGGGTGGTCTCAAATTGGGGGTGTTGATTGACAAACAAAACTGGGTGTTCGAGATTCTGTCATTTCGTTGAAGATTTTTTCTGGGTATTGATCGATGGAAGCCATGGCTGGTTCTTTCAGATGTTCTGGGTCTTGGTCATGCATGTCTTCTTCTGGTTTGTACACAAAAAGTGGTTTCAATGGCCATTGCTCTTCAATGGGTTCAATGGTGCGATTTGCAGACCCATTGAAGAACGAGTTTTGGGGAAAGCAAGTTTTGGTTTCAGATCAACAATGGGTCCAAAACAGCTCCGCCTCTGCATCTCTCTCTGTTCATGTATGTATGGTAGTCTCTCTTTCAGATTTATTGATTTCTCTGTTGTTGTGTTCTTTATTATCAAATTTGTTGAAACTGAAATCAATGGTTTTGATTTGATTTCAATTGATCTCTCAGTGTCAATCAACGGTCGGCATGAGCCGCGCGATGAGATGGTGGGAGAAAACCATGAAGCCCAACATGATGGAGATTGGGTCTGCTCAGGAACTCCAAGAATCGTTGAGAAATGCAGGAAATCGGCTCGTCATAATCGATTTCTACTCTCCTGGTTGCGGTGGTTGCAAAGCTCTGCATCCCAAAGTACAAATCTTTTTGTTTGAACAAATGTTCTTGTTTGTTTGAATTTGAATGCTTGAAATCATGTTTTCTGATTAGTGTTGTTTGTTTTGATTTTGGTCTCCAGATCTGCCAACTAGCGGAGCAGAATCCGAACGCTTTGTTCCTCAAAGTGAATCATGAGGATCTCAAGAACATGTGCTACAGTCTCCACATTCATGTGCTTCCGTTCTTCAGATTTTATAGAGGAGCGGAGGGCCGGCTCTGTAGCTTCAGCTGCACAAATGCAACAGTAGGACTCTTAATCTTCTTAGTCGAAATTGATCCATTCATTTATTAAAAAAAAAATTAATCCATTTTGTTGAAATGTCGTTGAAAACATGAATTGGGCACTTGTGTTTTTGGATTCTAGTCGTACTTTTTCTTGATCAATGTGATTCATTTTGTTGAAATCATGAAGTGGGCATTTGTGGGTTTTGGATATTGGTTATGGGTTTTTCATATTAATTGTTTTGATAGAGAAGAGGAACTTGGGATGCATTAATTAAGAGGGATTTGAATGGTTTGGAAAGCTCACCATCAATTGCATTGAATCGAGCACAATGAAAGAGTTTGATTCATATAGCCGACCCCAATTAATTTGGGACTGAGGCTATGTTTTTGTTGTTGTATAGAGATGAGGAACTTGATTTTCTTGATCAAATTGATCCATTTTGTTGAAATTATGAAGTGGGCACTTGTGACTTTGGAATATTAGTGATGGGGACCATGGGGTTATCATTTTAAACTGTTAGTCATATTTTGATTTGTCAGAAACTTGATTTTCTTGATCTAGTTGATCCATTTTGTTGAAAACATGAACTGGGCACTTGTCATTTTGGATTCTAGTAAAGGGTTTATCATACATTCTGTTTTGATCGATCAGGAACTTGATTTTTTCGATCAAATTGCTCCATTATGTTCAAATTCATGAACTGGGAACTTGTGATTTTGGATTCTAATCATGGGCATTGCATGTACTTGTATTGTCTTTCAGATCAAGAAATTCAAAGATGCCTTGGCTAAGCATGGGACGGATCGATGTAACCTTGGACCTGCAAAGGGTCTTGAAGAGTCTGAGCTTCAAGCATTAGCTGCAAATAGGGAGATCTCCCAGGATTATCTTTTTAGATGCACAAGGAATGGAAACATAGGTGAAGATTTTTTCAAAGAGATAGGTATTGCAAATTGTTTCCCGAGCAGTGAAGATGCTATTAAGATGGGTTTGGTTGAAGAGAACAAGGTTGCGTTAATGGTGTGAAGCATAAGCTGATGAAGATCATTCCTATAAAGCAACTCTTTTTTCGTTTGCTTTTTCAATTGAATGTGTACAGGCATTGTTGTGTTTTTTGTCTCATCAAAATCAGGCTTCTTGTTTTCTGAATGAAGTCTGTGGATTCTCATTTTCAGTTGTAGTCAGTCGTTGGGTTGTTTAGGTTCAATTGAAGAAATCATGATTCAAGTGTAGGTTTCTTTAGTTCTAGGTATTGTGGGATGTTTTGTTTCAATTGAAGATCTTAATCCAAAATTGAGCTTTTTTGGTACACATCGGTACTCCAGTGCATTTCTCCCTCTAAATCAGAATAAATATGTTTTCGGACCCTCTCTTTAAAATTCACGGTGGATGCTCCTGCACGAATCTTAGCAATCACTTATTCTGATTCTACATATTGATCATTTTGAACTAAAAGAAAACTTTTTCTGTTATGTTATATGATTAAGCTGCTATATGGTTGAAATGGAAAGATAGATGTCTCCCTTTAATACATGTATTAATCTTTTTGTGAGTTCTTCCATCTTTCTTGTACGTGCGCTGGAGGTAGATTTACGTGCGCTGGAGGTAGATTTACTCAGGGTCATGGTGTTTTCCCATGGGAAATGCAAGGGTGCCCCAACACCGACATACAGGTTGGACACACAATCGTTTGCCATTCGATAAACCTCTTAACTAAATACAGTAATAAAGAGACTGTAATCATTTGACGAAAAAAAAAGAGAGAGAGAGAGAGACTGTAATCTTTATAGATAAGAGATTCAAACCATAAACTTAATTCGTCTCAACAAAACTTTTTTTCACATTTAATTACGGTCAAGCCAGATAAATCTGTTTTTCTCGTATAACAACTTGACTCCAACCCCAACTAGACCAGTTCACTTGGTGGGGCCGCTAGGCCCTCCCAACATTGGTCGGGCTTGAGTTTCACTTACACTACAAAGCTCGACCCGGCCGAGGGCCTACTAAAGCTCAACAATTTAATAGGGGAGCTTGGGTTTGTACTTGTAGCCTAGTCGCATATGTGGTAGACTTTTTATAGATATTTCTATAAAATGCTAAAAAAGTGAGGCTATAAATGTTTAAACTTGAGTCACTTCACCACTTAATAGATATTATAACCACTTTGTTTCTATTCAATATTTATTATAGATACTAGTGAGAGGGCATGTGCTAACGCACGTTAATGTTTCTAGCAATTTGGCCCAACTCATTGTGACGGCCCCAAACTCCCAATGCATTCAAGTACGCTTAAACTCGTGCAGATCCCTGAGTCAGTACTCGGCGATCTAGAAAGACTAGTCAGCCTCCAATTTACAAGTTTTATGAAAGAGTTATTGCAATTTATACACAACGGAAAATTTATCAAACTAAACAAGTATTGGGAAATAACTCAGTCAAACGAAAATCAGGAAATCTATATATGTGGAAACCCCGAATATTCATGTACAAACCAAATGAACATATAATGAGTACATGATATCAACTAAACCCAAGTTCAAAACAAACACCATATATATCAAGCGTTCATACAAATCAACAATCCATGATAAACCAATCTAACCTAACCCTGAAGTCGTGTACTCTGAGAGGTCCTCAGAGGAAATCACCAAGTAGAGGGCCCTTGCCCTTGCCGCACTCCGAGATATCTGCACCCACCGTCACAAACTAGACGGTGAGCAACTGAGAGAAATCGAAAGTAATGCTAGAAGAATATAATAGTAACTCATGAATATAAAATAAAACAATCTAAATATCATGCAGTAATTGAAGGACAAGAAATATAATAGGATCAATGTGCATGATAAACAGACTATCAGATATCAATTGAAAACATGCGTGTTCTGAGAAAATAAACGAGACAATAAGCGATCAAAATCAAAGCATACGAAAAGAGGACGTTGGCTTTTTCCGGGTAATGTCACAACACTAGCACAACATCAGAGGGACACATGCCTCCTAGCATACGGAAAGAGGACGTTGGCTTTTCCGGACAATGTTATGACACTAGCGTAGCTTGATAAAAGAGGGACACAAGCCTCAAAACCACGTCGACACACTCACGCCAAGAACATACATACCAAGGAATAAATAGGATAGGAATGTAACAACGGATATCAACAAGCAATAATGAACGATAATGAATCGCATGCAATGTTCTTACTGGCTTACTAACGTACACAAGCTTTAAGGCAAATGTACTTACCTGAACTATCGCAACTCGTATATACTCTCGCGTCCATAACGAGTATCCCCAAGTTTCCCGCTACCTAACAAGGTTGGAAAGTCGTGTTAATAGATATAGTCGTTAACTAAGCCTAGATTGAATCCCTAGTATTTTTCCAATGTTTTAACGACATAACAGCTTGATAAATCAATTGGTAAATCGATCAGAAACCCAATGAAAACACGACTCTCTTGGATTTTTGAATCACAACATGTATAAACCTCATCATGAATCATAGGCTCGGCTCAGTAGTTAATAGGTCACGCCATAGTCTCGAGGACTGGCGGTAGGGGTGGGCAGCAGTTTTCAAAAAACCGCCCAAACCGCTCAAACCGACCAAACCGCACGGTTTGGTTTGGTTTTTGAAGCTCGCGGTTTGGTCGCGATTTGGAAAACGACCAAACCGCAGATTCGCGGTTTGGTCGCGGTTTTCATTTTGAGAAAACCGCGGTTTAACCAAACCGAGAGCATTTTGGTAAATACAAACCAAAAACCCTAAAAATTAAAAAAAAAAACCACAAATCTCACATCTTCCTCTTGCTGATTTATTTTTTTCGCTTGCTGTTTTTTCATTTTGGCTTCTTGTTTTTTCATTTTGGCTTGCTTTGTTTTTTTCATTTTGGCTTCTTTTTTTTCATTTTGGCTTTGTTTTTTTTTTTTTGGCTTTTGTTTTTTTTTTGGCTTTGTTTTTTTTTTTTTTTTTTGCTTTTGGTTTTTTTTTCCTGAAAATAAATTGCATGAAAACCGCGAAACCAAACCGACCAAACCGCGCAAACCGCGGTTCGGTTTGGTGCGGTTTTGGTGATCTGCGGTTTGGTTGCGGTTTGAAAAATCACCAAACCGTAGACCCTCGGTTTGGTCGCGGTTTGGTGGTTTTCCAAACCAAACCGCGGTTTGCCCACCCCTAACTGGCGGCGTGACCACGACCTCACTACCATTCAACAACGTAACACACAACATCGACATCGATCAACAATCATGACTTAATAAGAACTTGAACTGACCATGTACCAGTGAGTAGGGAACCTCGCTAGTGTTGTAAAACGTTGGTAGAGTACCATTGCGGCATGGAAAGACAGGGGCACGCTCTACGACACGTCGACGACTACTCGACGCGACAATGAAAACCAACGTATGAATTCATCACTACAACAACTTTCAACCATCAATATGGACGCTCCGGGGGCTATGGGACACACAAAAGGGTTTTATGTGATCTCGACACTCCCCTAATCACTACGTTGACGGCAGCGCAGCTAAGTATGGCAGTTTCCGGCGAGAAGAGAACGACACATGAAATCACATCAATATACTTGTCATCACCGGCTCGGACCTATTGGATGGTTGCGAAACACCTTCATAGGTTTAACATGGTCCCCGACAACCTCCCAGAGCAGTGGTCTGGCCAGCAACGCCGCCACAGTGGTGGTTTCGACGAGAGATAAAGGAAACAATACATCTCATGAAATAATGAGTCCACACACAACCACCACCGCTGTTTTGCTTACTCCGCAGATCGGGAGGCACAAACATAGTCGTGGAACGGTCCCCGACATTTCTTCACGTCACGACAGTTGACGGCGGCGGCGGCACCCAGCCAAGAGGTCCTGCAGTTGCGGAAACACTTAAAACAGGGCATAAGAATCAAAACAGGATTATCGACACCACCACCTATATACAATGAACTGGAGATACTCCGAGGACGTAGGAACTCTGATGGGCCATGAGGGTTCATCCCCGACTATCCCCGACCACTGCCTATCTCCCTAGCAGCGGCTAGGACGTAGCACAACCGCTTATACACTAGTAAGAAAAAAAACTCCAACAAACAACGTTTCTTCTCATGAGCGGCGTGTTTAGGGGTGTCTCCTGAGGTTCCAGCGACCTCCTAGAGTCGTCCACAACCTCTGAAATCCCCACATCAGTCGGACAGAGCCGCCATGCCAAACAGTATGCACGACAGGGAGAGAGAGAAAGAGAAAAGAGAGAGAGAGAGAGAGAGAGAGAGAGAGAGAGAGAGAGAGAGAGAGAGAGAGAGATTGAGAGAGTCCTCCGGTTGACCAATAACACCTCCGGTGAGGTCTGGTCCGGTCACCAAGGGAGAGGGGGGAAGAGAGGTGAGCGGTCGAGTGAGAGGGAGGAGGCGATGAATAGTGTGTAGGGTTTCTTTCACGGTTTTTTTTTTTTTTTTTTTTTTTATATATATATATATATATATATATATATATATATATATATATTTGGCCCAAAATGACCATTATGCCTTTTAAATAACACTTACATCATTTTGAGACAACTGCCCTTTTTGGTCTTTTATTTATTTTTTTCCTCTTTATTCCATCTCAAAATACGCATACACCTCGAGGCCAATTCAAGACTCTCCTTATGAAACTTGTCAATTTAACAATTCCTTATAACACAGCCCGTGTGTTGCGTAGCTATCCAACTCCTTGGGTCCAAATAACGCTCCTCGGTTCGTGTTTCTCTGTCGTGCGCGTAGTCTCGCATTGTCTCGCCAAATTTATTTAAATTATCACATAATTCATTTAATTATGTTTTTACTGTGTTTTACTCCCCCATTTATCTAGGCAAAGCCTCACTCATATTAATATTCGTCCGAACGGCTCGAGACTCGTATAAGACTACAATACTAATATACACATCACAGAAACATAATATTACTTCGGTGTCGACTCCCGAAGTTTGAAATACTGTCTAGTATTACGTAGTCGAGTCACGGTCCTAACCAGTGCAACACTAGTTGGGTTTGAGTTACTTAAGTTAAATTTACCTAAACACCCCTACTTTTATTTTTTCAAAGATTTTTTCATCCAATCAAATCTTAACATTTTATGGGTACTTTTGTCAATAAGGCTATTTTGGCCTCAAGAAGATCCTAGGGGGGGTATTTCCATTATATATAAGAAGATTTTTCTTTTTTAAAATTAATGACAAGCCCATTTAAGCCCAACCTAAACTCGACTTGCACGGGCTTGAGCCCGACATATAGAAGTTCAGGCCTGGGTGGGCCTAGACAAGGCTTTGAAAAAAAACCCGCATAGTCCTAGCTCGGGCTCACCCAGACCCAACTGTTGCATTGGTCTAACTCTGTTGAAGATGTGTGGACCAAAAGTTAGTCCCACATTGGAAAAATGAAACTTCGAAATGAAGTATATAATTGATTAATTCCTCATAACTAGCACTGAGGCTGTAACGACCCAAATGTTCTCCGACCAATTTTAAAGGTATTTTATTAATTTTATATTAAAATATGGGAACAAATCAAATTGTTACACAAAAATTAATATTAACAAGATTTGGATTTGGACTAAGTGAAAATAGGTGGAATGGGCTTAATGAGAGAATTGGGCCCAAAAAGGGGTATTTATGTAATTTGGGGTTAAATTGTGAACAACCCTACTTTAAAAATCCTACCTATATAAACCTCTTATAAGTTTGAAGCCTCTTTTATGTTGAAACCCTAAACTTGGAGAGGGAGGAGAAGAAGAGGAGGCTTGAACAACCAAGGGGGAGGTAATCTTTTGGTGGTTTTTCTTTATTTTTCTTTTCTTTTTCTTTTTCTTCTTTTCTTCTTCTTTGATTTGGTGGTGGTGGTGATTCTTCTTTTTCTTTTCTTTTCTTTCTTCTTTTTCTTCTTTTTTGGTTTGTTTTGTTTTTGAAGAAGAAGGAAATAGGGGTGGCGGCTCCTTTTGGAGCCGCTGGTTTGGGGGCGGCGCCTGGTGGCGCCGACGGAGAAGACAACGTCGCCGCCTAATATGGGGGGTGGCTTTAGCCACCCCATTATGGTGAGGAAGAAGGGGGTGGCAATAGCCAATTAAAAAAATTAATTAATAAAATAAAATAAAAAATAGGATAAAACCTACGAGGGGCGTCGATACCCTCGACAAAGCCCTTAAACGGCACATCGCGTGGGATCCACACCATTTGGGTCCCCAAATATGAATAAAAAATAATTAGAATATACAACTTTAAATTTAGTGAAATTCTTATATATAATTGTATGAGTTGTTTAGATTCGCGCGGCGGTTCACGTGGGACCCCAATCACGCGAGGAGTCGGTATAGGCGTCGCAACGGGTCCAGGTAAGTGGGGAGCTTCGCTCATGCATTAAATATGGCTTGATTATTAGATAACTAGGAATGCATGTTTTGAATGTAAAGACTTGGGAATGGGTTGCGTCGTGATATTGGTTTGGATCTCTATTATCTATGGAATTGTGAATACATTGTTTTGTCTTTTATGTTATTCGGTGCCCCAGAGTGTGTGGAGTTCCACCGCGGGCCAAATTAGCAAGTGGTCTATATCTTGGACGCCCCAGAGTGTGTGGTAGTTAACCACCGAGGGTTAGCTTGACTAATTGAATGCATAAGGTGAATTATTCGAGTGTAAGGGTTTGGAGTTCCATCCTTTGCTACTTGATGATTCTTTGAGACGTGTAGCGGTGACGGCTTGGATGAATCTATCTTTGTTTTGGTGCGATTATCTAGAGGGTGTAACGGCCATTACGTTTCCACTGATTATTGTACCAATTCGAAAATAGATGATTCGGTCACCGGATCCTTACCAATATCTAGTTCGCATTGAATGGAACAACGGCTTATATTAATATTTATATCTATCGCATTTTATTTAAATCTTTCGTGTGACTTTATTTGTATGTCATGTGTAAATTTATAAATGAATAATTTTTAAAATTATTATGCATGACTTAAATGAATGTTTATCGAATGTGTTGTAAAATTGTTATGTTTATGTATAGTAATGTGAATGGGATATGACATAAATTATTGATTTGAAGATTATTGGATGACAAATTTGGAAATGGAAATATTAGTTGATTATTCTTCTTGGAATATGAATCCATTTTTATAATTACGATGAGCATGAACCATATCTTTAATTGTATCGAATTATGTGTTCAATTAATATGCTTATAATTTTGTTATGATTTACATGTATTCGGTTATTACATGTTGTGTTATGCGTATGGATTGAATGTCATATAGAATTTGCATGAGTACTAGGTAGTACTTGCATATTTAATGTTTGAGCGAGTCTTTCCTCTTATTGAGCATCGTTGGTTCTTTAGCTCACCCCACTCTACCCCACAGGTTCCTCTACCAGTGCAGTAGACAAGAAAGGCAAGGAAAATGATTTATCTTGAAGTGCTTTCATATGTGAGACTCACATATTACAAGTTTAACATTATTATTATTAATCGTTTTGTAATCGTACATGGGTTATAGCTTGAGAATTAGTAATGGGTAGTTCTGAACCTTTTTATTATTATTATGAAGTTGTATGAGGCTTTTAAATATTTAAGATTATAGATCTTATTATTATATACAAGATTATATGATTTTATTATGATTAACTTTTACACTCATATTATCATATATCTTGTTAGAATGATTATTCCGCAGGTTTATTTAGGCGTGCCAAGCCGTTATTTGGGCCTGGTTCAGGTATCGGGTCTAGGTAATGGTATTGGGCCGGGCGACTTGACCCTAGGTCAGGGATGGGTCGTCACAGAGGCCTTTTGAGATAAAACCCCACACATAATAGTTGAAGGGCGGTTAAGTTGGGGACAATATCGGTGCTAGTGGAGGAGATTCACGGGCTCGTACATGCATGTGCTGCGCGGTCGTAAGAATTTAAAATATGGTATCATAGTTTATGGTTCGAATGAGACTTGGGAGAAAAAAAAGCCCCCTGGATCATGTGACTTTCGGTTCATGGGGGAGTGTTGAAGATGGGTGGACTGAAAGTTAGTCCCACATTGGAAAAATTTGCACGCGTGTGCTGCGCGGCTATGAGAATTTAATATGGTATCATAGCCCATTCGAATGGGACTTGGGAGAAAAAAATAGCCTCCTGGATCATGTCATTTTTTATCCATGAGGAGTGTTGAAGATGTGTAGACCAAAAGTTAGTCCCACATTAGAAAAATAAAACTTCAAAATGAAGTACATAATTGATTAACTCCTCCTAACTAGCACCAAGGCCTTTTGAGATAAAACCTCACACCTAATAGTTGAAGGGTGGTTAAGTTGGGGACAATATTGGTGCCAGTGGACGAGATTCACAAGCTTGTGCACGCGTGTGTTGCACGGCCGTGAGAATTTAATGTGGTATCATAGCCTATGGTTGAATGGAACTTGAGAGAAAAAAAGAGCCTTCAGGATCATGTGACTTTCGGCCCATGGGAAAGTGTTAAAGATGTGTGAACCGAAAGTTAGTTCCACATTGGAAAAGGAAACTTCGAAACGAAGTACATAATTGATTAACTCCACCCAACTAGCACCGAGTTCTTTCGAGATAAAACCCTACACCTAATAGTTGAAGGGTGGTTAAGTTGGGAAACGGTATGATGATAGCGAAAGAGATTCACGGGCTCGTGCATGCATGTGTTGTGCGACCGTGAGAATTTAATATGGTATCATAGCCTATGGTTCGAATGTAACTTGGGAGAAAAAAAAGAGCGCCCCGGATCATGTGACTTTCGGTCCGGGGGAGTGTTGAAGATGTGTGGATCAAAAATTAGTCCCACATTGGAAAAATGAAACATCGAAATAAAGTACATAATTGATTAACTCCTCCCAATTAGCATCGATGCCTTTTGAGATAAAACCGCACACTTAATAGTTGAAGGGTGGTTAAGTTGAGGATAATATCGATGCAAGCGAAGAAAATTCACGTGCACTAGTGTGTTGCGCGGCTGTGAGAATTTAATGAACGGAACATGAGTCAAACTCATAACCTCCCACAATCTTGCACAAAATCTTGCATTTGGCAAGTGATGCCTCATTTGACGAGGTAAATTCAATTTCCCATATATCCTGACTCTATCCGTTCATTAGTAGCCTCATTGGAGTAGTTGTGTTGAATGTCGAGAAGGCACTTGTTAAGGCAATATTAATTGTTTGAAGAGGTTTTGCTGTGAATTGAACGCCTCGCAGGAAGACTAAATACATGAGATAAGATTGAGAAACAACAATTAAATATGATATGCCTATTATTTGTTGAACTTCTGTCTTATCAAAGGGGTTGAGAAACTAAAATATTGGGATTGATTCAGCTGATTCAGTCGTACATGAGTCATGACTGATTGAGACAAAATTACACTAGTATATTGGATCTATCCAATCGAACTTCTAACAAGTTTTGGTAAAAAAATGGGCCGGAGACTAGTAGACTAGAGTCACTAAACAATGCTTTCGTAACTCAGTAACAACGCGCAAGAACGACACATAGTTGCTGGCATCCTTCGATTTTTCGCACCTAGATATATATACACGCTCTCGAAGTGTATCTAAAGGATATCAACAACTACATGTGGCTCGCTTTTGTAACCCAACACCGCCAGCATTAATTGGTGTCCCTTGATTTTGACATTTTGTGCATGTGCGCTCATGTACAATAGCAAGTTCAATTATTATTGGAGTATATAATTTCACATCAAAAATATAATAAGAGTTAGTGTGATAGAGTTGGTGTGGTATATAAGTTGTGCAGATTGAAATCCTAAGTTACTAACACAAGCCAATTAATGATTTTGTGCAAAGATGGCTCCAACCCCTATTTGTATACCCATGTGTGCTTATGTAGCCCAACACTATTCTCGGGACACGTAAATTTCTACAATTATTCCTATCATTTTCACTTCTACAAAAAGAAAATAATGGTCAAAACATTTTTAGTGAGATGGGTTTATGGATTTGACTCTAGTGGAAGTAAAAAATAATAATAAAATAATAATAATAATAATAATAAATAATAATAATAATAATAATAATAATAATAATAATAATAATAAATAATCTATATATCTATAAGAAAGCTATGTACATGATGACACATGTTAACTTTACATAGATTTGAAATTAATAATCTATTCGCAATGGTTGTACCCAAAAGTGTGCTATTAGCACGTCACATCATCAATTTATTAAATTCACTCATTTCTCTCTTATACCTCTAACTTTTTTTTTCCACAATAGTTAGACTCTTTTTAAACTCAAATGAGGCTCACAATCAATTACACCTTAAAATTTAAAATATTTATTAAAAATTAATGTATGGGGAAATTTGATTTTTAAAAAAAAAAAAAAAAAATGGACCCACTAGGTTGGGGCATCTCTGTATGTGGAGACACTCCAACTATATGAGACACATCATCTCATGTGAGGGAATATTGTACTCATTGCGAACACCCTAATAAGTACATTATTTTTACTTTTTTGTTTTTGTTTTTCTTATTTTGTTTATACAATAATAACTTTGTTACATCATTTTTTATATACTATTTTATATTTAATTTTTTTAAAATTTATTTATAAAAAAATAAATATAAATTTCATTCCGAGATAATGTCCTCTATCTAAAACTATTTATTAGAAAGAGAGACTTACCTTTCAAGCGCGTATAGTAAACATAATCAAAGTTGGCCAATTCCCAAGAGGACCAACTTATTTGATTCTTGTTTTTCTCGTTCCTTTTCCTCCTAAGTTTCTTCAAAGATTCTGAACGCTGAACTTGTCCGTACACTTGATGGCTTGTTACTTAATTGGTCTCATCGAAGCTTTAAGTATTCAATTGATGGCGCAACTTCATCTTCTCTTCCTTGGCTTCTTTCACAAACACGGACTGCAGAGCCTATGCAGTCTGCACCTTCTCTCCTATTGCCTTCATGACCATTTCATTAACTCTTCAACCAATAACTCACAAGGAAACCAACAACACTTTTAGTACACTTCATAACATTTAAATACAAGCCTCATCATACGAGCTAATTAATTCACATATCCATCTAACAAATATCATTTGAACCTTGGTTTCCATATAGGCCATCATCAACAATAAAATACCTGTTGTTTTCTTTCCATTCTCTCTTCTAATTCATAGTGAAGAATGTTGGGACATGGTGGATTTGAAAGCGTTTTCCGCAAACTTGATGAGGATGGCGATGGGAAGATATCGACGAATGATTTACGGCGGTGTCTTGCGGTGGTAGGCGAGGAGGAGGGGGCGCTAGAAGAGGTGGAAGCTATAGTGAAGGGGTTGGACATGGATGGAGATGGGATGCTGGATTTAGAGGAGTTTGTGGGATTGATGAAGGAAGAGAGGGTGGAGGAGATGAGGGAGGCTTTCGAGAAGTATTTGATGGATGGAAGCGATTGCATCACGCCGAGGAGCCTGAAGAGGATGCTTAGTCGACTAGGTGAGTCGAGGACGGTTGGAGAGTGTCAGCATATGATCAGTCAGTTTGATCTGAATGGGGATGGAGTCATCTGCTACAATGAGTTCCTGGTCATGATGCAGTGATATTCTTCATGCCATTACTTTCCTTGAATATTGAATGTGAATGTGATTGTATGTAATTCCTATAAGAACAAACAGAGTTTTTTCTTTACCTTTACAAGATTCAAACAATCATTTTTGTTAATTTCCCACCCGCGCAAGCCTGCAAAGGCCTCATTACTAATTAGAAGGAGAGCACATTAATGTACTTTTTTAGGAAGTCACACTCAACTGATTTGGAACTACCTTTCGCTCCACAAGTACATCTCCAACAATTTTATCACCCTCATTTGTACAGACTAAGACACAGCACTGTTGAACATTGAACACAATGAAAGAAAACAAAAGAGTCCTGCTAAGTGCACCCATTTTGCGTGGCACCCCAAATTCAAATTTTAATTTCTAAGTGCACCCCACATTTTTACCAAAATACCCTTTCATCCGAACTGAAGCACACAACTCCAAAACCTTGGTCGAAACATCTATTTTAAGTTCAACAACATGTAGCCGAGACTTATCCACTAAGCTCGGTGTTGTCTAATCTTTTTGGTGAAATTTAGTTGACAATTGCCGACCTAAAGGTTCGGTGGGTTCCGAACGACTCTCCAATTAAAGGTTCGGCAAGCTATGAGTCAATTCTCCAACTAGAGGTTCGGTGGGCTCCGACAGACTCTCCAATAAGATATTCTGACCTTGAGGCCGAACCCCTCGATAATGTCTACAAATCACAAAGAAGAGAGTGTGTGGGGTTCACTAATCACAGTGAGGGCATAAGGGTCATTTTGTAGTAAGATTGATCTTTTTTTTTAAGTTAGACTTGGGTGCACTTAGTCGGACTCAAACAAAAACTGGAGCTCAAAATGCTACACACCCACCCTTATCTATTAGAAATTTAGAACCTTTCGTCCATCAAATCTCGCTGCAACAAAGAAGACTTGACAGGAAACATTCACCGTCGCCACTACTCCTTGTTTCAGGAAATTGCTAATCGGCTGCCCTTGTCTTTGAAATCGCTCAGAGTTGCATACGGTGTTAAATGAATCCTGAAATTTGGTAAATGGCCCCATTGTTGCATTTTGTGTAAAATCTATGATGCCTTCCTGAGATTGTTCTCCAGAATATATAATAAGCACTGATGATGGATTGAAAATTTGAAATATATTTCATGTTGGAGTTCGGTGTAACAAGATATGTAAATCCTGCAAGCTCATAGTCAATTTAATTGACAAATGACCATCTACATAGCCTTCTTTTTCACAACAGATGTTCTTTTCATGATCAAAAGCTCCACTTGTAGCTCAGCTACATCATAAAGATAAATGCTAAGAACACCAAATTAATCATACCGCGGACAGGTCTGTAGGAGCTTTCACTCCAACCTGAGCGAACGATAGAAACATTGTAGTTCCAGTTTGCTTTCAATGGTACCGGTATTACCTGGAATTTGAAATATCATCACATTCAGTCGTGGAACGAAAGAACACCAAATTCAGCAAAATAAATTTGATATATATCCTTGAGCAGAAGACGAGAAAGAATAACATCTGAAAATACTACAACATTACGATATTCAAATCCAAGTTTTAAAAGTAAAATAAACATATTGAATCCCAAATCCCTTTTTTTTAATGTATTTCAAGTTGCAAGCCTATCCCTAAGTGACCCAAACATTAGTTTCAATTAAACTTTTCAAGTTTTTAGCATGAATCAAACTAAAACATACAAGTATTGAAGAATTGAATAAAAAAGATTAAGAAATTTCTACTCCTCTAACACAAAAAATACTAGAATAAGTAAAACACTAAAAGGAAATTGTACCCATTGAAGTCAGGTCCTCCTCGAATACAGCAAATGAGAAAGAGAGGTAATCATATGAATATCCCCCAAATTAGATACACAATAATTAAGAAAAAAACCTAGAGAATTGACAATGTACAATTGATTTCGTTTCCACTAACATTACCAAATGGGCGAAGTAAAAAGAAAAGAGAAGAGATACTATAAAGCATTGGAATCAAAACAGGAAGCAACTATAGACATTTAAATCAACCAGTCAAATTACTAACTTCGCTTCAAATGTTTAGGCACTTGATAAACATAAGTGCAGCTACAAATATACCACCGTAAACCACCAAAGCTTAATATCACTAGCTTTACAAGAAAAATATGGTTGAAAGTGAGCTCTATAAGCATAAAATTGAATATCACTAGCTTTACAAGAAAAATATGGTTGAAAGTGAGCTCTATAAGCATAAAATTGAATGTATTGCACAACATGAATTGACAAGAAGAAAATATTGGACACACATCAGCGTTGTGAAACATTCACTATGTTTTTCAAACCATCGAGTGCATCTGAGAAATCCCATAGACCAAGTCGTAGTTCACTGATAGGAGTGCTTATGTTCCCGTCTGTTTTATCAACATTTGCGTATCTTTTCAATCAAACAGAAATTCCCAAACTCAGTCCCCGCAAAATGTCAGGACTTTCAACTTGCTAAACTTTTGCCAAAAAAAAAAGAAGCCTTGCTAAATGAGTCCCACAAAAAATACATATTTAAGATGCATACACAAATGTTATAAAGAAATAAAACTTTTCTTGGAATTGTGGTATGAATCATTTCTGTAACAAAATAAGAAATTTCAACAGCTCCGCCAAACAAGATGCATGTAATTACCCCAAAAGTAGAAGGTCAATTGAGTCATATCAACCAAAAAAGTCAAAACAAGAGTACTGTATTATAATATGACTAAGATCCATTCATAGGCCAAAAACGCCTCTAGGAAGTTGACTTACAGGGTTTTGAAGCAGCACTTTATCAAGCATCTTCTTCACAGTAAGAAAAACAGACTAAGAGCATCTGCAACATCAAAAGCACAAAAGAAAAAGAAGATTAATTTAAGATGGATCAGAAAATGAAGGGGTTTGTGATTGGAGTGTTTGGTGCACTGATAACGTTCTCTGCTTATTACCAGACCATAGTCTCCACCACGGGATGCATTGCTGTCGGTTTCCTTGTTCTCATATTTGGTCTGCTTGTAAGAGAAGGTGTTATTTCCATTTGAATTAGTTGTCCACTATGATTATGGTGTGGTACTAATAATACGAAAGTGAATCATAACATGTTTGTTTTCTTTTCACATTCTAATCTAAATCATCCTGGCGTGAATTATGCAGTTATATTTATCTTGTTTCTTGCATCAATTCCACGACAGTTTCCCTCAAGTTCAATCATTTATTTAGGTAATTAATCTCACAATTTCTTTCATGTTTGTCCACCATTTTTAAATACAAAATTTGCAAGTTGCAAGTATGGGAAGAGTGAAGGTAGATATAGTACCACGTCATTACTACAATTTCTTAATCTTAATGAACACATGGGTGTTACTCTTGCAAGACGATTTTCAAAGATGAGTTATTTTAACAGGATCGAAGATGAATTATTTGGTCCGTTACAAAGAACAAAAACAACAACATAGCCTCAATCTCAAATTAGTTGTCAACTGCATGGATCAAATTCTTGCATTTTACTTGATTTAATGCACTAGATGGTGTGCTTTCCAAACCATTTGGTTCATTAAGTTGAAAAAATAATTAGAAGCGTCATGTTTTTAAGTCATCAAAAAGAGCTAATATAAGTCACTGAAAATAGGTACAATAGCCAAGGTCTAACCATACATTGCCATTCTTTTAAAGTTAGTCATCCAAGTTTATCTAAGCTCGTGCATTTACTATGGCAGGTATATATTATGTTTTCAAATCATTAAAAAGCCAATGCAAACAACATATAAAAGTACTATTAGTTTAAGAAGATCTAATATCAAGTTTCATATTGAACCTCCAAAACAAAAAAGAACAAAGGAAACAACTTTTTATCAATTTTTGAATTTTTGCAATATTTCGAGCTAAAATCAAGAAAAAGTAATTCTCAGCATGGACAAAGCAAATAGCACAATTAAACTGGATCAAGTGGTGTGTACCTTGTGAAAGAGCGAAGAAAGGTCACCGAAATAATTATTTTCAACTAATAACTAGCAGATCTTACAGGTTTCAATACAGAATCGCTGAAGAACCAAAGAAGCTTTGCAATCATGATAAAATTGCCAATTCTAGTCATCTGTTGCTTCTTTGTTCATGAGTGCGAAATTTTTGCCCTACAATTAGCATTTAGAAAAGAGTCACTAAAAGGTGAAAATGTGGTTGCAATGTACAATTATATTAGGATTTCTATTTCGATTGAGATCAAAACCCTTTAAAAGAAGAATAAAATCACCATTTTGTAAACAGAGCAGTATATTGACTAAGCCTCAAAATGCATAGGTCTTAATGACATAATGAACCAAACCTAGTGCCCAGCGGTGCCATGAAGAGGTTTAAATAAAAACTAGAGAGACACCTGCCAGAAGCCCAGAACATAGTAATTAGAAGTTATGATTTAGAACACCCATTATCAAACACAAGCAAATCTTTATATTTAGTCAAAAAAAGGATTGCTTCGTTTTCTAAAGGTCTTCTTTCAATTACATGAGTCAGGTGATGAATTCACGCTGCTATACTGAGTCTTCATCTGCTTCTTTGGCACACATGAGCTCACTTCTGGAACCCAAAAAGAATTGTTATACTATACATCAAAACAAGAAAGACAGCACAAGTATACTCAGGTAGCAGTGGATGTATGTCAATCTCTATGATAAGAGAAGCTTTAGCTGTACTTTGATAATTTGATCCTTTAAGAACCCTACATTTAAAATATAAAGTACATTTATTAAATTCCTGACAAAAGAAGTGTATTTATTCCATAAAAGAGAAGTATTTGATAAGTAACAACATAAGCTTAAAACAGAGAATTTACCGCGTTAACTATAATCTAGCATGATAGACTGATGCACAAAATGTCCAAAGGCCACTTGTCGATTTGCTTCTTCACAGAGAAATATAATTTATCTCAATAAGAATGAAATCAAATGAAATCCAAATGCCAGAAACCAACCAATTTATATCATGTGCACAGTACACACCGTTATTTGTTAAATAAGATTTGTACATACAGACCAATAACTACTGAACATTGAACACAATGAAATAAAACAAAAGTGAAGCTCAAAATGTGAGGCACCTTCATCCCTTAGAACCCTTCTTCCAAGAAAACCCACTGCGAGAAAGAAGATTTGACAGGAAACCTCCACCATCCTCGCTGTCCTTGTCTTTGGAGTTGCTCAAGTTGCTTATGAGTGTCCAATGAGTCCTGAAATCTGGCACATGCCCATGTTGTTGCATTTTATGCAACATCTCTGATGCCTTTTTAAGATTGTTCTGTGTGTAGTAACCATTGATAACAGACTGAAATGTATTTCTTGTTGGATTTTGGCCTGAGGAGACCATAGAGTCTAACAGCCTCTCTGACTCTGCAGTCTGTCCATTTGCAGATAAACCATAAATGAGCATATCCCATGACTTAACACTTGGTGTCTGGCCTCTAACAAGCATCTCTGTATGAAAATCATATGCATCGTTGACTGACTTGCAGGCGCAGAACCCCTGAATTACTGAATCATAACTGGTGGAATTCGGAAGTCTTCCATTCTTCAACATTGTGTTGAGAAGATGAACTGCCATTTTAATCTTTCCATACCATGAAAACCTTTTAATTAGAACGTCATAGAGGATATTTTCAGGAATCAGACCACGTTCTTCCATCCGATGTAGATAGTTCTCCGCTTCTTGAAGCTTGCCATGAGAAAGAAGACACTCGACAAGTGCCTTTTGAACAGTTGAATCTTGCGTCCAGCCTCTCGACTCCATCACCCTACACAACTCCCACGCTTTTTCAAGGTAATGGTGATCACAGAGGTGCCTAATTACCATCCTCAAGCTGCGATTACTTGGCCTAAAATTATTGCCAATCATTGAATTTAGGAACTCCATTGATCTTAAGACATCTTCACTCTTACAGAAACCACAAACAAGAAAATTGTAAGATACTTCATCAAGCTCCAATCCCTTACTCTTCATTTCATCAACAAGCGACAAACCTAGCGCACCATTCCCAGTTTGAAGGAAACGGAACAATAGAATGTTATAGACAAGAAGCGGTTGCAAAACATTTTCTCCCCGTAAAAACTCTTTGAGCCTCAATGCATGAGACACCCTATCCTGCAAACACATCATGCGAACTAGATGACGATAACTTGAGTTTGTGAGGCTGAAAGATTTTCTTACCATCAATCCAAGTACCTCACCCAATTTTCTCGAATTATTGTCTAAGCAATATCCTAAAACCAGTGCGTTATAAGCATCAGCACCTGGAGAGACCCCCTTTGCCGACATCTCTTCGAATAGGGGAGTTGCAAGTTTGATTTGCCCTATCCTACATAAGCCATTCAGCAGAACACAATATAGAGCATGAGGCGCCTCGCCCTCCTGCAGCATTATCTCCTTCAAAGCCATGGCCTTTTCAAATTTATGGAACCTACAAAGCTGAGGCATTAATGTATTGTATACGTCCATTGATGGAGCAACCTTTTTGAATGTCATAGCGTCAAATATTCCAAAGGCTTCCTGATATCTCTTCTCCTTGAGAAATCCACTAACCAAATAGTTATAGGTTGTATGATTCAAGACCCAACCATGTGCTAGCACTTCTTCAGCAATAATGTGTCCAATGACTGCATGTCCAGTGTCGCATAGCTGTTCTAGAAAGATGTCGCTAATATCTGAAATCATATGTGTCTGACTTTCTAGCATATTCGTAAGAAGTACAATTGCTTCGTTGAGCATTCCCTGATGGGTTAAATATGTCACAATAGCCTTGAAATCTTTCAATGGGGGCAACCATTTATCTTTGCGAGCAAGTTCCCAGCATTCCCTGAGTTCTTTTTGCCACCCTTTCTTCTGTAAATTCATAATTAGTGCTGTGTATGTCTCATTCTCAACGGGTAGATTCCTATGAACCATGTAATCTAGAACTATCTTCCCCTTGCGCAGAGAACCTCTCTTACACAAAGATCGAATAAGCAAATTTAGAGTCTCACAGGGCAGCTGCTGCGCTGTGCGCTCGTACACTTCCTCAAAAAGATAAAAAGCTTTCATAGCATGAGAACGAGAAACAGAAAGGCCTTTCATGAGTGCGGAGTAAGCTGAAGATGATGACTTCTGTCCTCGACAAACCATCTTTTCTTTCACCAGCAGCGCAGCTTCTATATCATCATGATCACACTTATTCATTATGAGGGTGTTAAAGTTTGGGAATATTGCATCGTCCAAAACACACATTAATGCATTCTCGTACTCATCAAGATCTGTTTCTAAATAAAGTCCATTACCAAGAGCATCAAAGAACTCCGCTTTCCGAAGTTCAGCACCATTGTCCCTCTTCAACTTTACAACCAAAGGATCAAAACCCAAAAGTGAAAAAGCCTTGGAGAGAGGATCCTCCAATGGAAACATCTCAATCAAACCATATTTCATCATTTCCTCAATAACAGCCTTCACTTCAACAAATCGTCTATATTTACAGTAACCTGCCAAGAGAACTCTGAAAGTCGACACCTCAGGTGTTATGCCGCTCTCAAGCATATCCTCGAACACATCTCTAGCCTGCTTCCACATGCCCTTCTTAAACATCCCACCAATGAGGGCATTGTAACAATGTATATCAGGTTTCAGGCCCCTAGACAAAATTTCCGACAGATATACTAAAGCATCTTTCAACTTCCCCTCTCGACAGCTCAAACTTATAAAGATCCCAAATGTTGTTTCGTCAGGCTGGAAGCCCGAAAATTCCAACTCTTTCATAAATAAGTTTGCTTCTTCTGTACCAAATCTCCTGCACTGAGAGATCAAAATCTTGTTGCAAACATAAGGATCCGGTGCAATGTTAACTTCATTCAAAAATAGCAATATGTCTTCAAAATCCTTCTTTTCGCAGTACCCATCAGCTATTGCATTCACGACAGCACAACTAGGTTCAATACCTGAATCGCTGCGATTCTTAACGAGTCTCCTTGCTTGTAGAACCTTCCCTTCCTTGCAAAGTAATTCGATTAGTCTTTCATAGCTACTGTTCTCCACATTACTCAATCCAAACCCCACCTCAATCATGTCCTTACAAACTCGATAAGCAAGTCGGATCCTCTTCGTTTGAACCAAAATTCCAAGAACAACTCGAAAACACTGCTCCGAAGGCACAATGCCGCGACTCCTACTCCAATTGAACGCCGAAACTGACTCCTCTATCTCTCCTGCATTGGCATACCCTTCAACTATCTTACAGAGAATTTCATGAGTACCCACTAGAACCCCTCGAGTTTCCATAACTCGAACCAACGACTCCGCTTCGCGGAACGACCCGATTCGAGCAAGCATCGATGCCATGACCTCGCAACATTGCATTTCATGTTCAAAACTCTCACTTTGTTCAGAAGCCCAATTGAACAAATCCCACAAAAGGGCAACCTTTCTAGATTCATTTCTAGGGTTTTCGCAAACAAAATCAAAACCCAGCACAATCTCAAGCACATGCTTAGGAATCAATGAAGAAACTCGCCAATACCGACGAACTGATTCAGGAGAAATACTAGAAAGCTTAATAAGAATGGTATGAAGAGAAGGGTTGGTAAAGGTCTCACCTTTTTTGGACCAAAATGGTGAACACTTGGAAATAACTGATTCTGAGAGAGTAGAAGGGCTGATTCGAGAAATCAAAATGTGGGTGTTGTTGATTTCATCAAAAAAAGCATTAGACGATCTGGGTGTTGAAGGTTTTGCAGTAAAGGAGGGATCTTTGGGAGGGAAGTTTGAAGAGGAAAAGTGATGGTGGAGAGGATTGGATTTGAGCGATTGGGGGTGTCGATTTGATTGAATAATGGGTAGTTGTTGGTTGCAAGAAGTTCTTAGAATTCTTCTCATCTATTAACTGCCCTTGTGTGTGTGTGTGTTGTTGGCGATCTCCTCCATTGGCTGGGCAGTGTGCGCATAAGAGCGCTAAAAGAAAATTTGGAAATGGAAGGCAAGGCAGGTGCGCGCGACTAAGCAAACCTTCAATTTCATGAATTGACGACACGAATCGAACCCACAGCCTCGGGAAACTTTAATTGGCAATTAATAGAATCTCGAATGAAAATGTGAATTGTACGTTCATCTTTTGGGTGGTTTGAATAGATATTTGTCCAATCCAATAAATATTTATTACAAATTTAACAACAAGAAGCAAGAAACAAATTCCAACGAAGTGCACACTAAAGTGCGACTCCAACCTCAATCTTAAGGCATGGACAATCACCTCCAACAATTGGAACACCACCGCGGTAACGAGGACAAGCACCATGGTAACAGGGATAACATGATTTGCACGCAGGCACTAAACCCTAACAAATTAATCAACAAAACAAATAAAGCACAAACATAAATCCTACTAATTATTTGCGAGTAGCAAAGCAAAATACATAGAGGAGAAACATCCAACCATTTGGAGTCGACGACAGCGGCGCGATATATCAGATCTAACAAAGGACGTCATTGCAAACTCACTATCCACTCGGCCATGGTCCTGGCCACTGATCAAAGTTGCACGTCGAAGAACCTTGTTAGAGAAATTGTCGGTATGTCGAGGTAGCAAGAACGCCAAAGCCACTTCCAAAAATATCCTCTACGGTCTCTTCAAATCTAGCTCGCTTAAAGCCGCCTTCTCCTTCCTCTTATCTTCAAGAATTACAAACATAAGAAAGGACGATAGAAAAGAAAAGGGGAAAGAGAGAAATAAGGAGATAGGAAGGGGGAACAAAAAAGAGAAACGGAGGTCAAGGACCTTAGGGAACCGACGACACTCATGGTTGCCATAGCAAGCCTTGGCGTCGCCAAAAGCCCAACACAAAGCATATTTAGGGCGGAGTTGAATTGGAGAAGAAAACCCTAAGTGGCGCTTTGGAAGAGAAAACCCTAAACAAAGGAATGTACATATAATTGAACACCAACCTTTTTTTTACATTGGGGTGCTTGGTTGGTAGGAATTTGAGGTGGGAATTGGAATTGAAATAAATTCTCGCATTTAGTTCATAGGAAACTAATCGGTATCTCATGCTTTGTGCACGGGCAAGACTGAATATCAAAATATTAGATGTAAAAAAAATTTTTGATTAAAACGTGGAACTTGAAGTTAAAAAACAATATCATCTAGCTAATTTTTCTTTTTTTTTTTGTAAATATTTTATGAAGAAATATTGTTATCCAAAGTTTCCTAAGGATGTAAAACTGATAGGTAACCGCAAGGCTTTCCTTACCCATACCTGATTTAAGAAACTAATACAGATACTTGTTGATAGGTAGGCCAATATTTGTGAGATTCCCCTACACGTACTCGTTTTATGATATTAATATATGCATGTACCTATCTAAACCTAAATATAATATGCATTTGTACACCTGCACGGCTGTACCTAGCTCTAACCATACAGAATTACTATACTCTTCTAGCGATGTTAACTGTAAGGTACCTGTGAAATCTTCCTTACCCATACATATCAATATACATGTATTTGGCCTTAACCATATTATAATTATGAAACTTTTCTAGGGATATAAATTGGTACGTACGTTACTTGCAAAATTTTCTCTACTTGTATCCTTCCCAAACCTGACTATAATGTGCATATACATAACCGTAGCTTACTCGTACATGTTTATGATACTAATAACCATACCTATATCCAAAGCAAATTATATTAATCTCACAAAGTTGATCCCAACATTAATTAATCTAAAAAATAAAGAAAAACAATAAAGGTCTTATGCGTGAGAGAAAGTTGGAATAATACCTTATGTTAATTGAACAAAGCAAATACCTTAAATTAATTAATATAAAAAAGAAAAAGAAAATCAATAGAGGTTTTATGCGAGAGAAATATAGATTTCTCCAATAGAATGTGTATTTTGAATGTCGAGCTGACGAGAATTAATAGACATTGTCTATGTTAAATGTCACTTTTTTGACATTCAAATTGGCGCTCGCATTAGATAATCAGTTTTTTTAAAATATTTATTTATTTTCTTTAGATTTTTATTTTCACGTTTTAATTAATAAAATTACAAAAAGAAATATTTATTTTTAAATGGAGCCACAAATCCACATTTACCATTGGAGACAAATTTTGAAGTTTATGTCTATTTTTTTCATGGAAGTTTATGTCTATTTGAGACACATTGAAGAACATCCTTCCCATGTTAAGAATTCACGACTACGATCCACATTTACCATTAAAGATGTTATAAATATTGATGGATTAACATTTTTCTGTTATGTAGATTGTCTACTGCTTAAACTTTAACATATTAGATTGTCCATGTCAGGGACAATGACGTCTCACAAATAATTTTTGATTTTTGCATGGTATATTGAATTTTGGATCGTTAAAAAAACTTATTTTTCTTTATTTATAGTGTTATTTTAAAATATGTTTATTTATAACTTTAATTGAAGATTGAGAAGTGGGATGGTTGGAACTCACATCAAGAAAATAATAATAAATAAATTGTCAAAAAGCTATAAATAAACACATTTTAAAAATAAAACACTACACCCAAGATTGGGCACAACTAAAGGCACCCAAAATGCTGGGTTGCCCCACTCAAAATACATGTAATATTGACTTTGTAGGTCACCCAGAGGGGGTGAATTGGGTGCGATGGCCAAATGATACTTTTTAAAACTTTCTTTACTAATTCACTAAGTTAGCTTGGTGAGTTGAGCTAAATGACAAAGTGTAGTAGCAACGAACAATAGCAATGTGCCAAATGATTTAAGTAAATTGTAAGCTACACTAAGTGAAGGAGGTAGAAGAGATGGAAATAAAAACACGATATATAGTGGTTTGATCCAATCGATCTACATCCACTACCTAACCTCCCCAGTTAGGATTTAGAACCCCCACTTATATTACGAATAAGTGTTACACCCTAAGCTAACTAGCCTAGTGAATGTCTAGCCTCAACTAGGTCTTTTACAAGATGTCTTATCACAATAAGGTCTTATACAACTACCTAGCCGCAACTAAGATTTATGTTTAGCCTGAACTAGGTCTTCCCTTTCGACTTAGATCTCACTAAGTTTTACAATCAAAGTTTGATGAATACAATGAAAGTGTGCTTTACAAGATAAAAGGTATAAGTTGTTCTCCTCTCATAAGTCAAATATAATCCTAATAGAAATTGATGCAAGTGAGACTTTGCCAATTGAGATGCCTTGAAAATTAAGTTTTTATAGGCTAACTCTCAATATTGAAACCAATTAAAAAGACTATAGCTTAAGTTCAACTTGGTTCTAATAAATCGCTAATTGACACACAAATAAAATATGCAATTTTAAGCTCAAGTTGTGCAATCAAAACCTCGAATCACAAACAAGTTTAGATTAAAAACAAGACCCTTGTAAATATGTTGTTAAAACAACACAAGTTTGAAACCACAAAATCAAGTATAGATTAAGCACAAGTGGGTTTCAAGTCAATATGGTGCACTATGAAAAATCACTATTAAGTTCAAACAAATGCACTCAATAGTTCGGGTTTATAGAAAATCAAGTTTAAGTGCAAAAACCCTTTTAGTTGTGTTTTACACACACTTCAATGAAACCAACAACAATACATATAGATTAAGCTCAATGTGGTTTCTCTAATTTCGTGCAATTTGGAAATCAAGTTTAAGCCCAACAAGTGCAAATTAGTCTTAGGATTTATGACATTAAGATTAAGCTTAAAATTCAAAGACAACTATGTTCAAGAACACCACAAATAATTTTCAAACAATACTCCAAACAAAAAGTATAGATTAAGCTAAAAAAGAGCAGGAAATCAAGAAATCTTACAACCCCAAGTGTGAGATCTGAAAATCAGTTTTGAGCAAGAGTTGTAAGCCTTAGAACACTTCCTTTGACCTCATTTAGCAAGAGAAGTCTAATGTGTGTTCTTGGTGTTTTGTTATGTTCTACATTCATCTATAAGTGTTTATGACCATTCTAGGGATCCAAGGGTGATTTCATCAAAGACACAAATTAAAGTGTGATTTTCAACTTTATAAAAAAGCTGTCAGGAAAGGAGCTAATTTTTTGATCTAGCGTGCTAATTCTGCACTTAGTGTGCTAATATTAATATTAGCGCGTTAATTGTCAGGGGCCTCAAAATAAATATTTTTGGTCATAGAGTTAGCGACCCTTTATCGCATCTGGCACCTAACTAAACCTCATATAACATATCATACATGTTTGTTATGGGTTATATAGCCTATTTAGGTGGTTTGGATATTTTTACAAATCCCGAAAAATGGAAAATCTCGGTTTAATGACATACATAGGGGCTTTTCTGCAAATATTTTTAATGTTAATCCAAAAGTCGTCTAAACACATACCGGTGCATTCAAAATCGATTCTAATAGTTCATACACTTCAAATACATATTATAAAATACATTTGTATGATTTAAAATATTTTGAAACTCGCAGAATTGAAAATCTTGAAATTCAAGACTTTAAGTGATTGAAACTCAAAAAATGATGAAATGCATGATTCTAATGCATTTGGCTTATTGAATTGAACTTTTATACCTTACAAATGATGTACATAACTCCATACATGCTTTATAGTGTCTTTCCTTGTCTTAATCACTTCTTGAGCTTTTCAGGTGTCTTTTCTTCCACTTCGTTTAAACTTGTGAAGTTTATCTTCTTTTAAACTTATGAGTCTAACAGAGTTTGTTATCACGTTGTTTGTTAACATCAAAATATCGGGTGAAGTGTAAGTATGATAACACTTAGTCCAACAAGCTTGCCTTTATAAAAAATTAGGGTGTCTATAGCATCACCCTTTTTTTTTTTTTATCAAAAACTTGGGTCGATTTTCACCCATAAAGATAATTAAAAAAGAGTACTTTGTTTTGTATTTTACTTTAAGTCATATCTAAACGTAATTTTCACCCTAAAAGTATTTTGTTTTCTTCTTTTCATTAATACAACCTATCTTTGTGATTTTTACCCATAAATAAATGTCTTTTGTGATATAAAATTGGTTTAGCAAGCTCCAATTAAAATCGGTGTGTTTAGCAAGCCCCAATTAGATTTAAGAAGGATTTGTAATTCATAAGTAAAATATTTTTATAGGAAAGAGGAAATTACAATACATCTCGAATTTAATGGTGATTGCAATTTCTAGTATGTAGACTCCTATTTCAGTCCTCTTTTTTTATCTTTATTATTATTAGGGCTTCAGCTTTTCTCTTGTTAGTTGGTATCCTCTATTCACTAAAACTTTATTCCTTTTATCTTCTCCATCTAAATCAAGGTATGTCTTTTATGGTTTTTTTTTAAAAAAATATATATATATATATTTGAACGTGGTTAGATTTTGAACTTCGCTTAATTAGCACAAAGGAGGGAGACTCCTTGTACCAAAGAAAAAGGAGAGAGAGTCTCTCTAATGAAAGGCAAAGGAGATCCTCTGTGGGTGATGCGGAGAGGGTCTCCTCTGCGCAAGCTAAAGGAGTGTATAGGAGCTCCTTTGCTAGTGGGTCGAGGAGCTTCTTTGAGTAGAGGAGAGTTGTTTTGGCTAAACACTTCCCTATGATAATGGCATTGTTGTGTGTTGGGCTTCTGGCGATGCCAAGGCTTGCTATGGTAGACACGAGTGTCGCCAGTTCCCCTGAGGTCCTTGACCTCCGTTTCCCTTTATTGTTCCCCTTTCCTTTCTCCTTGTTTCTCTTTTTTCCCCTTTCTTTTCTACCATCCTTTTCTTTTATTTGTGATTCTTGGAGATAAAAGGAAGGAAAAGGCAATTTTTAAGCAAGCTAGATTTGAAAAGACCGCAGAGGATGTTTTCAAGAACGACTTTGGTGTTCTTGCTACCTCAGCATACCGACGGTTTCTCTAACAAGGTTTTTCGGTGTGCGACTCCGATTAGTTACCAGGACTGTAACGACCTTACATTCTAACTTGTGCCACGTGTCAATTTAGGTCATATGTGGGCCCGTTTGTAGTGATACAAAGTCCAATTCTTGGTCGTCAACGTCAAGGTATGTTATTTGTGTTTGGTGTTTTGTACTATATTATATTACCCGAATGTTTAAATACCAATGTCCCAAAGGTGCAAGGATGTTTGAGTGTGAATGTTGATACGAGGAACGGTTCAGCTCGAAGGATACGTGAAATAACGAGGTTTCGGGTGAACCCAATTCGGGTAATTAGTAGTCCGGGGGACTAAATTGAATTAAAAACACTAAAAAAATATAAAATAAATAATAATTAAAATTTGTAAAACGCGTTTGATACGTTGGCACGTCCGGGGTGACGCGACGAACAAGTTTGGTGTCGCTACGAGTTCGAAAATGCGAGTATTGTGCGAGAAAAAAGCTTGAACAAAGAAACTGTGTCATCTGTTGAAGTCACCATTTGGTGTCACAGTTGGTGGATGGACCAAATAATGGTCATTGGATGATCCTCGGGATCTGTGTTTAGGAATAAATGAGAGGGGGGGGTATAAAAACTCATCCCTCATTACCTTTTCTCTCTCTCATTTCGATTTCACTCTCTTATCATTAACGATCAAACATGAAGAAAGACGTGGTTTTTGGGGGTTTCGACATAGTTTGACGCCAAAGGAGCAACTAATCACGAATTCTAAAGTTAGATCTCGATTCCCAATATCAGTATCTACATTTTTGCAGTGTTTTATGGGTTTTATCGCGATGAATTCAGACAATGAATTGGAAATTTTGATTTTTATGAGTTGTTTTGACTGATTTGGAATCAAAAAGAGGATCAAAACAAGAATTGTAAAGCAGTTTTGGTATTTGGAATTTTTCTAAATTTTTTGAGATTTTTGGTGAATTTTGTGTGATTTCGGCAAATCGACAGTTTGGTCGGGTTTTGAGGCGAGCCGAAAATGAATTGGTATGTATTTAGTTGTTTAATTGAAGTTGGGATAAACTCAAAGCACGGTGACGCGAGCCGGGGTATTGAAATAGTTCAGAGGTGTTCTGCAAAAGACGATGTGGCGATGCCATGAGTGTTCCAACTCACGGCGTCACCCACGTACGTCCTGGGTAGGGCCTCATGGGGAAGATGTCGTGAGCGTTCCAACACATGGCATCACTCACGTACGAGTTGGACAGTGGGTATTAACTCCACACCGTGAAGACGTCGTCCATTCATTGAACCACGATGTCTCGGTGGCGTGTTACTGTTCACAGAGGCCAATTTTTATAAAATTTTTGAAAACTTTCGAGGATCTCTCAGGTACCCAAATGGGTCCGAATACGACCTAATACCCGGGTAATCGACCCAAACGTGTCAACAAATGAAATTATAGAAAATTGGTTAATATGAAGGTTATTAATGGGAATTCCAATGCAAATGTATGTTAGGTTTTTTTGAACATTGCGGGACACGGGAGGTTATAGGAGACGTGTCAGGGATTCGTTGAGTGCGTAATTAGTTGGATTACAGGTAAGTAAACCAGTGAAAACTTTTACAATTATTTCTTGAGCTTTAATTTGTTGTTATTGCTTTGTTTATCATCATATCTGTTGAAATCTCTTTTAGTTGAGTGCTCCAATGCAAGGGAGTTATGGTTAACTTTATCTGTGATATGAGCACTTATTTAGGCGCTGTTGATATTTCTCAGCTGAGTGTACGCTGGGAGCTCTTATCCGGGTCTATGGATATCTTATAATCGTAAGGGTTAGGGATGGTAGGCTGTGTTCTCGTCCTGAACCCGAGTCTTGTAGGTTTTACCTCGACTCAACGACTATTGTTGGAACTCCTTGCAATTCCATTTCGTTACTCAGACACTCACATTTCAATTGAGTTATTTACAGTCTTATACATTTCATGCATTCCTTATTCCTTTCTTCCTATCAACATGAATGTGGACTTATGTTTATTTATTTCGAAATGTTGTATTATTGTTCTGCTTGGCATTACTTACCTGGGGTCATCATTCTTGTATTTGACGGAGTTCAGATCCACAGTCTAGTAAGGAGAAGGCACCGAAGCTTAAGGATTTGCTTTGAGAATACTAGAGCACGTCCTTCTACTTGACTGAGTAGGTGATTTTTGTATTATTGTATATATACATTTTTTGAAACATGGGTTTGGATATGTGAAAGATTTTGGGCATGTATATCTATTGGGTTGTTCTCCTCTGACTTATCATATTTGATGTTATACATATGTGGGGTTTCCACACGCTAGGATGTCTTGTTTATTATGGTTGTAATTAGTTAATTAGTTTGAGCTTTGCTTCCACTACTTTGATAATAATTCGCTAATCAATGTTATATATTGTAAGTGAATGGTAAATAGTAAAAGTTAAGTCTGACTAGGCTTGCGTGACTCATCAAGATGGGCTCAGGGTTTCGCGTAAGTTTAGGCCAGGCGGGGCCCAATTTAGTTTTGAAAACTAGGGCCGCCACAGTTGGTATTAGAGCCGAAGTTTTAAATACTCGACTCTTGAATTAAATCATAAGCCATTAAGACATTAATCAGCAGAAGTTAGGAATGGTTGACTTAGAGTGGAACCCTATGAACCTAACTTAAGTCTTTGTTGGGAAGTGAGGAGAGTTAGGGAAATTAAAACTGGACTATGAGTTATTTGATTAATGTATATTTTATTATCGATAGATATGTCCTGATCAGGAGAATCACTTTCTTTTCAGATAGTGATGGTCGATCAGCCTAGTACGGGTGATGTACAGGGCTAGTTGAATGGCATGTCGCAGAGGATTTCATCGCATGATCAACAGGAGATTCTCAGACTACCGAGAGCTCAGGCAACCGGATCACCGAGTATGCCAACAACTCTAGTTGCTTAGGTTAGGAGTGCTCCGACCGTTCAAGATAAGCCAGCAACACCCACAGTTGTTGTACGACTCGTAGTGACTGAGGAGGCACCTGCATAGACAGAGATAGTACCTCTTACACTAGACACACTGGTAGAGGATGCGCCGAGCACACCGACTGACACTGGTGTTAGAGCGACGCCTAAGGCAAGGTAGGCACGAGAGTTCATGAGACACCAGCCGGTGAAGTTTCATGGGGGAACTAATCTGGAGGCAACGGAGAAGTTTATGAGGAGCCACGAGAAGATCCACGTGGTTTTGGCTACACCGACATATGCAGCCGGGCATTTCTTCATCATGTCAGTTTAGCGAGGCTAATATTTGGTGGCGCACGATGGTAGCGTCGAAGGGTAAGCCCAAGGACTGGGCTGAGTTCAGAGAGAGGTTTCTCAAGAAGTACATTCCTCTTATAGTCCGTAATCGGAAGAGGACCAAGTTTCAGAAAATCAGACAACAGATAGGAGAGTCTGTTATGCTGTACATGGATTGGTACTAGGGTTTGATGGAGTATGCCGATGGAGCAGTCGATACTGATGCCGACCAGGCTTATTATTTACACGGTCTATTGAGTTCGATCGGTTCTGTAGTAGTGACGACAGCTCCGAGTACGCTACATGATGCCTATGAGTAGGCTATGGCTAGTGAGAGCTTTGGGAGCACACGTTCCAAGACACCAACAACGTCGTTAGCACCCTCGCAGTCAATTGAAAGATCTAGAGGTGATAGGAGGAGGAAGAGAGCTAGACATTGGAGGCAGGGTGATAGAGCGCAAAACGTAGCATCAGTTGCGTATTCACCATCTACAACAATTGTACCGGTTGCTCCAGTGCGAGTTACGCGAGTTCACTTCAGCAGCCAGTACAGTCAGGTCCTCAGCAACTGTTTTATCATATGACTAATGGTAGAGTCAGTGGCCAGAGACAGGGTCAGGGTTCCAATTAGGTGCGGAGACAGGGACAGAGGTCTGATCAAGCATAAGAGCAGGGACAGCGGACACAGTATGGGTCAGGATCTCAGAGAGACTGTTGGGAGTGTGGTCAGCTTAGACACTTTGTTAGTGCATGTCCACGACTGGGTCAATGACAACAACAACAGCAGCAGAGCCGGGAATAGGTTCACGCAGTCGCTACACCAGATCCGACTGTAAGCCGTAATCTTATTGAGGATACAATTTTCATTTGCAGTCATATCATGCATGTTATGTTTAATTCAAGCTCTATCGTATCTTTTATTTTGGGTCGTATGGTTGATGATTTGGGTTTAGACCTATTAGACTAGAGAGACCCTTGATCCTTAGTACAACGGATGGGGATAAGATTTTCCCGAACTTGTTGTGTGTTGATTGTTCGTTAGAGATAGAGGGTCATGTCATGCCAGCGGACTTGAGAGTGTTAGAGTTCCTCGAGTTTGATGCATCACTGGGCATGGATTGGTTGGGTGCGTATCATACACAGACCCACTACATCAGTAAGAGAGTCATATTTCAGATTCCAGAGTATCCCGAGTTTAGTTTTCAGGGGACTTCGACTAGTTTGCCTATTACTTGAAGTAGAGTCGCCACTAGCTTAGATATTAAGACTTTTGTTAGTGTATTGGGAACAACGGAGCGAGTTGTGACTAGGTTAGAGGAGGTACCAGTGGTATGCGAGTTTCCTGATGTCTTTCCAGCAGAGTTTCCAGGGTTACCACCGCCTAGAGAGATCGACTTTATCATTGACTTGGTCCCAGGGACCAAACCTGTTTTGATTGCGTCGTACCGAATGGCTCTAAGAGAGTTAGAGGAATTGAGGAGTTAGCTAGATGAGTTATGTAACAACCCCAAATTTTTAACTGACTTGTGTTGCACTTATCAGAAATTGTGACCCGGCTACGTGAATACTGGACAGTATTTCGAACTTTGGGAGTCAACACCGAAGTGATTTTATGATTCTTTGATTGTGTGTATTAGTATTGTAGTATTTTATGGGTTTCGAGCCGTTCGGGCGATATTTAATTGAGTGAGGTTTCGACTAGTTAAACGGGGGATAAAAACAAGTAAAGAGTACAAATAAATAAATTTTTAATTAATTTAATTAATTAGTTGGCGAGACAAGGAAAGACTACGTGCGTTACGAGAGTCGAAACAAGGAAAAACGGACCGAGGAACGTCGTTTGAACGTGGAAGTTGGTTAAATGTGTAACATACGGACTATAAAATAAAAATTATTATTTAAGGGTAACTTCCCCAAACTTCCTCAAAAACTTCTTTGATTTCTTTGATTTTTTTTTCATTTTTTTAATGGTTTCGATGGAAGTTATCGAAGTTGATCAATGTTTGGCGAAACATGTCGAAGTTTCAAGCAACGTTTTGTAAGTTTTAATTAAAATCGATTTACTCCCTCACCTATTTGATCTCTCCCTTAACTACTACTTCCTCAATCACGCTAACGTCTATAACGTTACTAATTATTTTTGAGAAATATAACGTCTATTTAAAACGTTATAAATATAACGTCTATTTAAAACGTTATAATTATAACGTCTATTTATAACGTCTATAATTATTTTTAGAAATATAACCTCTATTTATAACGTTAGATAATTGAGGGAGGGAGTTAGATAATTGAGAAATATAACGTTAACAATTTAAAAGTCAACACTATTTAAGACAAGAAACTAACATTTTCATATCAGATCCGGCCATCAGACCTCATTATCGCTTCGCGGTGGATGTCTTCTACAATAATATGCAGTAGACATGTATGTGAAAATTGAATCATTGAGATTGAAGTATCTAAAAGACTACAAAAAGACTCTTCGATCTGAACTATACCAAGGTTTGCAAGATGCAACAAATGTTGGAGAAGCATGTGCAGATAGAGTAGAAGAATTATTCTTCCATCATCATATAATGGGAGCCTTATAGATATGTACAACCGCTACCAAGATGCAATGGCAATTGTTAGAAGGTAGCGAGAAACTCGGGGATACGCGTTAGGAACGTGAGAGTGTTTACGGGTTGCGATTAGTCAGGTAAGTACACTTGCCTTAAAAAGCATTTGTACGTTTGTAAGCCAGGAAGAAAATGTCATGTGATTCATTATCATTTATTCATTCTTGTTATGCTCTATTATTGGTATTCCATTCTATTTCTTGATGTGTGTTTCCCGGCGTAAGTGTTTTGTCTCAAAAGTACTAGGACCTGCACTAGAGGGATAAACGCGGGCACTCGTGCGCACGAGTGTGTGACCACCCTTAGTGACCGTGTGACACCGAGTACTGGGTGGGTGGGTTCGAGTCCCTTCCTAGTCATAGTTGTGCCTTCGCTTGTGTCGATGCCCGGGAAGACCTCGCGAGGTCTTCGCCGTTATACTATGATTTAGACCACTTATGAGCCTCTTTTGATTCCTTGGAACACACTTGACTTTCGATTGATATCTGTTAGTCTGTTTATCATGCATCTTGTCTATTTAAATTCCCGTCATTTTAATACCGCATGATATTTAGACTGCTTTACTTGTATTATCATGAATTACTGTTATCTTCTTCTGGCATTACATTCGATTTTATTCAGTTACTCACCGTCTAGTTTGTGACGGTGGGTGCGAGATAGGGCGGAGAGCGACAGAAGGGCAAGGGACCCTGCCTAGATGATCTATTGTAATGATTAGCGGCTGGATTTGGAGACTATTTTATAGGTTTCTTATGTTTTGTTTTTATGTATATCGTTTTATATATATATATGCTTTGGGATTATTAAACTCGACAAATTTTGATGAGATTGGTATCATGTACCTTTGCATTTCGAATTGTACATGAATACCCGGGGTTTTCCACACTTATAGAATTCCTCTACTTCCTTTGATTGAGTTATTTCCCCTTTGTTTTAATTGTTTAGTCTTCCACTGTTTACTATTGCAATAACTCTTTCATAAATTACTAAATTGACTAAATTGAAGGCTGACTAGGCTCGTCAAGTTGCCGAGTGATGACTCGGGGCTTGTACGGGTCTAGGCCGAGCGTACCCAATTGCACGGGGAAATTGGGGCCGTCACAGTTGGTATCAGAGCTTAGGCTTCATAATCTTAAGGACAATGTATAGAGTTGTCTAAAAAAAAATTTATGATACCAACATCACAGTTGGTATCAGAGCCTAGGTTTGTGGAGCCTAGGGATGAGGTGTCGGTTATTCTTTAACCTGATACCAACGTCACAGTTGGTATCAGAGCTTAAGGTTATAACGACCTGACTCTTAATTTAAAAAAAAAAACAAACCATTAAGACAGCGGAAGTTAGGAATGGTTGAACTTAGAGTGGAAACCCTATAATCCTTTTAAAAAAACTTAGATGGGGGAGTTCGGGATGAGTCGGATTTAACTTTGTACATATTATAATTGTTGTGTGTACTATATGGTATGCGGTAGCTATGTATTGTTCCAAAGTATCGCTCTCTTGGATTAGACAGCGATGGCGGATCAGGTAGGTTCGAGCGACGACAGCGGGACGGTTGGTTCTCGATTTGTTACTTCGAAGGAGTTTCGCGCTTGGACACAGATTTAAGGATCTAGTGCGGTCACTTTGGACACCTGCACAGGCTACTACGACGCCATCTACCCCAACTACGTTGCTTCCTACGAATACTACTCGAGGAGTCGAGATTCCGATTGCTGCAACGTTCGCGACTCCGATTTCGTTAGCGGCGATACCGGAAGGAGCTATTGTTGCGTCAGTTGCGTAAACTGAGGCTGAAACACCGCCGATAGCACAAGCAAAGGAGATACCTATTACATTAGCTACACCGCGACCAATGCTGAGACTACTTCTGTAACGACTCCAACAAAGAGTTCGGGAGCCACTACCAAGGCTAGGTAGTGGAGAGAGTTTAAGAGGCACGACCGTTGAAGTTCTATGGTGGTACCAACATTAGAGAGCAGAGCTATTCTTGAAAAATCACGAGAAGGTTCACATCATCATCGCTATTGATGAACGCATGAAGGCGACGATCTCTTCGTCAATGTTGCAGGGGGAGGCGGACGATTGGTAGACGATAATTATTGCTACCCGAGGCATCCCGAGCGATTAGGTTGACTTCAAGACCCAGTTTAGTTAGAAATACTTTCCGCCGACTGTCTTTCGAAGCGAAAAGGAACAAGTTCATTGCGTTGAGGCAGAGCGCAAGCGAGTCCGTGATGGAGTTTAGGGTTCAATGTTTCCTTTAGTATGAACTGATTTGGTACATTTCATGTTTGGGTTATAATACGAGAAGACGAAATTAAGACCCTTGTGGGTAGCGTATGTGGTAGAGCGAAACAGGATGTCGACGCTGCTAAGATATTGAATCGCGTATGAGTATTTGTTACCCAAGGTTAGATTTTAGGACGCGTGTTTAGAGCAAACGGTGATGCAATTGATTTCGAGAAGATTTAAGTCGTGAGATCGTTTATGCATTCGAATATCTGAAAGTTTGCAAGAAGAACTGATCAACCCACGACCTGGAGTGAGTTGCGATCGTGTTCGCGCTGAGGATATGAGAACGTCACCAGTACGATGCTCGTTCGAGTTATGTAATGATCCTGAGAGCTTGAAGCACCTATTCATTCAGAGGGAGCTGAACCTGACACAAAAGCTTTGGTCTAAGTTCGTGACGGATTACAACTTTTCGTTTTGCGTAGCATCCGAGGAAGACCAATGTTGTTGCTGATACTTTGAGTCGCAAAGGATTAGACGCAGAGGTAGTCGTGTGTCAAAGAACCTACGAGCGTGGTTTACGTGAGGTAGCTGAGTTGATGAGTTCAACGGATGTGCCGATGACTACCATGACCTAGATACGTGGTCAAACGATGTTGCAGACCATCTCATTTGGCATTGTGCGTGAGGGACAGCAAGGCGATGCGTCATACCAGCGGTGCAGTGAGATGGTGGATAGTTCAGATTGCCCAGACGAGTCGGTCGACGACTCATGCTAGAGGTATCGCGGCGACCTGGGGTTTCCATTGGTGGCTGATGTGTGTGAAGAGTTACTTCAGGAGATTCATGTTTCGATTTTGTTGTGTATCCGGGTCGACCTAAGATGTGCACCGATATGCGACATTCTTTTGGTGGCCAGGGATGATTTTTGAGGTGTCGGAGTTGTTCGAACGTGTGACATGCCAGCGCGTAGAGGCTGGGCATCGATGATCTGGAGGACTACTATAGCCCCACCCATTTTTTGATGGAATTGTGTACATATTGATATGGATTTCGTTAGTGGTTGCCCCAATCTCCTCGTGGTCACGATAACATCTGGGTAGTCGTGAATAGTTTTGTTTGAGACTTAAGAGTGCCCAGTAGTGGCAGAAGAAATACTTGTCGAGTATCACGATGAGCTTCAGTATGATTCGGGGAGACTATAAATATCTGAAGGTCTCTCCACTGAAGGGTCACGAACAGTTTGGAGTCAAGAAATGACTCACTCTGAGTTTTTATCGATCTCGTTAGGAGCTGCGAAGAGTCGTTAATCTAGTTTACTTATTAGATTAATTTCGGGGACGAAATTTTAATAAGTGGGGGAGACTGTAACAACCCCAAATTTTTAACTGACTTGTGTTGCACTTGTCAGAAATTGTGACTCGACTACGTGAATACTAGACAGTATTTCGAACTTCAGGAGTCGACACCGAAGTGATTTTATGATTCTTTGATTGTGTGTATTAGTATTGTAGTATTTTATGGGTTTCGAGCCGTTTGGACGATATTTAATAGAGTGAGGTTTCGACTAGTTAAACGGGGGATAAAAACAAGTAAAGAGTACAAATAAATGAATTTTTAATTAATTTAATTAATTAGTTGGCGAGACAAGGCGAGACTACGCGCGTTACGAGAGTCGAAACAAGGAAAAACGGACCGAGGAATGTCGTTTGAACGTGGGAGTTGGTTAAATATGTAACATACGGACTATAAAATAAAAATTATTATTTAAGGGTAACTTCCCCAAACTTCCTCAAAAACTTCTTTGATTTCTTTGATTTTTTCATTTTTTTAATGGTTTCGATGGAAGTCATCGTAGTTGATCAATGTTTGGCGAAACATGTCGAAGTTTCAAGTAACATTTTGCAAGTTTTAATTAAAATCGATTTACTCCCTCACCTATTTGATCTCTCCCTTAACTACTACTTCCTCAATCACGCTAACGTCTATAACGTTAGTAATTATTTTTGAAAAATATAACGTCTATTTAAAACGTTATAAATATAACGTCTATTTAAAACTTTATAATTATAACGTCTATTTATAACGTCTAATTATAATGTCTATTTATAACGTCTAATTATTTTTGAGAAATATAACCTCTATTTATAACGTTAGATAATTGAGGGAGGGAGTTAGATAATTGAGAAATATAACGTTAACAATTTAAAAGTCAACACTATTTATGACAAGAAACTAACATTTTCATATCGATCCGCCATCGACCTCATTATTATCGCGGTGGATGTCTTCTACAATAATATGCAGAGACATGTATGTGAAAATTGAATCATTGAGATTGAAGTATCTAAAAGACTACAAAAAGACTCTTCGATCGAACTATACCAAGGTTTGCAAGATGCAACAAATGTTGGAGAAGCATGTGCAGATAGAGTAAAAGAATTATTCTTCCATCATCATATAATGGGAGCCTTATAGATATGTACAACCGCTACCAAGATGCAATGGCAATTGTTAGAAGGTAGCGAGAAACTCGGGGATACGCGTTAGGAACGTGAGAGTGTCTACGGGTTACGATTAGTCAGGTAAGTACACTTGCCTTAAAAAGCATTTGTACGTTTGTAAGCCAGTAAGAAAATGTCATGTGATTCATTATCATTTATCCAGTCTTGTTATGCTCTATTATTGGTATTCCATTCTATTTCTTGTTGTGTGTTTCCCGGCGTAAGTGTTTTGTCTCAAAAGTACTAGGACCTGCACTAGAGGGATAAAACGCGGGCACTCGTGCGCACGAGTGTGTGACCACCCTTAGTGACCATGTGACACCGAGTACTGGGTGGGTGGGTTCGAGTCCCTTCCAGTCATAGTTGTGCCTTCGCTTGTGTCGATGCCCGGGAAGACCTCGCGAGGTCTTCACCGTTATGCTATGATTAAGACCACTTATGAGCCTCTTTTGATTCCTTGGAACACACTTGACTTTTGATTGATATCTGTTAGTCTGTTTATCATGCATCTTGTCTATTTAAATTCCCGTCATTTTAATACCGCATGATATTTAGACTGCTTTACTTGTATTATCATGAATTACTGTTATCTTCTTCTGGCATTACATTCGATTTTATTCAGTTACTCACCGTCTAGTTTGTGACGGTGGGTGCAGATAGGGCGGAGAGCTAGCAAGGGCAAGGGACCCTGCCTAGGTGATCTATTGTGATGATTAGCTGGATTTGGAGACTATTTTATAGTTTTCCTTATGTTTTTGCTTTTATGTATATCGTTATATATATATATATATATATGCTTTGGGATTATTAAACTCGACAAATTTTGATGAGATTGGTATCATGTACCTTTGCATTTCGAATTGTACATGAATACCCGGGGTTTTCCACACTTATAGAATTCCTCTACTTCCTTTGATTGAGTTATTTCCCCTTTGTTTTAATTGTTTAGTCTTCCGATGTTTACTATTGCAATAACTCTTTCATAAATTACTAAATTGACTAAATTGAAGGCTGACTAGGCTCGTCAAGTTGCCAAGTGATGACTCGGGGCTTGTATGGGTCTAGGCCGGGCGTACCCAATTGCACGGGGAAATTGGGGCCGTCACAAGTTACTAGAGTTAGATTTCATCTACCTAAGCATGTCACCCGAAGGACCACCGATTTTGTTTGTCAAGAAGAAAGACGGTAGCCTGAGGTTGTGTATCGACTATCGACAGTTGAACAGGGTGACAGTGAAGAATAAGTATCCACTTCCACGCATCGACGACTTGTTTGACCAGTTGACATGAGCTTAGTGGTTCTCAAAGATAGACTTGAGATCTGAGTATCACCAGCTAAGGATTAAAGTGGAGGATAGGGAGAAGACTGCTTTTCGCATTCGATACGGGCATTATCAGTTCACAGTCATGCCTTTTGGGCTGACTAATGCACATGCGATGTTTATCGACCTGATGCATCGAGTGTTGAGACAGTTTCTAGATTACTTCATTATCGTATTTATCGACGATATCTTGATCTACTCAGGACTCATGAGGATCACGATGAGCATCTCATATTGGTGTTGCAGATTCTGAAAGAGCACAAGTTATACGCCAAGTTCAGTAAGTACAAGTTTTAGCTTGCGAAGATCGAATTTCTAGGACACATCGTTGGAGCAGGCGGAGTGTCAGTGAACCCCGCTAAGGTCAGAGTAGTTGATTGGCCTACACCGAGATCAGTGTCAGATATTCGCAGTTTCCTTAGTTTGGAGGGTTATTACAAGCGATTTGTACGTAACTTCTCGAACACTGCAGCACCTATGATGCAGTTGACGAAGAAGGACGTGAGATATCACCTCCATTATATTTGAATCGACGACTGAATCACCAATCGAGCTCTCACCGCGGCAGATAGGGTTCTCCACTGTAATATGTGATCGTTCAATGAACCATGAAAGATAGTCTAGTTTGCAATCCTACTCCAGAACTACCTTATCTCCTCGACCTTCTAATGATATGACATTATTATGGAACCTTTCCCATATCTCGGGTTTGGAAGTTGTACTTGACAATGTACTAGAAGGCAAAATGTCCTCGACTAGCTCAAATTGGCTTGTAAGGAGGATCCATAATTCCTTGAATATGACTGAATTGTCATAGGAACCTGTCCGAGTGGTAAGGCTCAATCACATCCATGTACTTGATGCAACCAGTGTAGAATGCAAAGACCGAAACACCATTGGTCCTTAACTCGGAGTAAGGGTCCCAACTCACCTAAACCAAATATATCATATTAAATGTTATTCACGATAGCAACAAATTAAGTGAAAATTGATAATTTCAAAATGTCAATCAAATCTCATTTGGTTGTAAGGTATCCAAGTTTCTGCGAATAGTATGAATGTAATTATCGCCCAATCCCTGGTGTGATTTAGGGAGTCGTCTACAAACACGAGGAAGGGTATCCGTGTACTTTGCATTTAACCATGCAAGTCCCAAATGGAAATGATCGTAGATCCACCCCTAAATTACGGTAAACAATATTGGGTTAATTAAGATCAATGTATTAATTGTCACTACTAGTAACAAAAATAAGTCCCAAATTTATGTTACCTCCAACAAAATCAAGTAGCCAGCATTCTGAGAGACATCAACACGTGACACGACATCGAGCTGACAATATAAGTAGGCAAGAGTAGCTGCACCCCATGCATACAAACTAATTAACATCGTCAAAAGTCTCTAGAAATTTGAGCAGTGCAACGGGGACCCTCGATCCAGTCTTGTTGGCAAACAATGTGCACGACAACATGTAAAGTAAGTAGGCATGGGTCGTGCACTCTACTTTCGGTTATTGAGGGTTGTCTTCCTTCTTTGGACATCATCGCCTGCACAACCAAGATTTTCTAATAGTGAGAGTTGTTGACTTATCAAGCTCATCCTCGGCATCAACCTTTGACACTCCTAGCAATTTTTGGAGCAATGTAAGGCATTCCTCACGATCAAGGTCATCCTCTACCGCAACAACCTTTCCAGTTACTGGAATCTTTAAGAGCATGCTCACGTCCTCCAAAGTAATCGACATTTTACCAAACAAAAGGTGAAATGTGTTTGTCTCAGGATGCCACTTCTCCATAAAAACTGAAATCAACAACTTATTGCCCTTAGGGTAGGGGCAGTCGGTGAGTGCACTTAACCCGAACTTTTGAATGATCCTCGGTAGGGCGGCAGTGTCAGGGTAGCAAGCCTATAAATCTCACTCAGCTAATTGGGCATCGTGATTTATGCACTTCAACAATGGTCGATGCTAAAAGATCAATAGGTAACTACATTAGTAATACAATTCGATATGAGACAAATTATGACATAAATACAATGCTACATTGGAAAGAAAGTGTTACCTCATTTCGCCAAATCGCTGCCACCACATGATCCTGGATGCTTAGTAACAGGGTTTGGTCGGATGGCCTACCCGGGAAAGGAGTCGACATGTCTTCTATCGCAACCTTCTTTTTGCCACGACCATTCTTAGCAACATCCTTCTTGTTATTAGCTACCGTGGTACTAATTGTCTTTACTAATTGTCTTTGCACTATCTGTCTTGCCCCTAACTAGTTCGCTACTCTTGGCACTGACTATCTTGGCACTAGTACTAACCGTCTTGGTAATGTCTCTCTTGCCATGATCAGTTTTATCAATTTTCTCACTATCACGATTAGGGGTGCACACGGATTGCACTAATCAGCGGATCGGTCCAATTAAGATCAATTATCACTAATTGGTTCGATTTTTTGATCCCTTGGATTGGATTGGATTGAAAAATCAATAATCTGACTGGACTTGATCGGATTACGAATTCTACATTTAAAAACTATGGATCCAATCCGATCTAATCCATTTATCACATCACCACATATACATATTTCATCATATGTACTATAGTATCTCGAAGAGCATCAACTCAAACTATCAACTCTATGCTATATCATAACTCAAAGACTTTGCTTGTTCTTGCATCTTTTATTACACTTCAGACATTTTTTTGTGGGTTGTATTTTACAATGTGCACTTTTTTGTGCTTTTGTTTGGGTATATAGTGGAGTTTGTGGATGACATTTTTATTTATGTAGGAACTTGCATTTTGAAGGCTCTTGTGATGACAAATTTGTGGGAAATATGCTATATATAAATTTGTGAAATCTACATTGCAAATTTGTCAATCATGATATGTATAATTTTTGTGATTCATTTGATTAAATTTAATTTCATGAATTTTTGGATAGGAAAACGTCAATCCGTGAAACTTGATCCAGCCCAGTCTGCGTTTTGTAAATTGGATCGAGTTGGATTGATAAATTATTTGGACTGGATTGGACTACAATTTTTCAATCCGTAATAATTGGATTAAATTGCAGATTGATCCTAATTGCACTGGATCCAATCCGTGTGCACCCCCATTCACGATCATCATTACCATCACCCTTACTATCAGACTCACAATCATTATCACCATCACCATCACCATCACCATCCTCTTCACTGTCACCGTCTCCATCATCCCCTCCTTCGTCTTCTTTACTGGCCTCACCTCAACTTTCACTATTGCTAGACTCATTGTGGTCTCCATCACCATCATGGTCTTCTTCACTAGTCTCACCATCTCCACTAGACTCACTTCTTTCCACATCAAACTCTACATCTTTTGCACCCTCATCTACATATGAATGATCCTCTCTCAATTTCTTCACCCTCACCTTTCGAGCACGTTTCACAATAGGTTGCTCCATTTTTTTCGTCTTCCTATGAGATGTTGTTTGGGCAATCCTACCATGGAAAACAACTTCCTCCCCTTTTCTACTAATGCTAACACTCGCTTCTTCCCGTGTAACAAGACTTTTCTTGCGGGCCATTCCTCACTGAAAGAGCAAACACGTATAATATCAGCCAATTTTATGTGTAGAAGAAACCAAAAAAAGACAAAAAATACATTTTTACTATATGTACGGAGACAGTGTACCGAGGTAAAGACCTTAAACTCAGTTCCTTGTAATCAAAACAATGTCCTACACTCGGTGACATAGCACCGAACCAACTCCTATCCCACCTTCACAATTACTTCGACACTCATATACCGAGAAAATGTCTTACACTCGATCAGTACCCATCGAATATCTGGCAATACATTCGGTTACTCCTAATAGAACTGGAGGGTTATTTATTTGCTCGTATAGAGTACACATACCGAATTATATCACTTAAACTCGAGACGTACCAACTGACGTTTACTTAATACAATCACTACCATTATACCGAACACGATGCATGCACATTATAATTTCAAAATCAATACCTAGTGACCGAAACAAAACATGTGCACTGGTCCTTGAACCACCGAACATTAACGAACACAAGCCCCGCCTAGAAATCGATGGAAATTGCTACAGAACCGCTAATATAAAAGAACTTATAAACAACAATATCATCAAATTTAAAGGGTAACTAACTACACCAATTGATCCTTGCACTTCGGTTATCTTTTCAACTTCCAATCAACCAAAACGTGACCAACGATACAAAATATGATACAATCAATAATGGAGACGACGAAATCAACGATGGCAACAATGCCTTCGCACTCTCGGATCTTGAGATTAGAAAGAATTAAGTATAGGTTTTTACGTTTCGAAGTGGGGTGAGGTTGAAGTGCGTTGAAAGGGATGGAGGGCATTTTGGGGCTTTCACACAAAAAGTTGGGAGTGCCCTAATGAATCGAAATTCAAATTAGGGGTACAATAAAAAATTGGAGTGCACTTCCTAAAAGGCGAGGTACACTTAGCTGAACTCATTAATAATTGTAGAAAAATATTTTAGTGACAACCTTTTACTACAACCTTAACTTACTGAGGTCCTCGAATTTTACATTGTAACCTCAAAAATCAAGGGTCAGTTGTCTCAAAAAAGATGAAGGGGCAATTGAGACATTTCAGGCAAAACAAAGTCAACCTGACTAATCAACCCAATGTACAGGGAGCTTGTATTAATTATTACTAATTAAGATCCATTTACAGGCCAAAGAAGTTGACTCGACTCTAGAGTGTTTTGAAGAAACAATCATCTTCTCCAAAGATAAAACAAAACAAATACTAGATCGAAAGCTTTTGCAACATCACTTCAAGGAAAAGAAGATGGATCAGAGCATGAAGGGGTTTGTTATTGGAGTGATTGGCGCACTGATAACCTTCTCTGCATATTCACAGACCATGGTCTCCACCACTAGTTGCATCACCATCGGCTTCCTCGTTCTCATGTTTGGTCTACTTGTAAAAGAAGGTCTCATTTACATTTGAATTATTGTTGGTTTATCAGTCATGTTATATGTTTTCTTTCCAAGATCCTCTTTGGGGTGAATTTTACAATTGAATGAGAGTGTTGCTCAGTTTTAATAAAAACATGATGCAAGTCTGTCTTTTTCTCTCTTTTGCAAGTCAATTTTCAAGAGTAAGTTTAACTTCTTCTTTTGATATTGTGGTGACCTCACGATAAGTAAGAAGATTCAAACTTATAACCTCTAAAGACGAAAGTGAACAACAAATAAAATCGCAACCCTATATCAGTGCTACGTCAAGGGTGAATTATTTGAACTGTAAAGTTTGTAGAAAAAAAGGTAAATATACGTTTGCTTTTCTTCAAATTATCAGAAGAGGCTCTATGTTTCGAAGAAAGGCAAGACATATATACTTAATGGTATTATGTTTTCAAATCATTAAAGAAAGAAGAAAACAAGTTTCTTATTCAACCTTCAAAACAGAACACCATTGAATTATATAGAGCGTATTTTTGCAATTTTTCAAGGGCTTGTAAAACTTTGAAATAAAATCAAGAAAAACATCTTTTCAGTACAGAAAACATATGTACTCCAATTTGGATGGCACATTTGAAATTGAGCTAGTGCTGTGTATTTTGTGAAATTAGGAAATGGAGGCCACCTAACCAAGTATACAAGTCAAAACTAGCAGATCACGGAGAGATACCTGTTAAATTTTTGCCGTCCCCTTCTTTGTCCATTAATACAATATTCCTTGCCCTATAATTGGCAAGAAAGAGTCAATAAAAGTTGGGCACAATGTAGTTGCAATCTTTACAAGTTAATTTAGATATCTTCCTATATTGAGATAAACACCTAATATAAAATCCATGTTTGTAAACAGAACAGCCTCAAAGATACAAATTCAATGAACCAACTAAGTCCTCAGCAGTGCCATGAAAAGATTTAACTTGGGCAATCAAAACTAGAGGTATACCTGCCAGAACAAAGTAAAATGTTAGGACTGCAACTCATTTTCAAACACAAGAAAGATTTATATCCAATCAAAACGAAGAAGTGCTTTGTTCTCCAAAGGTACTAGCTCAAGTATATCAGTAAATATTAAGAGCTAGATCATTTTTTGGTCCCAAAAAGAAATCTTGTGTTATACATCCAAATAAGAAATAAGGCACAAGTTTCCTAAGATAATTACAGCCCAAGTATGTCACAACTCTAAGAGAAATCATAGCTGTATTTTTTCTTTATTTCCCACATGGTGTTTGAAGCCACCATCTCTCTTAAGAAGAACTGAGTCCCTTGCCACTCGAACCAATTGATTTTTGGTATCATAGCTCTATTTTGATCCCCTACAAGTTCTTACATGTGAATCAAAGCACACAAAAGAGAAGCACTTAAATAAAAGATAAGGTAATATATACATTGAGAACTTACATCATTTATGACCACTTCCCAACATCCATATATCTTCAAAATCATCATCATCGTCATAAATCTAGCATGATAGAAGGAAGCACAAGCGTAGCCAAAGACAACTTGCCGACTGGCTTCTTTTCAAGAGAAACATTAACTTGTCTCAACAACAATAAAAAATCAAAATGAAACCAACAACTTTTTGACACCATGTACACATCATTAATACTTTAATGAGGTTCATACATATAAACATTCCCTTAAATCCATGATGACACATTCATGTTAATCTAAAAGAAAAAACAAGTAAACCAAAGATGGGGGTCCAGTAAAGCAAAGCCGGCAAGTCATCCTTGGCTGCACAAGACATAAACTTCCTTCCACCATGCAAGATATTTGATGAATATCAACACAAATGCTTGAATGCGACATGCTTCATACATCATATATGCATATGAACGCCATATGATCCATCCATCCATTCATCAACAATCACTCATACCCTCTAAAGTATAACATGTACACACATAAATGAAGCCTTGAAGCATGATCTTTGGTTTCCAAACAGAGGACTCTGTTTTGAAACAGAGGAATTTCATCATTTAAAAAACAAATAAGGGATATTGCCCTTGAAGGAAAGGGAAGGTCTGAGAGGCACATAAGTTTGAGATGAAGCCCATTGGCCTGAGTACCCTTCTTGCAGAGAGGGATACATTTAAGTAGTAGTGGTTATATATACTATATATAAAGGGAGATGGAAGGAATGGATGGTTTTGGATGGTAGAGTAGGGTTTGGTTTGGCCCCTCATAAAAGAAAGAGAGCTGTGAAAGAGTGGGTGAAAGAGAGGTATGTACTGTATGTCCTTGTGAGATTTGTGATCTGTTGAGATTTGACGCTGCATGGGGATGGGGTGCTAAAACCAAGGCACATTAAGCAGCCCAAGGATCTGTTGCTATCAAATAGGGTTCCCAATAGATCTTCCTCAGAGTCAGGTTTTTCAATCATCTACTCCTCAGCATTGCACAAGTTATCAGATCTATGTGGCTCAATTTCCAAACACGTGGAACTACATTTTGATGACACACCACATGGGCATCTCAAAAGAGTTCAAATATTGGCATTCAAAAAGCCCCCTCACTATCAAACTAAATTGCATTGAAATGAGAAGTGGGGAAACAAAACTTTTGATTCTCCCACTAACGGGAAGATACCTTATTCAAAGGAAAATGATTTGGTGACTCGTTTTAAGACACCCGAATCAGGGCAGAGCCAGACTTTAAATGAAGGGGGCCAATCTTACTTGTATCGCCAAAATTAAATGTTTTTACATAATTATCGCATAGCTACACAAGTTTTTTTCTCTCTACTTTTACATGTGATGAAAGATTTTTTTTTTTTTTAATAAGAGAAAGAGTTTGATTCGTGTAACTGACGTCAATTAATTGGAGATTGAGGCTTTGTCATTATTTTTTTTTTGAAGAGAAATCGAAATTTCATTAATCATTCATGGCTCAATACAGAACCATACATAGAATCAAGTAAATTGACTCGCTAATCTTATTTATGCAAACAAACTGCCATTAATTTGATTTTTTTTCGAAATTGAAGCAGTTTGATAATTAGGGACTGCTCTCTACACCGTTGAAACTCATGACAATACTCAAAGGTACTAAAATCATAAAGCGAATAACAAAACTTCTCAACAAAGAGAAGACCTAAAACTTTTCAACAAGAAGAAGAAAATCAAAGACTTCCAACTAGGGAAGAAAACTAACTATAAAGTAATAATTAAAGATAAATCAATCTAGCACGCCGCACAAATCCACACAACACTGTGGATGAAGATGCACCACAACAAATATGAACCAATATCTACAAATCTGATTAGATCTATTGTTTATTGAATGAACAAAGAGAAAAAAGGGATTTGATTGGAACCATCACTGATCGTTGAGAGAATCGACGGTGGTTCAAGAACAAAAATCACAAAAATGAATCAAAAAGAATTTTAGGGTTTTGGAGAGTAGGCAAAAACTTCTTCGACCACCCAATCTAGTTTTTTATGTTGAGGCTTTGTTGTTATTCTTTATTTTTGTCAATTCTCAGCTATTTTTATTTTTCTCTCAATTACACCCTATTAGTCGTTTGCAACTTATTAACTTCTCTTTCTTATGATCCATCTATGAGGCCATAGAGTATTAGAAGTTTTGTAAATACTTATGCATAAACACCATAAAACAATGACATGCGTGGATATATAATAAGGAATTCGTCTTAAAAAAAAAAAAAAAAACAAGGAATTCATATTAGTTGACCTAACGTATTTGGAATTAGTAGATTTGATTTGTTTTGCTTTGTTTTGTTGTTGGTGTCCATCCTGGGTGTCACAAAAAAAATCAACCTAGCATTTTTTTTCGCGATTGGTTGATATGGTACTTGGGATTTGTCAAGTAAATGAACACAAAAGCCGCCTCTTTCAAAAAATAAAACCATAAAACCTCTCTTTTTTATTCAGCACTTTCTGTGATTTTATTTTTTGAGCCACCGTCGATTTTCTCTTTTGATCGGTTGTGGCTCCAATGGTATCCCTTTCCTTTTTGTTCGTCAAATAAAATAGATCTTATTATATTTGAATTCAATGAGTAGTTTTTTCGTGTTACAGTTATCAAATTCAACATTGACACAAGTCGAATCTTTAACTCTACATCTTCATTGGCGCTTGTGTATGGATTTGCGTTTACGACCATTAGATCCAAACTTTTCGTTGGTATTTTTTTATTAAAATAAGTAGTTTTTCTCTCTTATTAGAAGCCTTAAATTTCCTTCTCTAGTTGAAAGTTTGATTTTCTTCCCTTATTAGAAGTTTAATTTTTTGGGAGTTTAGGGTTAGTAGACAAGTAAATGAGGTTGCTCCTATAATGATGCGGTTTTCTTGTACATATGCTAGCCAAATGGCCAAATGTATGCCTCTTGATGAGGTAGCTATGGTTGTACTCAATGATCTTTGTTGAAATATGTATACAACTTTTTTATCAAAAAATATTGCTTATTTAATGTCAAGTAAGCGATAAGCACAATCAATCTTCTTCCGAAGAATTACTAAATTACGTTGTTGAGATGATAGTGTATATATGGGTTATGAATGTGACAATACATATCTTTTTATGGTTGCGTTATGGTTTTATTTCCTTTACAGTTGTACACGGATAAATGCCGAGCAATTTAATGAAAAAGGAGAGGCTGGGGAAAGAAAAGAGATGCATATAAAAAGAGGGATTTAATTGTTTTGTATAGCATTTATGATTGAAAGACACTAACAGCTCCTCCAAATTGACTACACAACTAGTACTACGTGCCATGACTTGTGATAGTCCTAGAACAAGATCTAGAGATTGACATATCTTAGATATCAAATGTGATTAGAGCTATAAAATAAGTCTTATTTACCTAGAAGAAATGAGTCGAGTAGTTAAAGCCCGTTGCACCTTTTATACATAAGTCCCAAGAACGCTCATTTTCAAAAGTCACAACCCTTGCAAGTCTTGTAGAAAGTCGATCCGCACTAGTCCCCACCATATATACCTAGTAGTAACACTAAATAAACATGTAGTATCAAGAAAACACATTTCAGAGTCACAATTAGTATAAATCCCAAATGCAAAACATACAGATCCCAAGGCACACACTAGTCATTGTAGCAATTTATTAAGTTAGAAATGTCCTTATCATATATGGTGCCATTTTGGATTTAAGACTGACGGAATCAAAGCTTCTACAAGCTGTAGATTAACAAATCCAACCAACTTTCCTTATTAAGATCCCACAACACCCGGAAAGACAAGTGGCTCTCCCAACCAACCGCATCTATTTTAATGGCAACTACATCACGTAAGCTCTACTTGCATGAGCTCCAGTCCAACCAGGGCCGCTTTGGGGCAGTCGCCCTTTTCCAGTTCAACCAGGGCCGCCCTAGGCCCCCATTTAGTATGAGGCCCCAATTTAGCCATGTACAAGTATTAGTATATTTTTCGTTTTTGATGAACATAATGTGTATTTTCACTTAATTACTAGAAATTTAACCATCTTATTGTGTGCTATCTATTTTTATCGCGTATGTATTCCGAGGCACATTGCACGACACACAAACAGATAAGTTAAGTTTATGAGTTACAATTTACAAAAACATTTATTATATTTTTAATCTTTTTCTCACAAAACTGCAGGGAAGAAAACATGGTTTTTTCGTTTCTCTTAATTTACGAATGCAACTCAATTATCAATATATTAGATGCTTACTATCAAGCTTACAATCAGTATATTATATTCTTGTAAAATCTGCTCTCTTTAATTTATATTTTTTTATATTTCAACAAATGTATAGTGTGTATTCTAATAATGCTTGAATTGCGTATATTTTATACAATTAAGATAGATGGCTTTTTTTTTTTTTTTTACTTTCAGGAAATTTATATAAATTTTTACTTCAAAAAATATATATTGATGAAGCTTAGATAAACTATTACTTCAATAAAGTATTGTTTAAAGTCATTATAGACTATAAAAATAATAGAATTTATATTTATTTTTAAGCGAGCTAGTTAATCAAAATTAATATTATAATAATTTACTTATAATTTTGTAAACTAGAATTATATATTTGCTCCATATAACAATTTATAAAATTTTATAATGTTAGAGTAACACAATTAGATACATTATATACAAAATACTTTTTAAGACAAATAAGTATTGTAGTAATACTTATATTAATTGACATATAAGTATTGTTAATTTTTTAAAATCACATATTGACATATCATAATATATTACGTTGGTAAAACTTAATCAATATATAATTTCTATATCAAAACATATTGTTAATTTTGAAAAATCATATGTAATGATTTACTAAATAATATATAAACTTAATAATGCAACAACCAACATATATTTAATTATATGCAAAATTTACATAATAATATTTTTATGTATTAATTATGCATTTAATATATGTTGATAATGTAATTATAAACAACAGTTTTTATGTTGTAAAATATTTTTATTGAAGGCCACATTTTAAAATTTTGCCCAAGGCCCCCACAATGAAGAAGCTTCCAAACGTGACTTATGAGGCTGTTGAAGTGGAGGAGCAGCCTAAGTACTTCGGTTCTATGCATATTGATAAGCAAAGTGGAAGTTCTCTGTTGGTTTCAAGGTGGTTTCATTTGTGTTTGTTGAATTCCCTTGAATACCTTTTTTAGATGGATTATATAGTATTGTTTTGGGATTAAATATCAGATCAGACTTCCAAATGTATGACATTCATTCCTCTTCACACTCATAGGCCAAAATATTTAGATTTGGTTGCTTCATTTTTGCGTGGCTTGGATGTGGATGAGGTCAACCTTTTATTACAAACAATAAAGCCTGGATTAGAGGTTATTCTATTTTCTACATTGATCACTTTCTTCATGTTCTCCAAGAAGCTTGTGCGGGTTCTTTTTCTTGGTTTCATTGTGGTTTACATAGCGTCCTAAATATTGCAGGATGGTGGTCTGATTCAGAAAAAGGCTTACAAAATTCTTTCTGCCATCCTAAAGGTATTCATTTCACTGGAAGGAAGTCTGGTTTTCTTTTCTTTTTTTGTTATCCTGTATCTATGATTCTATCTTCTTTACTGAATGAAATGGTTAAGCATCGTATAAAGAGAGGAAAAAGAAAAATCCTGATTTCCTTCTACTTTCTTAATTTTGGTATTCTTTTCCATTTATTAAGATAATCAAATGCTTTCATTGTTTTGCAATGTTTTGTACCTTGTTTGTTTTGTTTGTGATAAGACCCCTGCGTAGCGAGTTTTTGACCATTGGTTGCAAGAGTGAGAATAATAAACGATCACGCTATGTGCACCCTGGTATCCTCTCAAGGCACCCCAACCTTTTTTTTATTATTTATTATTTTATTTTTTATGTTGGTTCTAAAAGAAAATGACACATTTGGGTGGGGTGCCTATTGGGGTGCCCTGAGTAATTGGTGGTGTGCCCATAGCGCGACACTGCATTAAACGACATTACATTTTAGATCTCGATGGGAAATGACCAAACCTATGGTCTCGGATACACAGGATCGAGATATACACACATGTCTCGGCACAAGGCCACCGAGATCACTTGTATATTCTCGGTGCTCAACCATCGAGTTAGGTGTTTGACTACCTTTATTCTGGTGTCTGTTGGTATAGACCAACACTGTAATACAGAGTCTCGGCAAGACATGACCGAGACCACTTTAACATGTGTCTTGGGTAGTGAGGTGCATTGCTTCACATAGCGCGACTCTAGGGGTGTGTTAGAGTGAGAGGGATCATCGCCAACTAAGGAACAAACTCATTTCACGAAAACCCGTAGCGCATGAACCTATGCTACCTAGACTTGGGTGTTGGGTGGTGGGTGTGGGTGTCTAAAGGTCAAACATGCCTATTCTCTAATTCAAAGACATGAGGATTCAGCAAAAAGTTTCATAAAGTTTAGACATATATGGTTAGATATATGACTATATGTACCATTGCATATAATCTAGAGTATGCACCTATATCCTTTCTTATTTTCCATTTCTTATTCTACAATAGGAAGATCTTGTTTTTTTTTTGTACGTTTTGAGTTTTCTTTATACAAAGACTTTTAAAATAGAGTATCTGATTTTTTTTATACATGTCAGACTCTTTTCAAGTGTCCAACATAGATACTTTGGGTTAGAGTGTTAGTGAAGAGTTTGAGTAACATAGATATGAACGATTAGTTTATTGTAGTAGGGTTTCTGTTAAAGAGAGATTTCTTTTTCTTCTTAGTAATAACCCAGTTTGTAATTCTGTTCTAATAGTGTGATTTCCATTTTTCAAGTTCAATTGGAGTATCGATCTTATCTGTTTATTGTGTTTAAATGACTTGGCTAATGATCTCGTACCTTCCCTGCATTGCCACCAACTGAAAGAACTGTTGTATTTTTTTTTTATTTTTACACTTTTTTCATATCCAAGGGTATAAATGCCTCTCATTGGACTATTACCTTGTGATTGTGTATGGGTCTCATATACTCATTGATCAAGAACTCCCCAGGGGACTGGGAAAGTGAGGCGAGGTAAGTGATGCGGGGTGCAGATTGGATTAGGATTTAGATTCTTCTAGCTTCCATATTTATATTTACATTTGAGGAATTATAGATCTGAATGAATTTTATTTGTTTCTCATTTTTGGTTTTTGATTTTGTTTTAATGAGCGTCTAAAAATAAAGTGTTTAACAGAATTTTAATTTCTCTAGGAAGTTTTATACTTTTATTTTGATATAGGTAGAATGAACAGCTTACCATTTTTGAAGGGTTCTGTTTATGTTATATAGATAAAGAGCTCCTTTATAAGATTAGTGACATCTTATCTTCCTGTCCTTGTATAGTAGAAATTTTCCTTGATTATTTATTTTTTTTCCTTGTTATATATCAATGTTGCTTTTCTCTAAGTTTGGATCTATTGATTCACATGCTTCGACTACAGTAGTAACTAGTAAGTAATTATTCCTGGTGCTTGTGGTACTTGTCCATTCGCAAAAGGGGACAAGTTTTTGGATATAACATGACTGTAAATATTACTAGCTTGCTGTTGTTATTCTTCCTCTAATCTTCTTATTGTATATGTATGTCTAGGACCATGTTGACTTCCTTTCAGCAAAGCTTGATGATTTGCTCCAGCTAATGATTAAAGTTCTTCCTCACTGTCATTTTTTAGCCAAAGTGTCATAGACTAGACTGCTTGTACTTGCTACTTGTCCATGTAGCTTAGGTATTTGGCTAAATTTCAGTATCTTCTTTCTTGCTCTGAGAAAATCCCATCTTTTATTTTCACTTAAATTTGTTGTTCGGTGGCATGCAGCTTCATTATTTGATAGCTTTAGATTGCCTATTTATTTTCAGGATACACAAGAGCCGAGGAAGCACGAAATTATCAGCTCTTTCCTAACTGAAATTGTTCTTGCACTGAAAGAGGTATTTTTTAATTTGTTTTTTGAGCTAGTGGAACAATATCATATTATATATTTATCAAAATTGGCACTTCCCATGTTTATCATGTAATAAAGATGCCCTCTTTCAAATCTAATATATTCCACTAAGCTTTTGGTATGCCCATGCATATGAGAAAATGGAAAAAAATGGTGCTTAGTATTTTCTATCATTGAACACTGCGCATCTTCAACATTAGCTTGACAGCCTTGACTTAAATCCTTGTCCCTACCATTTTGCGATGAAATGTTGTATAAATTATTATTATTATTGTTATTATTATTGTTATTGTTGTTGTTGTTCTTAACTTTTACTACATACGGATGTGATATTAATGCTATAAGGGGATGTAAACCAGGAATATGTTGCTTACTTCATTGCTACGTTCTTTCAGGTTAACAGAAAAACAAGAAATAGAGCTTATGACATACTTGTTCAGATTGGTCAGGCCTATGGAGATGAAGAGAAAGGTGGCAGAAAGGAAAATTTGCAACACTTTTTCCACTTGGTATAAACGTTATTAGATTTTCTTGGGTTTTGATGTTTCTTGTAATATTTATTCAATTTTCATTAATCAGTCGAGTCTTTTAGTAGGCATCTGGTTGTTGATTGTACCAGTGTGTGGCTTTTATCATGCTAGAACTTATGTTACAATGCTTGGGAGGCTAAAACTCTGTGACGGTTTCAGGTGGCTGGTGGCTTAGCAGGTGACACTCCTCAAATGATTAGCGCTGCAGTTAAAGGTCTAGCACGCTTGGCGTATGAATTTTTTGATCTTATTTCTGCAGCTTACAATGTGCTTCCACATGCATTTCTTCTACTGCAGAGAAAGAATCAAACAATCATTAAGGTTTTTGCTCATCCATTTAGGAAGCATGATATATGCTTTATCATTTACTTGAGCTAATCCGAGGAGTAGTGAACTGAATATGTATGTATGTTAATTATAGGTGTTTTCCTTTTTTTATGCAGGCCAATTTAGGTTTATTGAAGGTATTAGTGGCCAAATCACAAGCCGAGTGGTTGAAAATACAATTAAAGAGTGTTGTTGAGGGACTGGTGAAGTGGCGAGATGACACAAGGAATCATTTTAAAGCCAAGGTTTGTGTTGATGTTACTTAAAAAATGCCAGCTTTAATACTTTCGGCAGAAGTCTCTTTTCATGATGTAACTTGTCTTGCCATCTGTGATTCTGTGATTCTGTGTTATTGTTCACTACACTGTTGAAGGGGCCCTATTTTTAATTCTTTATATACTTGTTAAACATGGTATTTGCATATAGTTTTCCTTGCTTTATTGGATGCTTTGGGATATGATTTGTCTTCATCTTCCAAATTAGTTCCTTGCTTCCGAAGTGCTATTGAGATTGAGGAGTTATTATTGCAATTTAACTGAGAAGAGTTTATCTGAAATTGCCAATATGGTTATATGAAGAATTTGCAGGTCTTCTACCTAAGGTTGCGGCTATGTGCACCCCACAAAACAATAAGGGCAAGCCAATGGATCTCAAATTAGTTCTCAAAAGACACTAAGGGTGGCTTGCCCTTAGTGTTTTGTGGGGCACACATAGCCGGACCCTCTACCTAAACAATTGAATCTACTCTTTGTTCATGTTGACATTTTATTGCTGCATAATTTAAAGTGGGTTATGGAAGATTTTACTCTGTGAATAAGTTAAAAAATTCATCGTAGTTACTTTATTATTCTGAGTAATCCTAGGAAAAACTTTTAAACAATTTATTTTAATATGTTTTCTTTGAGGAAACCCCAACTAATTTGGGATTGAGGCTTTGTTGTTGTTGGTGAGGGAATCCCCTCAAAATCTTTTGCGTCATCTAATCTTGTTTGAGGTATTATGATTTGGTGTCATTCTAAGCTTTTCTTTCTTGTCGAAGAGTATAGTTATTAGTGGATTTGGATATTGTCTCGGAACTTTAGAGTATACATTATGTGCAGTTCAAAAGTTTAGACTGTAATCTTTTGATTGTTTTGATAAGACTAATGCTAGTTAATTTGTGGGGTAAATCGCAGATGGTTGGGACTCTAAGGGGCAAAATTTTGAAGTTTTTTGGTTTACTTTTGTGTTTCCATCTTTTTTCTTGTTTTTGGCTCCTTTTAGTTTATTTGAGATGTTCATTGTATCTTTCTCTATCAGTCAATTAAAATATTTTTTGGGTTATCTATTGTGTTTGCCAGGTCAAGCTTCTTCTAGAAATGCTCATTAAAAAGTGTGGTATGGATGCTGTTAAAGCTGTAATGCCCGAGGGGCACTTGAAACTCCTTTTGAATATCAGGAAGGCTAGTAACATTTTTTTCTTTCGCAATTAACTTTGTTTAGTGTATTTTTCGTTTTTAAATTTGTCATTATGGGGGCCTTGGGCAAAATTTTAAAATGTGGCCTTCAATAAAAATATTTTACTACATAAAAACTGTTGTTTATAATTACATTATCAACATATATTAAATGCATAATTAATACATAAAAATATTATTATGTAAATTTTGCATATAATTAAATATATGTTGGTTGTTGCATTATTAAGTTTATATATTATTTAGCAAATCATTACATATGATTTTTCAAAATTAACAATATGTTTTGATATAGAAATTATATATTGATTAAGTTTTACCAACGTAATATATTATGATATGTCAATATGTGATTTTAAAAAATTAACAATAATTATATGTCAATTAATATAAGTATTACTACAATACTTATTTGTCTTAAAAAGTATTTTGTATATAGTGTATCTAATTGTGTTAATCTAACATTAGAAAATTTTATAAATTGTTATATGGAGCAACTATATAATTCTAGTTTACAAAATTATAAGTAAATTATTATAATATTAATTTTGATTAACTAGCTCGCTTAAAAATAAATATAAATTCTATTATTTTTATATTCTATAATGACTTTAAACAATACTTTATTGAAGTAATAGTTTATCTAAGCTTCATCAATATATATTTTTTGAAGTAAAAATTTATATAAATTTCCTGAAAGTAAAAAAAAAAGCCATCTATCTTAATTGTATAAAATATACGCAATTCAAGCATTATTAAAATACACACTATACATTTGTTGAAATATAAAAAAATATAAATTAGACAAAGCAGATTTTACAAGAATATAATATACTGATTGTAAGCTTGATAGTAAGGTTCTAATATATTGATAATTGAGTTGCATTCGTAAGTTAAGAGAAACGAATAGGCCATGTTTTCTTCCCTGCAATTTTGTGAGAAAAAGATTAAAAATATAATAAATGCTTTTGTAAATTGTAACTCATAAACTTGACTTATCTGTTTGTGTGTCGTGTAATGTGCCTCGGAATACATACGCGATAAAAATAGATAGCACACAAATAAGATGGTTAAATTTCTAGTAATTAAGTAAAAATACACAAATATGTTCATCAAAAACGAAAAATATACTAATACTTGTAAATGGCTAAATTAGGGCCTCATACTAAATGGGGTCTGGGGCAGTCAGTGAGATTATGGGGTAAACCTTGTTTCATAGTATCTACTGAGTACGAGGTTTTGGACGAAGTTGGTTGAGTTTGTTGACTATGATACAAGTATCATTGAGACTTTGATAGTGTGTGAGTTGTGACTGACTGTTTTTGTGCTGCTCGCTATTGATGATAAGACGAGTAACTCCTCTCAAGAAAATGATGTTATGGTAAAAGAAGAGAACCGCAAAGATTTTGTAGCATACTATTTATAATTAGCTGAGGTGCTTTACTCAAAGTTGAACTAGGTAGCCCCTGCACTACAGAGCTCTATTTTATATTTTGTTTTGTTTTTTTAAACAGGAAATCAGTTATGACCATTCATTTTAAACTTTTAAGGTGTTTGATTTAGTAGTTAACTTGTAGAACAATCAATTGCAGTTTGGTTTGAACCGAATACTGGACGTGGTGTTGGTGTTGGAAACATTTTGAAACAAGAAAAAAATGAAGAAATTCATATAGGTTCTGTGAACAATGACAGGAAAAGCATAAATCTTAAATTAGTTGGGGGTGGGTTATAGTATAAATTAAGTGGGTTCGCCATTTCCATTTGAAACGGTGCTTGATATGTTACACTTGCTACACAAACATTTGAAAAAGATGAGAAAAGAGGTTAAATTAGGGATTTATTTATTTTTATTATTTAAAATAAGCAGCGGTTGCATGGACCACATATTTTGCTAAAAATACCCCACTTTAAAAAAAGAAGTGAAATGACCTAACTGTCTTTCATATAAAAGGGTTAGGGTTTTTGCTCACCTCATATCTCGTTCACCCCATCCATCCATACCCCAATCTATTGTTGCAAGTGGGGCGGGAAATCCTTATTTCCCGAGGGATCCCGCCCTCACCCCAATGGGGCAAGGATTCCCCACATTTTGTTCCTCCGTGGCGAGGCACGGGGCAAGGTAGGGACAGAGATTGTTCTTGCTCCGTCAGGATTCCCCGCCTCGCGTCCCTTGCATAAAATTCTCTATTTTTTTATATTTTTACTAAAATAAAAAATGTGTGTGTGTTTATATATAGGAAATTCTACAACGAAACTCAAATATAATACCCATGTCATGGGAACCCCTCAAAATTTGTTATGCATTAAATATTTTGTGCACGTGCTTCTACCATGGGAACCAAATATATACCCATGCCATGAGTACACTATTTACAATTATTAAATTTTGATCCAATACATTAATAGAGACGTCATAAATGCACAAAGCATTTAATGCATAACGCATTTTGAAGGGTTCCCATTATATGAGTATATATTTGGATTCCATTGTAGAAGAACCCTATATATATAATAGTTACGTTACGTGTGTAACAACCCCAAATTTTTTAACTGACTTGTGTTGCACTTGTCAGAAATTGTGACCGGGCTACGTGAATACTGGACAGTATTTCGAACTTCGGGAGTCGACACCGAAGTGATTTTATGATTCTTTGATTGTGTGTATTAGTATTTTAGTATTTTATGGGTTTCGAGCCGTTCGGGCGATATTTAATTGAGTTAGTTAAACGGGGGATAAAAATAAGTAAAGAGTACAAATAAATAAATTTTTAATTAATTTAATTAATTAGTTGGCGAGACAAGGCGAGACTACGCGCGTTACGAGAGTCAGAACAAGGAAAAACGAACCAAGGAACATCGTTGGAACGCGGAAGTTGGTTAATTACACAACATACGGGCTATGGGATTGGTATTGTTAAAGTGACACAACATGATGATGAACAACCGTGAGATTGGCCTCGAGATGTGTGTGTGTGTTGAGATGTGATTATGGGACAAAAGACTCATAAGGGTAGTGTTTTAAAATATGTATGAAATAAGTGGAAGGGCAAAATGGTCATTTGACCTTTATATTGTATATATAAACAAACAAAACCTACACTATTCATCTCCTTCTCCAACACCCTCACCGCCGCCATTCATCTTCTTCCTCCCTTCATCTTTCTCGTCGGTCTTCCACTCGGTCTCCTCTCGCCGGAACCCTCACCGGAGGTTCGTTATCTCTCTCTCTCTCTCGGTCTCGGGTTCTCTCTCTTTCCCTCTCACTCACGGTCTCGACCTCCCTCTCTTCTCAAGTCGTGTTCCCCGGCCTCACTGTGCCGCCATCCCTGGCCAACCTCGGGGTGGTCGGAGGTCACTCTGTTGACCGGAAGTCTCTCTCTCGGTTTCACTCACGATCTCTCCTCCCTCACTGATCTCTCGGTTTCTCACTCGCGCTCTCTCGTCCTCGATCACGCACGCCTCATTCTCCCCACTGTTGTGTGGTTGTCCACGTGATGCCGGACTGGGATGGTGGCCATGACCCTCGGAGACAGTCCTAGGTGGTCACCGGAGTCGGGGTGGTTCCCTCTCACACTATCGGTAATTTTCCCTTTCTCTCGATATCTCTATTTCTTTTTTTTTTTCTTACTGTTTTGCTATCATTTTGAGACTGTTTTTGTGGTTATTATGGACAGTTCAATTGGTGTGTTTTGGACACGAGATGTGGGTGTTTCGTGAAGGTTGTAGGTGTGTATGTTTAACTGTTGAGACGTTGGGCTTGGTGTGTGAATGGTGGGTGCGTTATAGGGTGTGGGGTGTACCATATATAAAAAAGAGAAAAGAGAAAGAAAGAAAAGAAAGAAAAGAAAAAAAAAGAAGAAAAAGAAGAAAGAAAAGACAAGTTTATGTTAAAACATATAACCTATGAAAGTGGAAATGTATTCACCGTATCGAGGATTTTTATTCGTGTCGTCATGTCATGTGATTCCGTTGTATAGTTGATTGACTTAATTTTGAGTAAATGATCGGACTTGTGTAATTTCTTATCAATGTTGCGTGGTTTTGAGTTTCGATCATGATGACTATTCTTTATTAATGACGTCGGTGTTGAGTTTTCAGTTAAAGTTTTATCAATCTAGTTTGAATGTTTTATTGAAATCACTTGAATTAATATCACATCGTGTGTGAGAACGAATTTATGTTGGAGTTGCGTGCTCATGCATGGTTTCCTCGCGATAGTAAACGTGAATGTGTTATTTCATGTGTTTTTGTCATCGGGATTTCATTATTTTGTGTTGAGTTTATTTCATTTCAAAACTCATGGCATGAATACATGATTTGGTAATTCGAATTCATGCATACGTGAGAATATACAAGGTCGGGTATTTGTTTAGTATAGATGTGTATTGAGTGTTCGAATACATGGTTATTTTGAGTTATGGTGTGGTTTTCAAAAATCTAAAAGAGTTGTGTTTCGTTTGATTTTTCAGTCGATTTGCATCGAGTCGTTCGAATCATCAAAACATTGGGGAAAACATTAAGGTATTCAACCTAGGTTTAGTAATGACTCGACCCCACTAATTAGAGTTTTCGACCTTGTCAGGTAGCAGGAAACTTGGGAATACGCGTTAGGAACGAAAGTGTTGTACGCGGGTTGCGATTAGTCAGGTAAGTACAATTGCCTTAAAAAGCATTTGTACGTTTGTAAGCCAGTAAGAAAATGTCATGTGATTCATTATCATTTATTCAGTCTTGTTATGCTCTATTATTGGTATTCCATTCCGTTCCTTGTTGTGTGTTTTTCGGCGTAAGTGTTTCGTCTCGAAAGTACTAGAACCTGCACTAGAGGGATAAAATGCGAGCACTCGAGTGCACGAGTATGTGACCATCCTTAATGACCGTGTGACACCGAGTACTGGGTGGGGTGGGTTCGAGTCCCTCCCGTCATAGCTGTGCTTTCGCTTGTGTCGATTCCCGGGAAGACCTCGCGAGGTCTTCGCCGTTATGCTATGGTTTAGACCACTTATGGGTCTCTTTTGATTCCTTGGAACACACTTGACTTTCGATTGATATCTATTAGTTTGTTTATCATGCATCTTGTCTATTTAATTTCCTGTCTTTTATTACAGCATGATATTTAGACTGTTTTACTTGTATTATCATGAATTACTGTTATCTTCTTTTGACATTACATTCGATTTTATTCAGTTACTCACCGTCTAGTTTGTGACGGTGGGTGCAGATAGGGCGGAGAGCAGCAAGGGAAAGGGACCCTGCTTAGGTGATCTAATGTGAGGATTAGCAGCGACATCAGAGAGACTCTTTAATAGGTGTTTATACTTTTGTTGATGTGTATATCGTTTTATATTTACATTGATGGGATCATTGAACTTAGTATTTCTTTTGTGAGACTAGTATCATGTATATTTACCTATCAAATTGTACATGAATACCCGAGGTTTTCCACACATATAGAATTCCTAACTTCCCTTAATTGAGTTATTTTCCCCTTTATTATAATTATTTTGTTCTTCCGCTGTTTATTATTGCAATAACTCTTTCATAAATTACTAAATTGATTAAATTGAAGGCTGACTAGGCTCGTCAGGTTGCCGAGTGATGACTCGGGGCTTGTATAGATCTAGGCCGGGCGTACCCAATTGCACAGGGAAATTGGGGCCGTCACAGTTGATATCAGAGCTTAAGGTTATAACGACATGACTCTCAATTTAAAACACAAACCATTAAGACAACGGAAGTTAGAATGGTTGAACTTAGAGTGGAAAACCCTACGATCCTAATTAGAACTTTAGTTTGAAGGGATGAGTTCGGGATGAGTCGGATTTAAATTTGTACATATTATGATTGTTGTGTGTATTATATCGTATCGGTAGCTATCCATTGATCCGAGAAAGTCGTTTTCTTGTTCAAACGACGATGGCGGATCAGCCAGGTCCGAGCGATGATATCGGCATGATTTTGTCACGATGCCTTGAGGAGATACGTATATTGTCTCAGAGGGCCGCGACGCATGATTAGAGATTTGAGGAATTGGTGCGATCACTGAGGACACCCGCACAGGCTACTACGATGCCATCTACCTGGACTACGTTGCTTTCTACGAATACTACTCGGGGAGTCGAGATTTCGATTGCTGTGACGTTCGCAACTCCGATTTCGTTAGCGGCGATATCTGAGAGAGCTATTGTTGCGTCAGTTGCGCAAACTGAGGCTGAAACACCGCCGATAGCACAAACAAAGGAGATACCTACTACATTAGCTGCACCAGCGGCCAATGCTGAGACTACTTCAGTAACGACTCCAGCAAAGAGTATGGGAGCCACTACCAAAGCTAGGTAGTGGAGAGAGTTTAAGAGGCACGACCTGTTGAAGTTCTATGGTGGTACAAACATTAGAGCGGCAGAGCTATTCTTGAAGAATCACGAGAAGGTTCACACCATCATCGCTACTGATGAATGCATGAAGGCGACGATTTCTTCGTCAATGTTGCAGGGGGAGGCGGACAATTGGTAGACAATTGTTGCTACCCGAGGCATCCCGAGCGATTTGGGTTGACTTCAAGACCCAGTTTAGTTAGAAGTACTTTCCGCCGACTGCCCTTTGAGTGAAAAGGAACGAGTTCATTGCGTTGAGGAAGAGCGCAGGCGAGTCCGTGATGGAGTTTAGGATTCAATGTTTCTTTTGGTACGAACTGGTTTGGTGCATTTCATGTTCGGGTTATAATACAAGAAGATGAAATTGAGACCCTTGTGGGTAGCGTATGTGGTAGAACGAAACAGGATGTCGACGCTACTAAGATATTGAATCGCGTATGAGTATTTGTTACCCAAGGTTAGATTTTAGGACGCGTGTTTAGAGCAAACGGTGATGCAATTGATTTCGAGAAGATTTAAGCCGTGAGATCGCTTATGCATTCGAATGTCTGAAAGTTTGCGAGAAGAACTGACCAACCCATGACCTGGAGTGAGCTGCGATCGTGTTCGCGCTGATGATATGAGAACATCACCGGTACGATGCTCGTTCGAGTTATATAATGATCCTGAGAGCTTGAAGCGCCTATTCATTCAGAGGGAGCTGAATCTGACACAAAAGCCTTGGCCTAAGTTCGTGAAGGATTACAACTTTTCGTTTTGCGTAGCATCCGAGGAAGACCAATGTTGTTGCTGATGCGTTGTGCTGCAAAGGATTGGATGCGGAGGTAGTCGTGTGTCAAAGAACCTACGAGCGTGGTTTTACATGAGGCAGTCAAGTTGATGAGTTCAGCGGACGTGCCGATTACTACCATGACCTATATACGTGGTCAAACGATGTTGTAGACCGTCTCATTTGGCATTGTGCGCGAGGGATAGCAAGACGATGTGTCATACCAGCGGTGCAGTGAGATGATGGATAGTTCAGATTGCCCAGACGAGTCGGTCGACGGACTCATGCTAGAGGTATCGTGGGCGACTGGGGTTTCCATTGGTGGCTGATGTGTGTGAAGAGTTACTTCAGGAGATTCATCGTTTCGGTTTTGTTATGTATCCGGGTCGACCTAAGATGTGCGCCGATATGCGACATTCTTTTGGTGGCCAGGGATGATTTCTGAAGTGTCGGAGTTGTTCGAACGTGTGACATGCCAGCGCGTAGAGGCTGGGCATCGACGACTGGAGGACTACTACAGCCCCACCCATTTCTCGATGGAATTGGGTACATATTGATATGGATTTCGTTAGTGGTTTCCCAGATCTCCTCGTGGTTACGATAGCATCTGGGTAGTTGTGGATAGTTTTGTTTGAGACTTAAGAGTGCCCAGGAGTGGCAGAAGAAATACTTGTCGTATATCACGATGAGCTTCAGTATGATTCGGGGAGACTATAAATATCTGAAGGTCTCTCCACTGAAAGGTCACGAATGGTTCGGAGTCAAGAAATGACTCACTCTGAGTTTTTATCGGTCTCGTTAGGAGCTGCAAAGAGTCGTTAATCTAGCTTACTTATTAGATAAATTTCGGGGACAAAATTCTAATAAGTGGGGGAGACTGTAATAACCCCAAATTTTTTAACTGACTTGTGTTGCACTTGTCAGAAATTGTGACCCGGCTACGTGAATACTAGACAGTATTTCGAACTTCGGGAGTCGACACCAAAGTGATTTTATGGTTCTTTGATTGTGTGTATTAGTATTTTAGTATTTTATGGGTTTCGAGCCCTTCGGGCGATATTTAATTGAGTGAGGTTTCGACTAGTTAAACGGGGGATAAAAATAAGTAAAGAGTACAAATAAATGAATTTTTAATTAATTTAATTAATTAGTTGGCGAGACAAGGCGAGACTACGCGCGTTACGAGAGTCGGAACAAGGAAAAACGAACCGAGGAACATCGTTGGAACGCGGGAGTTGGTTAATTACACAACATACGGGCTATGGGATTGGTATTGTTAAAGTGACACAACATGATGATGAACAACCATGAGATTGGCCTCGAGATGTGTGTGTGTGTTGAGATGTGATTATGGGACAAAAGACTCATAAGGGTAGTGTTTTAAAATGTGTATGAAATAAGTGGAAGGGCAAAATGGTCATTTGATCTTTATATTGTATATATAAACAAACAAAACCCTACACTATTCATCTCCTTCTCCAACACCCTCACCGCCGCCACTCATCTTCTTCCTCCCTTCATCTTTCTCGTCGGTCTTCCACTCGGTCTCCTCTCGCCGGAATCACCGGAGGTTCGTTATCTCTCTCTCTCTCTCTCTCTCTCTCTCTCTCTCTCTCTCTCTCTCTCTCACGGTCTCGGCCTCTCCTCTCTTCTCTCTCCGTGTTCCCCGGCCTCCCTCTCTTCTCAGCCGTGTGCCGTCTGTGCCGCCGTCCCTGGCCAACCTCGGGGTGGTCGGAGGTCACTCCATTGACCGAAAGTCTCTCTCTCTCTCTCGGTTTCACTCACGATCTCTCCTCCCTCATTGATCTCTCGGTTTCTCACTCGCGCTCTCTCGTCCTCGATCACGCACGCCTCATTCTCCCCACTGTTGTGTGGTTGTCCACGTGATGCCAGACTGGGATGGTGGCCATGACCCTCGGAGACAGTCCTAGGTGGTCACCGGAGTCGGGGTGGTTCCCTCTCACACTATCGGTTTTCCCTCTCTCTCGATTTCTCTATTTCTCTCTTTTTTTCTCACTGTTTTGCTATCATTTTGAGACTGTTTTTGTGGTTGTTATGGACAGTTCAATTGGTGTGTTTTGGACATGAGATGTGGGTGTTTCGTGAAGGTTGTAGGTGTGTATGTTTAACTGTTGAGACGTTGGGCTTGGTGTGTGAATGGTGGGTGCATTATAGGGTGTGGGGTGTACCATATATAAAAAAGAGAAAAGAGAAAGAAAGAGAAAAGAAAGAAAAGAAAGAAAAAAGAAGAGAAAAGAAGAAAGAAAAGACAAGTTTATGTTAAAACATATAACCTATGAAAGTGGAAATGTATTCACCGTATCGAGGATTTTTATTCGTGTCGTCATGTCATGTGATTCCGTTGTATAGTTGATTGACTTAATTTTGAGTAAATGATCGGACTTGTGTAATTTCTTATCAATGTTGCGTGGTTTTGAGTTTCGATCATGATGACTATTCTTTATTAATGACGTCGGTGTTGAGTTTTCAGTTAAGGTTTTATCAATCTAGTTTGAATGTTTTATTGAAATCACTTGAATTAATAGCACATCGTGTGTGAGAACGAATTTATGTTGGAGTTGCGTGCTCATGCATGGTTTCCTCGCGATAGTAAACGTGAATGTGTTATTTCATGTGTTTTTGTCATCGGGATTTCATTATTTTGTGTTGAGTTTATTTCATTTCAAAACTCATGGCATGAATACATGATTTGGTAATTCGAATTCATGCATACGTGAGAATATACAAGGTCGGGTATTTGTTTAGTATAGATGTGTATTGAGTGTTCGAATACATGGTTATTTTGAGTTATGGTGTGGTTTTCAAAAATCTAAAAGAGTTGTGTTTCGTTTGATTTTTCAGTCGATTTGCATCGAGTCGTTCGAATCATCAAAACATTGGGGAAAACATTAAGGTATTCAACCTAGGTTTAGTAATGACTCGACCCACTAATTAGAGTTTCCGACCTTGTCAGGTAGTAGGAAACTTGGGAATACGCATTAGGAACGAGAGTGTTGTATGCGGGTTGCGATTAGTCAGGTAAGTACAATTGCCTTAAAAGCATTTGTACGTTTGTAAGCCAGTAAGAAAATGTCATGTGATTCATTATCATTTATTCAGTCTTGTTATGCTCTATTATTGGTATTCCATTCCGTTCCTTGTTGTGTGTTTTTCGGCGTAAGTGTTTCGTCTCGAAAGTACTAGGACCTGCACTAGAGGGATAAAACGCGGGCACTCGAGCGCACGAGTGTATGTCCACCCTTAGTGACCGTGTGACACCGAGTACTGGGTGGGGTGGGTTCGAGTCTCTCCCATCATAGCTGTGCTTTTGCTTGTGTCGATGCTCGAGAAGACCTCGCGAGGTCTTCGCCGTTATGCTATGGTTTAGACCACTTATGGGTCTCTTTTGATTCCTTGGAACACACTTGACTTTCGATTGATATCTATTAGTCTGTTTTTCATGCATCTTGTCTATTTAATTTCCTGTCTTTTATTACCGCATGATATTTAGACTGCTTTACTTGTATTATCATGAATTACCGTTATCTTCTTTTGGCATTACATTCGATTTTATTCAGTTACTCACCGTCTAATTTGTGACGGTGGGTGCAGATAGGGTGAAAAGCAGCAAGGGTAAGGGACCCTGCCTAGGTGATCTACTGTGAGGATTAGCAGCGACATCAGAGAGACTCTTTAATAGGTATTTATACTTTTGCTGATGTGTATATCGTTTTATATTTACATTGTTGGGATCATTGAACTTAGTATTTCTTTTGTGAGACTGGTATCATGTATATTTACCTATCGAATTGTACATGAATACCCGGGGTTTTTCACACTTATAGAATTCCTCTACTTCCCTTGATTGAGTTATTTTTCCCTTTATTATAATTGTTTTAGTCTTCCGCTGTTTATTATTGCAATAACTCTTTCATAAATTACTAAATTGATTAAATTGAAGGCTGACTAGGCTCATCAGGTTGCCGAGTGATGACTCGGGGCTTGTATGGGTCTAGGCCGGGCGTACCCAATTGCACGGGAAATTGGGGCCGTCACAACGTGCTTCGTGCGAATGATCTCGATTGCTACGCTCATGGGAATTCATTGTAACGACACTAAAATCTAACTCGTGCCGCGTGTCAATTCAGGTCGTATGTGAACAACTTGTCGTGATATAATTGTCCAATTCTCGGTTGTTAAAATCAATGTATGTTATTTTTATTTGGTGTTTTGTATTTTATTTTACTACTCGAATGTAAATTCAATGTCCCAAACGTGTAAGGATGTTTGTGTGTGAGCGTTAGTGTTGAGAAACAGGTTCGCCTCGAGAAAGACGTGAGATACGAGTTTCGAGCGAACAATTGACGGATAATTAGAAGTCTGGGGGATTAATTGAATTAAAACACTGACAAAATGTAAAATAAATAATAAATAAATGTTGTATAACGTATCCGGTACGTAAGTACGTCCGGGAGCACACGACGTGCGAGTCGTGGTGCGGTATGGGCTTGGGAACGTGAGGTTTGAGTTAGAAATGGTCCAGTTGTAAGGTGCAAGTCACAAAGTGTGTCACAAGGTTTGAGCAAGGTTGTTGACTGGTGTGAAGAAGGGTTGTTGATGTGCCTCGGGATACGCATATGAGTGTGGATGAGAGGGGGTTATATAAGTTGATCCACCAACTTTTCTCTCTTCATTTTTCTCTCCTCTCTTATCTCAACAAAAAGCACAATGTGGGTGTGGAGTTTCGTGAGTTTTTGACGTGGATTGACGTAGATGGATCGACCAACTACGTGTTTTAAGGTGAGATCCCAACTCCCCACATGCTTCTTTAAGTTTTGACGCATATTTTAAGCGTTTTCGTCACGATGATTTCGGACAACATTTTGTGGTTTCAATTTTATTGAATTTTGTTGATGGATTTGATAATAATGGAATGGATTTAGTGTGTTGCAATAGTTGTTTTGATGACTTGGGAGTTGATTGTATTTTTGGTGAATTTTTTGATGATTTTGTCGTGATTTTTGAATCAGGGTTTTGTCGATGTTTCGACACGAAGTGAAGGTAGTTTAGAGTTGTTTTGGACGTCCCTTAGAGTTTGGGATAGGTTTGGTACCAAATCAGATTGTGATCATACTGACCTAATGTAGATGAAAAACTTGACAAGATTCAAAAACTCGTGATATAAAACTCGCATTAGTTGAAATTCAGCTCTATATAATATACAAGACCTTCTATTTTGTTTATTATTCTTTAAATAAAAGACCATCAATCGAGCAATGGACACTAAAAAGATGATGTCATGCTATTGCAAACAACATGAAACCACATTTTTTTAAAATCAAAACATGGACATTCTTTAATTAATCTAATTGAACATATAAGACCCTCAAAAGTAAAATATAGAACTCATTCTTACTCTTGGCTTCAAGTCTTGTGTGAGCTAAGTGCTTGGTGAACTCCACCAAAACCAACTCCTCTAGACCTCCCATTCGCACTCCTATATATAACTCATTCATTTCAAGACTTGAACCGTCAAGGTCAAGTGTGATGGCCCCAAATTTCCCGGGCCGCCCCGTGGTCAGCTACCCCCCTGCCTCAGCTCCGGAAGTCACTGCCACGTGTCCCTCTGCCTTCGTTCTTTAGGTAGTTATTATGTAATTTGTTAAAGTCATTTAATTTATCATTTTCAAAGAAATTAACAGCGGAAGAATTTAAAGTTTAACAAAATGCATTCGTATATATATATATATATATATATATATATATATATATATATATATATATATATATATAAGTTTTACTGATCAAACCTATAGTGGAAAACCCTACTGTTGTGCATACAAGTGATTAACTATAACAGTATGTATACCAAGTACAAGTGTGTATCCAGTTTCCCAACCCAAAAGATAATACAAAATATCAAAAATATGTGAATATCTACACACATACCAGCAGGCCTCGGCGTAGGCAAGTCAGATGAAATCGCCGATGATCCCCTTGCCCCTGCTAGTACTAGGATCTGCGCTCAGCCACCACAAAAAGACAGATGGCGAGCCCAGTAAGTAAAATCCCAAGGAAAACCACCGTGCATAAATAATTAATGAAATAATTAACCGAGCCAAAAAGTAGTGTTAAATAAACATGTGGAAGGAAGAAAAATATGCAGACAACTGCTCAAAGCTCATCGCATGTATATAAACACATTAATAGACAAAGGGGTGTGAACACAACCACTAAGTGTGTACTAGGACTAGAAGCCCTAGTCGTGGCCCATGCCTCCGACCCTACGACTGTATCCCAGCGGCATTAACCCTAGTGGGCTAATCGAACGCGTGAAATGGAGTTCAACTTGGGATATCGTCTACCGAGTTCCTAGATCACGCGCTACACACCTAGCCAGCGACCTCAACTACCCGTGGATACATAGACAGTACCATAACCATCCCAGTATGAATATAAATCACATATTTTCAAGAAAATAAAGCTCAATGGAAATAAATAAGTAAATGTCGTAGTGGTGTTCAGTTGGGTTTTACATACACGAAAATATGCACTCTGACTTTCCGGACCCGTCAGTACGCCCCACCTAGCTCCCCAATGTCCGAGCTATGGTTTCCCGGTCCCTGAAGTCCATTTTTATAATGTTTTATACTTTTTAAAAACATATTATATCATTTTATGATATTATATTATATTTTTAATTTTTCAGTTGTGGTATCTCTTCAGGGCTATGTCGGGGTTCCAAAAATACCCGAAAAGTCTCGTACCTACTTTTCTACCTTTTTCTAAATTTTCTATATTTTTCTAGAATTTGTTTCCAATTTTTCTGATATTTTTCACTTATTTTCCTATTTTCCAGCAATAATATATATATAATATATACTATTTAATTTAATAATATTTTTTTTCGTCAATCTTCTTCTCTTCTCTACTCCTCTCGATCCCTCTTCATGCTCAATTCGTTGGAGACCTCAAAACCTCTAAATTTCACCACAAAACCCCAAGAACAACACCCAATTTCTAGATAAAAAAATACATGCAAATAAACCCAAAATTTATCAAATCACCTCAATTTTTCCACAAATTCGAACCAACACAATGTAAATCACCAAAACCAATTTCAAAGTCCACAAATCTAGTAAAAACAGTGGCCAAATCTATCGAAAATGAATTTTCACTCCAACATCCATTTTAATGGAAAATCAACAAAAATGAGGGTAAATTACCTTAGATCGGTTGTTGTGAAGCTCAATCTCCTCTCCAAGCTCGATTTCGTCCCTCCCAAACTTCGATTTCTCTCATAAAACCCTCAATCTTGGTTGAGAAAATATTGGATTTGCATGCATTTGATCCATCGATGATATATATAGGTGTGTTTTAAATCTCACGTGCACACGCATCTCGAGGTAAATCCAATGGTCACTGAACACCATGTGTCACCAACTTCTTGAACACCCTATCATGACACCATGTATCTCGAATTTCCTTGTTGTGCATCTCGATGACAATCCTAGGTGTACTGATTATTGATTTCAAAATATAGGACTTTATTATAATCCAATTGATTTAATTGATAACACCTATTCTAGTCATCAATAAATTTCATAAATTTATGAATATGGTCACACTAATTCTCCGACCATTCGGCACCCCGTGCCCCATGTCCGGCACGCTTCCCGAGACAGTCCCACACTTAGTGTACCCAATTTAATTTTCTTAGCTTAGCCTAAGCTTATATATTTACATTTAATTAAATAAATCCTCAACCATAGCATGTTTAAATAATTTAAATCTAATTAAACCCCAACGCCCGGCCTCACTACTACTAAACCCCGCGTTGGCGCGTTCGCCTAACTAAAACCCCGACTCACAACTCACCCGACGAGTTTATTTTAAATGCACACCTATGATGACTAATATATCATACTAATAATGATAGATGAATATTAATGCATCACAGAATTTAGGAACTCACAGCAGTATACAGTCAGTATCCTAGGTTCGAGGTATGCCTAGCCTATCCACGGCGTCCACGTGGCGTCCGAGCTGGCGTCCAAATATGAAATAAGGTAAATAACGGCGTTAATAAATAATGGGCCGTTACAATTCTTCCCAACTAAAAGAAATTTCGTCCCGAAATTTGAGTTAGTTTAGAACATACCGTGGAATAACTGGGGATAACGCTCTCGCATGGTCGACTCCAACTCCCAGGTAAGTCCCTCCGTACCGTGATATTGCCAACGTACGAGTATTTTCGATATTTTCCTATTCCTGAGAGTCTGGATCTTACGATCTAATATCGCCAATGGCCGCTCCTCGTAAGTTGTGTCAAGCTGAACATCAACCTGTCGCACATCAACCATGGGTCGTGGCCCGGTCCTAGCCAATCGCAATATCGAAATGTGGAAGGTATGATGAATCCCTACTAACTCCGCCGGTAAATCTAATCTGTACGCCACACTGCCAACCTTCGTTATAACTCGATATGGTCCGATAAATCTCGGCGCCAGTTTTCCCTTAATCCCAAATCTCTGCTGGCCCTTCCAAGGAGAAACCTTCAGGTAAACCATATCGCCAACCTCATAGCTCAGACTGTCGTAGCATCTATCCGCGTATTTCTTATGCCTGTCCTGTGCTGCTTGAAGTCTTTGACGAATCTGTCGGATCTTCTCTGTGTAATCAACATCTATCTCCGGCCCAATCGTAACTGTATCTTCCGTCTCTGCCCAACACGCTGGTGACCTGCAGGGCCTCCCATACAACGCCTCATAAGGAGGCATCCCGATACTAGCTTGATAGCTGTTGTTATAGGCAAATTCATACAGTGGTAGGTAATCCTCCCATAAGCCTCCAAACTGCAAAATGCAAGCTCTCAACATATCCTCTAAAATCTGTATCAATCTCTCAGACTGGCCATCTGTCTGCGGGTGATAAGCTGTGCTGAACTGCAACCTAGTACCAAACTACTCCTGCATCGCCTCCCAAAATCTCGAAGTGAACTTGGGATCCCTGGTCAGATACTATGGAGATTGGTACCCCATGCGATCCCGATGATCTCCGCTCGAACGAGTCGTTTCAATCGGTGAAACGTATACGTCATCGAAACTGGTATAAAGTGTGCAGATTTCGTTAATCTATCTATCACCACCCAAATCGCATCATGTCGCCTCGAAGTCTGGGGTAATCCACTGACAAAATCTATAGTGAGGTGTTCCCACTTCCACTGAGGAATGGGTAACGGCTGCAACAATCCTCCAGGTCGTCTATGCTCTCTGCCTTCACCTGCTGACATATGTGACACCCTCGAAAATATTCACCAACATCAGCCTTCATCCCCGGCCACCAAAACAATCTCCGCAATTCATGGTACATCTTGGTTCTGCCCGGATGAATTGTATATCACGACAGGTGAGCATCCTCTAATATACTATCTCGTATCTCTGACACGGCTAGTACCCATAGTTGACCTCGATGCCGCAAACATCCATCAGATGTCTCCACCCAATCAGTGCACTCGGGATCCCGTGCCAATCCACTGAACCGCTCATAAAGCCCATCCCCTCTCGACACTCCGATACCCGCTCCAGTGACACTGTCGGTACCCTCATCTGACCACAAATTTGTAGATCCTGCATAACCGACAGGTCTGACATGCTTATAACTGACGCCATCTCCAACAGTCCCATGTGTTGAGTCTCGGTCTGACTGTCAACCTCGTATTTGCTCAATGCATCAGCCACTACATTAGCCTTTCCGGGATGATACTCAATCGTAAAATCACAATCCTTCAATAGCTCTAACCATCTCCTCTGACGCATATTAAGATCTTTCTGTATGAAAATGTAGCGTAGACTCTGATGGTCAGTGTAAAGCACAAACTTCTCTCCGTAGAGGTAGTTTCTCCAAGCCTTCAGCGCAAACACAATTGTCGCAAGCTCCAAATCGTGTACGGGGTAGTTACACTCATGTGGTCGCAATCGCCTGGATAAATAAGCCACTGGTCGTCCTTCCTGCATCAGAACACATCCCAGTCCAGTTCCCGATGCATCAATGTAAACTGTTAACTCCTTCCCTAGCTCAGGTAATGCCAACACTAACGCAGTCGTCAACCGTTTCTTCAACTCTAGAAATGCCTGCTCACATTCCTCAGACCACTTAAATGGAACATTCTTCTTCGTTAACCTCGTCAACGGTGCTGCAATCATGGAGAAATCCTGTACAAATCGGCGGTAGTAACCTGCTAAACCCAAGAAACTCCGTATCTCAAAAACAGTCTCTGGTCTCTTCCAGTCAATCACCACTCTAATCTTGTCTTCCTCAACAGAAATGCCCTGACCGCTGATCACATGTCCCAAAAACTTCATTTCCCTCATCCAGAATTCACACTTACTGAATTTCGCATACAGCCGATGCTCCCTCAACGTCGTCAACACCGATCGAAGATGACTCTCGTGATCCTCTCGCGTCCGGCTGTATATCAGTATATCGTCAATGAAGACTATCACGTATCGGTCCAAGTAGGGTCTCAGTACTCGATGCATCAAATCCATAAAAACTGCCGGAGCGTTCGTCAACCCAAACGGTAACACTGTAAACTCGAACAACCCGTATCTGGTACTGAACGCAGTCTTCTTGATATCCTCTTCTCGAATCCACAACTGGTGACATCCCGAGCGTAAATCGATCTTCGAGAAGAACTGTGCACCCGTCAACTGGTCAAATAGATTGTCGATCCTCGGAAGCGGGTAATAATTTTTAATCGTCACCTGGTTCAACTTCCGATAGTCTATACACATCCTCATCGATCCATCCTTCTTCCTCGCAAATAACACTAGCGCTCCCCACGGTGACATACTCGGTTGAATGAATCCCTTCGTCAACAATTCCTCTAGCTGTTTCCTGACCTCCTCCTGCTCCATAGGCGACATACGATAAGGTCTGCTAGATATACGCTGAGACCCTAGTAACAACTCTATAATAAACTCTATCGCACGTGGTGGTGGTAATCCGGGTAAATCATCTGGGAAAATGTCTGCGAACTCTCGGACTGTAGGTACGTCCTCGATCCTAACAGATCCTCCGGTTTCAGGCTCAACGATCGCTGCAAAGTCCTCCATCTCCTGAGCAGTCGCTAATCTACCTCTCGTAATAGGCAATTCAGAGGCGTTCCCGGTCAACATAAACTCTGGTAAACCCGAAATATGGAACTCTACCCTCTTCCCATAACAATCTATCTGTGCATGGTAAGCTGACAGCCAATCCATACCAAAGAGTGCATCAAACTCTAGGTATTCCAGTACTCGGAGATCTATTTGTAAGCGATGTCCGCAACCTCAACCATGACATCCCGAACTATCCGATTAGGGTAAATCTTATCCCCAAGCAGCCATGCTGAGAACAAGATGGGTCTCTAGTGTGTGTGTGTGTCTAACCCTAACTCCCCCACTAACCGTTCAGCAATAAAAGATAACGTACTACCCGAGTCAAACATGGCATGAATAAGACTACTGTGAATGAGTAACGTACCCTCAACTAGCTGTCTGGTATCTCCTGGATCTGGCTATGCCACTGCATGTACTCTTTCTCTCTCCCGACCCTGCTCCCGTCGTGGAGATGGCACCCGGCAATCCAATTTCAAATGTCCCCTCCGACCGCACCGGAAACATCTGCGTATCTCCCATCTCCCAGTCCGCATATCATCCGATCTCGGCTCCTGACCCCGGTCCCTCTGACCCCTGTCTCGGCCACCCTGATCTCTAAACCCGGTGTGCCGCTGAGCCGCGCCGCCGCTTCGTGGTCTTTGGAGTTATGGTGTGTACAGGCTGCCTGTCCCTATACTGATCCCTGCCATCCTGACATCTGTCTCTGCCATCCCGGCGACCTCTACTAAACTGGTCCCGCCGTCTCTTCGGCCTCCTATCCTGTCGAGAGCTCTGCCCAACCTCCATCTCGGCCGATGCGGTCATAGAAGACCGTTCTTTTGCATTAAGAACGTCTCGTAGGTCAGTGCTCGCTCAAACATTGCCTGAACTATCGGAGCCCCGGACGATACGATCGCGCTGGCAATGTCATCCCTCACTCCTCGAATGAAGTAGTAGATCTGTAATCGCTTTGTGCCAGCGATATCCATCGAGAACTACAGAAAATATCGGTACCTATCCATATACTGCATCATGCTCCGGTTTCCCTGCCTCAGGGATAAAAACTCCTCCCTCAATCTCAATCGCATCTCCATAGGTATGAACTGGTCATAAAATATCTCTCGGAACTCTACCCAAGTCGCGGTATCAACATGCGTCTCCTGGTAGTTAGTCCACCACACTGCGACATCTGATCTGAAACACGTCCCAGATAATCTCGCTCTAAACCTCTCTTTCATATTCAACTCCTTGTGTAGGCGCTGGTGCGATAAAATCCAATCTCCTGCAATCTCAGGGTCTCCTCCTCCATAAAAGTAAGCGGCTGAAACTTGAGGAAATCCCGTAACCTCCTGGCCTGTGGATCCATCACATACTCTGACACTACCGTCGGGGTAACCTCTACTGCTACGGTAGGTGTAGGAATCGGTGTCTCCACTGCTGCTATTACCGGGGTAGTATCGACTGCCTAAACCTCGGGTACCACTGCCTGAGTAAGAGTAACTGCAGTCTCTGTGGGCCCCGTAGTCGCCACTGCCTCCCTTAACATAGCCAATCCAGCCATCATAGCGGCATGCTCTCTCAATAGTCGTAAGATCTCGGCTATCTGAGTCTCGTGCACCGTAACTCGATCCTCTAAGGGAACTGACGATCCGGAAGCCCTCGCGGTATCACTAGACTGTCCATCCATCGTGTCCTGCATTGTGATGCGTGTTCGGATCAGCCTCGTATATACGTATTTTTATAGTATATATATACAGTAATACATATATCACATAACAATCCTAGCTCTACCCGCTTTCTTGCTTCCCAACTAAAAGTTCTAGGCAGACTCATCGGGTTTCCACATCTAGTTTGTTAAGGTTTATGATCTTGTAAAACTTTTTAACAAATTATTTCTCAAAACTCTCGCTCTGATACCAGCTGTGACGGCCCCAAATTTCCCGGGCCGGCCCGTGGTCAGCTACTCCCCTGCCTCAGCTCCGGAAGTCGCTCCCACGTGTCCCACTGCCTTCGTTCTTTAGGTAGTTATCATGTAATTTGTTAAAGTCATTTAATTTATCATTTTCAAAGAAATTAACAGCGGAAGAATTTAAAGTTTAACAAAATGCATTCGTATATATATATATATATATAAAAGTTTTACTGATCAAACCTATAGTGGAAAACCCGTCTGTACTGTGCATACAGGCGATCAACTATAACAGTATGTATACCAGTACAAGTGTGTATCCAGTTTCCCAACCCAAAAGATAATACAAAATGTCAAAAATATGTGAATATCTACACACATACCAGCAGGCCTCGGCGTAGGCAAGTCAGATAAAATTGCCGATGATCCCCTTGCCCCTGCTAGTACTAGGATCTGCGCTCAGCCACCACAAAAAGGCAGATGGCGAGCCCAGTAAGTAAAATCCCAAGGAAAACCACCGTGCATAAATAATTAATGAAATAATTAATCGAGCCAAAAAGTAGTGTTAAATAAACATGCGGAAGGAAGAAAAATATGCAGACAACTGCTCAAAGCTCATCGCATGTATATAAACACATTGATAGACAAAGGGGTGTGAACACAACCACTAAGTGTGTACTAGGACTAGGAGCCCTAGTCGTGGCCCATGCCTCCGACCCTACGACTGTATCCCAGTGGCATTAACCACTAGTGGGCTAATTGAACGCGTGAAATGGAGTCCAACTCGGGATATCGTCTACCGAGTTCCTAGATCACGCACTACACACCTAACCAGTGACCTCAACTACCCGTGGATACATAAACGGTACCATAACCGTCCCAGTAGGAATATAAATCACAGATTTTCAAGGAAATAAAGCTCAATGGAAATAAATAAGTAAATGCAGTAGTGGTGTTCAGTTGGGTTTTACGTACACGAAAATACGCACTCTGACATTCCGGACCCGTCAGTACGCCCCAGCTAGCTCCTCAATGTCCGAGCTATGGTTTCCCGGTCCCTGAAGTCTATTTTTATAGTGTTTTATTCTTTTTGAAAACATATTATATCATTATGATATTATATTATATTTTTAATTTTTCAGTTGTGATACCTCTCCCGGGCTGTGTCGGGGTTTCAAAAATACCCGAAAAGTCCCGTACCTACTTTTCTACCTTTTTCTAAATTTTCTATATTTTTCTAGAATTTTTTTCCAATTTTTCTGATATTTTTCACTTATTTTCCTATTTTCCAATAATAATATATATATAATATATTATTTAATTTAATAATATATAAAATTTATTTTTTTTAAATAATGTGGGCCCCACCTGAACCGGTCCAGCCCAAGGACGCACACGTGCGCTCACGCGCATGTGCTCCCTTCTCCTTCACGGAGAGCACCAGGAACCAGAGAGGTTCCTGGTTCAATTTTTTTTTTTTCATCAATCTTCTTCTCTTCTCTACTCCTCTCGATCCCTCTTCATGCTCAATTCGTTGGAGACCTCCAAAACCTCTAAATTTCACCATAAAACCCCAAGAACAACACCCAATTCCCGGATAAAAAATACATGCAAATAAACCCAAAATTTATCAAATCACCTCAATTTTTCCACAAATTCGAACCAACAATATGTAAATCACCAAAACCAACTTCAAAGTCCACAAATCTAGTAAAAACAGTGGCCAAATCTATCGAAAATGAATTTTCACTCCAACATCCATTTTAATGGAAAATCAACAAAAATGAGGGTAAATTATCTTAGATCGGTTGTTGTGAAGCTCAATCTCCTCTCCAAGCTCGATTTCATCCCTCCCAAACTTCGATTTCTCTTACAAAACCCTCAATCTTGGTTGAGAAAATATTGGATTTGCATGCATTTGATCCATCATTGATATATATAGGTGTGTTTTAAATCTTACGTGCACACACATCTCGAGGTAAATCCAATAGTCACTGAACACCATGTGTCACCAACTTCTTGAACACCCTATCATGACACCATGTATCTCGAATTTCCTTGTTGTGCATCTCGATGACAATCCTAGGTGTACTGATTATTGATTTCAAAATATAGGACTTTATTATAATCCAATTGATTTAATTGATAACTCCTATTCTAGTCATCAATAAATTTCATAAATTTGTGAATATGGTCACACTAATTCCCCGACCATTCGGCACCCCGTGCCCCATGTCCGACACGCTTCCCGAGGCGGTCCCACACTTAGTGTACCCAATTTAATTTCCTTAGCTTAGCCTAAGCTTATATATTTACATTTAATTAAATAAATCCTCAACCATAGCATGTTTAAATAATTTAAATCTAATTAAACCCCAACGCCCGGCCTCACTGCTACTAAACCCCGCGTTCGCGCGTTCGCCGAACTAAAACCCCGGCTCACAACTCTCCCGACAAGTTTATTTTAAATGCACACCTATGATGACTAATATATCATACTAATAATGATAAATGAATATTGATGCATCACAGAATTTAGGAACTCACAGCAGTATACAGTCAGTATCCTAGGTTCGAGGTATGCCTAGCCTATCCGCGGCGTCCATGTGGCGTCCGAGCTGGCGTCCAAATCTGAAATAAGGTAAATAACAGCGTTAATAAATAACGGGCCATTACATCAAGCCACGACGTTATGATCTTGATATTTCGCCATGTGAAAAAGGCTACAGAATCGAGGGATGAATAATCAACAAATTGTTTCCATTTGTTTCCATTCATTATTTGACATGGAGTAGGTTCATAATTTTGCCAATTTCAAAAAAGATTTAAATAATCCTGATTACGATGAATAGGACTATCACGTTGCAAGTGGACAATCGCAAATTAAAGCAATCGACCAACTCATTACAAGGAAAACCGACGAAGAAAAGAAATTAAAAGCAAGAAAGTAGAAAAAAAAACACCTTTTTCCTGGGAATAGAGAGGATGCCCTCCCATTCTCTGCACAAAAAACTCATAATGGTTCCTGATCGGGTCCTCTTTCTTAGAACCCGTAAAAGTTGATCCAAATCACTCTTCTTTATCATCATAAACCTTAGCACCACCACCACCACCACCACCATCAACAAATCAAAGCAGGGGACGACATCAAATTCTTATTTAAAAAATCAACCTGACTTCTTGTATCAACAATAAGCTAGTTAGGGGTGTTTAAAAGTTGTTCAGAGATATAATTACAAAAGACAATTAAGGATTAAGTGGACAACATCAAATTTCTATTAAAAAGGACACTGATTGAGCATCAAAAAGATTCAATGACGATGATGACCCTTCGTACCTCATGAAGTCAAAGGCATAATGACATAGAGAACACTTATGTCTAAGCTAGTATGAGAGAGGTTTGACGGAGTTAATTAGGACGAACAGTTCAATCAGGACTCTAGGAAGCTTGGCTAGATATATATGAACACATAATATAGACAATATTTTGAATATATAATATACATTTTCGACAACCCATGCTGATCTTGATAAGTATAGAATTGTGGTGGACTTTGCATTCATAAACTAATGTCTTCCACACTTCATTGAGCACCCTGAAACCTCAAAATACTTTCCTTTCATCTTGCTTACGTTGAGTGAATAACAACCACAAATATTGCCCAAAACATGAAACATAGAAATAAAGAAAAAGAGAAATATAGATGTTACCGATCTTGATTTTGTACCTTTACGATCAAATCGAAGCAAAGGGAATGATGAAGAAGATTTTGGAGTCGAAATCTCGTGTTGATGAAGAAGCCGGGCATGTAAGTGTTTTTTTTTTAGAAATGCATATAAGGGTTTGCGGAGAGAAAAAAGGTCAAAATTGGGATTTTTGAAAATATTATGTGTGCATGAATTGGCCAGTGAAATCGCCAAAATCACTACCTGCTTAAGAGGATATTCTCTTATTAAAAAAGCTAAGAAAATTAACTTTTTTAAAGAGGATGTTCCTCTTTTTTGGGAAAAGACTTATCAAAAATAAGAGGATTACTTTGACTTACCAAACACACTTATTTTCCTCAATCTCTTATTAGATAAGACTTGTGACAAATAAGAGGTAAAAGTTGTAAGTTGGAACAGGGGACGTATTTTTTTGGGTACACCCCAGGGGATACGTATAATAGTTACACCCTTATCAGGGGTATAACAGTAATTTACGTTATGATAACAAATGGCTATGTAAAGTATATCAATCATCAATCAAATACTTGAACCCCCCCATCGGTGGCGGTGGCAATTGGCGATGGGGAATACGAGGGTTCAGACGACATGTGCGACTACATTCTCTCCCGCCTCAGCAACTCTTTGGTAAAAGAACACCAACGCGTCTACGCGACCGTTGGCTCCATGGCTCAGGAACTCAAAGACCAAGGCATCTGATGGCGTGGCAGTTGCAGATGTTTTGTGGGACCATAACTTTTGATCCAGTAATCTGTGGCGGCCCCAATTTCCACATTGGTCCGCCACGGGAGGCCACGCGGGCCCACAACTGTCCACGTCACCACCAGTTGTGTCCCACGCCCAATTTATCCATTATCGATCAATTCATCATTAAGTTTGATTCAAGTTAATATCATATAACCTCAAATTAACAACGGAAGCTTAAATGAACAATATGAAAATTCATCTCGTGTTTTATTAGCAAAATGCCTAAGTGGAAACCATATCAAATATACATGTCCTTTGAGATCCACAAAATATCAAGAAGCTACAACCTATCTCTCAATAATCCCAAAACCCAAAGCATAAAACAAATAAATATAAACATACGTACGAGTAGGCTAGAGCTATCAATCAATGTAGTCCTCAAGCTTGCCCTTCCTCGACTCGTGCCGGATCCGCACTCGAGCCATCATAAAAAGACAGATGACGAGTCCAGAGTGAGTAATCCCAAGGAAATTCACTAAGTAATTACGGAAGTAAAAAAACTTGGAATTTAAATACCATAAATAAACATGCGGAACAAAAGAAATACGAGACAACCGTGAAAGGATCATCGCATGTATAAATATAGTAACGAAGCAAAGTACGTGCACGGTGCAAAAAATCGACTAAGTCATACTTCGAGCCTCTCCTTGGGCACAACCCTCAAACACACCAACAGGTTGTCCCTGGACCCTCTAGGTGGCCGGCGTAGACCCACGACGCACCCACACGAGCCTACCATACCGGGTAGCCTATTCACCGGTATATGCATAGACAAGTGCTATGACTTAGTGGACTCTATGGCCGTAACGAATAAACACTAGGTGGGGAGTAATCTCATAAAGGCTCCAAGTAGGAGTAAACTCCACTACCAGTACAAACACCCGAGTAAGAGAACTCAACCACCGTAAAACAGTAATGGAATAGAATAATGAATAATCGGAACTGAATTCAAATAAATCAAATTGTAAATACTTAAAGTGAAGTTCAATTGGGATACTACACACCTCAAACCGCACTCCTCGCTCCACACGTCAAACCCGACTCAAAACCTCCAAATCCCCGTTATTTCCTCCGGTCTAATTTCCGACTAAACTCCGACTCCAATTACTATTTTGGGACTCCTGGAATTCATTTATGAGGGTTAATAATCAATTAATGGGTTCATAATGTTGGTTTGACTCATTTTGTCATTTTCCAATTTTTGGGGTCCAGAGAACAATTAGCGCGCTAATGAGATAAATTAGCGCGCTAATTAATCTCAATCACTGTTCATCATCTTCATTACTCAGCGTGATTAGCGCGCTAATTTCTCCCATTAGCGCGCTAATTGCTCGCTGTCCAGAAAATTTCCAAATTAAGAATTTGAACTCCAAACCCATAAATTTAATTTCCATGTTTCCATAAAACATTAATGACCTTAATTACACCATTTAAACACTAATTACCATAATCAAACCCCAAAATCCACAAATCATGGAAATTACATTTCAAAACCCATTTTGGAAAATCCTCCAACTTCTCCCAAATTTACTCAAAACTCACAACCACCTCATGCCATTTTCATACACACTCACTCCAACAAAACCAAGTGTTTCATTCCCAACAAATTCGAATTTCCACAAGCTCCAACCCACACCAAAAATTCCACAAAAATCCAAGTTTAATGTGTCCATACCTTAGGTTCTTGTTGTAGGAAGCCACAAATCAACCTCTCCACACTTTAAATGTTGTTGTTCTTCCTCCTCTTCTTCTTCCCACCGATCTCTCTTTCAATCTCTCTCAAAACCTCACTCTCACTTTCTCCCTTTTGATCGGTCAAACACACACATATATATATACTTAGTTTAATCAAGTGTATACACAAATCTCGAGAACAATCCAAGGGTTCTTGATCACCCTGTGTCACTCCAACTCCAAACACCTTATCTTAACACTTAACACCCTCTTGTGCATCTCGAGAATCATCCAATTGTTGTCATTTATTCTCCTTAACTATAGGATCAATTGATTTCCAATTAATTTATCACATAATAATTATCTATTCTATTCAATAAATTCCCATAATTTGCAAATAATTTCACATTAGTTTCCCACTACCCTACCGGCACCCGTGCCTCGTGTCCCGTGTCTCGCACGCACCCCGAGAAATTCCTCACTCGTCAATAAACTACCTTAACATACATATTGTAATGAAATTAACTAATTTATACATTTTCATCACAATTTACCACAACAAACATACAAACGGATTTGTATACCTAGTTCGAGTGCGTTCGATCTCTGTTGTGGGACCCCGACCGTCTCATTGGCGTCCACATCTGCCATGACATCATAATTAACGGCAAATACTATTTGGGCCGTTACATAATTCGATTGAGTTTAGGGCTTTATCAAGAACTTTCTATTTTCTTATTCAGTTAGGGTATTTTCGTAATTTACTTTATTTAAGTTGTTTTTAGAGTCTTAGAAGGATTATGCATTTTGAGTCATAGAAGGATTTATTTAAGTCGTTTTTAGAGTCTTAGAAGGATTAGGTTTTTGAGTCGTAGAGGGATTACGTTTTGAGTCGTAGAAGGTTAGAGTTTCTAATTTGAGTTGTAGAAGGATTAGAGTTTCTAATGGGCTATATAAAACCATGATTAGGGCTGTAATCATTATGAATTATTATCAATTATTATCAATTTATTCAATTTCGAGTTTTATCAAAAACTTTAAGGATTATTCCTTGTTTAAGTGTTTACGCTGCGTCAGTTGGTATCAGAGCGTGAATTTCGTTCGTACTAACGATGTCCGGTGGAAGCGGTGGCATTCAGAACGTCGTTAAGGATGTTGAAGCCTTGCGAACCAAAGTGGAGGCTCAAGAGGCGGCAATCAAAACCTTGGAAACAAATCTCGATCAACAATTCCGGCGTATAGACGAGCGCTTTGATGCGATGATTAACAGGGGTGAATGCCAACAGACACGAATGTGATGGTGAACAACGTCCAAGAGATCAGCGTGCTCGAGGCGATGCTCCTATTGCACCAGTGGCTGCGAATTTTAGAGGTCGAGTTGCTGGTGGTGACTCTAGTGACGAGGAGGATATGATGCTAGCCGAGGATCAGGGCAGACCTGTTAGGAGAGATCAAGGCGGCAGATATAATAACAATAATAATTAGCATAATCATGATTATTATGATAGGGGTAATCATGATAGGGGCGACTTTAGGCTGAAAGTGGACATTCCTAATTTCTCTGGTAATCTGAACATTGAGGACTTTGTTGATTGGATCGCCGAAGTAGACCATTTTTTTGAGTATATGGAAATTCCTCAAGAAAAAAGGGTGAAATTGGTGGCTTGTCGTTTGAAGAGTGGAGCATCTGCCTGGTGGGAGAGGCTACAGAGTAGGCATTACAGAGAAGGTAAACAGACTGTTCGGACATGGTATAGAATGAAGCAGTTGCTCAGCGAGATTTTTTGCCTCCAGATTATGAGCAGATATTGTTTCAGCGATACCAGCGCTGTCGGCAGGGTCAGAGATCTGTTCATGAATATACGACAGATTTCATGCGACTGTCGAGAGGAATAATTTGAGGAGAACGAGGTTCATCAGGTTACACGATACCTTGATGGATTAAAACTGCAAGTTCGGGAGAAAATTGGAGTGCATGTTATAAAATTTGTCACCGAGGCGAAAAATTTAGCCATTAAAGCTGAATTAATGATGCAGGACAGAGGTGAAAATCGATATGAGGGCAATTGGTGAACCTATGGCAGTGATAATTACCAGAGGAATAATAGCGGGAAGGAAACTTCAAGGAGTTTTGCAGAGCGGAGTAAGTCCACCCAGGGCTGGGATTAAGGTACTGAACAGAAAGATGATAAGGGACCGGGAAAGAAACCTGTCGAACAAAAAGAGGGACATAAGGCAACTGCAAATCCTTATGCTAAGCCTATTATGGGCAAGTGCTATCGTTGTGGGCAGTCGGGTCACAGATCGAATGAATGTCCCAATAGAAAGTAGGTTAATGTGATTAAACGAGATGAAGAAGAGGAAGTTTGTTGTGGTCCTGATGGAGAGGATGATGATTGTAATGACTATTATGAGGGAGAGGAACAGAAGTGCGTGGTCAGAAGGCTGATGTTATGTAACAACCCCAAATTTTTAACTGACTTGTGTTGCACTTGTCAGAATTGTGACCCAGCTACGTAAATACTGGACAGTATTTCGAACTTCGGGAGTCGACACCGAAGTGATTTTATGATTCTTTGATTGGTGTATTAGTATTTTAATATTTTACGGGTTTCGAGCCGGTTGGACAATATTTAATTGAGTGAGGTTTCGACTAGTTAAACGGGGATAAAAACAAGTAAAACATACAAATAAATGAATTTTTAATTAATTTAATTAATTAGTTGGCGAGACAAGGCGAGACTAAGCGCGTTATGAGAGTCGGAACAAGGAAAAATGGACCGAGGAACGTCGTTTGAACGTGGGAGTTGGTTAAATATGTAACATGCGGACTATGTGATTAGTATTGTTAAAGTGACACAGTCCAATGGTGAGGAGCCATGAGATTGGCCTCGAAATGTGTGTGTGTGTGCTAAGATGAGATGATGTGGTCAAAGACCCATAAGGGCAATTGTCCAAGAAGTGAACAAGAGTTAAGGAAGGGTAAAGTGGTCATTTTGACTAAATAACATATATAAAAACGTTTTAACAAAAAAACCCTACACTATTCATCTCCTTCTCCAACACCCCCACCACCGCCTCTCTTCTCTCCATTTCTTCTCTCTCGGCTTCCCATCTCCTTCACTCTCGGCCTCTCCATCTCACTCTCGCTGTTCTCTCTCGATCTTTCCCTCCCCACGCTCGTCGTCTCTCACCTCACTGTCTCTTTCACGCTCACCGCCACCCTCCTCTCGCCGTCAATGAACTGGCAGCCACCACTCTCACAACGGTGCTGGGGTGTCGGAGCCTTCACCGGACGTTCTCTTCTTTCTCTCCCTTTTGTTTGCTCTCGGTTTCTCTCACTCTCTCTCGTCTGTCTTCTCTCCCCTCTCGGTCTCGGGTTCTCTTTCGGCCTCTCTCACCCTCCAACCTCACCACCGCCCCAAGTTTGTCGCCGACGACCGAAACGAGCTGCCGAGGGGTGCTGTCGACCGGAGGTATGTGCTCTCCGTTTCTCTCTCGTTCCCTCTTTTTTTCACTCACTCTTTCTCTCGATTTCCATGCTCACTGTTTTGCCATTTTTGGGCTATTTTGGTGGCGGTTTTGCCTACTATTTGAGGCTGCCGTGGCTAGTGGGACCATCCCCGGTCACAGCTGATCGGAGTGGAGTCTTCAACAACTTCGTTGGCCGGCGATGACCCCTCCTCCATGTTCAACAGTCACGTTGTTGGTGGGTGTGTGTTTTAATGAATATGTTGTTGGTTTGAACTGTTTTGGGTTGGAACAGTTGTGGTGTGTATGACAATGTGTTTGCACACCCCAGTTGGGGTGTGGGGGGGTACTATGTGCGGGGTGAGTAATTATAAATTGTGCTATGTGACTGTGGGGTGTGTGGTTACAAATGGTATTATTTTATGTGTATGTATAGTGAAAATGTGTATATGTGTGTGAACAGTGAAAAGATGTATATGTATGTACAATAGTGGGGTGCACACAAATGGGGTGTAGTGTACACACCACCGCGAGGTGCGTGATAATATGTGGGTGTCCATAACAGTGAGGGTTTCAAGTATGAAGTGTATATAAGTAGTTTTATTTTGAGTATGGAACATAGATACCTTGTGAATGTGTATGTTCTTGGTGTGAATGTGTTGGTTCATTGGTTTAGTGTATATGGGTTATGTCATTAAAAGAAAACCACCGTATTTGCATCATGAAACCACGAACTCAAGCGAAACCCTAACACAACCCAAGTTGAGGACATTCCACAACTGTTCGAGTTAATCTCACAAATTATTGTAAACAAAACTTATAGGGAATACTCTAAGATTAAAAAACTAACTCTAAATCAACAATTGAGATTTAAACCTTTTATCAGGTAGTCGAGAACTCGCGGGGAACGCGTTAGAGTCTCGGAGTGATACCGGGTAGCGATTAGTTCAGGTAAGTATAATTGCCTTAAAAAGCATTTGTACGTTTGTAAGCCAGTAAGAAAATGCAATGTGATTCATTATCATTTATTCAGTCTTGTTATGCTCTATTATTGGTATTCCGTTCCATTTCTTGTTGTGTGTTTCCCGGCGTAAGTGTTTCGTCTCGAAAGTACTAGGACCTGCACTAGAGGGATAAAACGCGGGCACTCGAGCGCACGAGTGTGTGTCCACCCTTAGTGATCGTGTGACACCGAGTACTGGGTGGGGTGGGTTCGAGTCCCTCCGTCATAGCTGTGCCTTGCTTGTGTCGATGCTCGGGGAGACCTTGCGAGGTCTTCGCCGTTATGCTATGATTTAGACTACTTATGAGCCTCTTTTGATTCCTTGGAACACACTTGACTTTCGATTGATATCTATTAGTCTGTTTATCATGCATTTTGTCTATTTAATTTCCTGTCTTTTTATTACTGCATGATATTTAGACTGTTTTACTTGTATTATCATGAATTACTGTTATCTTCTTCTGGCATTACATTCGATTTTATTAAGTTGCTCACCGTCTAGTTTGTGACGGTGGGTGCAGATAGGGCGGAGAGCAGCAAGGGCAAGGGACCCTGTCTAGGTGATTTATTGTGAGGATTAGCGGTTGGATTTGGAGACTATTTTGTAAGTTTCCTTATGTTTTGTTTTTATGTATATCGTTTTATATATATATATGCTTTGGGATTATTAAACTCGACAAATTTTGATGAGATTGGTATCATGTACCTTTGCATTTCGAATTGTACATGAATACCCGAGGTTTTCCACACTTATAGAATTCCTCTACTTCCCTTGATTAAGTTATTTTCCCCTTTATTATAATTGTTTTAGTTTTCCGCTGTTTATTATTACAATAACTCTTTCAAAAATTACTAAATTGATTAAGTTGAAAGCTGACTAGGCTCGTCAGGTTGCCGAGTGATGACTCGGAGCTTGTACGGGTCTAGGCCGGGCGTACCCAATTGCATGGGGAAATTGGGGCCGTCACAGTTGGTATCAGAGCCTAAGGTTATAACGACCTGACTCTCAATTTAAAACACAAACCATTAAGACAGCGAAAATTATGAATGGTTGAACTTAGAGTGGAAACCCTATAATCCTTTTAAAAATTTAGATGGGGGAGTTCGGGATGAGTCGGATTTAACTTTGTACATATTATGATTGTTGTGTGTATTATATCGTATCGGTAGTTATCCATTGATCCGAGAAAGTCGTTTTCTTGTTCAAATGACGATTGCGGATTAGCCAGGTCCGAGCGACGATATCGGCATGATTTTGTCACGATGCCTTGAGGAGATACATACATTGTCTCAGAGAGCTGCGACGCAGGACCAGATATTTGATGAGTTAGTGCGGTCACTGAGGACACCCACACAAGCTACTACGACGCCATCTACCCCGACTACGTTGCTTCCTACGAATACTACTCGGGGAGTCGAGATTCCAATTGCTGTGACGTTCGCGACTTCGATTTGTTAGCAGCGATACCTGATGGAGCTGTTGTTGCGTCAGTTGCTCAAACTGAGGCTGAAACACCGTCGATAGCACAAGCAAAGGAGATACCTACTACATTAGCTACATCGACGGCCAATGATGAGACTACTTCAGTAACGACTCCAGCAAAGAGTGTGGGAGCCACTACCAAGGCTAGGTAGTGGAGAGAGTTCAAGAGACACGACCCGTTGAAGTTCTATGGTGGTACCAACATTAGAGCGGCAGAGCTATTCTTGAAGAATCACAAGAAGGTTCACACCATCATCGCTACTGATGAACGCATGAAGGCGACGATCTCTTTGTCAATGTTGCAGGGGGAGGCGGACGATTGGTAGACGATAATTGTTGCTACCCGAGGCATCCCGAGCGATTGGGTTGACTTCAAGACCCAGTTTAGTTAGAAGTACTTTCCGCCGACTGTCCTTTGAGCGAAAAGGAACGAGTTCATTACGTTGAGGCAGAGCGCAGGCGAATTGTGATGGAGTTTAGGATTAATGTTTCTTTTGGTACGAACTGGTTTGGTGCATTTCATGTTCGGGTTATAGTATGAGAAGACTAAATTGAGATCCTTGTGGGTAGCGTATATGGTAGAGCGAAACAAGATGTCGACGCTGCTAAGACATTGAATCGCGTACGAGTATTTGTTACCCAAGGTTAGATTTTAGGACGCGTGTTTAGAGCAAACGGTGATGCAATTGATTTCGAGAAGACTTAAGCCGTGAGATCGCTTATGCATTCGAATATCTGAAAGTTTGTGAGAAGAACTGACCAACCCACAACCTGGAGTGAGCTGCGATCGTGTTCGTGCTGAGGATATGAGAACCTCACCGGTATGATGCTCGTTCGAGTTACGTAATGATCTTGAGAGCTTGAAGCACCTATTCATTCAGAGGGAGCTGAACTTGACACAAAAGGCTTGGCCTAAGTTCGTAAAGGATTACAATTTTTCGTTTTGCGTAGCATCCGAAGAAGACCAACGTTGTTGTTGGTGCGTTGCGCTGCAAAGGATTGGATGTGGAGGTAGTCGTGTGTCAAATAACCTACGAGTGTGGTTTACGTGAGGCAACCGAGTTGATGAGTTCAGCGGATGTGCCGACGACTACCAGGACCTAGATACGTGGTCAAACGATGTTGCAGACCGTCTCATTTGGCATTGTGTGCGAGGGACAGCAAGATGATGCGTCATACCAGCGGTGCAGTGAGATGGTGGATAGTTCAGATTGCCCAGACAAGAGTCGGTCGACGGACTCATTCTAGAGGTATCGCGGGCGACTGGGGTTTCCATTGGTGGCTGATGTGTGTGACAAGTTACTTCAGGAGATTCACCGTTTCAGTTTTGTTGTGTATCCAGGTTGACCTAAAATGTGCGCCGATATGCGATATTCTTTTGGTGACCAGGGATGATTTTCGCGGTATCGGAGTTGTTCGAGTGTGTGACATGCTAGCGCGTAGAGGCTGGGCATCGACGACCTGAAGGACTACTACAGCCCCACCCATTTCTAGATGGAATTGGGTACATATTGATATGGATTTCGTTAGTGGTTGCCTCGATATCCTCGTAGTTACGATAGCATCTGGGTAGTCGTGAATAGTTTTGTTTGAGACTTAATAGTGCCCAGGAGTGGCAGAAGAAATACTTGTTGAGTATCACGATGAGCTTCAGTATGATTTGGGGAGACTATAAATATTTGAAGGTCTCTCCACTGAAGGGTCACGAATGTTTCTGAGTCAAGAAATGACTCACTCTGAGTTTTTATCAGTCTCGTTAGGAGTTGCGAAGAGTCGTTAATCTAGTTTACTTATTAGATTAATTTCGGGGATGAAATTCTAATAAGTGGGGAGACTGTAACAACCCCAAATTTTTAACTGACTTATGTTGCACTTGTCAGAATTGTGACCCGGCTACGTGAATACTGGACAGTATTTCGAACTTCGGGAGTCGACACCGAAGTGATTTTATGATTCTTTGATTGGTGTATTAGTATTTTAGTATTTTACGGGTTTCGAGCCGGTTGGGCGATATTTAATTGAGTGAGGTTTCGACTAGTTAAACGGGGATAAAAACAAGTAAAACATACAAATAAATAAATTTTTAATTAATTTAATTAATTAGTTGGCGAGACAAGGCGAGACTAAGCGCGTTACGAGAGTCGAAACAAGGAAAAACGGACCGAGGAACGTCGTTTGAACGTGGGAGTTGGTTAAATATATAACATGTGGACTATGTGATTAGTATTGTTAAAGTGACACAGTCCAATGGTGAGGAGCCATGAGATTGGCCTCGAAATGTGTGTGTGTGCTAAGATGAGATGATGTGGTCAAAGACCCATAAGGACAATTGTCCAAGAAGTGAACAAGAGTTAAGGAAGGGTAAAGTGGTCATTTTGACTAAATAACATATATAAAAACGTTTTAACAAAAAAACCCTACACTATTCATCTCCTTCTCCAACACCCCCACCGCCGCCTCTCTTCTCTCCATTTCTTCTCTCTCGGCTTCCCATCTCCTTCACTCTCGGCCTCTCCATCTCACTCTCGTTGTTCTCTCTCGATCTCTCCCTCCCCACGCTCGTTGTCTTTCACCTCACTGTCTCTCTCTCACGCTCACCGCCACCCTCCTCTCGCCGTCAATGAACTGGCAGCCACCACTCTCACAACGGTGCTGGGGTGTCGGAGCCTTCACCGGAGGTTCTCTTCTTTCTCTCCCTTTTGTTTGCTCTCGGTTTCTCTCACTCTCTCTCGGCTGTCTTCTCTCCCCTCTCGGTCTCGGGTTCTCTTTCGGCCTCTCTCACCCTCCAACCTCACCACCGCCCCAAGCTTGTCGTCGACGACCGAAACGGGCTGCCGGAGGGTGCTGTCGACCGGAGGTATATGCTCTCCGTTTCTCTCTCGTTCCCTCTCTTTCTCACTCACTCTCACTCTCGGTTTCCATGCTCATTGTTTTGCCATTTTTAGGCTATTTTGGTGGAGGTTTTGCCTACTATTTAAGGCTACCGTGGCTAGTGGGACCATCCCCGGTCACGGCTGATCGGAGTGGAGTCTTCGACGACTCCGTTGGCCAGCGATGACCCCTCCTCCATGTTTAACAGTCACGTTCTTGGTGGGTGTGTGTTTTAATGAATATGTTGTTGGTTTGAACAGTTTTGGGTTGGAACAGTTGGGGTGTGGGGGGTACTATGTGTGGGGTGAGTAATTATAAATTGTGCTATGTGACTGTGGGGTGTGTGGTTACAAATGGTATTATTTTATGTGTATGTATAGTGAAAATGTGTATATGTGTGTGAACAGTGAAAAGATGTATATGTATGTACAACAGTGGGGTGCACACAAATGGGGTGTAGTGTACACACCACAACGAGGTGCGTGATAATATGTGGGTGTCCATAACAGTGAGGGTTTCAAGTATGAAGTGTATATAAGTAGTTTTATTTTGAGTATGGAACATAGATACCTTGTGAATGTGTATGTTCTTGGTGTGAATGTGTTGGTTCATTGGTTTAGTGTATATGGGTTATGTCATTAAAAGAAAACCACCGTATTTGCATCATGAAACCACGAACTCAAGCGAAACCCTAACACAACCCAAGTTGAGGACATTCCACAACTGTTCGAGTTAATCTCACAAATTATTGTAAACAAAACTTATAGGGAATACTCTAAGATTAAAAAACTAACTCTAAATCAACAATTGAGATTTAAACTTTTTATCAGGTAGTCGAGAACTCGCGGGGAACGCATTAGAGTCTCGGAGTGATACCGGGTTGCGATTAGTTCAGGTAAGTACAATTGCCTTAAAAAACATTTGTACGTTTGTAAGCCAGTAAGAAAATGCAATGTGATTCATTATCATTTATTCAGTCTTGTTATGCTCTATTATTGGTATTCCGTTCCATTTCTTGTTGTGTGTTTCCCGGCGTAAGTGTTTCGTCTCGAAAGTACTAGGACCTGCACTAGAGGGATAAAACGCGGGCACTCGAGCGCAAGAGTGTGTGACCACCCTTAGTGATCGTGTGACACCGAGTACTGGGTGGGGTGGGTTCGAGTCCCTCCTGTCATAGCTGTGCCTTCGCTTGTGTCGATGCCCGGGGAGACCTCGCGAGGTCTTTGCCGTTAATGCTATGATTTAGACCACTTATGAGCATCTTTTGATTCTTTGGAACACACTTGACTTTCGATTGATATCTATTAGTCTATTTATCATGCATCTTGTCTATTTAATTTCCTGTCTTTTTATTACTGCATGGTATTTAGACTGTCTTACTTGTATTATCATGAATTACTGTTATCTTCTTCTGGCATTACATTCGATTTTATTCAGTTGCTCACCGTCTAGTTTGTGACGGTGGGTGCAGATAGGGCGGTGAGCAACAAGAGCAAGGGACCCTGCCTAGGTGATTTATTGTGAGGATTAACGGCTGGATTTAGAGACTATTTTGTAAGTTTCCTTATGTTTTGTTTTTATGTATATCGTTTTATATATATATGTTTTGGGATTATTAAACTCGGCAAATTTTGATGAGATTGGTATCATGTGCCTTTGCATTTCGAATTGTACATGAATACCCGGGGTTTTCACACTTATAGAATTCCTCTACTTCCCTTGATTGAGTTATTTTCCCTTTTATTATAATTGTTTTAGTCTTCGTGCTGTTTATTATTACAATAACTCTTTCATAAATTACTAAATTGATTAAGTTGAAGGCTGACTAGGCTCGTCAGGTTGCCGAGTGATGATTCGGGGCTTGTACGGGTCTAGGCCGGGCGTACCCAATTGCATGGGAAAATTGGGGCCGTCACATGTTAACTCCTAAACTAGAAGATGACAGTCAGCGACACAAGTTGTTTCGGACGAGATGCACTATTAATGGTCGGTGTTTGAACTGATCATAGATAGTGGAAGCTGTGAGAACATCATCGGTAGAGGTACAGCCGAGGCACTGAAACTGAAGATGGAGAAGCATCCCAGTCCTTACTCTATAGGCTGGATATATGCAACTGAGAAAGTGCGGGTGACAGAGCGCTGCAGGGTACCTTTTCCATTGGCTCTTACAAGGATGAAGTATATTGTGATGTGGTAGATATTGATGCTTGCCATTTGCTGTTTGGACGACCTTGGCAGTTTGATGTTAATGCACAACACGCTGAGCGAGATAATGTGTATAAATTGGAGAAGGAGGGAGTGACGTTTAACTTGCTTCCTTTAAAGGCAAGTAACCGTTCCAAGACTTCTAAAGTAGAGGAACGATCTTTCCTTATAATGACACAAACTGAGATGGACGAAGCCATTAAAGAGTCACAGGTAGTGCATGCGTTGGTGCTGAGACAGATCCTTGTAGGGAATGAGAAGGAGTCAGTTTCTGAGCTACCAGGGCAGGTCCAACCCTTATTGGAGGAATTTGCTGAAATTATACCAAACGAGTTGCCAGACGGATTATCTCCAATGCGCGATATTCAACACCACATTGACCTAATTCCTAGAGCTAGTTTGCCAAACCTCCCATACTACAGAATGAGTCCGAAAGAGAGTGAGGTCTTGCATGGCAAGGTGTAGGAGTTGCTGCAGAAAGAGCATATCAGGGAATATCCAAAATATTTAATGTGTCGGATGTTTTTCCATTCTATCAGATGATGAACCTTTATATCCAGAAAACTCGAGGACGAGTTTTTCTCATGTGGGAGAGAATGATGGCGTGGCAGTTGCAGATGTTTTGTGGGACCATAACTTTTGATCCAAGAATCCAATTGAGTTTAGGGCTTTATAAAGAACTTTCTATTTTCTTATTCAGTTAGGGTATTTTCGTAATTTATTTTATTTAAGTCGTTTTTAGAATCTTAGAAGGATTATGCATTTTGAGTCATAGAAGGATTTATTTAAGTCGTTTTTAGAGTCTTAGAAGGATTAGGTTTTTGAGTCGTAGAGAGATTACGTTTTGAGTCGTAGAGAGATTACGTTTTGAGTCGTAGAAGGATTAGAGTTTTTAATTTGAGTCGTAGAAGGATTAGAGTTTCTAATGGACTATATAAAACTATGATTAGGGCTGTAATTATTATGAATTATTATTAATTTATTCAATTTCGAGCATCCCTTCCACACCCACGGCTTACTTGGGCGCTACAATCTCATCTCTCGACCGCCTCTCCCTCCACTGCCAATCGTCTGACCCTCCTACGATCACCGCTCTTCTCACTCTCCTATCCATCATCCTCCCCAACATCTCTCCTGCGCTTCTCATGAAGAAAAGATCCTTCCTTTCCGAACCTGTGCTTCGGATTCTTCTTGACGAAGAGTCTCTTTCAGTGGACTCTCTCGCTTCAGGACTGAAGTGCGTTTCTCAATTGCTCGCTGCCGGTGATAAGGCTGATTGGTCAGATTCATCTCAGCTTTATGGACTTCTCATGCGTTTCATCTGTGATTCTCGCCTCAAGGTAACCCCACCACCCCTTCTGTTAGGTTAAAGGAAACTAAAAGTTTCTTAGGATTCAATTTTAGGGCAACATAAACTACGTTATCTCAATTGCACTAAATTGATAAGATCCCAACTAATTTGAAATTTGAGGTTTTTGACCTGCTGCTGATGATTGAGAAGGGCAATATATTAAATCTGTTTCCTAAGTTGATAAGATCCATGATGAAATACTTGTCTTGCTTTACCTCGCATCAACCATTTTATCTCCAGAGAATAGTTCTAATAGTTCTGCAGTTCAGGGATTTTTTTTTTTTTTTTTTTTTGTTGTAATTTTAGATCGTTGCCTACAGTTTATGGAGATCCCTGATGCGATAATTTGCAGGTTAGAAAGCAGGCTCACCGTTGCCTTCATACCACGCTGGAGAGCTTTCAAATGTATCCAGTACTGGCACCAGCTAGCGAAGGGATCACTAACATCTTTGAAAGGCTTCTTCTGCTTGTCGGTGGATCAAATTCAGCTACCACTGAAACACAGGAAGGAGCTCAGCACATCTTGTATGTTTTAGATGTTCTTAAAGATTGTCTTCCACTCATGGCCTCCAAGTCCATAACTAGCATGTTGAAGTACTTCAAGACTTTGTTGGACCTGCATCACTGTCATGTTACTAGGCGCATCACTGATAGTTTGTCGGTCCTTTGTCTCCATCCCACACGTGAGGTTGCACCTGATGTCCTGTTGGATTTGTTGTGCTCGTTAGCACTCAGTGTTCCACGAAAGGCAAAATTTGCGGATGACATGACTGCCACTGTACGCTTGCTCGATGTTGGTATCAGAAAAGTTTATGCTCAAAACCGTCAAACTTGTGTGGTTAAGCTCCCTGTCGTATTCAATGCACTTGCAGGTATTTATTTATGTTTACATTACTATTACTACGAATATTTGTTTTGCGTTATATTCCTGTTTGTATTTTCTTCATCCATCCCTATTTTGAGTGTACCGCAACTACGAGGTGTATCATGAAGGTAACATTTTCTACCTTTTCATCTTGGACAGAAATTTTGGCCACTGGATGTAAAGAAGCCTTATTTGCAGCAATGGAGACAATAAAGAGTTTGACCTCTGCTTGCATTGACGATGGTTTGGTCAAGCAAGGTGTTCATCAAATTAAAGTGAATGAAGATGGTGATATAAGAAGGTCTGGGCCAACTATTATAGAAAAGCTGTGTGCTACTATTGATATTTTGCTTGGTTATCGCTATTACGAAGTATGGGACATGGCATTTCAAATAGTTTCTACTATGTACAATAAACTAGGTAACATGACACGGGTCTCTTTCTTTTGCTTTTTTTAGTATGCTTATCCTTGGTGATTTCTCTTTTTGACCATTGGATTTTGATTCAATATTCATTTTGATAGCTACATTAATGACTCTCAAGTGTGTGCGCAAGAAGCTATGTTATTCATTGGATCTAAATCCAATGATTAAATTTAGAATAAAAGTCACCTTCTACGGGGATTTTCCCCAATCACCATGTTAGAATCACCCATATATGTATACTGAATTAGTTTTTGGCTCGTATGTTTTATTGGTGAAAAGTCTTCCTTGCACAATGAAAGTACATGAACGTAATTTTTCTTTCTTTCCTTTTTTGGGTGAATGCGCTGCATAAAAATAAAATATCTAAACTATTTCAAATAAGGTTGGTTGGAACTGAAATTTTTGCATATTTATGTCCTAGACAAGACTTGTTTTATATATAAATTATTCTAATATTTAATTGACATCACACTGTTTTAGGGCCTTTTTCCTTGCAGTGTTCTCTTTTTGAGATTTTTCTGTTTTCACGTTCTTTCCCCTAGCCACCCATTTTGGTGATTGTTTCTGTTAAATAGAAAACTAAACAGGCAATTGTTGACTGGCAACATATGAAATTTTGTTGGCCATTCTTTATCATGGTTTTCCTAGATTCTTAACTCATAATGTCCGAGCCTTTGAAAAAAAAAAAAAAAAAAAAAAAAAAAAAAAAAAAAAAAACTTTATAATGTCCGAAGGTCATGGAACTTTTTTCGAAGCATGATTTTAATTCTAGAATTTGCATTATCAAGCACTTGTTGTGAAGCTGTTTTCTCTTACGCTAAGAACACACCAGACAACGTGCACTCTTTAATCATGTTAGCCTTTAGGCCATTATGTTGTATTTACTAAACTAAAAATAAAGATAAAATATTTTCTTATGCTGAATTTTTTGTCGCGATGAGTTTATGTCGATTTTTTCTTGTAATTTCATCTTTATGTATGAAGAAGATTTTTTTTCTTTTTTAAATAATTGGCGGTTGCAAAGCACATTTTTTTTGCGTAAATTTGCGATTTTCTTCTTTCTTTTCTACCCTCTTGTAAAATGAGTAAACAAGTTAATGAAGAGTATGTAGGACATATGAAGCCTTTTCCAAAACATTACAAGCGTAATGGCAAAGATTGAGTTAGATTAGGAGTTTATTTTATTGAGTCCTTGTTAGATTACAAGTTTAGTTTCTATTTTGATTTGGATTGGAAGTTTTGTGTTATTAGAATTAGAAAGTTTTAATTATTTTCGTCACTTTATTTAATGTACTTTTAGAAGGTCATTAGGACTTCACGTTTCTAATTGTATTAGGATTTTAGGACCTTAGTCCTATATATAGGTGTTTAGGTTAAATTTTATGAGATAGAACATTGAATAAACTTGATAATTTGCTGAAAATTCCTTCTCTCTTCTTCTGCTTGATTTCTCTCTTCTAATCCTCCATTAATTTGGTATCAGAGCCTAGGTTCTAGTGCTCCCTCTTCTTCTAATCCTCCGTTTCTAGTGCTCCCTCTTCTTCTGCTTGATTTCTTTCTTTCTTGAGCAAGAGGTTCTTGCATTCTTTCCTCTCTTTCCTTCAATTCTATACACTTTCTACCTTTCTCTCTCCTATTCTTCTCCACTATTCTGCTGCTACTGTCTCGCTGGTTTGCAGTCTACTGTTTCAAGGATATTCTGCTACTGTTTTCTGTTGTCTTACTGGTTTTCTGATTGCTGGTCCGCTGCCTTGTGCTCACTGCTGTTCAGCTGTCTTGGTGACTGCTGCCAATGGTGCTTTCCAGTTTATTATTTTGTTTTTCGTTTGTGCCGTCAAAATAATGAGTTTTGTGCTTAGGGGGAGATTCGGCCTATCTTTTGAAGAGCACACTTAAGAATCTTGCTGATATGGAGAAGCTATCTGATGATGTCTTCCCTTACAGAAAGCAGGTACTTATATATTTCAATGTTGCTAGGTTAAGTTATTGGGATATTTTGGTTTTTCTTGTGGCAAGGAGAAATGACCTTTTTCTTGTGTTTCCTCGTGAATTCATAAATGATTGTGAAGTACTATTTGAAGGTGGAAGATTGATTCAGTACTTAAGAATGATTGCAAGGCGTTACTTGGGCATCGCCTAGGCGTTTTGGTGCAAAACCACTTAGTAGTAGCTTTGGCAGACAGTGTGCTTTTAAGTAATTTTTAGAAATTTGAAGGTGCTTTTACAATTAAGTTTGATAGTAAGAATTCCTACCCAACAACAAATCTTAACACAATTAATATTAAATAAGAATCTGAAAGACTAATTAGTATTTTTGGGTATATATTGAATAGGAGTGACTATGACTAATAGACAATTAATGTTACTTAAGGGCCTATAAATAAATAAATAAATAAACAATTATCCAGAGATCTCTAAATAAATACTATTTTGTCTGCCTAGGCACCGCTTCGCCTAGGCCAAGGAAATCTTCTTGGCACCTTGTAATCCTTGCTTTAGAATTGATCATGTATAGATTCTAGATAGTAAATGTTATATTTACTAAAATATAGAATCAAATTACTAACAACCTTTCTTCATCATTTTTTCCAACTTCCTCTTTGTCTTTTGCTGTTAGATCTTCTTGATTTTCTAATTTGTCGAATATTGTCTTGCATGATTGAATTCTAAGTGATGAATGGTGATCATGCAATGAATTTCCATCTTCTTCATTTATGTTATTATTATTTAAGTGTAATATCCTCTTATTTGATTTCATGTTTTGTACTTGTAAATATGAACCCAGTGTGGTTGAAATATCTGATTTTTATTCTCTGTTGTGAGTGCCATTTTCAATCTGCAGCTACATGATTGTATTGGTGAAGCTCTTCGTGCTATAGGGCCAGAGACCTTTCTAAGCATTTTACCCCTTAATTTGGAATCGAAAGATCTTTCTGAGGTCAATGTTTGGCTTTTTCCCATTTTGAAACAATTTACAATTGGGGGGCATCTAAGCTTCTTTCTGAAGTCAATTGTGGTTGCTGTTGGATTGATCAGGCAGAAATCTCTTATGGTAAGTCATCCCTTAATTTGGTTGAGTAATATTGTTGTCTATCGGTGTTGAATGACCGATTTCCTTGTGTTTGACAGTTCAAGCAAGAGGGTTTGATTTCCTCATTTAGAGCCGCTGAATCACTTGTATATGCACTATGGTCATTGTTTCCTGCCTTTTGCAATTATCCTCTGGACACAGCCGACAACTTCAAGGAACTTGTGAAAATATTGTGTGGTGCACTTCAGGGGGAACATGATGTTCGTGGAGTAATATGCTCCGGCTTGCAGATTCTTATTCAACTGAACAGAGGATTGTTGGAGGGGAATAATGATATGTTAAATAATGAAAATAGTATTTCTGAGAAAAGGGCTAGAGCTTACTATACAATTCAGGTTGTGGATGCTAATTTGAATGCTTTGAGGTCGTCTGCTCGTGATTTCCTCTCAGTTCTTCGAAACATATTTTTGGAATCTTCAGATGATGGTGGTGGATATTTGCTGGTATTGAATTTGCTTCTTTTTGAATATCATATGGCTGAGCACAAATTACTTGGGATCGTCATATTTTAGTTCATCCTTATTCATTTGAAAGCTTGCAGGCACTACTTTTTTTTTTTTTTTAAATTTCTCTTTAAATATTAAACTAGTTGTGAATGTTCTACGTAATAATTCATTACTGGTCTTTCATTTAAAAAAGTTGTGAAAATTTTTTATACAGCTCACTGTATTAATACACCTGACACATTTAGATTGTAGATTAATTTGGCACATATATCTTGTTGACTTACAAGCATACTATTGGACGGAAGAAACTTCAAAACTCTAATAATAAATAACTTCACTTGTTGCATTTAGGTGGATTAGCACTAATTAGTACACTTGTATTTGTCATTAAAAAGTTTCAAACACAACCTAGGGGTTGGGGCGTGATGGATGGCATGGATCGCGTCACCCTTAACTAGTGGCCTGGTCTCGAGTTTGAGCCTTTGGAATGGAGTCACTTAGTCACCGAAATCTCTGTCTAGGGGACCTACCACTCGATGATCCTACCAACCCCGTGTCGGAACTAGTTAGGCCGAAGCCTTGGATACCCGGCGCTGTAAAACCGGTATAAAAGTTTCATAAATATACTTGCATCTTTATTATGCCTTTCCAATATTTGATAAGTATTCGTACTGAGTGATGATGATAATAATGATTATGTTGATTTTATAAATATTTAAGTGGCATTGGTTGTAAGAACCGCCATTAGGTAGATGCATTGGAGTTCTTATAATGGGTGTCATGCTGCTTACTTTGGTGCAGCCTTGAAGAAGTTTATAACAATCTTGTTTTTTTACAGTCCACAATCGGTGAGTTTGCTTCAATATCAGATAAAGCAGTGGTCAGTCGTTTGTTCAGACCCACAATGAAGAAGCTCGCAAACGTGACTTATGAGGCTGTTGAAGTGGAGGAGCAGCCTAAGTACTTCGGTTCTATGCAGATTGATAAGCAAAGTGGAAGTTCTCTGTTGGTTTCAAGGTGGTTTCATTTGTGTTTATTGAATTCCCTTGAATACCCTTTTTTAGATGGATTATATAGTATTGTTTTGGGATTAAATATCAGATCAGACTTCCAAATGTATGACATTCATTCCTCTTCACACTCATAGGGCAAAATATTTAGATTTGGCTGCTTCATTTTTGCGTGGCTTGGATGTGGATGAGGTCAACCTTTTATTAAAAACAATAAAGCCTGGATTAGAGGTTATTCTGTTTTCTACATTGATCACTTTCTTCATGTTATCCAAGAAGCTTGTGCAGGTTCTTTTTCTTGGTTTCATTGTGGTTTACATAGTGTCCTAAATATTGCAGGATGGTGGTCTGATTCAGAAAAAGGCTTACAAAATTCTTTCTGCCATCCTAAAGGTATTCATTTCACTGGAAGGAAGTCTGGTTTTCTTTTATTTTCTTTTCTTTTATTGTTATCCTGAATCTATGATTCTATCTTCTTTACTGAATGAAATGGTTAGGCATCGTATAAAGAGAGGAAAAAGAAAAATCCTGATTTCCTTCTACTTTCTTAATTTTGGTATTCTTTTCCATTTATTAAGATAATCAAATGCTTTCATTGTTTTGTAATGTTTGTACCTTGTTTGTTTTGTTTGTGATAAGTCCCCTGCGTAGCGAGTTTTTGACCATTGATTACAAGAGTGAGAATTATAAACGATCACGCTATGTGCACCCTGGTATCCTCTCAAGGCACCCCAACCTTTTTTTTTAATTATTTATTATTTTATTTTTTATGTTGGTTCTAAAAGAAAATGACACATTTGGGTGGGGTGCCTATCGGGGTGCCCTGAGTAATTGGTGGTGTGCCCATAGCGCGACACTGCATTAAACGACATTACATTTTAGGTCTCGGTGGGAAATGACCAAACCTATGGTCTCGGACACACAGGATCGAGACATACACACATGTCTCGGCACAAGGCCACCGAGATCACTTGTATACTCTCGGTGGTCAACCATCGAGTTGGGTGTTTGACTACCCTTATTCTGGTGTCGGTTGGTATAGACCAACACTGTAATATAGGGTCTCGGCAAGACATGACCGAGACCACTTTAACATGTGTCTTGGGTAGTGAGGTGCATTGCTTCACATAGCGCGACTCTAGGGGTGTGTTAGAGTGAGAGGGATCATCGCCAACTAAGGAACAAACTCATTTCACGAAAACCCGTAGCGCATGAACCTATGCTACCTAGACTTGGGTGTTGGGGTGTTGGGTGGTGGGTGTGGGTGTGGGTGTCTAAAGGTCAAACATGCCTATTCTCTAATTTAAAGACATGAGGATTCAGCAAAAAGTTTCATAAAGTTTAGACATATATGGTTAGATATATGACTAAATGTACCATTGCATATAATCTAGAGTATCCTATATCCTTTCTTATTTTCCATTTCTTATTCTACAATAGGAAGATCTTGTTTTTTTTTTTTTTTTTTTTTTTTTTTTTTTTTTTTTTTTTTTTTTTGTACGTTTTGAGTTTTCTTTATACAAAGACTTTTAAAATTGAGTATCTGATTTTTTTTATACATGTCAGACTCTTTTCAAGTGTCCAACATAGGTACTTTGGGTTAGAGTGTTAGTGAAGAGTTTGAGTAACATAGATATGAACGATTAGTTTATTGTAGTAGGGTTTCTATTAAAAAGAGATTTCTTTTTCTTCTTAGTAATAACCCAGTTTGTAATTCTGTTCTAATAGTGTGATTTCCATTTTTCAAGTTCAATTGGAGCATCGATCTTATCTGTTTATTGTGTTTAAATGACTTGGCTAATGATCTCGTACCTTCCCTGCATTGCCACCAACTGAAAGAACTGTTGTATTTTTTTTTTATTTTTACACTTTTTTCATATCCAAGGGTATAAATGCCTCTCATTGGACTATTACCTTGTGATTGTGTATGGGTCTTCATATACTCATTGATCAAGAACTCCCCAGGGGACTGGGAAAGTGAGGTGAGGTAAGTGATGCGGGGCGCAGATTGGATTAGGATTTAGATTTTTCTAGCTTCCATATTTATATTTACATTTGAGGAATTATAGATCTGAATGAATTTTATTTGTTTCTCATTTTTGGTTTTTGATTTTGTTTTAATGAGCGTCTAAAAATAAAGTGTTTAACAGAATTTTAATTTCTCTAGGAAGTTTTATACTTTTATTTTGATATAGGTAGAATGAAGAGCTTACCATTTTTGAAGGTTTCTGTTTATGTTATATAGATAAAGAGCTCCTTTATAAGATTAGTGACATCTTATCTTCCTGTCCTTGTATAGTAGAAATTCTTCCTTGATTATTTTTTTTTTTTCCTTGTTATATATCAATGTTGCTTTTCTCTAAGTTTGGATCTATTGATTCACATGCTTCGACTACAGTACTAACTAGTAAGTAATTATTCCTGGTGCTTGTGGTACTTGTCCATTCGCAAAAGGGGACAAGTTTTTGGATATAACATGACTGTAAATATTACTAGCTTACTGCTGTTATTCTTCCTCTAATCTTCTTATTTTATATGCATGTCTAGGACCATGTTGACTTCCTTTCAGCGAAGCTTGATGATTTGCTCCAGCTAATGATTAAAGTTCTTCCTCACTGTCATTTTTCAGCCAAGCGTCATAGACTAGACTGCTTGTACTTGCTACTTGTCCATGTAGCTCAGGTATTTGGCTAAATTTCAGTATCTTCTTTCTTGCTCTGAGAAAATCCCATCTTTTATTTTTCACTTGAATTTGTTGTTCGGTGGCATGCAGCTTCATTATTTGATAGCTTTAGATTGCCTATTTATTTTCAGGATACACCAGAGCCGAGGAAGCACGAAATTATCAGCGCTTTCCTAACTGAAATTGTACTTGCACTGAAAGAGGTATTTTTTAATTTGTTTTTTGAGCTAGTGGAACAATATCATATTATATATATTATCAAAATTGGCACTTCCCATGTTTATCATGTAATAAAGATGCCCTCTTTCAAATCTAATATATGGTAAACTTAAACCACTAAGCTTTTGGTATGCCCATGCATATGAGAAAATGGAAAAAAATGGTGCTTAGTATTTTCTATCATTGAACACTGCGCATCTTCAACATTAGCTTGACAGCCTTGACTTAAATCCTTGTCCCTACCGTTTTGCGATGAAATGTTGTATAAATTATTATTATTATTATTATTATTATTGTTATTGTTGTTGTTGTTCTTAACTTTTTACTACATACGGATGTGATATTAATGCTATAAGGGGATTTAAACTAGGAATATGTTGCTTATTTCATTGCTACGTTCTTTCAGGTTAACAAAAAAACAAGAAATAGGGCTTATGACATACTTGTTAAGATTGGTCAGGCCTATGGAGATGAAGAGAAAGGTGGCAGAAAGGAAAATTTGCAACACTTTTTCCACATGGTATAAACGTTATTAGATTTTCCTGGGTTTTGATGTTTCTTGTAATATTTATTCAATTTTCGTTAATCAGTCGAGTCTTTTAGTAGGCGTCTGGTTGTTGATTGTACCAGTGTGTGGCTTTTATCATGCTAGAACTTATGTTACAATGCTTGGGAGGCTAAAACTCTGTGATGGTTTCAGGTGGCTGGTGGCTTAGCAGGTGACACTCCTCAAATGATTAGCGCTGCAGTTAAAGGTCTAGCACGCTTGGCGTATGAATTTTCCGATCTTATTTCTGCAGCTTACAATGTGCTTCCACATGCATTTCTTCTACTGCAGAGAAAGAATCAAACAATCATTAAGGTTTTTGCTCATCCATTTAGGAAGCATGATATATGCTTTATCATTTACTTGAGCTAATCCGAGGAGTAGTGAACTGAATATGTATGTATGTTAATTATAGGTGTTTTCCTTTTTTTTATGCAGGCCAATTTAGGTTTATTGAAGGTAATAGTGGCCAAATCACAAGCCGAGTGGTTGAAAATACACTTAAAGAGTGTTGTTGAGGGACTGGTGAAGTGGCAAGATGACACAAGGAATCATTTTAAAGCCAAGGTTTGTGTTGATGTTACTTAAAAAATGCCAGCTTTAATACTTTCGGCAGAAGTCTCTTTTCATGATGTAACTTGTCTTGCCATCTGTGATTCTGTGATTCTGTGTTATTGTTCACTACACTGTTGAAGGGGCCCTATTTTTAATTCTTTATATACTTGTTAAACATGGTATTTGCATATAGTTTTCCTTGCTTTATTGGATGCTTTGGGATATGATTTGTCTTCATCTTCCAAATTAGTTCCTTGCTTCGAAGTGCTATTGAGATTGAGGAGTTATTATTGCAATTTAACTGAGAAGAGTTTATCTGAAATTGCCAATATGGTTATATGAAGAATTTGCAGGTCTTCTACCTAAGGTTGCTAAGGGTGGCTTGCCCTTATGTGCAGCTGGACCCTCCCTAACAAAACACTAAGGGCAAGCCAATGGATCTCTGTGAATAAGTTAAAAAATTAGTTCTCTGAGTAATCCTAAAAACACTAATATGGTGGCTTGCCCTTAGTGTTTTGTGGGGGCACACATAGCTGGATTCTAAGCCCTCTACCTAAGCAATTGAATCTACTCTTTTGTTGTTTTGATAAGACTAATGCCAGTTAATTTTGATTGTTTTGATAAGACTTATGGTTGGGACTCTAAGGGGCAAAATTTTGAAGTTTTTTGGTCTACTTTTGTGTTTCTATCTTTTCTCTTGTTTTTGGCTCCTTTTAGTTTATTTGAGATGTTCATTGTATCTTTCTCTATCAGTCAATTAAAATATTTTTTGGGTTATCTGTTGTGTTTGCCAGGTCAAGCTTCTTCTCAAAATGCTCATTAAAAAGTGTGGTATGGATGCTGTTAAAGCTGTAATGCCCGAGGGGCACTTGAAACTCCTTTCGAATATCAGGAAGGCTAGTAACATTTTTTTTTCTTTCACAATTAACTTTGTTTATTGTATTTTTCGTTTTTAAATGTCTGTTGGAGTTTTCACTTATTGATTATTGGGTACTTAATTGTTTTCAAATCCATAGATCAAAGAGCGAAAAGATCATAGAATTGCAGCCAACAACTCAGAGGATGCTAAATCTGTGCATTCAAAGGCAACGGCTACATCCAGGTATTTCTTTCTAATTGACGAAAAAGAATATTGGCTCATTCTGTCTTCTTCTGAGGATATGCATTTTTTTGAATATCATACATGCATTTTCTTTTGATATGGTCATATTGGATTGACTTTTTTAAACATGCAACTTGTGCATGGCCATGCTACGTGCAACTTATGCTCTGAATGGATTAACCATTTGAATTCCATTTTGTTGGACACAAGTAAATAAATGAGAGCCTAAGTTCAGCTCTGTGAGGTTTCGGAATAACCGCTTTTCGGATTATATCCGATGTAGAAAAGGAAAACTTTGGTACAAAAATGTTTGTCTACTGTTCTTTTATTTTGTTTATTTGAGGACGAGGAATTAATCTGTTTTTCTTACTGTTGTTAACACACAGGATAAGCAGATGGAATCACACAAAAATATTTTCTGATTTTGGAACTGTAGCGACCAAGGATAGTGATGTGGAATACAAGAAATCAAGGGTATCTGGAAAACCTAGTGTTGCCTCTAAGTTCAGCTCTAAAGCTTCCTCATCAAGGTAATTGGATTTTTGAGTAGAAGTTCATGTCTGTTTGATTACAGGCATCATGGAAATATGATAACAGTTCTGATTTTCACCAGGCGATTGAAGTTTGCTTGAGTGTAACTTGCTATTAAAACTGCTCTTTACTTTGTATTTCTAGAATTTGATGAAGTAAAAGTTTGTGAATCGCGAAATATTGGAAAGCAAAAAGCATTAGTAGATTAAATAAAGTCCTGACTTTTAGTTGGGAGGTCTAGCAAAATTAATATATCAAATGGTACACAGTCGCATGTGTGTGTGGGAATGGGATAGGGATGGAGAAGCCTCTTCTTGTAATGCATCCTTGACTTGTATTTTTCTGATCAGTTTGGAGGTAAACTATCTATTGCCAATGATGCAGGTTGAAGCAAGCCCGGCGAATGAAGAAGAGCTTGGCAGAAGATCTATTTGATAAGATGGAAGATGATCCATTAGACTTGCTGGACCGGCAGAGGACTAGGTCAGCTCTCCAGTCTTCTCAGAGTCATAAGAGGAAGCAAGAATCTGATGATGAAGTAGAGATTGATTTTGAAGGACGGTTGGTGATTCACGAGGGAGGTAGACGTAACAGAGAGAGGTCCTCCTATCATGAGACCGATGCAGATAGTCAAGTAGGCAGTCATTTATCTGCCAGATCATCAGCTGTAGGGCAAAGGAAGCGGAAGAAGACATCAGATTCTGGGTGGGCATACACAGGGAGTGAATATGCTAGCAGGAAGGCTGACGGAGATGTGAAGAGGAAAGATAAGCTTGAGCCTTACGCATACTGGCCTCTTGACAGAAAAATGATGAGCCGGAGACCAGAGAAGCGGGCAGCTGCAAGGAAGGGTATGGCTAGTGTTCAGGGCCGGCTTTGGGGCAGGGCCCAAAGGGCGATTGCCCCAGGCCCCATTTAGTATGAGGCCCCAATTTAGCCATGTACAAGTATTAGTATATTTTTCGTTTTTGATGAACATATTTGTGTATTTTCACTTAATTATTAGAAATTTAACCATCTTATTTGTGTGCTATCTATTTTTATCGCGTATGTATTTCGAGGCACATTGCACGACACACAAATAGATAAGTTAAGTTTATGAGTTACAGTTTACAAAAGTATTTATTATTAGCATTTATTATATTTTTAATCTTTTTTTTACAAAACAGCAGGGAAGAAAAATGACTTTTTCGTTTCTCTTAACTTACGAATGTAACTCAATTATCAATATATTAGATTCTTACTATTAAGCTTACAATCAGTATATTATATTCTTGTAAAATTTGCTCTCTAATTTATATTTTTTTATATTTCAACAAATGTATAGTGTGTATTCTAATAATGCTTGAATTGCGTATATTTTATACAATTAAGATAGATAGCTTTTTTTTTTTTTACTTTCAGGAAATTTATATAAATTTTTACTTCAAAAAATATATATTGATGAAGCTTAGATAAACTATTACTTCAATAAAGTATTGTTTAAAGTCATTATAGACTATAAAAATAATAGAATTTATATTTATTTTTAAGCGAACTAGTTAATCAAAATTAATATTATAATAATTTACTTATAATTTTGTAAACTAGAATTATATATTTGCTCCATATAACAATTTATAAAATTTTATAATGTTAGAATAACACAATTAGATACACTATCTACAAAATACTTTTTAAGACAAATAAGTATTGTAGTAATACTTATATTAATTGACATATAAGTATTGTTAATTTTTAAAATCACATATTGACATATCATAATATATTGCGTTGGTAAAACTTAATCAATATATAATTTCTATATCAAAACATATTGTTAATTTTGAAAAATCATATGTAACGATTCACTAAATAATATATAAACTTAATAATGCAACAACCAATATATATTTAATTATATGCAAAATTTACATAATAATATTTTTATGTATTAATTATGCATTTAATATATGTTGATAATGTAATTATAAACAACAGTTTTTATGTAGTAAAATATTTTTATTGAAGGCCGCATTTTAAAATTTTGCCCAAGGCCTCCAAAATGTCAAGACCGGCCCTGTTAGTATTGTGAAACTAACAAAGAAACGTGAAGGGAAGAATGCAGAAGCAGCAAGTGCGTTGTCTCTAAAAAAGCGTGTGGCATTCAAGAAGAATCATGGGAAAGGCGGCAAGAAAAGCAGGTAGATATACAAGTATCACTGAGACTTTGATAGGGTGTGAGATCAAGGCCGGCTTTGGGGCAGGGCCCAAAGGGCGACTGCCCCGGCCCCCATTTAGTATGAGGCCCCAATTTAGCCATGTACAAGTATTAGTATATTTTTCATTTTTGATGAACATATTTGTGTATTTTCACTTAATTACTTATTTGTGTGCTATCTATTTTTATCGCGTATGTATTCTGAGACACATTGCACGACACAAACAGATAAGTTAAGTTTATGAGTTACAATTTACAAAAGCATTTATTATATTTTTAATCTTTTCCTCACAAAACTACAGGGAATAAAACATGACTTATTCGTTTCTCTTAACTTACGAATGCAACTCAATTATCAATATATTAAATCCTTACTATCAAGCTTACAATCAATATATTATATTCTTGTAAAATCTGCTCTCTCTAATTTATATTTTTTTATATTTCAACAAATATATAGTGTGTATTCTAATAATGCTTGAATTGCGTATATTTTATACAATTAAAATAGATGGCTTTTTTTTTTTTTACTTTCAGGAAATTTATATAAATTTTTACTTCAAAAAATATATATTGATGAAGCTTAGATAAACTATTACTTCAATAAAGTATTGTTTAAAGTCATTATAGACTATAAAAATAATAGAATTTATATTTATTTTTAAGCGAGCTAGTTAATCAAAATTAATATTATAATAATTTACTTATAATTTTGTAAACTAGAATTATATATTTGCTCCATGTAACAATTTATAAAATTTTATAATGTTAGAGTAACACAATTAGATACACTATATACAAAATACTTTTTAAGACAAATAAGTATTGTAGTAATACTTATATTAATTGACATATAAGTATTGTTAATTTTTAAAAATCACATATTGACATATCATAATATATTACGTTGGTAAAACTTAATCAATATATAATTTATATATCAAAACATATTGTTAATTTTGAAAAATCATATGTAATGATTTACTAAATAATATATAAACTTAATAATGCAACAACCAACATATATTTAATTATAAGCAAAATTTACATAATAATATTTTTATGTATTAATTATGCATTTAATATATGTTGATAATGTAATTATAAACAACAGTTTTTATGTAGTAAAATATTTTTATTGAAGGCCGCATTTTAAAATTTTGCCCAAGGCCCCCAAAATGTCAAGACCGGCCCTGAGTCCAACAATTTCAATTGATGTAATGTAAGTCTCGTGAGTTTGGTTATAGTACTTGTAGGGTTAGCATTGGAGACAACAAATGGGCATGGGACTCTGTACAAATACAGTGATCTGGTTCATGAAATGAGCATGTTTTCATGCCACTTTTTGAGGGTAGAATGTGTCTCCTTTTCTTTTGCTTATAAATCTAAATGCTGTAACAATCCCCACTCTCAAGTCTTTTTGCATTTCAAAATTAGCAAAACTCATTATTTGGTCCTTAAACTTTGTGTGTTTCATATTTTTTTGGTCCCTAAACTTTTATTACTGCACATTTTGTCCTTAAACTTTCATAAACTTTATATTTAGTCCTTTCACCATTTAAAGAATTAAACTCCGTCGACGTGCGTAGCAAAAGTATTGCATGACTAGTCAAGAAGAATAAAATGGTTTATATTGCTAAATCGGACGACTCATATCGACCAACAAATGCCAGAAACAAAATTTAATTTTTCCAAAAACATAAAAACTCCAAGTTCAGGGACCAAAAACATACAAACTCAAAAGTTCAAAGGCCAAATGTACAACAATGAAAGTTCATAGACCAAATACACACTAATAAGAGTTCAGGGGCCAAAAACATAAAAGACTCGTAAGTTCAAGGATCAAAAAGTTTGTTTCGCCTTCAAAATTTAACCTATTTTCACTACTATGTAAGGGCGGACACTGATTGGATCCAATCCAATTAAGGTCAATTCGCAATCCAATCCAATTATTTTGGATTGAAAAATTAAAATTCAATCCAATCTAAATAATTCATCAATCTAACTCAATCCAATTTGCAAAATGCAGACTAAACTGAATTAAGTTACATAAATTGACATTTTTCTATCCAAAGATTCATTATATTAAACTTTAATAGATGAATCACAAAAATCATACATCTTATGAATGATAAATTTACAACATACATCTCACAAATCCATATATAACATATTCCCCACAAACTTGTCATCACAATAACCTTTAAAATTCAAGTTCCTACATAATTAAATATGGCATCCACAAACTTACACCATACACTCTCACAAAAGCACAAAAAAGGTGCATGTTGCAACATACTGCCCAAGAAAAATGTTGAAAGCGTAATAAAAACGTTAAGACATAGTCTTTTAGATATTATAGTTTAGAGTTGATGGTTTGAGTTGATGCTTTTCTAGATACTATAGTACATATGAGTAAATATGTATATGTGTTGATGTACTAAATAAACTGGATCAAATTGGATCTGCAATTTGTTAATGTAGGATTCGTAGTCCGACCTAATCTAGTTGGATTCGTAATCCAACCTAATCTACTTATATTTAATCTTCTACTTTATTGTATTAATTAGTTTTTGAAGTCTATCTTTTAATTTGGTCATATAATCTTTGTTTAATTTAATATTTATTTGAGTTATGTAATAAGGTTTTTATTATGCACTTTGTTTTGCGTTATGTAATTAGGGTTTAGTATGACATTTGAATGTTATGTTTATTTGAGATTATGGAATTATTATAAACCAAGGTGCATATTCTTAATTATGAGTGATAACAATTTGCAAATTTGATTCAATCTAATCTACATTTTATTAATTGAATCGAACTGGTTTAACAAATTACAATTTTACCATAAATTGACCGGATCCAATTCATGTACACCCTACTTATGATAGCAAACGTAGTTAAAATAATAATAAAAAAAAAAAAACAACTCGAATTAAAGTGACAACCTCCAATGACAACTTACAATAACTAAAACAAACAACTTAAGCGAAAGCTTATAAAAAAAACATTGTCAGAGCCACAACACGGCACACGAGCAGTAACCAAACCTAACAAAACAACAAAAACACTAGTCTTAACCGAAAGAAAAAAGATTGAAAGATTGGTCGAACGTGCTACCTAAAAAAGTTCACCATCGTTAATTGTTGCCACTGCAACCAGCTCCCTACTATTGTTAGATGACTCCTTTCATCGTATGTTGAGGACCTAAACTCCAACTCATCATCTTCCATGTGACAACGCTAATTTCCACAACTAGGGCCACTCGGCCTAAACTAATGCTTAACCCCTTGAGATAACCCATTGAGTCGGGCAATGATCTAGTATGCCTTAACCTGCGAAATTTCAATAAGACAATCTACAAATAGACTAACAAGGCTTAACAAGGTAGGGAATAAAAAGTCTTCTAAGTCTATAAGGTACAAAAATAATGTAGAAGTCTTACATGCCAACTAAACATAATTTATGGGTTTTACAAAGTCTACCAATACCAAAAACCATTGTTTTCATATATATAAAGTTCAAACATAATAACATAGTAAAGTATCAACCTCTCAAATGGAAAAGAACTCCTAAGCTATGATTGAGCCCTTTCCTTTGTACATTACAACAGCTGAGGTACTTGAGAGGGAGAAGTGGAGTGAGCAATAAACAACAGGCTTAGTAAAACAAGATCTGCTCTACCGTCAATCACTCCAAGTAATACTTAATGCATATTTAACTATCATGCAACAAGAGATCATTTAAGAAATCTTATTATCATTCCGGGCATGAATAAATAACATAAGCAAACATACCATAACATGCAAGGTAAAATAAACATTTGCCCAAATACGATAATTCAACAAGGATAAACAAAGAAGTATGAATACCATAGAATCAAAAGAATACTACTGAATATTATTACCCAACCCGCCTGTAGGCCCATTGGTGTAATTTCAAGAATATTTACATATCAGTTCCATTGATATTCAAAGATAAAGAGAAATAAAGGGAACATCATTCACAAGTAATTCACCAACGAGATATCAAGTGGATTATAAGTAAAACATCAAATCTCTAAGTGAATCCTAATATATCTACTATCATGACAATGACTGAAAGTAGAGCACACCCCTACTTACCTCTAACATTGCTTCCTAATTCCAATCCTATCCTTGAGAAGTTCCTATCTGGTCTTCCTCAGACGTTTACATTAGTTTAGGTTTATACATCATCATTAACTTGCTTATGTAAGATGAGTTGTTCAATTCTTTCAAAACTTAAAATATATGAGATTTCATCCTATTTAGCTCTTAGAATAAAAGAGAACCAAATGGTTTTAAAACATATTTAAAACATGTAAAGTTGTTTTTTTAGACCTTTCATCCAACCTTTAGAGTTTATCTATTTTAAAGATCATTCACAAAACTTGAAAGAAACAAGTAAGCTCTCTTTGTCGTATTTTGTCAAACACATTGTATGCAAGAAAAATGAGTTTTACTCAACTTAGTATAACTTAAATTAAAATTGAGCAAATCAAGTTTGAGTCACATTCATAACTTAAGTTCAATATAGATCAAGCGAAATTGCCAAAAATAATCAATTTGAAATCCTATCAAATCAAAAGTTGAGTTTAAAACTTCATAAACTCAAACCAACTTACAAACGGTGGAAAAACATAATAAGAACTATTTGAAACCTAAACCATGAAAATATACCAAAGATTTACAATAAAGATTTGTATTCATCAAGATTTGAGGCTAAAACATAAAAACAAACACCAAACTCATACAAGCATCCATAGTAATGATCAAATTGACAATTAAGTGTGTAAACCTTTTGGAAATCAAGCTTAGAACCTTAGTTTAACATCATATTCGAAAATTACATCCCATTTTCAATAATTAGTTTAAGTTTAACAAATTAGTTTAAGATTCTTATCTACCTTGAGAAAATGTTGATGTTTGTTCCCTCCACCACCTCCACTAGTCTACTAGGGTTGCCTCCTCTCACTTGTCATTTAGTTTAGGAAGACAGAGTAGCTACAAAGCTATAAAAAGTATTTATACCTAAGCTATAAAGCTGAAGTTTTAAGAGCATTTATCTCCACCCTTGATCTTTTCCCATCTCATTTAAGTTCTAAGACCATCTCAATAATCATCTTTTAATTCCATCATTTTGTTTTCCATTTAGTTATCAAAATGCCACTATTGTTATTTAGTTCATTTAAACAACCAATTTGATTTTTTTATGGTTACTTAGGTCTACTTAACCACTCATGTCTACTAATTAACAGATAACAAACACAATAATACACAAATCCCAAGTATATGTACCAAAATACCTCCAACACTAAGAAATATTATTAAATTTGAAATTTGGGGCATTACATTCCATCTACTAGAATAGGTCCTAAGCAAAAAGGACTGCAACAACTAGTACGTAACAAGTTGAAATGCTTCCCGAGAAACTAAGAGGGTGAAAAGAAGAAGAAACAGGATAAAGCCAGCAAGGGGCTCACAGTGGTTGCTAGCGAGGAGGAGAAAGAAGGGAGGTAAGACGAGGGTGTGGACGAGGGGAAGAAAAAAAAGGTTGGTGTGGGGAGAAATTCACTCTTGAGAACAATGTCCATTATACGATTGATTTGCAAATTATAAATGTCTATTTTGATTCGCAAATCCTAATGTCCTCAAAGAGCATACAATTACAATATGGCGACGATATGAAACACACCATTATCATTTATCATTACACTCAAGCCTCAATGCATCACTAAGTGGGAACACTCCAACTTTTATATACATTTATTCCATTTCATGGAGAGAAAAGTTTTACACTAGCCATCAACCTATCACAACTATGAACTTGTGCCTCCCTCCCCTATTACTATTTTTCGAGTATGAAAAATGGACTACTGTCTTTCTTCCAACATAGAAAATAGGCTTTAGGGTCCTTTATTCGGAGTTAGAATCAACTATACAGTGCATATGATGCTCTACCTAAGTGGAGTTGTACTAGAGAGCACACACGATGGAGTTGCCCTAAAAAGCATACGTCTTAAAAAAAACATGCAACATTAAAACAATACAGGCTCCTCTACTTACAACCTGGAATTCTTCAGACCAATAAGCGCATCAAGGAACTTACCAGACTCTATTGGAGATAACCTTCAAACATGTGTATCAAGAAGGGAACAGAGTGGCGAATGCCTTGGCAAGTTTAGCAAGAGAACTCCCTTGGTCTCACCAAATTACAGATGGTACCAAGTAAACCGTTGATTCATGGCATCCATACATCAAATTCTTAATCAGAATAGAGACTGAAATGTAATTGCAGAATGCAGAGATGCATTATACATTTATACCTGAGAAAGCCTCATCGTGTTCCTCGACCATCTGAGGGTTCCAGCAAGGAAAAACAATAAGAAACAAGACAGAGAACTCACAAAAGAAGGCAAGCCAGAAAAAGGTCACTTCACAAAGCACCTAGAAAATAAAATCAAAATAATATAAGCCAAAAGTATATTCAAGAAGGCAGGCAGTTGCAAACAAACAAGTGTCAAAATAACACACCATCCTACAAGGTCTTGACTTTATCCACATTTGAGTCAAAAAAATTATGACCTACTGCGCAAAATACAAGCAGTTGGAAAACTCATGAAGGCAAAAAAATTCTCAATAAAAGCCTTCATCTACATCTGCAGAGCCATGCATTGCATGAAAGGCTTTTGGAGCCCAACTACCGGTTAGGCTAGGCTACTACAAAAGCACCTTTCAAATCTCCGTTCTTACTAAGCAATCATTAGGCTTTCCATAAAAGAGCACGCTTCCTCTCACAACAAAGAAAAAGGAAATCATCTGCAACACCATTAATAATTATGATCACGATCATCCAAACGTCTTTCGAGCATGACACTAAGAAGGCCAAAAGCTTGCATTTCTATCTTTGTACTAGTGTTAGTGGTCCTTGTAAAGAGCAACAATGAAAGGTGTCCAGAAAAACAACATTGTGTTAGCAACATCATTTCTAATCTGTTCAGGAGAATCAGTTTCATCCTACAAATAATGCTAAATGTCACCCTGCATGAACAGGTCTTTCTAGCTTTCAATCCAATATGCACCTTGAGCTAGATAACAACAAAAACCAATAGTTTGGTTTCAAAGTGATGGTTTGGCTATTGCATCAGAAAAGAATTCAATACCTAATTCAGCAAAATAAATTCGATACCACATGAATGTGTCAAAAAAACATCAGAAATTGCAACAATAATACAGGCCAATAGTAAAACATAAACTAAGACCAAGGAAGAGATAATTCCCAAAGAGCATCAATAACCTACTATTTTAAAGCAAGATATCGTCAAGTAAACTGCATCAGAGAGATTCCCAAAGACCAAGTCAACATCCCCCAAAGGAGTACTGATGTCCCTGTCTAGTTTATCATCATCTGCACATCTATCTGCAATATCGTTGGCAATAGACAAACAATAGATTTTTGTTCTTTTTGATCTTAGAGATCTTTTTCCAAAATTCTGTCAAACATAAAGCAAAATTTGTTGCTTTGAGTAGATAAAGCATCAGAGGCAGCTACAATCATATAAAATCATCTTTCAACACGATAATATGTTATGTACTGTTGTCCACAGTACACTTTAGTTCAAATACTCAATAACCCAATTAAGAGTATTTCAAATAAAGATAAATCACAAAGACTAACATACTTTTAATCTTCCAAAACTACAATAAGTTTAGGCAGCGGCTATTTGGACCCCATTTTTTACTTCTTTTGCCCCCACCCTTATGAAATGACCCAAATGCCCCTCCATATAAAGGGTTTTCACTCACGCATACACCAGTCACCCCACTCACACATACCCCAAGCACCCCTTTCACCAACCACACTCTCAACACCAATCCAAATCCGACAAAATCCGAACAAACCCCATCGAGTCAACATTGTAGGTGCATTATTCGTCACTTTTAGAGTCGATCTTGTGGTTTTTGGGATTTTTTTTCCTTTTTAAGTTGGTATTGTTTGTGGTTTTGTTGTTGAGTTTAGGGCTTCAAATTGGGGCTTGAATCTTATATTTTGGGTACAAAGTTTCGATGGAATTGAAAATATCAAGCAATTCCGAGCAAAACCCACTATTTTTTGTCATTTTCATGTATTTTTTAAGAGTTTTGAAAAAAAAATTGTCTGTTCTTGTTGTCCGCAGGATTCGGACGCACATGGCCGACAACTCTTAAGAGGTCTCAGTTGGATCCTTTCGTAACCAACAATTGAGACTTAGTTTTCATTACAATCTCAATCGGATTTGACCGACACCTCTAAAGAGGTCTCGGTCATATTTGACCGTTACCCCTTTAGAGGTTGTAGTCAGAGTCGATCGATACCTCTTCAGAGGTGTCGGCATTGTGCAACCAAATCCAGCGGGTGACACTTTTTCATTTCTAAGACATCGCAACCACATCCGACCTTGTTCAACAAAAAAAATTCCTACAACACTTGGTGATCTAGTACAAGTGTTTTATAATGACTAAAACTGAGACATAGAGGATTGAGGGGTGTTGGGGTGAAGGTGATGGGTATGGGGTGAGCAAGAGTATTTTTGAAATTTTGAAAAAAAAATAAAAAATTGGAGTATATTAAGTAAAAAGTGGGGCAAACGAAGTAAAAAATTCAAAAATGGGGTACAAGAAGCAAAAATTCGAGTCCGAATAGCTAGTCGTTGCCTAAGTTTAATGTAAACAAAAGTTGTGTCCATCAAAGTCAGGTCCACTTATAGAACACATCAATTAAGAAAAAGAGAAACGTCCAATGCTTTATGACTAAGACAAGCAAACACATAAACGACCATGGGAGGATTGAAACCACCAATTCGTCAACACCAAATACACAAGAATTAAGGGGAAAAAAGAACTCAAAAAAGTTGAATCAAAATTCCGTGCACTCAGAAATTTATAGGAAAACAAGTTAAATTCCTTTATTTGCTTAAATAAAGGCAGCAACTAAAACACTGTGATATACCACCAAAGCTCGGTGTCACTAAATTTACAAGCCAATGATCAATGTATCCTAATAAGCTTTGTAACCACAAACTACACATTAGCCAAACAAAATTGGAAAGAAAATATAAAACACATAAGAACTTTGTGAAGCAGCCACCTCTTTTTCTAATCACATCAAGTGCATCAGAGAGATTCCCAAGACCATGTCATCATTCACCCAAAAGGAGTGCTGATGTCCCTGTCTGTTTTATCATCATTTGCACATGTTTTAAATCTAATAAAAACAATAATTCCCAAAACTCTGTCCCGCATCATAAAAATGGAGACTTTCACATTGACATACAAGTCGTAGTACAAAAATACACATCTGAGATACATATGATATAACAGTAAAGAAATCAAAACACATCTTCATTAAGAACTGACTTTTTCCAAGCCAACACTACAAAATATACTATTTCACTTCGTCAATAAACTAATTGATATAATTAAATTCAAAAACTTTTCCTGCTTCCATCTACAGAAACAAGAAAATTTTGCAATTTAATGACTCCAAAAATCAAAACACGAAACCAGAGAAATAAGAGAAGTGCAGAAAATCATTCTTAAAAAGGGATTCGCCAAAGATTTGCAGCATCTCACAATACACAGCGTGATAAACCTGAAAGTATAACTTAGCAAAGCATAATGAAGAAACTGTGCCTCAGCGGTAGTGACAATAACATATCATCATGTTTTGATCTGATAATACGTGCATTAGATACATCATGGGCACATTACTTATAATTTCAATTTTTACGCGGTCATAAGATAAAATGATTTGGCAGTCAACATATATTCACATGTATATGCATTAAAAGTATGCCATTTGTATAGTTGAAATCACTCTTCCCCCAAAAATAGCTTTTAACTCCCAAAATAACGATTTCTTATTTCTCAAATAAAGACTACACCCAGAATAGTTATTGTGCAAATAAAGTTTCATGGATATGCAAGATCGAAGAAAAGATGCTTTTTTTTGCTTTCTTATGAGGCAAAACCGATGACAAAAAGTGACTAATCCGTGCTTGGGCATTATCGGGCCCTAAACGAGGGGTGGCCCTCCCAACCAAGTTTGCTCCATCAACAATGGCTCAAAACAAGAAAAGATCCTAAAGAAGATCTGTCAGACTAAGCATAAACAGACAAACCATGATGATGCCCAAAGGACTACTCATCCTTTAGGTGGATCCACACCCATGGACCAAAGAGAACTGACAAAGACACTAACTAGTGAAAGAAAAAATAATAAAAAATATAAAATCAGTAATCACAAAATTCAAGCAACCATGGAAAGCATAAACTAAATGGATCGAATTTTTTCACATATCAAAGTATGCAACAGGTCACAAATGCGCAGCATAATAGAAAAGAAAGAATTATAAACCAGAAACATAGCTTCAAGCAAAAATGCCTCCGTGGTAGTGACAATCACAGGTCATCAACACATTAATCTGATAATATGTGCAATGGATACATCATAGGCACTTTGTAAAACTGCTTCAGTCACAATCCATTGGCTAAAACAAGATGAATTGATTTGGAACTCAACAAATACAAAAACATACAAGAAATGAAAATGTTAAAGTGACCCACTATTTCAATAAGATCACGCACCTTGATTTTTAATGTTTTGTACTTTTTTTACAATCTTGTGCTTTGAATAATGCTAAGGTTACTCACTACGGACACTCACTAGAGTAGAAAATTGTTAAAAAAAAATAATATAAAAAAATCAAGGTGTGTGCTCATTGGAGTGGGCGTAGTGAGTAACCATAGCATTCCCCTACAAGAAAGTACCATCAAAATAGGTATATTAACTCTCAAAAGAAAAAAACCCTAGACTCAAACTTGCTAAAATGGACTAAGGTAAAATAGGCTAAGATACGCCTCTTAATAAAGGAAAATGCTAGTGTAACCTAGAAACAACGCGCACCTGTTGTCGCTATGAAAACAATGACCAAAGCATTTCATGGGTTTATTCTCAATCAAATAGAATGCACATCAGAGAGATTCCCAAAGACCAAGTCATCATTCATTCCCCACCAAAGGGAATTCTCTGATGTCCCTGTCTGTTCTATCATCACTTGCACATCTTTTCCATCAAATCTCTCTAATCACCCACAAATAATCAAAGTATCTAAACTCGCAATCAAGTAAAATAGATCAAAACAGAATACTTTGAAAAATTAGGGCTTTCTCAGATCTTCCAAAAACTTGAATAAATGAATAAAAAAACAGACACTGCAAGATCAGATCACCCACAAAGGCGTGATTTTTCGACCTACCCAATGCTTCAATGGGGCTAAGTTACATACCCAACTCTCGAAATTCTCACTCCAACACGGATCTTTCCGATCTCTCCGTCAAACACAGAAATCTGTGTAGAATCGTTTGCTCATGAAGAAAACTCGGTAGAAGCGGCGGTATTCGATAGGGTTTTCGAGAATTGAAGAATTAGGGTTTTGAAGGGAACCGTGTTTTCTATATTGTGAACAGAATGAAGAGGTTGTGAAGAGTTAGGCGGAGACACTAGGGTTTTAAATAGATGAATACGTGGGTGAAGAGGTACTAGCATTTAGGGTTTATTACGTTTATATATGACCCACATTTAGGGTTTTAAGAGGGTGTGGCTGCAAGGCTTTAAGGATGTCAATGGCTACGACTCACCCGTTACCTGCCCCATCATATAAGTGTCCTACCCATGCCCTATTCTTTTACGATTTACCTTTTTTTTTGTTGAAGTGGTTATAAATATTATACAGAAAGCGGTACCTGTGAGTATCCATATATCTTATTAATTAAAACAAATCTTAAATATAAAAACAGTTAAATAAAACTTTTGAGCATAAAATAATAATAGAAACTAATGTCATATTATTTCTATAGTTATTACATGTCTTAGTAATTATTCTAAAATTAAACTATCAATTTGCATTTAACCAAAAAAAATATTCGATTTTTAAAAATTGGAAGAATACAGCTTTGATCTTCCACAAAAATAGAACACATAATTTTAAGAGAAAAAAGTAGTGCAGTACATATTTTTAACTTTTATCAACCATATTTTCTTTCTTGTTTGTTATAAAAGTTATGAAGTATATATAATATTATATAGATATAGAGTGGGTAATTAGGTTAATAGGATGGCTAGATACTAATACCCTTACCCTACTCATACTTACATGGGTATCTCATTTATAAACTCATACCCTTACTCATCACAATTAAGGTCGGACACCCAAGTATTGTCACATTTTTTTTTGTTCAAAACAAAATCGTATTCATAGTTTAAATAAATTACTTAAGATTATTTTTATTTTGAAGTTGCCACACGAAACCACTTTGAGCATAGAGATAGGCATACCAAGTGAGTCCTCGCACAATGCACCTCAAGTTGCGCACACGAGGCGCACCGTATGGCACAAACCAACTCAGTGCACCTATCTAAGTGTCCAAAGTGGGTCTGAAAATCATTTTCCTTTTCATATTTCTTTCAAATTTGAAATTAATTTTTTTATGAAGCCAACTTTGTGATTATTTAGTACAACCAAAACTATCTCATTTGGTGGTTGGTTTTATACAATTAGCTAGCATAAGTACAGAAAAATGGCATCGTTCCATGGGCAGTCTCATTCACTTTCCTACCTACGAATAAACGTCTCTCAATTTTGGTATATGCAGCATCATTATGAACTCGCTGACTCACCCGTGTGGTGGCAAAAATTCAGGTTCTGACATATTCGGGTTTGGACAACCCCTACTATAAAAAAGTATATTCATTGTCTGGACTCTACCTAATTTTAAATTCAAATAAAACTATAGCTTATCCAACCAAGTTTTGCTTGAAATTTGGATTGTTCGAATTTACCGCAATCTTGAAAATTTTTAATATAGATAGCCTCTTCATACGTTAAAATATACATATATTACAATCCATATGATGTAACTTGAAAAAGCAACATCAAAGTCTTACTAGATATTGCAAACTATAAATCAGTATAACATTACTGCAAATAACTCATGTAATTAAACATTTAATGTTAAGAAACAAATGTTTGTGGATAAAAGGAAACTAAAATTTATTTTATTTTAAAATCCAAGATAATTTTAGTACATTAATTTCTATGTGTATTAGAGTAGATTATTGTTCTTTTTGTTCAACATAGTTTTTATCAAAGATAAGTTTAACTCTATTTAAAATTCAAACCGAGTTCGAGCGGGGTATGGTGTTATAGGTGAAGGTCACCCAAGAGGGGGTGAATTAGGTATACCGAGAGGTTATTGCCTTTTTAAAACTTTATGCTAAATAACAACAATAGCACACACACCAACAACAAATATTTATGCAATGCAATCAAGAAGGGGGTAAAAGAAGATGGAAATGAGACACAAGATATATAGTGGTTCGATCCAACCGATCTACATCCATTACCTAACATCCCCGATTAGAATTTTTAACCCCCACTTATATTACATGTGACGACCGTCCCCGACCTAGGATCGGGTCGCCCGGCCCAGACTGCCACTTGGACCCGATACCTGAACCAAACCCAAATAACGGTCTGGCATGCCTAAACAAATAAACCTGCGGAAAGTACATTGGCTAAACAAAGGATAATAATTGCGAAATAAATACAAAGAGATATCCTTAAGCCAATAGATTTAAGTTCACAAGAATATCTATGAAACTATAAATGGGTTCGTATTGAGTTAAATTATTAAAACTCCCAAGTGGATCAACTAAAGGTAAGTAGGTTTCAAACTACCTAAAGACTTATTTTAATTACAACCCAAGTTTAATAGTTTCAAAATCGAATATACATGATATATATCAACTCAAGGCTCACATCAAATGAAGACTTCAAGCTCGTTTTTCCCTTGTCTCAATTCTAGCGCACTCGTCGATGAACCTGTATTGTAAGTGGGGTGAGCTAAAAGAACCAATGGAGCTCAGTAATGTGGAAAACCCGCTCAACCATCAAATATGCAAGTAATACCGAATAAGCATGCATAGTCTAGCATGTATTTGAAAACAAACAAGGATTCATTAAATAGTAGCATGGTAGCAGGATTTAAAAAAAAATAGACTTATAATGAACCATCAAGTACTATCATAGACATAAGATTCGTAAGTCACAAATTTTAACAACAATAATCATGAATAACATTAAAGAGATTGACAAATCATTTCATAATTTCAAACTTTCATACAAATGAGGGGGTTTCGCGAGATTATATACTATAAAATATAATAATACGATAAGTCGATGTTCCATTCAATGCATACTAGATATTGGCAAGAATCCGGTGACCGATTCTCCTACTCTCAAAGTGATGGAAACAACCAGCTAGCACACAGGCCTTATGTGCCCTCTCGTTTGTCATCAAATCAACAAGTAGGTTCGTCCAAGCCATCACCGATGCACATCCTATGTCTCAAGAGTACAAGAGAAGGTAACTCCAACTCATGTCCCTACGTGACATACTTATGAATTCAATTAGTCAAGTAAAGCCCTCGGTGGTAAACTCCACACATCTGGGGTGTTAACGACCCTCGGTGGTATCACAACATTCTGAGGTATTCTTATTGATTTACTTGCTAATAAAGCCCTCGGTGGAACTCCACACATTCTGGGGCCATAAATAACAGTGCATTCACATTTCATAGATACGTAGGTTCGAGCCAATATCACGACGCAACCCATAAATCCCAAGTCTTTAATTCAAATTATGAATCCTAAGCATAACTAATAATCATGCCATATTTGATAATTGAGCAAGCTCCCCACTTACTTGCACTCGCCGCGAATCCTAATCTCGATCCTCTCGCGTTTGGGCTCGATGTGAACCGTCTCGCGAATCTAGACAATTTGAAAGAATAATTACTTTATGTATCTACAACCATACAAGTTTAACATCAATTGTCTAGACTTTAGAGATTCACCATATTTTATAGCTGACTTCGCTAAAGGTCATTTACGACTCTAAAATCGACACTTAAAATTAGAATCGATGATTCGAGTAAAATAGGAATGCGGTGATGTAAAATAAGGAAAATCTGCTAAGACTTGATTTTTCCAATATAAATCGAAGACGTTAGATTAATTATAATTAAAAAGATTCAAATCACCATACAAGACTCAATTTAGACTTTAAATTCCCAAATGACAATATTCAGTCAAAGTCCACAAATTTATCGAATAAGTTTATTTCCCAAAGAAAAGATTCAAAGTCCCTTTTTAAATCTCAAATCAACCTTAAATACCAAATCCATATCAATAAACTTCAATCGCGTTCAATTTGCTAAAATCATGGGGAAATCCTTTCATGTACTATCAAACCATGATAAACAAGATTGATTCATCCATAATACTCGTTATCATAAAGTTTAAAAATTTGTATAACCCATTTCAAGACTAGATCTAAGAAAAATTGAACAAACTTTGCAAATCATCAACTCTCATTACCAATACCAACACCAAGATAATAAACCTAGAGAGTATTAGAATCTCATCATGCCTTCAATGGAGTCTTTTACTCAAAATCCTTTCCAAAATCTCATTCTAACATAGATCAAATCTTTCCTTTCTTATTTTCTTTTCTATTTTCCTCGCGTTCTTGCCGCTGTCGACGCCATCAACCCTTTGGTCTCCAAATCTTCAATAAATAATAAAGAAATCAAGGAGGGAAGTGAGGTTGTACATCTCTTGAGCTTGAACTCTCCTTTTGTTCTCCTCCTCTCCATGTGGGTGTTTTATAAAATTGGGGCTAGGGTTTTCTTTGATTTGCTTAAATAGCATTAGGGTTAGGGATTAGGGTTGTGACTATTTACAATTTGTCTAAAATGCCCTTTTGGGTAATCTCAATTGGGTTTTATTATTTAAAATAAAACTTTACTTACTCCCTAACTCATATTTAATTTGACAAGTTTAGAATTATATTTTCCACATCAAACACCTAACATATTTTTATCATGAAATGACCAAAATACTCATAGGTTGGGTCATGGAGAATTTGGGTCGTTACAATATCCCCAATTTTAAGAACTTTCGTCCTCGAAAGTAAAAGTAAAGTACAACGTAGTTTGTTGTCTGTCCATAAGGATTTCTTTTCGACTCATTATTTAACTGAGACCATCTTCACCTGCATGCTCTGCTCGTTTCCCCACATGAAATAATGTTTTACCCCTGACTTTAATATATCTCATTTTTTTTTCATCTTGCAAACTAAAATTCATAAAGCCCACCTCATGTAGGTCATCAATAAAATCATTACACTCAGCCAATTGCCAAGTTTCTCTGTCGTCACGTGTTCTTAAGGTATTCCTTTATAATCTTCACCAAAATCGCAATATACGCTCAAGTCGCTCAACTTACAGAGATGTAGAACCATACTGAGATGTGATCTGGTGCCTATCTGTGTCAAAGAATATCTCTGCCTATCTGGCATTGAAACCATACCATCGACTGGTAGTAGGGAAACAAGGATAATTGTCTGCTATAACATGAGCACTAGCACACCATCTCTATCAACATCTCGGTTACGTACATCATTGAACGACTCATCATGTCTTTGCGACTTATCTGTAAAGGCTACAAATAGGCAGACATAATATTTCTTTCTAGAATAATACCTTAATATTATTGGCATCACATGTTTATTGACATTCATTCTTGTAAGTTCATAATTCAAGTCAACTTTTTGACTAATGACCCACTTTGTAACTCCTCCGTCACACTTAACTGTTAATTGACGTAAACAAGCTTCCACCTTTAAAATCTTATGGAATATTTTTAACATTGTCATTATTCCTAAGTAGGTTTCAGCATTCATCTGAATGCGCTCCATTGCATCACCATTTTTTTTTCATACCAAGATTTCTTATCAATATTTCTCGATTTTCAGGAGATCTATCGTATTGCGTCCTCGCACTGATCAATTCTCACGATCCTAGGTGACTATTTTAAACATTGTTGATTTAGCCATGACCCATTTTTGGTATACAATGGTCCATTCTCATCTTTCTAAGCTAACTTTTAGGTCTTATAATGTGTTTAGTACCTCACTCTCTGAGAAAACGAAGGTGATTTAGCTTTCATGTTTCGAACCTGACATTCACGTCGTTTCTTTAAAAGCATAAAACTCATACTCCTGTCATTGTCATTAAGGACTCATATCTCAATACAATCCAGTTATGTCAAGTTCATAATTCAAACTTGTATTTCAATTTATTACACTTGTGCATTACTATTGTCGCACTGCATATACGTTTTATTGGATACTTCAACCATAAAGTACAAATCTGTGTACATAAAACTCATATAGGTTTATCTTGTACGACTTGTTACTAAAGTTTCAATTCAAAGGCACTTAAACTCATATTTACACCAATTTCGAGAATCATTTTGCACTGTTTAGGTTATGATTCATTGCTTATACTTAGCACAAAACCATTCATAGTGTTCTTCATTTTCTCCAAATCCAATGATTCTTGAAAATAAGAATATCAATTGATTTATCATGGGATTGATTTAAAATGACCTCATGCTTAGGCAAACCTTTATGTCACATAATTTGCTTATGCTTTTATCAATTGTTACGGTGTCGACCTTGATTATTCGTATATTATTTCCACGTGTTGATATCCTCGACACTTAATCATTTGCAAATCTATTGCTTACCCATCTGGGTTGTAACCTCAAATTCTCTTACATCATCAAATCAGGGCTTTCACTTTTGGACTAATACTAAGCCCTCAGGCTTCCGAGTATAGACAACATATTTTGTTTAATAAATGTTAATGGTGTGAAATTTATAAGATTTCATATTCAGACGTATATTCATGTTCTATAACTAGGTATAGGGTATTTCCTCATCATCCCTATTAGATGTATCATGCATTTAACATAGTATAAACTTTGTTGAGGGTCGATCCTAATCAGGATCCTCACTTTTAATAGTCGACCTATCATTTATCAGATCTTTCAACTTTCCTTTCAACCATTTAGTTTGGTAGTTTAGATATTTAATGTAATTTTTGAATTTTATCAAGTGATCACAAGTTACTTCCTACAAGTGATCAACATGATTCTTCGTGACGTCACCATTTCGATTATAAATTTGGTTCTTGAATAGGGTACTATTGCAGTACATGTTGTCTTTCTTGAGTTCGCAATTCTTCTTCTCACCAAGTTACTCATTCGTTTTTCCATGGGTCGATCCTATTCTAAGATCCCCAATTTTAAGAACCAAGTCATTATTGACTAAGGTTATATGACAATCATTTGCCTCGATTACTCTTCAACGTCATTTTTCATTTAACCATCCCCTACCAATCAGGTTAGGTTTCATTTTGACTCAAAAGCTATGAGTCCACACGTCTAATCATATCAAAAATATTCTTTTCATTAGTGTACCCCGATTTTAATGATTCACTTATCATCGAGTTCATTATAATATTATTAACAGCGTCGTACGCTCTTTAAAACCTACTAATGTAACTCATACATACCATTTAGTTTGGGACTTCCTTTAATTATTCAATCATGGTACTACTATTGCGTACTCTCCATTCATTTCGAACACAATTTATCAATTCCTGGTATCCCCAACTTTATGAATCAACTCGCTTCTAATTATACTAGAATAATTTCTTTGTTGCAGTGGTTACCTTTGATTTATATCATTTTAACCTCAGATCTTGAGTCTTTACAACATCTACAAATTTTCTACTTGGCAAACACGATCTTCACACATGGCTATTTCACCGAAATAGTCTTTGACTTTGGATCTTCAATTTTAGTAACTCGTCCATCTTTGAGTGTACTAATTTGATATTGTGTATTCACTAGATTTTCTCATTGAATAGTTTTCAATGTATTCTTTAATTTCTCATTTGCCATCTCGTACATTATGCACTTATGCTTCGAGTTAACTCTCAATTTGGGTCCTCATATTTAGTATTCAACCTATCGATAACTAGCTTAGCTTTATTTTTCTTTTACACAGATTCGATGAAACTTGAATGCCATAATTCAATCAATCGAAAAGTTAAATCCAAATCAAGGTCCATTTCAAAATATTAAGTTTCGATTTTTCAAGCTAAGTCTAGCTTATTTTTTTATGGAATCATTTAAAAGCTTTCTCGCATTTCGAATTGCATTTCAATCGATACTCAATTCAAAATATAAATCACGACCATGAGAAAATTTGTATTCCAACATTACAAAATGGTAACATAGATCCAAACGATGCTTTGCATTTTCATCAAGTCAAAACTTTGAAATTCAGTAAAACTCTTTATGTAAAGATTAAAATTACAACGTCAAATACTCGAAATATGTATGAGTCTATTCGCTTTATCTTTTAAACACCAAGGAAAATAAATGGTTTCTTTTTTTTTTTACTTGTTTGCCTTTTCAAAATTTTGTAAAGTCACGTTAAATCCTTCTATGAAAATTTCAATAAAGTGCGGCAAACATCAACTCGAAAACAATACAAAAATCATGGTCCAATATAGTCGAAAAATCATTTTTCGATAAAAATAGATCACCTGAAACAACATAATTCGATCTATAGTAATAACCTTCAAATCGAATTCATAGACCAATGGTTCACACTCTTAATCGATCATTTGAAGTTTTAAGTGTATACGTGTCCACTATATCTTAAATTAAGTTCAGCCACCTGGCCAGACTAACTTGCTTATCATTGTTTGAAACCAAAGATTCATTTGCATCCTTACTAGGATTGTTAACTTCCGTTTTCAACAAGATATCATTAATTTTAATTATCCTAATAGAGTTTTCGTAGTCAGAGTTTCTTCTCTGAAATGTGACCACGTCACAATTCCGTCTTGTGTATTTAACGTGGCATCTCATTGTCCTTTCAAGTCTATCAATACTTGCTTAAGTCTTTATTTGCCACTCTATAGTTAGGTATAGGCACATCTCGCCATACAATTTTCAATCTAAGTTTAGTAGTTCAATCATAACCATTCTTACAGTAATCGTTGTAGTCTTCCTTACAGCTCATGTGTAATCTTCTGAGGACTTCCCGTCGACTTTCTTGTGTCGTTAATTGTCATTCCCAACTCGTGGAACCAAGGTTTCACGTCTTAAGGAAAGACATTTACCTATATATCTAACGATATATTTATATATACAAAGTAGAAAATAATCATCACATCAAATCTTTTTCAAATTTCTTTTGTCCCATCCCATCCTAAGAATTATCATTATTGCGTGTTAAGTCGACTTTGAACCAATGTCCCATACCACTGATTTGTTCGACTTAACTTGACCTTTAAACTTAAAGGCCCTACATCTTAGGTTTTCCTAACCTAACGTTTCCCTAGGTTCTAATCCCTAGGCTCTGATACCAACTGTGACGACCCGTCCCCGACCTAGGATCGGGTCGCCCAGCCCAGACTGCCACTTGGACCCGATACCTAAACCAAACCCAAATAACAGTCTGGCACGCCTAAACAAATAAACCTACGAAAAGTACATTGGCTAAACAAAGGATAATAATCGCGAAATAAATACAAAGAGATATCCTTAAGCCAATAGATTTAAGTTCACAAGAATATCTATGAAACTATAAATGGGTTCGTATTGAGTTAAACTATTAAAACTTCCAAGTGGATCAACTAAAGGTAAGTAGGTTTCAAACTACCTAAAGACTTATTTTAATTACAACCCAAGTTTAATAGTTTCAAAATCGAATATACATGATATATATCAACTCAAGGCTCACATCAAATGAAGACTTCAAGCTCATTTCTCCCTTGTCTCAATTTTAGCGCACTCGTCGATGAACCTGTATTGTAAGTGGGGTGAGCTAAAAGAACCAACGGAGCTCAGGAATGCGGAAAACCCGCTCAGCCATCAAATATGCAAGTAATACCTAATAAGCATGCATAGTCTAGCATGTATTTGAAAACAAACAAGGATTCATTAAATAGTAGCATGGAAGTAGGATTTAAAAAAAAATAGACTTATAATGAACCATCAAGTACTATTATAGACATAAGATTCGTAAGTCACAAATTGTAACAACAATAATCATGAATAACATTAAAGAGATTGACAAATCATTTCATAATTTCAAATTTTCATACAAATGAGGGGGTTTCGTGAGATTATGTACTATAAAATATAATAATACGATAAGTCGATGTTCCATTCAATGCATACTAGATATTGGCAAGAATCCGGTGACCGATTCTCCTACTCTCAAAGTGATGGAAACAACCAGCTAGCACACAGGCCTTATGTGCCCTCTCGTTTGTCCCATCAAATCAACAGTAGGTTCGTCCAAGCCATCACCGATGCACATCTCTGTCTCAAGAGTACAAGAGAAGGTAACTCCAACTCATGTCCCTACGTGACATACTTATGAATTCAATTAGTCAAGTAAAGCCCTCGGTGGTAAACTCCACACATCTTGGGGTGTTAACGACCCTCGGTGGTACCACAACATTCTGAGGTATTCTTATTGATTTACTTGCTAATAAAGCCCTCGGTGGAACTCCACACATTCTGGGGCCATAAATAACAGTGTATTCACATTTCATAGATACGTAGGTTCGAGCCAATATCACGACGCAACCCATAAATCCCAAGTCTTTAATTCAAATTATGAATCCTAAGCATAACTAATAATCATGCCATATTTGATAATTGAGCAAGCTCCCCACTTACTTGCACTCGCCGCGAATCCTAATCTCGATCCTCTCGCGTTTGGGCTCGATGTGAACCGTCTCGCGAATCTAGACAATTTGAAAGAATAATTACTTTATGTATCTACAACCATACAAGTTTAACATCAATTGTCTAGACCTTAGAGATTCACCCTATTTTATAGCTGACTTCGCTAAATGTCATTTACGACTCTAAAATCGACACTTAAAATTAGAATCGATGATTCGAGTAAAATAGGAATGCGGTGATGTAAAACAAGAAAAATCTGCTAAGACTTGATTTTTCCAATATAAATCGAAGACGTTAGATTAATTATAATTAAAAAGATCCAAATCACCATACAAGACTCAATTTAGACTTTAAATTCCCAAATGACAATATTCAGTCAAAGTCCACAAATTTATCGAATAAGTTTATTTCCCAAAGAAAAGATTCAAAGTCCCTTTTTAAATCTCAAATCAACCTTAAATACCAAATCCATATCAATAAACTTCAACCGCGTTCAATTTGCTAAAATCATGGGGAAATCCTTTCATGTACTATCAAACCATGGTAAACAAGATTGATTCATCCATAATACTCGTTATCATAAAGTTTTAAAATTTGTATAACCCATTTCAAGACTAGATCTAAGAAAAATTGAACAAACTTTGCAAATCATTAACTCTCATTACCAATACCAACACCAAGACAATAAATTTAGAGAGTATTAGAATCTCACCATGACTTCAATGGAGTCTTTGACTCAAAATCCTTTCCAAAATTTCATTCTAACATAGATCAAATCTTTCCTTTCTTATTTTCTTTTCTATTTTCCTCGCGTTCTTGCCGCTGTCGACGCCATCAATCCTTTGGTCTCCAAATCTTCAATAAATAATAAAGAAATCAAGGAGGGAAATGAGGTTGTACATCTCTTGAGCTTGAACTCTCCTCTTGTTCTCCTCCTCTTCATGTGGGTGTTTTATAAAATTGGGGCTAGGGTTTTCTTTGATTTGCTTAAATAGCATTAGGGTTAGGGATTAGGGTTGTGACTATTTACAATTTGTCTAAAATGCCCTTTTGGGTAATCTCAATTGGGCTTTATTATTTAAAATAAAACTTTACTTACTCCCTAACTCATATTTAATTTGACAAGTTTAGAATTGTATTTTCCACAACAAACACCTAACATATTTTTATTATGAAATTACCAAAATACTCATAGGTTGGGTCGTGGAGAATTTGGGTCGTTACATTACCAACAAGTGAATGTCCCTAAGCACACAAGCTTATTGAATGCCTAGCCTTAACTAGGTTTTTTACAAAATGTCTTACCACAATAAGGTCTTATACAACCATCTAAACCCAACTAGGATTTTCCCCACCTAGCCGCAACTAGGATTTTCCCTCGAACTAGCCTCAACTAGGGTTTTGCCTAGCCTCAACTAGGTCTTCACTTTCGACTTAGATCCCACTAAGTCTTACAATCAAAATCATTTCAAATACAATGAAAGTTTTGTTTTACAAAATAAAGTGGCAATAAGTCAAATTCTTACAAGCTACCGAGAGCCAAACCACTCATATATATGCAAGTATGAACCTCGACTAAGATATAATTAAAATCAGTGAGTATGCGCAATGTTTAGTCAAGAAACCGACAAAATAATATCGATGAAAATATGCTCGATTTCAAATCAAATGAACAAGTGATTTTTTCAAAAATCAAGATTAAGAGCAACAACTTGTTCAAATATGTTTTAGGCTCAAATAAATCAAGTTTAAGTGCAAATCCCAAGACAAAAGTGTTCAAGAACACAACAAATGATTTTCAAACAATACTCCAATAAAAAAGTATAGATTAAGCCCAAAAAGAGTAGGAAATCAAGAAATCTTACAACTTCAGGTGTGAAATCTGAAAATCAGTTTTGGAGCAGTGGTTGTAAGCCTTAGAACACCTCTCTAATGTTGCCTTAACCGGCGAACCGATGGCTCCGAGAATCACCAAGTGTATATGATAAAAAATCTAACACAAATGTGTATAAAACTTAGATTTTTGAAAGTTTAGGAGCTTGAGTTGTAGCTTTTGTGTTCTTTGGTGTTTGGGTATGCGGTCAAACTCTTTTTGTACCTATATGACTGTTATATATGATCTAAGGGCCCAAAATGATCCCCAAAATCAAATTAAAAGGTGTGGATCAACACTTTAAAAAAGATGTCAAATTACTGCACAACGAGTTAGGTAAATTGTCCAGCGCTGGATAATTTTAAAAAAATTAACTTATCGCACAACACGTCGTAGTTAGGTAAATTGTCGCTTTAGCGCGTTGGGTGCGAGGGGAATCGAAAATAATTATTTTTCGGTTTTGATAATTTTAAAAAACTCTATTAAACCTCTTAAATCACTTTTTATACATGTTTAGTATGGTCCATAAAACATGTCTAGACATCCCGGATATTTTCACAAACCCAAAAAATCAAAAATCCCGAATTTATGAAAAACATAGGAGCTTTTCTACAAATATTTTTAATGTCAATCCAAAACCATCTAAACACATGTCAGTGCATTCAAAAACAATTTTGACACTTTGTGCACCTCAAATACATGATGTAAAACTCATTTGCGTGATTTAAATTGTTTTGAAACTCGTGAAATTGAAAAACACAAAAATCATGACTTTAAGTTCTTTAAAACTTGAAATTTATGGAATGCATGATTCTAATGCATTTGGCTTGTAGGAATGGAACTTATATACCTTACAAATAATGTACATTTGATTGCTTTGTCTTTTCGATCTTTGTTTCCTTGTATGAGCTGAGTCTTAAACTTTTTCAGCTTCATGTTGTCACTTTGACTTGTTCTTGTATAAACTTCAACTTTCCCTTTGAACTTGTGATTCTAACAAAGTTTGATGTTCTGAAGCACTTGACAAACTCGTTAGTACCATTCCACATTGTTTGTTGACATCAAAATCCCGAGGGAGTTGTAAGTGATGAAACACTTAGTCCAAAAATAGGACCTTATCCAGACCCAACCCAATTTTGAATTAGGACAAAAAGTCTTTGTTTAAACCCGACCCAAATTTGTAAGAATATTGTTCGATACATCTTTCATAAAACTATTAAGTCAACAAATCTGTAATCGAATGGTGTGACCGTATGAGCTCGTACTTCCAACTTAGAAGTTAATAATTCCAGTTCGAGATTTTCACCATGGAAATATTTTGCTAACATGGTTATTTGACACGGGCAGCTCACACGGTGATGTGGCGCTGACCTGTCATGTTATGTAAGCACCATGTAGGCTTGTGGCTTCATTATGTGACAATTAGAGGTGGATGCAAAAGTAAAAAAAGTAGGGGTGAGTTATCTTGTCTTTGTCTGGACAACTTTATGTCTTTCAATATTGTACTTCTCTGCCAAAGAACAGAACTAAGTGCACAAATGACGAGATGGACATATCTATATCTTTAGAGGAAAAAAGGGTACCAAAAGTTGCCTTTACATCATCACGAGAGCAAGAAAACCAAATTTTGAGCACACACCAAGATCTCTGCCTTTCCCTATTCATTCTTTGTTTGAGAATATTCTCCATGAGTGAATGAGATGTTCTGCTCTTCATGAATTAGCTCAACAACCGTACTTAGTGTGTAAATTATAGGATCTCGACAATAGATAGAATCTTGAAACAAGATTCTATGTTGGTGTTGAAAGTGAAAATGAATCACACGGAGGTAAGACTCTCTAAGTTTGTGTCAGAGTATTCTTGTTTGTGTTGGGATGTGTTTTGCCTCGGTGGAGTTGACATGTGTCGTGTTTTCATTTGTTTGTAGGAAGTTGATTTCAAAGAACTCTGGAAGGGTCGGGAAGCAATAGACTTAAGCAATTCTTCTGTCCCCGAAGAAGGACAAGTCGAGACACCACTCCTCATAACTTATTCGCATGAAGTTGAGGAAGTGGTTACTTTTAATGAGATCCTAAAAAGGGACAAGGAAGAAGATGGTGATGCTCTGGGAGGAGGACATAAGGCTAATGAGTGTCCTAAAAAAAGGCATGACATTCTCTTCAAGGGAGGTTGCAAGGGAATTCTTCGATAATTACATGTTTAGTGTTGGATTTACAAAAGGAAAGGCAATGAGGTTTACAAGTGTATCTATGCGTGCTCGAATGAGGGTACCACTGTGTACAGAGCATACTAGAAAAGGGTGACATGGTTGAGCATACGTTGCCAATGCGCATCATCCGTTATTGTGAAGTTGCAACACCATGGCTTATAGGAGTTCACTCATGTTGTTCTTGAGCACAATCACATAGTTAGCCCTAGTAAGTCTTGTTTCTTTCATAGTCATCGTAAGATAAGTGACTGTCAAGACCCATTTCACTAAACCTGACTTATCCCAATTACCTTAATTAGATTTGTAATCCATTTAATTAAAATTTTAAAGTGCATTAGATCCTTAAACCAAACTCCGTTTTCAATTTCCTAAGTGGAGCAAATTAGGAAATCATTCCGTTAGATTTTTAAGATTCTATAAAAACAAATTCGGTAAAGTCTCCCCCTAAAAATGGTGTAATGACCCAAATTTTATTAAGGCCGTTATTCACATATTTTTCGAACGTGGACGCCAGTTCGAATCCACGGGGACGCCATGAACAGGCTATGGTATGTCTAGATTGAGCAAAAATGTTATGTTTAACTGATTATCTGAGTAACTGTGATGATAATGAACATGTTATGACTCATCACATCGCATTTGTGAATTATAATGATTAAACCGGGTGAGATAATGTGTTGGGTATTTGCCTAGAAATGAGTGCCAATGCGGGAATTGGACTGGTGAACGACGGGAATACTAGGCTGGGGAAAAGGTTTACATAAGAAAATATAATTAAATGTAATAAATAATGAATACGGAAACACAACGTAGTCCGGATTTGTTATTGAAGTCATGAACGTCAAGTCGAGATGCCGAGTGTCGGGTATCAAAACGCCCGAGAATGTAATTATTGGTGTGATGAGAGGATAAGACCAAGGACAAGTCTCCATTTGTGTCACCCTATGGTGGACTTCTTGACTCATTTGAAGCCATTTGATGAAGCCTAGAGATGCATACTACACATTTGATGAATGGGAGCATATAAATATGAGTTTTTCTACTCATTTAACCATTTTTTCTCTCCCTTATCTCTCTTGGACAAAAATTGGTGACAAAGCTTGGGGTTTTAGAGCACTTTGATGGTAATTTTGGAGGAGTTAGCTTTGGTGGATCATCAAAGAAAGGTTAGGTATTCAATTTCCTCAACTTGCTCTACATTTTGGCTATAAATTTTGAGGTGTTGAGGTGAGTCCAAGATTAAGGAATGGACTCATAGATTTGTGGTATGTTTGGTGTTTATGAAGTGTTTTAGTTATGTGGTTAAGCTGTTGTTGATGGTTTTTAAGTATGAGCCAAATTTGTTCAAGTTTTGGTTATAGAAAGTTGTGGATTTTAATGATTTTGATCCAAATAATCCATGAATCTTTTCCCTTTTGACGTTTTTGATGTATTTAGATGATGGTTAATGTTATTTGGCCGAGTTTTAAATGATTAACTCTGATAACTGAGGTTGATGATTGATAGTTGGTGCATGCGGGACACAGATGAACGGATGACGCGGCAGGACTGTGGGCCCGTAGCACATGACGTGTTGGCCTCAGGTTTTGGGGCTGTCACATTTGGTATTAAAGTGAGGCCGATGAACCTCGGGAAGGAATTAATGAAAGAGCATAAAACTTAATGAATAAAACTTAGATGTGAAAACCCGATGTACTTGCCCTAGAACCCTAGATGGAAGACTGTGAGGCAGGTAGTGGTAGGGATATATACGTGTTATGCATTTGATTGTATTATATATGATACATGTATATATCGAGGATGATCTGGTGCATGCTTTTTTATGCGGATCATGGTGAACGGATAACCTACTACTCCGCTAGAGATGAGACAGTCTGAGCAGAGTTCTCACTGGATTACAAGCCTAAGAGACAACAAAATCAGTTTGACAGCCAGGGGCAGGAGCATGTAACACACAAAGGTGACTGTCAGTCAGATTGGGTTGCAAGGACGACCGAGAATAGAGAGATGATCAGTTCCGCGATGACGGTTGCCAGACTGCACAGATGATTATACCTGCACCGACAGAGCAGCATAGACGTCAAACACAGCTGTATCGACAGGGTTGGGATCAGAGGGACCGGAGTTGGGGACAAAGATCCGGGGATAAGCAAACTGGTGGTATAGAGACATGTCGTGTAACAACTCTCAAATTTTAACCCAACTTGTATGGCACTTGTCAGAACCGTGACCCGGCTACGTGATACTAGACAGTATTTCTAACCTCGGGAGTCGACACCAAGGTGATTTATGTTTCCATGATGTGTGTATTAGTATTATAGTCCATTATGAGTCTCGAGCAATTTGGGTAAATACTAGTCTGAGTGAGGCTTCGCGTAGTTAAACGGGGAAGTAAAACACTGTCAAAATGCAAATAAATGAAATTTTGTATAATTTAAATAATTATTTGGTGAGACGAGATAAGACTACGCGCACAACGGAGAAATACGGACCGAGGAGTACAAGATTTATGCGGGAGCTGGTTAACTAAGTGACTTACGAGTCAATTGTTGGAGCACACATAAGAGATTATTAAAGTGACACAACTTTAATCTGAGGACTGGTTGGGGACGACATCACGGTGACTCATCGGAGTCCCCAATTGCCCTCATCGCAGCGTTGGTTGTTGGTGGTGTCAGTTTACATATTTTTTTTTATGTATACCCTATTAATCCCGCGGCTACCGGACCTTCTGACTGGGCGGGCGCCGCCGTTGACTGTCATGACGTAAGGAAATGTAGGGGATCCTTCCATGACTATGTGGGTGCCTCTTGATCTCCGAAGCAAGCAAAACAGCAGTGGTTGTTGTTGCGTGGAACTCATTATTTCATGTGATGTAATTGTTTTGTTTCTTTTCTTCTCTCGCCGGAAACCGCCATTGTGGCGGCGCTGCTGGTCGGACTACTGTTCTGGAAGGTTGTTGGGGACCATGTTAAACTTATGATGGTGTCTCGCAACCTCCAATAGGTCTGAGCCAGTGATGACAAATACATTGAAGTGATTTACCGCCATACGGCGGCGCTGCATTTGACGCCGTGACTAGGGGAGTGTCGAGGATCACACAAAACCCTTGTGTGTGTCCCATAGCCCCGAGAGCGTCCATATTGATGGTTACAAGTTGTTGTAGTGATGAATTTACACGTCGGTTTTCACTATTGCGTCGAGTAGTCGTCGAAGTGTCATAGAGCATGTCTCGGCCTTTCCATGTCGCAGTGGTACTCTACCGACATCGTACAGCACCAGCGAGGTTCCCTACTTGCTGGTACATGGTCAGTTCAAGTTCTTATTGAGTCATGATTGTTGATCGATGTTGATGTTGTATGTTACATTGTCGAATGCCGCAGGTCCTCGAGGCTATGGCGTGACCTATTTACGACTGAGCCGAGCCTAAGTTGTGTGATTACCTACATATGGTGTGGTTTACAAAATCAAAAGAGTTGTGGCATTTTTGTCTAATTTTCCAATCGATTTTCATCGAGATGTTCGAGTCATCAAAACATTGGGAAAATACTAAGGTTTAAACCTAGGTTTAGTTAACGACTTGACCTATTAATACGAGTTTCCGACCTTGTCAGGTAGCGAGAAACTCAGGGATACACGTTAGGATTCGCGAGAGTGGATACGATTTGTGATAATTCAAGTAAGTACACTTGCTTTAAAGCTTGTGTACGTTAGTATGCCAGTAAGAACATTGCATGCGATTCATTATTGTTCATTGTTGCTTGTTGATATCCGTTGTTGGCATTCCTATCCTGTTTATTCCTTGGTATGTGTGTTCTTGGCGTGAGTGTGTCGACGTGGTTTTGAGGCCTGTGTCCCTCTTTTATCAAGATGCGTTAGTGTCGTGACATTGCCCGGAAAGAGCCAGCGTCCTCTTTCCGTATGCTAAGAGGCATGTGTCCCTCTAATGTTGCGTTAGTTTTGCGACATTGCCCAGGAAAAGCCAACGTCCTCTTTTCATATGCTGTGATATTGACCGCTTACTGCTTTGTTTGTTTTCTTATAACACACATGTTTTCAATTGATATTTGATAGTCTGTTTATCATGCACCTTGATCTTGTTATATTACCTATCTTTCAATTTCCGCATGATATTTAGACTATTTTATTTGATATTCATGAATTACTGTTATATTTTTCTGTCATTACTTTCAATTTTCTTTCAGTTACTCACCGTCTAGTTTGTGATGGTAAATGCAGATTTACCAGAGCCTTTGAAGGGTAAGGAACCCTGTTAGGAGGCTTTTTGTGAGGAATTGCAACTGTATTCGAGCACCTTAGCCTAGGTTATGTTTGATTTATGCTTGTATGTTGGTCTCTTTATATATATACATCATGTTGGTTTGTGTAATGGCCCAGCCATGGGGCGCATCCCCTCTGGCACCACATAGGTAGTGTGAGCCATGGATCGCAGCCCCTCCCACACCATCTGGCTCCCCCAAGCCAGTCTTTCGCCCCTAGACTCGAACCTGCGCCCTAAGGGATAAGTATACAGGTTTAGCGAGTCTGGTACAACCGAGCTGTCGAGGACTTCCCAGGAGGTCACCCGTCCTAGTACTACTCTCGCCCAAGCACGCTTAGCTACGGAGTTCTGATGGGATCCGATGCCTCCGTGCTGGACCAGCTAAGTGGTATCAAACTCGCTAAACCTGTGTACTTATCCCTCAGGGCGCAGGTTCGAGTCTGGGGGCGAAAGAATGGCTTAGGGGAGCCAGATGGTGTGGGAGGGGCTGCGGTCCATGGCTCACACTGCCTGTATGGTGCTAGAGGAGGTGCGCCCCATGGCTGGGCTGTTACATAAAAAGACAACTTTTATGTAACGGCCCAGCCCACCCAGGAACACACCACAGGCCCACTGGACCGCAAAGGCAGTGTGAGCCATGGATCGCAGCCCCTCCCATACCATCTGGCTCCCCCAAGCCAGTTTTTCGCCCCTCTAAACTCGAACCTGCGCCTCGAGGGATAAGCACTCATGTCCTTTTTATGTTACGGCCCAGCCATGGGGCGCACCCCCTCTGGCGCCGCATAAGTAGTGTGAGCCATGGACCGCAACCCCTCCCACACCATCTGGCTCCCCCAAGCCAGTCTTTCGCCCCCAGACTCGAACCTGCGCCCTGAGGGATAAGTACACAAGTTTAGCGAGTTTGGTACCACTAAGCTGGTCCAACACAGATGCACCGGGTCCCATCAGAACTCCGCAGTTAAGTGTGCTTGGGCGAGAGTAGTACTAAGATGGGTGACCTCCTGGAAAGTCCTCGACAGCTCAGTGGCACCAGACTCGCTAAACTTGTGTACTTATCCCTCAGGGCGCAGGTTCGAGTCTGGGCGGCGAAAGACTAGCTTGGAGGAGCCAGATGGTGTGGGAAGGGGCTGCAATCCATGGCTCACACTGCCTGTGCGGTACCAGAGGGGGTGCGCCCCATGGCTGGGTCGTTACATACCATGTTCAATTCAAGTTATGTTGATTCCTTGATTGTTGTGCGCATGGTAGACATGTTAGAGTTGAAACCCGTTAGACTTAGCAAACCCTAAAGTCCTTAACACGTTGGTTGGGATAAGATATACATGAATGTGATTTGTTTTGGAATTTCGTATAAATAAAGGGTTACGAGTCGCCAGTAGACATGAGAGTACAGAAGTCATTAGAGTTCGAGGCCTTAGTTGGTGCGAGTTGGTTATGAGCATTACATGCTTGAATCGGTTGATAAGTGGAGACGAATTGGAGACCTTCGCAAGTGTCATGCGCGCTGGAGCGAGACAGGAGGGCGACATTGCCGATGTCCCGATCGTGTTCGTGCAAAAGTTACAAGGACATTCCCGATATGATGTTCGTGCGAGTTAGGTAGGGCTTGAAACACCTGTGCACTCAGAGGGAACTGAACCCAAGACAAAGGCATTATGTAATGGCCTAAATTTAATTTGCCTTTTTGTGACGTATCGCAGACATGGCAGATAGCTCAGACACCAGTGGGACTTGCAGTTAGGTTATAGCGCGCATGAAGTTAGGTAAATTGTTGTTTTGAGTGTTATTTTGACTAATTTTGCGATGTTTATGTTAAAATAAGTTAAACGACATCGCGATGTGTGTAATTGTATTTCAATTGATGTGTAAGATTGTGTGTTAAGTATTTGCTTCGATATGCATATCGACGCGGGCATCGGGTAAACTAAAAGGCGAAATATTAGGCCGAGGAAAATAATACACATATTAAATGAATTAAATGTGATAAAATAGTAAATTGATGGACGCCTAAGGACACGCGGGGTCGTGGTCGACATGCGTGGGTGGTACGGTAATGTGCACGCTCGAATACGCTCGTTGGCACGAACGACGAAATTGTAGGAGCGAAAATATAGGCAAATATATATATATTTATATATATATATATGTAATTTAAAATATATATGTATATATATAAATATATATTAAAATCAAAAAATAAAAAAAATAATTGTGAAATGACCAAAAAGGGCATTGGATTATTAACGATGAGGATAAGAACATAGGGGGCAAAATGATCATTTGACCCAAAATATTGATAAAACCAACTTCTTTATTTTTTCGAATGATCAAGAAGGGAGAGAAGGAGAAGGAGAAAAGAAAGAGTGATTCATCGAGAGAGAGAGAGAGAGAGCATGACGACGTCAAGGTGAGTGTCATGTTGTTGTTGGCTTGTTGTTGTTGATGTTGTTGTGCGTTGTTATTGGGTGTGATGGTTCGTTGGTTCGGTGGGGTGGGGTGGAGCTCTAGAGCTCGGATGAACTGCGAGAGCAGTTCGTCCCAAGAGGGAGAAGATACCCATGTTGTCTCCCCTCCCTCCCAATTCCATTAGGAATGAAAAAAAAAAAACGAACCAGGGAGCCCCTGGTTCGTTGGAGAAGAAGGGGGGCATACGTGCGGATCACACGTGTGCACCCCACCCAAATGGACGGGTCGTGTTGACCCGGTCCTGGCCCCAAGTAGGTCGGATCGAGCCGGCCCAGGCCTGGTTGGTCTGGTTGGGCAGAACCAGACCCGGTTCTGCCCAACCCAAATTGAAAAAAAAATAGTTTAAAAAGAATTCTGGAAAATTAATAGAAAATTCAGATAAAATAGGAAAATTTTGGAAAAATTATATTTTGATCAAATAAATGAGTTTTAGGATTTTATCAGAATTTTGGCGAGATATTGTCGAGGTTTTTACCTCATAAAATGTAAAATGGCATAATATACCCAATTGAAGCTAATTCAACGACGAATGGTATTAGGTACATTCAAGTGATTATTTTGATTGTCGGGTGTTTATTGGAGCTAAGCCGGGGTTTGATTTTTGGGACGCGGAGTGCGGATTGAGGTGTGTAGTATCCCAACTAAAATCACTTGAGTATTTACTTCTTTTGGCATTTGAATTCAATTTCTTTCATTTCAATATTCTACTCTGGTTATGACTATATGGGTGGACGTTGAGCGGGCTCCCTCCGTTCCATTCTTGTGTGTATGTCCACTACACCATAGCACGTGTTACCAGATTGGTTTCGGTGAATAACACGACCCGAATATCACATCGTGGCATGTGTCGGTACACCGTAAGTGTAGCCCCGACCATCAAGCGGATCCAGATACTTGCCCTGCTTGAGTAGGACTCGCCGACAGTATTCTGTGGAAGAGTTCGAATTATGGTGGTAGTCTGACCCTAGGGGCTAGGAACACACTATGAGTTTTTCCTATTATTTATTCATGCGATGAGTGCAGTTGCCTGTATTTATTTCCATATGTTTATTTAATAGCTTTATTTAAATTCCAGTATTTACTTTTAGTATTGCTCACTTAATTTCCTTGGGAATACTCACTCTGAACTCGTCATCTTCCTTTTGTGATGGCTTGAGTGCAGATCTTAGTATGAGCAGGGGCAAAGGTAAGCTGCCAGAGTACTGTTAATCTGAGATTGCCTAACTCGTACGTTTGTATTATATTTATTTTATTTCATTTTGGATTTAGGAAATTTTGAGATACCTTGTATATATTGATCTTTTTGAAACTTCAGAGGTATTTATGATTATATATGGGTTTTCCACATTAGGTTTATGGTTTAGGTTACACATTTATAATATCATTATCCGAGTAAATGTGTTAGAAAGGCTTCCGCTATGTGTGTGAATTTGAGGATTCTATGATGACTTAACATATTATTTGATTTCAATACAAATTAATCAGTAAATGGATAATTAATAAGGTTTAAAAAGATAAAATGGAGGATATAATCCAATGTAGAGCACAGTTGTCGCTGGTAAGACAGACTGTGGGTCCACATTGGCCCCCGTGGCGATCTATTTGGAAAATGGGCTATTACATATTGGCTCGAGTTCTTAAAGGACTATGACTTCTCATTTTGAGTACCATCCGGAGGAGAACAACGTTGTTGCTGATGCTTTGAGCCGCAAAGGATTTGATGTTGAGATAATCGTGTGTCAGAGGACCTACTAGCGTGGTTTACGTGAGGCAGCCGAGTTGATGAGTTCAGCAGACGTGCCGACGATTACCAGGATACAGATACGTGGTTAGACGATGTTGCAGACCGTCTCATTTGGCATTATTCGCAACGAACAACAAGACGATACGTCATACGAGCGGTGCAGTAAGATGGTGGAAAGTTCAGATTGCCCAGACAAGAGTCGATAGACAGACTTATGCTAGAGGTATTGCGGGTGATTAGGGTTTTCCATTGGTGGCTGATATGCATGACGAGATACTTCAGGAGATTCACCGCTCCCGTTTTGTTGTATATCCAGGTCGACCTAAGATGTGCGTGGACATGTGACATCTTTATTGGTGGCTAGGGATGATTTCTGAGGTGTCGGAGTTGTTCGAGCGTGTGACATGCCAGCGCATAGAGGCTGGGCATTGACGACCTGGAGGACTACTACAGCCCCCACCCATTTCTCAGTGGAAGTGGGAACATATTGATACGGATTTCGTCAATGGTTGCCCTGATCTCCTCGTGTTCACTATAGCATCTGGGAAAATGTGGACAGATTTGTGGAATCTACAGTACCTTCACTTGTGCGAGGTTGCGCACAACAACAATTGTCAAATGAGTATCGGTATGGCACCGATCAAGGCATTCTGTGATAGGCCTCATAAATTTCCTTCCTGCTGGACTGAGCCAGAGGATGTTGTGGAAGATGGATCTGAAACTGTTGATGATTATGCTGAGAAAGTACGATAGATTCGTTTGAAACTTTAGAATGCCCAGAAGTGGCAAAAGAAATACTTGACAAGTATCACGATGAGCTTCAACATGATTAAGAGAGACTATATACACTGAAGGTCTCTCCACTGAAGGGTCACGACCGGTTTGAAGTCAAGAAAGACTCGATTCAAGGTTTAACGACATCTTCAAGATGGTGAAGGGGTTCAGTAAGGTCATTAGTTTAGTTTACTTATTAGTAAATTTCGAGGATGAAATTCTAACAAGTGGGGGAGACTGTAACAACCGTCAAATTTTAACCCAACTTGTATGTCATTTGTCAAGACTGTGACCCAGTGTAACAACCCCAAATTTTTAACTGACTTGCGTTACACTTGTCACGATTGTGACCTGGCTACGTGAATACTGGACAGTATTTCGAACTTCGGGAGTCGACACCGAAGAAATTTTATGATTCTTTGATTGTGTGTATTAATATTTTAGTATTTTACGAGTCTCGCGCCGTTCGGGCAATTTTAAATTGAGTGAGGCTACGCCTATGTAAACGGGGGAGTAAAACATAGAAATAAATAAATTTTCTAATAAATGTAATTAATTAGTGTTAAGATGTGGCGAGAAAATGGGCGCGGCGAGACAATTTACGGAGAAATACTGACCGAGGAAATGCAAAAAAATTCATGTGGGAGTTAGTTAACTACGCAACATACGGTCTACATGATAGTATTGTTAAAGTGACACAGCCTAATGGTGAGGAGCCATGAGATTGGCCTCGAGATGTGAGTGTATGATGAGATGTGATAAAGTGGTAAATGACTCATAAGGGCAACTGTCCAAGAAATGAACAAGTATTGAACTAAGGGCAAAAGGGTAATTTCACCTTATTTACATATATATAAAAAACAAAGAAAACCCTAATCACTATTCATCATCTTCAACCACCCTAGTCGCCACTATTCATCTCCTCTCCTTCTCGACTCCTCGGCCTCCCTCTCTCGACCTCCCTTCGCCGCCACCCTCGCGGTGTCCCTCGCATCTTCACGGTTCCCTCTCCACCTCTTTTCACTCACGGTCACTCCTCTTCTCTCTCACTCGAGCTCTTGGCCTCTCATCTCTCTCTTCCATCACTCTCGGCTTCACCACCATCATCACGTTCACCTCTTCCTGGGATCGTCATCACCGCCACTCTCCTTCTCACTTGGTCGACTAGTCGAAGGTAAACCTCTCCCTTGCTCTCTTTCTCTCTATTTCTCGGTTTTTGCACACCCTCACCTCACGGCTTCTCTCTTCCTCTCTCGGTTGGTGCTTCGCCCTCTCCGCCATCGGGTTGTTGTGGCTGGTGGCGCTGTCCCGGTCACAGCTGGCCGAAGGTGGAATGATTATGGTGAGGACCGTGATGGGGTGTGGGTAGACAGGGGTGTGTGCGTGTTTGTGTATGACGGTGGGTATAGGTGGGTGTGTACTGTTGGAATGTGTGTTGTGTGGGTGTGGTTACACCCACAGTTGGGGTGCGTGATGGTGTGGTGCACCCCACTACTAGGTGTGGGGTGTAACATATGTGAAAAAAAAAGATTAATAAAACAGTAATAAAAAAAGGAAAGTTATGGACAAATATATATGTATATATATATATGTATATAGGGATTTTGGGCTTGCACATTTCCTAATAAGGGCCCATAACCCACATAAGTGATGAATGAGTTGTGTTAAGGCCCAAATGAGGGCCCAAAGAGATAGGTACAACTTGAGGCCAAGACAACGATAAAAAAATATATAAAAAATAGGCTTAAGTAAATGGGCCCCAACAAGAGTTATGTTTTGTAAAAAGGGGAACAACCATAGGGATGGGTTGATCTATAATGATTTAAGTCGCCTAAAGTAAGTGTATTGGAAACTAAATATACGAGAAACACCCTAAGACGAGGTACTAACTCTAAATCAACATTTGGGATTTAAACATTTATCAGGTAGTCAAGAAACTGCGGGAAACGCGTTAGAGTCTCGGAGTGGTACCGGGTTGCGATAGTTCAGGTAAGTACATTTGCCCTAAAAGATTATGTATGTTAGTAAGCCAGCTAAGAAAATATCATGTGATTCATTTTCATTCCGTTGTGTTTGTTATTATCTACTTGTTGGAAATTCCATTCCGTATTCCTTGTATGTGTGTTCTTGGTATAAGTGTGTGTCTCGAAGGTACATGCGGCCTGCACTAGAAGGGATAAAACGCGGGCACTCGTGCGCACGAGTGTTTGACCACTTCTAGTGATTGTGTGATACCATGTACTGGATTGTTGTGGATTGTTGTGGATATTATTGTGGTATTGTTGTGGATTTTAGACCACTTATGGCCTCTCTTGACTCGTAGAACACGCATGTTTCGATTGTTATTGTTTTCAGTCTGCCTATCATGCACCTTGTTTATTTAACTTCCTGTCTTTCAATTCTTGCATGATATTTAGACTGTCTTGTTTGATAATTCATGAATTACTATTATATTCTTCTAGCATTACTTTCGATTTCTTTCAGTTGCTCACCGTCTAGTTTGTGACGGTGGGTGCAGATATAGCGGAGTGCAGTAGAGGCAAGGGACCTTGCCTAGGAGACTTTATATAAGCGGCTGGACTTGAGGAACCCTAGAGTAGGTTATATGTTTTTGCTCGTTTGTATATCGCTTTATATATGTATGTTTTGGTTTATAGAACTTGATATTTCTTTTTAAGAGACTGGTATCATGTATATATAGGCTTATCGAATTGTACATGAATACCCGGGGTTTTTCACACTTTTAAAATTCCTAATTTCCCTTTGATTGAGTTATGTCCCCTTGTTATTTATTGTTAGTCTTCCGCTGTGTATTATTGCAATAACTCTTTCATAAATTGCTAAATTGAGTAAATATGAGGCTGACTAGGCTCGTCGGGTTGTCGAGTGATAACTCAAGGCTTGTATGGGTCTAGGCCGGGCGTACCCAATTGCATGGGGAAATTGGGGCCTTCACACCCAGCTACATGATACTAGACAATATTTCGAACCTCGGGAGTCGACACCAAGGTGATTTTATGTTTCCATGATGTATGTATTAGTATTGTAGTCCATTATAAGTCTCGAGCAATTCGAGCGAATACTAGTCTGAGTGAGGCTTCATGTAGTTAAATGGGGAAGTGAAACACCGTCAAAATGCAAATAAATGAAATTTTGTATAATTTAAATAATTATTTGGCGAGACGAGGCAAGACTATGCACACAACAAAGAAATACGAACCGAGGAGTAAAAGATTTACGCAGGAGTTGGTTAACTAAGTGATTTACGAGTCAATTGTTGGAGCACACATAAGATATTGTTAAAGTGACACAACTCTAATTTGAGGAGCCATGGGATTGGCCTCGAGATGCATGTGTGTTATGAGATGAAATATAGAGGAAAATATAATAAGATCAAGGGGTATAAAGGTCATTTTGGATAAATGGATGTATATATATAAACGTTCATAAGGAAAACCATACACAAAAAAACTCCCGCTGCCCTCTCTTCTCTCCCACTTCTCCCTCTCGGTCGACACTCCTCCTCTCCTCTCCCTTGGTGATCGGACACGAACCTTGCCGGAGCCCACACCGGAGGTCCATCGTCTCTCTCTCTCTCTCTCTCTCTCTCCCTCTCTCTCTCATTCTCACTCTCACTCTCCCTCTCTCTCTCATTCTCCAGAGCTCTGGTAAAGGCAGATCTCCTCCCAAACCTCGCGGTGGAATGGTGTTGAATGTATGAACATGATTCGCGTCTAGTCGACGGGATGAGCACTGTCATGACCAAGGACTGGTCGAGGACGACATCACGGTGACTCATCGAAGTCCCCAATTGCCCCAGAGCACACCATAGCAGCGTTGATTGTTGGTGGTGTCGGTTTACATTTTTTATGTATACCCTATTGTTCCCGTGGCTGTCGGACCTCCTGATTGGGCGGCGCTGCCGCCGTTGACTGCCAAGACGTGAGGAAATGTCGGGGACCCTTCCATGACTATGTGGGTGCCTCCCAATCCCCGAAGCAAGCAAAACAGTGGACAGTGTTTGTTGTATGGAACTCATTATTTCATGTGATGTTATTGTTTTGTTTCTTTTCATCTCTCGCTGGAAGCCACCACTGTGGTGGCGCTGCTGGCCGGACCGCTGCTTGCCGGGGACCATGTTAAACCTATAATGGTGTCTCGCAACCCTTCAATAGGTCCGTGCCGGTGATGACAAATACATTGACGTGATTTCATGTGTTGTTCTCTCCTCACCGAAAATCGCCATACTTGGCGGCGCGTGCCGTCGACGCCGTGACTAGGGGAGTGTTGAGGATCATACAAAAACCCTTGTGTGTGTCCCATAGCCCCGGAGCGTCCATATTGATGGTTGCAAGTTTCATCACTGTGATGAATTTATACGTCGGTTTTCACTGTAGCGTCGAGTAGTCATCGAAGTGTCGTAGAGCGTGCCTCGGTCTTTCCATGCCGCAGTGGTACTCTATAGACATCGTATAACACCATCATGGTTCCCAACTTGCTGGTACATGGTCTGTTTGAGTTCTTATTGAGTCATGATTGTTGATCGATGTCGATGTTGTGTGTTACGTTGTCGAATGGTAGTGACGTCGTGGTCAGGCTGTTGATCCTCGAGGCTATGGCGTGACCTATTTACGACTGAGCCGAGCCTAAGTTGTCTGATTAGGCTTACATATGGTGTGGTTTACAAAATCAAAAGAGTTGTGGCTTTTTTGTCTAGTTTTCCGATCGATTTTCATCGAGATGTTCAAGTCATCAAAACATTGAAAAAACACCAGGGTTTAAACCTAAGTTTAGTTAACGACTTGACCTATTAATACGAGTTTCCGACCTTTTCAGGTAGCAGGAAACTCGGGGATACGCGTTAGGATTCGTGAGAGTGGATACGATTTGCGATGGTTCAGGTAAGTACACTTGCCCTAAAGCTTATGTATGTTAGTAAGCCAGTAAGAACATTGCATGTGATTCATTATCGTTCATTGTTGCTTGTTGATATCCGTCGTTGGCATTCCTATCCTGTTTATTCCTTGATATGTGTGTTCTTGGCGTGAGTGTGTCGACGTGATTTTGAGGCATTTTACCAAGATGCGCTAGTGTCATGACATTGCCCGGGAAGAGCCAACCTCCTCTTTCCGTTTGCTAGGAGGCATGTGTCCCTCTGATGCTGCGCTAGTGTTGTGACATTGCCTAGGAAGAGCCAGCGTCCTCTTTCTGTATGCTGTGATTTTGAACACTTACTGCCTCGTTTGTTTTCTTAGAACACACATGTTTTCGATTGATATCTGATAGTCTGTTTATCATGCACCTTGACCTTGTTATATTACTTGTCTTTCAATTTTCGTATGATATTTAGACTGTTTTATTTGATATTCATGAATTACTGTTATATTCTTCTGGCATTACTTTTAATTTTCTTTCAGTTACTCACCGTCTAGTTTGTGACGGTGAGTGCAGATTTACTAGAGCGTTAGAAGGGTAAAGATCCCTGCTTAGGAAGCTTTTTGCGTGGAATTGCGACTGGATTCGAGCACCTTATCCTAGGTTATGTTTGATTTCTACTTGTATGTTGGTCTCTTTATATATATTCATCATGTTGGTTTGAACTTGGAAGCATAGGTTATTTGATATCATGTACAACTTTACTTGGTTTCCATTTGAGGTACATGAATATTCGGGGTTTCCACATATATAGATTTCCTTATTTTCGTTTGATTGAGTTATTTCTCAATGCTTGTTTAGTTTTTCGCTGTGTATAATTGCAATAACTCTTTCATAAATTGTTAAATTGATTAATTGGAGGCTGACTAGGCTCGTCAAGCTCGATGAGTACCGATTCAGGGCCTCCACGAGTTTAGGTCAGGCGTACCCAAATGCATTAAAGATTTGAGGCCGTTACACGTCGTTGTCATCATTGCGGTCAGATTGGACACCTGATTTGATGGAATGGAAATGAAGACAAGTTGGTGGAGTCTAAAGGAAGAAACTCAACATTTAATAAACTAGCACTCATTTAATTGATGATTAGACAAAAACTAAATTTTGAACTGTTTGAGATGACTCAAGTCAGAGCCTTCACATTCTTCAAGGGTCTCCATATCCTCCTTTCTTATAACACACCTAACCTCACACGTCATTTCTTGCCCATCAGAAAGGAGGTTACAAATCTTTCCTGGAGATTATTGTGTAAGATTCATCCTTTTGGTTCCAAAGCTATCTTTCCTATGACATTTTTTCTTTCACTCCCCTTTTTTGTGAGATAAGATTCTCACCTTTAACATAACATATAGCAAAAATATGCAAAGCTTCGAGTCAGAAAGGAGTGTGCATCCACTTAGGCCAATCACTTTACCTTTAATTTGCTCACCTTGACCACTCCCCCGGCCCCCAATACAATTTGCCAAAGCTTTTGATGTGGCTTCTTTAGGCTATCTAATAGATTTGAATTTTGTTCAAAGGCTTGTGTTTTCTATTAACTTAATGTGTTTATATACACAAAAGTACAAATGCATTTATAAAAATATTACAATGAATATTCGATTTAATCTAGCAATTCTAGCAATCAACCATGGTTGATTGATTTGTGAGATTGAATCCTTAATTGATTCAATCAATCAATGCGATTCCTTAAACCAAGGATTGCACCTATACTATATTTCTTTCGGAGTCGGACTAATACTCATGATCTGATTCAAAACTGTACCCCAGCAAATTAAGGTGAGGGATATATATATATATAACTATTTAAGGCATAGATCGATCTATTTAAGGCTAAAATTGAAGCATCAAGAGTCCAATGCAATTAGGAAAATTAGTTATTTTCTTACATGTCGCGTAATTGAATTGTTGTTGATAAGTTGTTATTTATTAATATTATATGTTGGATTCGGGGCGAAAAAATACTCAAAATAGAGTATTTACTTGAAGAAATCAGATACCAGAGGGTCTATTTTGGAATGTACACAAGAGTAGGTGAATTGGAGTTTCGGATGGCCAGTCTAGTCACGTCACCACAGTCCTGTCCGCCAATCACAACGTGCCACATCATCCAGTAATAGCAGCAGCGAACCAAAACGTGCCACGTAGCTGGTCCCACTCCCTTCCACGTCTCTCGCCTAGCTGAACCTCTCTTCCAGTTGCTCAATTTCCTCGGGATGCGTACTCGCACAGGCCCCCACATATTCGACGACTCCTTACTCGCACGCACTCACCCTCGGCCGCCATGTGTCGTCCGCTCATTCGTCCAGCGAGTCAACAGAAGTTGTTCCAGTCAGCCACTTAAGCGTCGCCACGTGTCAAAGCTCTCTCCCCCAACACGTCACACGACCTCCTCTCCTACAATTAGCGTGCGCCACGTCAGCCTCGCCAGCAAACTCGTCCAATCACACTGTGACATGGCAGAGTCTAGAAAAACACAAAAAAATAGCCACAGATTGTCCTCGGCGCATGTGCCATATACCAAACTCAAAAATAGGCATTAGGGATCAGAATATGGGAGTTTTAATTAGGGTGTTTGGCAAGAAGTTGGACATCCTTTTTTCTTCTTTTCTTAGCGGCTTCTAGTATTTTCTCCTCTTTTTCTACACTTTGTTTTTAGATTTTAATGGAGTTTATGACAACGATGGCCGATTAAACTCATCAGTCTGAACCAGAGGTAGATCAAATCACCCTTTTTGGCCTCAAAACATATGTGAGATCTATTTTATTATTTATTTAATTTGTTTTTCATAGTACTATTTTCTTTAGTATTGTTTGAACAATTGATGTTAAACACTAGTTTAAACTTCAATTTATATGCCGGTGAGTCGTAAGCACCAGTCCTTGTGTGATAAGACCACACTAGTGGCAATTGACCCCACCAATTGATTAAACCCTTTTGGGACCAGTTGAATACCATAGGAATCTAGGCTAAATCGAACACACGAGTGATCCGGTTGTCTAGGTGTAGTGCCTTCACAAAGCCCATTGCATTCAGCGCATTAAACCCGAAACACTAGAATAGGGTTATGCGTTTGACTAGGGAAGTGGTCATTGTCGTATCGTGACCATCGAGATAGGGAAGTGCGAGGACCTGCGTACGTTACCGGGTCTATAGCTACACTAATTTACTATGATTTGCATGCTTTGATTAGATTGAGGACCATTTGTAAAATTATGCTAAATTGAGGAAATTTGTAATATTGATGGTTTGGATTGTTCCCCTCTCTTGATTGATTTATTTACTTGATATTTATTGTTTTTAGTGAAATTAGATATTATCCCTGTGAACACTCTGAGTTAGTTTTAGTTTCGTACCCCAGGTTGAAAACTTGGTCTTCATGGTTCGACCTCGTGCTTGCCACTATTGCAGTTCTGATAGTCATTGGTAATCTCATCGGGACTATATATAAATATTTATTTTGACGCATTCGACTTGCGTTAGTTGTACAAGGTGGTTGCCACAATCCTTACACCGGAACTGTCAAAAAAAAAAATCCTGCCATCAGAAAAATACAATCGTGATCATACCAAGAAACAACTATTTAGATTGCAAAGCATCCATCAATTGTCACCTGCACTGATTGCCTAATTAGCATCCACCAAAAATTTATTACAACATATTTCATGCTTGTAGATGCAAAGATGATGACAAAACTGAGGGGATTTACACATTGCATATATATGGCTTATTACTTCCTCTGTCAAGTACTCATCCTATGACAATCTTTTAATTTTGTTTGTTAAAGTTATTAGAACTGTAAATTATGCACATGTTCCGTCCATAGACATATTGAAGAAGTTACTATAGGTCGACCATTGAAAGTTTCACCTTAATCTAAATGCTAAAGAAACAATGTTTATTTACCTTCACAAAACTTCTCCATAAGAGCAGAAACACAAAGTTGGCTGTGAGATTGTGTGTTTTCAGACCCAGTCATTGAATACACATTCAATTAAGTTACATTGGCCACCAGCGGCCATGGTTTTTTTATTTCATCACAAGCTTTGAGATCTAACTTTGAAGGCATTCTTCACAAATGAAAGTCAGGGTAGGTATAAAGCTTAAACAAATTAATACAAACAAGTAAATTTTACTTCCTCAGTTTCCAAAGAGCCATTAAAGCATCTAATATATAATAGAGACCACTCTCATAATCTTGAAGCTTTGACTGAAGTTTTATGAGTTCGTATATAGGACCGGGAATGCTTAGTTCTATTTCAAGATGTTCACATCTCCTGAACCATCACAAATGTTCAAGTCCCCCTGGGGACGGAGGGAGGGGTGTTCAATTTTAAGTTTAAACTTTTAACTTAGCCGTTTTACTTCCTAAATTCGATGGATGGGTTGGAGTCCTTTTAAGGTATACTCTTCATTCATTTTTTTTTTGAAGCCCTCTTCATTCATTTCAACTTTATGCTTAGTAAGCAAATGTACCATGTAATTAGAAGTTCTAAGAGATTTTGACTTTTGCTAGGAAGGACTTGTCTTCTTGGTAATTATTGCTTTACATTTGGGGTCTTTTTTTTAGATACTATTTGAGTTTTTAATTTATCCCATGTGAATGTCCTCAACAATATGGATGAGTCAATCCTACTGGCACGGTACATTTAAGATACTATTTGAGTTTTTTTAGATACTATTTGAGTTTTTAATTTATCCCATGTGAATGTCTTCAACAATACGCGAGGGCCTTTTTAGCGGGATTCGAGGTGAGTAAAGGCAACAATAGAATCAACATGATTACTTTTCTATTTCTTGATTGATTATTCTTGAAATGTGAGCCCTTTGTATTCAGTTCTAGTTCAGGTGACCTAGGGTTTAGGTAGTCCGATTGTGATCAGAAGTCTTAACGAGTTTAGCAGCCAGTATAGACTATGGCTTCTCGTTGGAGCCTATCGAAATGATTTAGCATCTGGCTTGTAACTGTGGCTTTCTTTTAGTAGTGTGTTAGGAATTTAGCAGCCGATTTTGTCTGTGGCTTTTCCTAACAGAGTGTCCATTCAGTGGAGGCGACCTTTGGACCCACTGGTTCGTACGGGGTGGATTGAGCAGGGAAGACAGTTTTAGGCCTACTATGTCGATCGCAAGCTAATGATGTCTTGTGACCCGCGGTTTGATTAGGACTATCTATTCGCCTATCTGTTTGTTTCCCGGTCACTTGATTATCGTTGTTTAAACTTGTTGAATCTATTTATCATGCAATTTGCTATCTATTTCAGTTTCTTGTTATACACTGCATGATTCATAGACTTGTGATTATTGAAAATTCAGTAGCTTATGTTGAGATATATATTGTTGCTGTTTAATGTTATATTTTGTACTCACCGTCATTTTTATGATGGTGGGTGCAGATCCACAGACGAGTAGGGGCAAGGCACCAATGCTTGGCAATATCCTCTGAGGCACGCTCTGAGCCGTTAGCTTTGCTCTCATTTTATAGGTATTTTTGTCATTTTGTTGTATATTTTGGCTATGTATCTATTTGTTTTGATATTTTGGAGCTTTGGGGAGTTGAACCTGACTGTTGATATATGTATATGTTCATTTTGGGCTTTCAGTTGATCTGTTATATACATGTGATGTTGTTTGGACATGATTTTCCACATCTAGGTTGACTGAGTTGTAAACTATTTTAAGTTGGTGTTAAAAACAATTCCGCTGCACACCTAACTATAATTGAGGATAAAAGATTAGATAGAGTTAAGGTGAATCAAAAAGAGTGATCCGGGGTGAGTGAGTGAATAATATACTGATTAATTGGTAAGTTAAGGCTGACTAGACCTGCGTTGACTCATCAGAGACGAGCTCGATGGTCCATGTAGGTTTAGGTCGGGTGAGGCCCAGTTTGTGGTTGTTGGGGCCGTCACAATGGCTTATAGGAGTTCACTCATGTTGTTCTTGAGAACAATCACATAGTTAGCCCAAGTAAGTCTTGTTTCTTTCATAGTCATCGTAAGATAAGTGACTGTCAAGACCCATCTCACTAAACCTTGACTTATCCCAATTACCTTAATTAGATTCGTAATCCATTTCATTAATTAAAAATTCCAAAGTATGCATTAGATCCTCAAACCAAACTCCGTTTTCAATTTCCTAAGTGGAGCAAATTAGGAAATTATTCCATTAGACTTTCAAGATTTTATAAAAAAAATTTGGTAAAGTCTCCCCTAAAAATGATGTAGCGACCCAAATTTTATTAAGGTCGTTATTCACACATTTTTCGGACATGGACGCCAGTTCGAGTCCACGTGGATGCCAGAACAGGTTATGGTATGTCTAGATTGAGCGAAAATGTTATGTTTAACTGATTATCTGAGTAACTGTGATGATAATGAATATTTTATGACTCATTACATCGCATTTGTAAATTATAATGATTCGACCGGGTGAGATAGTGTGTTGAGTATTTGCCTAGAAATGCGTGCCAACATGGGAACCGAATTGGCGAATAACAGGAATACTAGGCCAGGGAAAAGGTTTACATAAACAAATATAAGTAAATGTAATAAATAATGAATACGGGAACACAACGTAGGCCGGATTTGTTGTTGAAGTCGTGAACGTCAAGTCATGATGCCAAGAGTCAGGGATCAAAACGCCCGAGAATGTAATTGTTGGTGTGATGAGAGGATAAGACCAAGGACAAGTCTCCATTTGTGTCATCCTATGGTGGACTTCTTGACTCATTTGAAGCCATTTGATGAAGCCTAATGATGCACACTATACATTTGATTAATGGGAGCATATAAATATGAGTTTTTCTACTTATTTGACCATTTTTCCTCTCCCTTATCTCTCTTGGACAAAAATTGGTGACAAAGCTTGGAGTTTTAGAGCACTTTGGTGGTAATTTTGGAGGAGCTAGCTTTGGTGGATCATCAAACAAAGGTTGGGTCTTCAATCTCCTCAACTTGCTCTACATTTTGGCTGTAAATTTTGAGGTGTTGGTGTGAGTTCGAGATTAGGGAATGGACTCACAGATTTGTGGTATGTTTGGTGTTTATGAAGTGTTTTAGTTATGTGGTTAAGTTGTTGTTGATGGTTTTTAAGTATGAGCCAAATTTGTTCAAGTTTTGGTTATAGAAAGTTGTGGATTTTAATGATTTTGATCAAAATAATCCATGGATCTTATCCCTTTTGACGTTTTTGATGTATTTAGATGATGGTTAATGTTATTTGGCCGAGTTTTAAATGATCAACTCTGATAACTGAGGTTGATGATTGACGGTTGGTGCATGCGGGACACAGCCGGACATATGACGCGACAGGACTGTGGGCCTGTAGCGCATGACGTGGTGGCCTCAAGTTTTGGGGCTGTCACATTTGGTATCAAAGTGAGGTCGAGCCTCGGGAAGGAATTAATGAAAGAGCATAAAACTTAATGAATAAAAGATGTGAAAACCCGATGTACTTGCCCTAGAACCCTTGTTGGCAGACTGTGAGGTGGGTAGTGGTAGGGATATATACGTGTTATGCGTTTGATTGTATTATATACAATACGTGTATATACCGAGGATGATCCGGTGCATGCTTTTTTATCTTGATCACGGTGGACGAACAACCTACTACACCACCAGAGATGAGACAATCTTAGCAGAGTTCTCGGCTGGATTACAAGCCCAAGAGACAACGAAATTAGTTTGACAGCCAGAGACAAGAGCATGTAACACACAAAGGTGACTGGCAGTCAGCTTGGGTCGCAGGAACCACCAAGATCAGAGATATGATCAATTTCGCAATGACGGTCGCTAGGCTGTACAGATGATTATACCTGCACCGACAGAGCAGCCTATACATCAAACACAACTGTATTGACAGGATCGGGATTAGAAGGACCGGAGTTAGGGTCAGAGATCCGGGGATAAGCACTCTGGTGGTTCAGAGACACGTCGTTGTCATCGTTGCAGTCAGATTGGACACCTCCGAACGGATTTGATGGAATGAAAATGAAGACAAGTTGGTGGAGTCTAAAGGAAGAAGCTCAACATTTAATGAACAACACTCATTTAATTGATGATACCAATTTTTGAACTGTTTGAGATGACTCAAGTAAGAGCTTTCACATTCTTCAAGGCTCTCCATATCCTCCTATCTTATATCAGAAAGGAGGCTACAAATCTTTCCTGGAGATTATTGTGTAAGATTCATCCTTTTGGTTCCAAAACTATCTTTCCTATGACATTTTTTCTTTCACTCCCCTTTTTTGTGAGATAAGATTCTCACCTTTAACATAACATATAGCAAAAATATGCAAAGCTTCGAGTCAGAAAGGAGTGTGCATCCACTTAGGCTAATCACTTTACCTTCAATTTGCTCACCTTGACCACTCCCCCGGCCCCTATACAATTTGCCAAAGCTTTTGATGTGGCTTCTTTAAGCTATCTAATAGATTTAAATTTTGTTCAAAGACTTGTGTTTTCTATTAACTTAATGTGTTTATATACACAAAAGTACAAATGCATTTATGAAAATATTACAATGAATCATTGATTTAACCTAACAATTCTAGTAATCAATTATGGTTGATTGATTTGTGATTGATAGAATCCTTAATTGATTCAATCAATCAATGTGATTCCTTAAACCAAGGATTGCTCCTATACTATATTTCTTTCGGAGTCGGACTAATACTCATGATCTGATTCAAAACTGTACCCTAGCGCCTTAAGATATATATATATATAATTTCATTCTGTGACATATCGTTGATGTTTGTCAAAACATCAGCATAGATCGATCTATTTAAGGTCAAAATTGAAGCATCAATAGCCCAATGCAATTAGGAAAATTAGTTATTTTCTTACATGTCGCGTAATTGAACTGTTGTACAAAGTGGTTGCCACAATCCTTACACCAGAACTGTCAAAAAAAAAAACCTGCCATCAGAAAAATACAATCGTTATCATACCAAGAAACAACTATTTAGATAGCAAAGCATCCATCCATTGTCACCTGAACTGATTGCCTAATTAGCATCCACCAAAAATTTATCACAAAATATTTCATGCTTGTAGATGCAAAGATGATGACAAAACTGAGGGGATTTACACATTGCATATATATGGCTTATTACTTCCTCTGTCAAGTACTCATCCTATGACAATCTTTTAATTTTGTTTGGTAAAGTTATTAGAACTGTATATAAATTATGCACATGTTCCGTCCATAGACACATCGAAGAAGTTACTATAGGTCGACCATTGAAAGTTTCACCTTAATCTAAATGCCAAAGAAACAATGTTTATTTACCTTCACAAAACTTCTCCATAAGAGCAGAAACACAAAGTTGGCTGTGAGATTGTGTGTTTTCAGACCCAGTCATTGAATACACATTCAATTAAGTTATATTGGCCATCGGCCGCCATGGATTTTTTATTTCATCACAAGCTTTGAGATGTAACTTTGAAGGCATTCTTCACAAATGAAAGTCAGGGTAGATATAAAGCTTAAACAAATTAATACAAACAAGTAAATTTTACTTTCTCAGTTTCCAAAGAGCCATTAAAGCATCTAATATATAATAGAGACCACTCTCATAATCTTGAAGCTTTTACAGAAGTTTTATGAGTTCGTATATAGGACCGGGAATGCTTAGTTCTATTTCAAGATGTTCACAACTCCTGAACCATCACAAATGTTCAAGTCCCCCTGGGGGACGGAGGGAGGGGTGTTCAATTTTAAGTTTAAACTTTTAACTTAGTCGTTTTACTTCCTAAATTCGATGGATGGGTTGGAGTCCTTTTAAGGTATAGATACTCTTCATTCATTTTTTTTTTTTTTTTTTAAGCCCTCTTCATTCATTTTCAACTTTATGCTTAGTAAGCAAATGTACCATGTAATTAGAAGTTCTAAGAGATTTTGACTTTTGCTAGGAAGGACTTGTCTTCTTGGTAATTATTGCTTTACATTTGGGGTCTTTTTTTTTAGATACTATTTGAGTTTTTAATTTATCCCATGTGAATGTCTTCAACAATATGGATGAGTCAATCCTACTGACACGGTACAATTAAGAAGGCATCTACTTATCTTTCATTTACTGATCTTAACATCTATATATATTTGACGAACATTTGCATATATTACCACTGCAAGTGAAACATTAACTTGCACCCAAGTTAGTTGTGGTGCGGGAATGGCATGCATTAAGCAAAGAGTGACTGAATTCATGGCCAGATAAAGTTTTCAGACTAAGAACCAGATCGGTATAGCTTCTCTTACTTCCAATCGATAAACTTCCACAATGTTGGCGCAGGATTGGTTGCAAATTTTTTTTTGTAATTTATGAAACTTGTTATTTGCGTGTAGTAACTACTTCGTAATTGAGACTTCCTGGCGATTTTTAATAATAGATATATATCTTAGTATTGAATTTTTAATTTTGATAATTTAGCAAATGATGAAATATATTTGAATTTAGTATTTATCTTATTTCACTGCAGGTTCTTAAATACCACAAAGTATATATTGATTTCATAGGGGCACTTTTATTTGTGGCAGCAAGCAAGTATTTTTTAGTGGCAGCAGTTAGTTGCCGCTAGTATATCTTTTATGGCAGCTAACAGCTGCCTCAAATATATCTTTTATGTGACAGATTCTTATATACCACAAAAAATACTTATTTTTTGTGGCGGTGCAAAGTTGCTACTAAAGGTTTTTAGTGGCAGTATAACAGTTGCCACGAATTCCGTCACAGATACTTTTAGTGGCAGTGTCTGGTGCCGCAATTTTTTTGTGACGGGCCTATTAATGGTATCATCCATCCCGTCACATAGCTGCCACAAAAGTCTTTTAGTGGCGGTAAAAGACTTGTGACAAAAGGAGCATTTTCTTGTAAAGAAATTCCATTCTACCCAAATGAAATGAATTAGTTTTTCTTTCTGGCTTAAATGTTCAGACGCTTGGACATGTTGCAGTTAAGCAGAAATTCATAAACAGCACGAGTTACTAGATATGTGAAAAAACTAATAATGTTCAGCTGAAAAAAATTGTAAATATTCACCGAATTCTTCATTATTATGCTAAGCTCATTATGATCTCAAATGATGTAAATGGTCAAAAGATTACAATATGTACATGCCACATTTTTCTTTGCCTACCAAACCACTGAGGCATTTATATTTAAGCAAACCGTATCAATTGGATCAGCTAGAATGCAACGGTTCAGAGAAGAATAACATGCATACCTGTCACTTGTTCTCAAAGTCTGGTTGGTTAGTGACAGATCTTACCCATGCCCACTTGTGATCCTTTGTGTTGACCGCATTCTTAGCTTCAGCCACTTCCGCTAACGGTATATACGCATAGTTACCATTAATGGGGCCAGAAACAAACCCGGTGTACCCAGCCATTATACCATGTATAGCAGAGTGCGCAAGTAGAGTACAGTATAAGTTATCTGTGGCATTTGCCGGTACAGCGCGCACCATGTAAGTAGGGTCGATAAGCTTCACTGTAAATAACTCCCCAGGATGATCCCTAGACCACCAGTTATTCAATTCTGATTTCAACCATGATCCGACGTCCAAGAAAACAGGATTTCCTGACTCATCTCGCTCTTCTTTCTGGGCATCAGTTCTTGGAATCAAGTCCTGTCCAGCTCCTTCTGCAACAACAACCACAACATGCCCATTCTTTTTTAATCTTTGTTCTAGAAACTCAAACAAGCCTCCCTTCCCATACAAGTAAAAATCATTTTCAGGAATTAAGCAACAGTCAACATCACGGCTGCTCAAAGTTGCATGGAGAGCAATGTGACCAGTGCTTCTGCCCATCAGCTTAACGAGGCCAATGCCATTAACAGCACTCTCAGCCTCTACATGAGCAGCACTAATTGCCTGTTGAGCAATCTCAACTGCTGTCTGAAACCCAAAGGACCTGTCAATGATACCAATGTCATTGTCAACGGTTTTAGGTAAACCCGTTACTGCAATATTTAGCTTGCGACGACATATTTCATTGAAAATCTTGAGTGCTCCGCGCATCGTTCCATCTCCTCCTATAATGTAGACCTGCTCATGATCATCATGTTGAGGTGAGCAGGAGATCATATAAGTAGATAGTCATTTCATTAAATATTAATTGATAATTAATCTAGCTAGTTGTTCATTAATTCTCAGAATTAAGCATGGTTGGTGAAAACAAATGGGTCATATTTGAGTAAGGCTAAATAATTAATGGCTTGATGATGATCGAGGGATGTTCAGATTAACAAAATTTCAATTCCGTAACAACAATATTTGATGAAGATAAAGATGTTAGACACATGCGTAGTGATTCTCGAGCACAATAGGAAGCACAATGATGCAATCATAGTGGGTAGTTAATATTTGATTACAATTAAAAGTTGTTATCAGTTAGGAGTATATACAAGTTACATAGATAATTAATTGTCGTTATTTAATTAGCTGTCAAATTAGGATTAGGAATAAGGATCCATTAACCGTTTAGTGGTTTGAGTAAAATAGAATTTTTATTTGTGTTAGGAGCACCATAGAAGTTTGATTTTTATTAGAAGTTTTGTTTATATATGTTTTTATAGCCTATATAAAGGCTTCAGTTTGTAAATGGAATCATAATACGATCATCCCTAATTGGATGAAATTATACTAAAATCACATCCTCCCTCCGATAAAAATGTAAGTAAAATTAAAATAGTTTTAATTACGAGTGTAATTTATATATATGTCATTTAACATTAAATGAATTGAAGAATTGAAGAATCACAAATGTTTAGTAAGGGTAATATATATATATATATAATAAATATTTGAATACAATTTTGAATAAGGAGCTAAAACGAGTTATATAATTGAGGCGAGGAAGTAAGTACCTGATTGAAGCCTTGACGTTGGATGGAATCAACAATGTTGTGGAGATCAAAACCCCCTCTAGAAGTCTGGAGAAGCGTCCCGCCTCTCTTGTGCCAATCGTGAACGGTGTGGAGATGGAGGGGGATGGGGTTCATCGAATAGAAGCCCATGTAGCCAGCAGGGACGCCGAAGATTTGCCTGACTCCGTACAGCTCCCAAAGGCCCACCACCAGCTCTCTTATCACAGTGTTCATCCCGGGACACAGCCCACCGCAGGTCACAATGGCTGCCCGAACAGCCACATTTGGGTCCAAGTAGATTTGGGAGCGAGGGCCAGCTCGGTGGTAGGCGAGGACGTCGACGACGTCGCCAGGGCTGATGGAGCCGGCGAGTTCCAGGTCGTACAGGATCCTTCGGAGAATGACGTCAGTGTCAGAGACGTAGAAGCCGTGGAAGGGGCGGTAGAATTCGTTGCGGTCCATAGGGTTAGGGATCACCATCAGATCATGGCGTGAGCTGGCGGAGGGAAGCAGGTAGTCGGTGAGATGTGGGAGTTTCTGGAGGACTAGATTGAAACTCATCATCGTGCGTGAGAGAGCATGGTTTTGGTTAATTTGCAGTGCCGCGCCATCTGTGCTTTCTTGCTGCTGCTTGTGCTCGTGATCGTGATCAGCCATTGATGCGTCCATCGATCGATTACTGATTGCCCTTCTTAACGCATGGCACGGGCATGGTTGTCGCGGCAAATGGTACGGTCGCCACGTTGATGTGCCATTTGATAACGTGGATGCAAATGTGCCCCTAGCATACTGCCACCTAATCACACGTGGCGCTCAAAAGGGCTAGCTAGCTAGCTTTTTGTTTGTCAATAATTTCAAATAATTAACTCAACTCTTGATTATTTTGGGAGCTGACTTTTTTTTTTTTTTGGAAGTAAAATAGACATTTCATTACTCATGACCGCTCAATACATTCATTAGAACAATATCAGACATATAATCAATAACCTTGATAAAAGTATATTGATTAGTTAATCTTAATTGTTCAAAACAACATTCAACTGTCTTATAGTTGATTTTGAAAAACTGTAATTGTAACAATGAAAAAATATGATTATCAATGACTGTTCTCTTAATAAATGTCTAAAATATAACAATACACAAATAAACTATTGGAACCATGACGAGAAATAAAACTTTCAACAATGGAAGAAAAACAAAGAGTTTCGATGAGGGAAGACAAACACAAACTTCCAACCTTAGAAGACGACTACTAATTCAAAAAGATAAAATAATAAAAATATCAAACCAACGACTGTAAGCGCAGATCCAAGGATGAAGAATAAAAATAGAAATGAACTCGAATGATGATAGATGCACGCGTGGAAGAGGAGCGAGCGCTGTTGATGATGAATCTGATAACTGTTGCAAGATTGAATATCTTGGATCTAAATAGATATGTGTTTTAGTTATTGAACGAAATGCGGTAAATACTATTATTGGAACCATCGCCAATCAAAGCGGAGATCGATAGTGTTTCAAACGATAATCTCCATTATAAATCAAAAAGAAGAAAATTGGGCTTTAGGGTTTGGAGTACGACTGTAGTTTACTTTTAACGTAATTTTTTTCCTAAAATAATTATTAATGTAATTGGCTTAGTTATATGCAATCCACTTTTTACTAAGTGCAAACCACTTTTTTCACTCCACTTTAAAAAATGTCCTTCTCTTTCTCATGTTGTGCACCCCACACAAACGTCACCATCGACTCTGATGATCCCCTCCAACTACTGGCGGTGTGATGCGAAGATGCACCAACTTTTCCATGAAGATCGATCGAATGGAGAAACCTAGGTCTTGTGTGTCCTCATCCTCCTCCTTCTTCTTGTCGCGTTGAGGTGGAGGTTTTTGGGATTTTCGATTTGGGGTCATGCATTTTAACAACTAATTAAGTATTTTGTGGTGTCCTCATTTGGATGAGGTGCCTACATCCTTTGGTTTGTTCTTAGTAAAAAGTAGTTTGCACATAGTCAGATCGTAATGTAATTTCACACACACGCACGCATATATATAAACCTTGTGTATTATATATAAACCTTGTGTATTATATATATAGAAAACCAATAACTTATTACCCACACATTGAACACATTTGTCTCAACCTAGCTTTCAGAGAGAAATTTTGTGACACGCAACCATCAATATATATGGTTGTCAAAAACAAACTCGCACGCTGTGCTCATTGGAATTATTTTTTTATTTTTTTATTTTTTTATTTATTTTTTGGTAGGAACGCTGGAATTAATTCAACTATGGTAATATACTATATTCAAAAAATGGAATTATGATTCTTTAAAGATATATATATATATATATATATATATATATGTATGTATGTATGTATGTATGTATGTATGTATATCAAAAAATTAAAGTATATAAAGAAATATTTGGGAAAAGAATGTGATGAGAAGATAAAATAGCACAATTTGATGATTGTAGGTCATTTTTCGTGATTCTTGTTTAGTTCAATTCATGACTTAATATATTAGCACTTTCACAAATTAGTTAAGCATATTATTATGCCATATAATAATAAACCCTTTAGAAATGGCTGATATGCTCCTTATAGACTAATGACAACTATGTTTATTATAGTTTTGATGATTGGTTCCTTTCTAGAATAACTTAAGCTTTCAAGTATGCTGAAAAGATACCTTTGTATTTGTGCGAGAACAATTATTTTTATGTGAAATATGTTTTTCTTTTTTCTTTTTTTCTACAAGCTTTGACTATTAATTACGAAAAAACTGTGTTGAGGTTTTTCTTGGATATAGTAGAGTTACTGACCAACTGGCCTTCTTAAACTATTAAAGAACATGAATATATATATTTTTTTTGGTAGGAAGAACATAAATATTTCAATATCGAACATATACCTTTTTTTTTTAATGAATTTGAACATATACCTAGAATAAAAGCAAATTATACAACTATAAGTGAGAGGACTCAAAAGTCATCCTATCTATTTCAATCTAAACATATACTCCCTTCGTTCAATAATATAAGTCATTCTAACAAAAACCTCTTGTTCAAAATTGTAAGTCATTTTCAGAATTCAAGAGTGTATTTATTGTTTTTTACTCATTTTACCCTTATGCAATTCAAACATTTATGATTCTTCAATTCTTCAATTCATTTAATGTCAAAGGACATATATGTAAATTACAATCGTAATTAAGGCTCTCTTAATTCTTGTGTCTTTACTTTAAACAACTTACATATTTAATCGGAGGAAGTACTTTTTTTTTGTTAAACCAGAGGAAGTATTTAGTATAAAGGCAAATTATGCAATACGTGAGAGGACTCAAAAGTCATCCTGTCTTGTTAAATATCGTGTAGTAATCCCAATTGCTAGGTTATAGATCCACCTAAAAAACAGAGTTGCCTCGAACCTTTGGATGATAGTTTGTTAAATATCATGTAGAAATTCCATAAAGAAGTGCATACTTGGTATCCATTGGTTTGAAAGACTGCATGTGGTGGCCCCGCGCCCTGAGCAAGGGATCGGTTTTGGGGGTGGGCGAGGCGAACAAGGCCAGCACTGGGCATGGGCTGGGCGGGGCGGGCGGCTGCCCCAAGCCCCCACCCTCACCCAAGGCCCCCTAGATGATGCATGTTTGTTGGATATTGTTTTTTTTTTTTTGAAACATTATTGGGATATTGTTAAAGTAACATTTTTGTACACATTTGTTATGGTTCATTGAAAATTCATTGTTATATGCAAGCACTCATCTCAATGCATATTGTGTGAATCCTACGACGACTACATAGTAAATGTATGTAAAAGAATAGTTAACTATAGCATTTTTTAAACAAAAAATCTGTTTGGGCTCTTAAAGTTTGGACTCATAGGGTTTTTTTTGAATTTTTTACAAATATCAAGGGAGTGTTACAAGTTGTTATTTTAAAGTCGTTTATTGCTTAAGGATGACTTTGAAATAAAAAAATTTCAAAAACCCTCATAAAATTCTAGACTCATGAGTCCAAATAGCACTGCTCTTTTTTAAAACTCAATTATTTAGTACTAAAAGCACACCATGAATGACATTAAATCATTTACGTATATTGAATGTTACACAATCGTTTCTTTTATATGTTCTCTTACTTTTTTAAATGCGGCTCTTTCAATAATCTCAAAATAAATAAAATTTTGGTCTCAATAAATAAATAAATGAAGCTTAGATTTCTACCAACTATATTTAATAAAATCAAAATCAAAACAGTTTTTCTAAGAAATAAATTTGAGTAAAACAATAGGTAACTATATATATTTTTTAAAACTTAATTACACTAAATCGAGCGAATTGGAGTTTGATCTATGTAGTTGACTCAACTAATTTGGGATTGAGGCTTTGTTGTTCTAACTATATGCACAAATTTTTTTTTAAGGAAGTCAAATATAAAGGCCCCAAAATTTTAATTCACCCTAGGCGGACCCCAAGATAGGCCCCCAAATTTGCTAATGTAGTATTTTTTTCTTATATTTTTTACTTTTTTGATGAAAAGCTAATTAATGTAGTACTATGAGTATGTCTTTTAATGTTTATCAAAAAAAAAAGTATGTCTTTTAATTTATGGGTTTTCTAAGTTAATCTCTTCGTGCGTGTGATCGTCTCATTCATTATATGAGCTTGCAGAAGGCCCTAAGTTAGATGAATCTCGTCATAGGGTTTAGGCCCTAACTTACATGAATCTTGCCATAGGCCCCCTCTGTCTATTTAAGAAGCCCTAATTTCGTTTAAAAAAACGCGTCCCTTTCTCTTTAGATCTCATAACCCCGCTACTCTATGACTTTCTATATGTAATAAATTAATAAAATCTACAATTTTTTCTTCTAAAGATCAACTACGGTTTTGATTAAAAAAATTAGATTTGTACATAAACTTAAAAATTCAATTATTTGTGCAATCAGAATAAATTAACATTTTTTTTTGTAGAAATTAATTGATGGTTTGTTTAAAAACTTATTAGCGACTACCCCAAAACAAGATCGATTAACATTATATAAACAACTTAATTGATATATAAGTCTAACACAAAAAATAATTAATTTTTGGTTAATTTTTTCTAACATACGTATTGATCAAATTATCTTTAAATACATGTACTACTTTCTATATATTAATTTTATTTTTCTTTAAAAAGACAAATACTTTTTCCTCAAAAAGAAAAACTATACATATATAGAAAGAAATGTACGCTTCATAAAATTATAAAAATCAAACAACAGCATAAGATATTTTTCTTTTATAAGTCGAATGTAAAAGGCCTCCATTTCTCTTGTTGCCCTAGGCACCAGAAATGCCAGGGCAAGTAACGACCCGAAAGTTTGGGGTATGATTATAGTTTGGTGTAGTATCTATTATACTCGTGTATGTGTGACAGGACGATGATATCTATTTATGAGTAAGATTTGCCTTGAAGAACGTGTTGAACGGGGGTTGGGCAGATGAAAAATGGGTACACGGTGCTGGGGAAAGATATTTGTAGGTGACCGACAACTAAAAAAATAATAATTAACCTGAGAAAGGGTTCGGGTCATTAATGTTCGATTCTTGCGCGACGGGATGAGTTGTGGTGACGTCACGTTATGTCACCTAGTGATGTTAGTGAGCTTAAGCGGTGGAGGCGACTGGGCTACGTGGAGACCATCGGATTCACCTCGAGATACGTGTTTAGGAGCTGATGAAGAGATGAGGATAAATTCTATCTCTCTCCGTCATTTCTCGCACTCTCTCATACACTTTGTTTTCTCTCGTCTTTCAGTCGAAATATAAGAGGGTGGCAATAGGGAGTTTGAGCTCGCGATGATACGGAGACACAGCAAACACCCGAGTTGAGGTAAGATCTCGACTCACCACTTTGTTATCATCATTTTGATGTTGGTTTTGGGTGTTTTGGCCGAGTTGGAATTTCGGTATAGCTTGGTTTTATAATTTTTTAGTAGTGTTGGGTTGGTAACGACGTCTCGAGGAGTTTGGGATAGCCTCGAAACGCGGCGACATGAGCCAGGGTGTCAAAAAACCCTAGAAAAAGAGAAGGGTGGGAAATTTGCGACGCGGCGACGCGACGTCGTAGAGCCTGGGAGCCAAGGTGTCTGAAATAGAGAAGGTTGGGGAATTCGCGCTTTATGTGACGTCACCAGGGATTTTCCCCACGGCGTGAGTCACGACATCTGGAACAGTGCCAGTTCATATTTTACGTTTTAGGAGACGTAGCTAGGAGTTTTTGCCACGGCGTGACACTGTTAACATCACGAAAATTCAAAAAAATTTATAACAACTTAGGGAATCTCTCGAGTATCTAAATGGGCTCGAATACGACCCAATATCCGAGGAATTGACCCAGAATAATGGAAATGAATAATAATTGTAAAATGGGAAAAATGACAATTGAAATGGAAACATAACTCTAACGCAACCAAACTGAATTGAAATGATTACCAGGTGTCTAGGGAACTGGTGACTAATATACATGATCAGTTTGGGGATCTTTGAGAGCTGTGAACACGAGGTTTCATGTTATACTGTAAGTAAAACCAGTGGAAATGTTAATATTATTTTATTTGTGCAATTATTTGGTTGTTATCTTTCTTGAGCAGTATTTCTTGGTAGAATATGATTTCTTGAATTCAACTTGTTATATCTATCTTTGGTGGATTATTGGCTTGGTTTTTCTTAGATTTCGAATAAGTTTTCTTTTGGGTCTAAATGGACGATATGGTGGTCACGGGTTGCGGTGGGTTTACTGTGTGGTCTTACTCACTTCCGTGATTACATGGATATTTGGACTTGCCTAAATCCACATGTTAGGGTTGGGAGTCGAACAATAGTTAATTGTGTTGTGAAGCTATTGAGCGGTTGACTTACTCTAAACTGGTGGTAGTTTATTTAAGTCCAGGATCTGTTTGGGAAGTCTGGTTGTTTACTGCGTATGGCATTCTGATGGACTTGGAACACTTACATGCATGTTTGATTTATGCTCTTGACACTTATTTATTGTTGATATCTCAGTGATTTATTATCATCCTGTCTTTTATTATCTTTATGATATCTAAGCATGATACTTGATTAGCCGTTTATTTGACTTTTAAAATAATATTGGATATCCATTTGGTTATTACTGTTCTACTTCTATTCTCACTGTCCTTTTTATGATGGTGGGTGCAGATTCATCGTATCGCAGGACATAGAAATGCAAAGGACCAGTAATAGGTGATTGACAGGAAGGCTATTAGGTGATCAAAGCTTGCCTATTGGGTAGGTCCTAGTATTATATGTATATGTTTTGAAAACATTGGGATATGGGTTATGAGAGATCTTGGGCATGTATTGTGACGACCCCGATTTCCCATGCAATTGGGAACACCCGACCTAGACCCGCATAGGCTCCCGAGTCGGTACTCGGCAAGTCTATACGCGCCTAGTCAGCCTCAATTCATTCATTTACAGTTCAAAATATGAGTTATTAGATTATAAAGATTATCGGATCAATACGCAACGAAATTCAACTAAAATCAATCAATAACTCAAGGGAAATCAGGAATTTTACTAATAATGTGGAACTCCGAATACAAGATAGATATGTAAAGCCTGGTGACTATACTATGATTGGGGCATATACATGGTATCCAATTCTCATAACCCAATTCTATCTATAATGTTTCAAAACAATTTATGTAAATAAAAACAATTACAAACTACGCAGCAAGGAAAAAATCGTCTCCGAGGAGCGCTTAGAGGAAGTTACCTATCATTAGTCCCTTTTTCTTGTCGTTACCTGTCCTATTTGCACCCACTGTCACAAACTAAACGGTGAGCAACTGAGAGAAATTGAAAGTAATGCCAGAAGAATATAATAGTAATTCACGAATAATCAACAGGGCAGTCCAAGAATCATGCATTAATTGAAAGGCAGGAGATATGACAAAGTGCATGATAATCAGACTAACAGATATAACAATCGAAGTATGAGTGTTCCAAGAATCAACAAAGGCACATAAGTGGTCTAAATCATAGCATACAGAAAGAGGACACTGGCTCTTCCCGAGCAATGTCGTAATACTAGCGCAGCATGATAAGAGAGGGGCACAAGCCTCATAATTTCGATGACCAGGTACATACAACACCAGGGGTGGTTAGACACTCCTGCAAGAGTACCTCGTGTTTCCTCAACTGGTGCAAGCAACATGACACCTTAGAAACACACACTTACACCAAGAACACCCAACCAAGATATATAACGGAATGCCAAGCATGAGATCAATTCAACAATCACAATAACAGAGGAAATAGAATCATGTGATATTTTCTTATTGGCTTACTAACTTACCTGGTACGTCGCGTACCCATCGTGCACTCGTAATCCCCTTTGCGCGGGTCTCCAAACTACCTGTCAATAGTTTGAACCCCAATAGGTTGGGTTTATAGTCAATAAATAACTCTAGGATAACTTCCAAATTTTTCCAAATTTTTCTCATATTTTTCCCTATTTTTTCCAAAATTTATTCAATTAAATTTTTTTTGGCGCTGGGCCTCGCCGGTCCTGGCCAAGCACTGGGCCTAGTCCAACAAATTGGGGTTCGCATTATACACCGTATCACCCACATGAATTCATGCTCTCACAGTGTCGTGATGAAGAAATTTTGAAAACGTTCCATACAACGAAATAACCAAACATGTCATGACCCCCATATGCACCACACAAGCACGTATACACGCATACACTTATGTTACTCATGTCGTGAAGGGAAAACACATGAAACGTCTTCAAAAACCAAAAATCGAAATGTAAAAAAAAGTCACAGTTGGCAGCGCCACGAGAGACATTGCCATGAGTATTGGTCTCACGACGTCTCCGCGACGCGAGCACAAAATCCAGATCCGTCTCTAGACTTGCCATATGTGGGAGACACCACCACACACTGAACGCACGGCGTCTCCACGACGTCTACCCGAAGGACAGAAAATTAAACTTCCCGAACATCAAAACCACACCCCATTCTAGGCGATCATCGCCATCATGGTTTTGGGCATAAAAACTCCCTGAAATTGACCTCAGATTGTCGTGGGATGCCCGGATTCACTTGAAAACCCAAAACCAACACCAAATCTGAAAACCCAACCAAAAATTGTAAAATCGACATTAAACAACAACACTGGCTTGATGTCGCATGTTGATCACTCTGGGGTTGCCGAGACACTGATGGTTCACCAAGATTTGTCTCCCGCAAGGCACCCTTGGTCATCGTGATGTAATCAACCAACAACAACAACGCATAAATCGTAAAGAACTACAAAGAAGGAGGAGGTCTCACTTTTTTCGGCGAGTTCCTGCGCTCCGGCGACACTCCAGTGGGTGGGACAGCCCTCCAATGGCTGTCCACCAAGTTTCCTTGCTCACCAAGTCTAAAGAAGAGAGAAGAAAAGAAAAAGAAAGGAGAGAAGAGAAAGTGAGAGGAAAGTATGGGGTGAGTCCTTATATAGGCCCACACATCATCCCCACCGACACACACACATCTCGTGGTTGGTCCAACTAACACCACTTTAGTTGTCCACCTATTCTAACACCTCTCAATGTGACTCCACTAGGTGACATATGCACCACTTAACTAACCCACAACTCTTTGGCCCGTTCTTATGTTCTCGCACTCCAAATACCCTACGACTCACGAGTTGTGTGTTTTGGTCTCACCGACGCTCTCTCGTCATTAATCAGCTCATTTCAGTGTTTTAAAGTCTCGTGTACCCGTAACCCATCCGTCGATGCCCGCTCGACCAGCTTTCCTACTCGTTTACCGACTTCACTGTCCGGTCACTCAAATAAAAGTATAAATACATAGTATACGCAATCATTCACAAATAGTCAAATTTTTGAGTCGTTACATACATAATATGATGTAATCTCCTTTGACTTGATGTTGGTATACATATGCGGGGTTTCCACATTTTAGGTTGTCCTGACTAGTGTCTTAGGGTTATTATTATTTGTTTGAGAATTGTACGGCTTTCGCTATGATCTGATGACTCATTAATAATGGATGACTCAACTTAATTAACTTAGTAGAGGGTAAGGGGTAAGGAAAGCTGATTAGGTTTACGTGGATTGCTCGAGTGGGGACTCAGGTTTACGTAAGTTTAGGCCTAGCGGAACCCAATTCTGGGTTGTGGAATTGGGGTCGTTACAGGGCCAGCCCTAGCCTCGAGGCCGTCGGTATTACGAGCTCCGTAGCCCACCACGCCACAAACCCGCTGGGTCCTGCACCCCACTGGCATCCATTGCCATGACACCGTTCTCAGGGTGTGTGCTATCTTGTTTTATCTAGTTATTGAGTTAGTCAATTATTCAGTTATTGTGCTAAGTTAGCAATTCACTTGTATATTTACACACGTTTAGTCCATTACTTAGTCTAGTTAGGCAAGTTATAATAGTGGCATGTGTTTTAAAAGTACATTATAGATAGTTATGCAATAATATAAGCGAAAGACTTAAATGACATGAAATAGCATGAATACATATAAGGTTTCACGTCAAATATATAACAACCTAATGTGGAGAACCCAGAAATAAAGTATCACGTATGTAAGGCGACAAGTAAACAGACTGTGAATATATACATGTACAAGTGTCACTCATAGTCCCCTGAGTACCCAAAAGTAAAGCAAAATATCAAAATATACGCGTACAAGTAGGTCCCGGATAGTAGGCATTCAAAGATAGTTGCCTAGGATCCCCTTATTTCTATTAGTACAAAAATGAGTTCTAGTGAATAAAAGCCCAGAGAAAACTACCAAGCATTCAAGGAAGCCAATAACAATGTCAAATAAACATGCGGAAGGAAATAAAACAGTAAACAAGTCATCACATGCTTATATAACATCAAAGACTCAAAGTGCGTGTGTACCCTTCTCGGACAGACTAGACTATACTTCGGTATACCAGGATCCTGCCAATGGGTTCCCCCCACTGGTTCATCACCCTACAGCCCTCGCAATGGTCGACCTAGTCCTACGACCCATCGACATGTACACTATTGGAACGCAACTCGGGTTGCCATTCACTGAGTGCATAGGTGCACGTGTTATAGTCAAGTGGCCACTCAACCATCACACACAACAATATAGACAACCAAAGCACAATCCAACAGTAAACATGAATAACAATGAATACAACGCGATAGAACAACAATAGAAACAAAATAAATGCTTAAGGTATGTTTCTTATGGGTTTACTTACCTCAATCTCAAGCTTGCACTCTCCGAAACACCCCAATCCGACCACACCACACTTCTAACTTTCGCACTACACTCCCTGAGTCTCTTAAGGTCATTTGCAAATGTTTTAAAGTGATTTGAGGTTGTTTAGATAAGTTTTAACTCATTTTTCCCAAACTAGCCATTTATGAAATTTTGTTGGTTTGTCGTCAGTAGCACGCTATAGGGGCTTTATAGCGCACTACAAAAAGTTAGCGTGCTAGGGTTAGTCCCATAGTGCGCTACGTACTCTTCGTGAAGAACACCTCACTACCTAGAACAGATAGCACGCTTTATCCCTAAGTAGCGTGTTATCTGCATTAGGTGGCATAATTTCCTACTCAGTTGAAATTCTGCTCCCCGACACCCTGTGTCCATCTCCAAAGCAATTCCTACCCTCTTCTCGTAGGTGAATCACAATCCGTCAAAAATAGCCAGAGACACACGATATACATTAACTAAATAAGAATTAATGCATTCATTCCCATCGACTCCAAAACGCCAATTTTTATGAAGTTTAAAAATACATTTTGTTGTTGTAATCTTTAGAAATGGTGAGCCACTTGACAAATTCTTTTTTGGTTGAAAACTCCAATTTTGATCATGTTCAAGAACTCAATTTTATGGGATTGAAGGGAAGTAAGTGATTACCTTGATCTAGTACTTCAAGATTTGCTCCACGATCATAAAGTTTCACCAAATCTTGCCCTTAGTTTCTTTCAGAAAATTCAGAATTTGGTCTAGCTCATGCATGCTCAAGTTGAGCACTAAGTAGTATTTTTATAGTTTGTGTCTTCAAATCTTGGCCATTCATCACATTATGTTTTCAAATCTCTGGATAATATAAGGGCTTGTGGTTGGCAAGTCCATTTTTCAAGGACACGCGTATTGCTCTGTAACAATCCTCAAAATCTAACCCAACTTGTATTATACTTGTCACGACCATGACCCGATTGCGTGATACTTCGCGGTATTTCGGACTTCGGGAGTCGACACCAAGGTAATTTTATGATTCTGTGATGTTTGTATTAGTATGTTAGTCTAATACGAGTCTCGAGCTGTTTGGCGATTTGTTAGTCTGAGTAAAGCTTCGCCTAGGAGAACGGGGAATTAAAAACATAGAAAACACAAATAAATGATTTTTCGAATAATAAATGTGATGATTTTAATTAAATCGGAACGTGACGAGACCACGGGCACACAACGGTCGACTTGTGGTGCAGTACGAGTCGAGGAGCGCAAGATCAACAAAGGAGCTGAATAACTAAGTGACAACCAAGTCCTCTAGTAGAGTCAACATGGAGAGTTAGACTTGGTGGACACTCCAAAGGGGGGAGGTGATGGATTCACCTCAAGATGCGCGCATACAAGTGGATGATGAGAGGGACTATATAAGGACCACTCCACTACTTGATCCCCTTTTCACTATTCACTTTCTTCTTTTCCCTCTCCTTCTCTTCTTATTTTCTTGGTGAACAAGACAACCAATGTGGGTGGTTTGGACGACCACAGATTCGCCAGAGTCCTCATTTCTCGCCGGAATCTAGATGAGAACCTTGCTCTTTTGTTTATCCTCTCTATTCTTGTGTTGTTTCTACTTTTTATTTTTGGGTTGATTCTTCATTTAAGTTCATCGCAATAACCAAAGGTGCCTTGCCAAAGATGAAATTTGGTGAACCACCAATGTCTCAGCAAACCTCAGAGTGATCAACACGCGGCATCAAGCCGGTGTTGTTGTTTTTGTTTCGTTCTTGTTTTAAATTATGTAATTCGATTGGGTTGTGTTTTCTTGATGAATTGGTGAAATTCGGGCGTCCCACGACGATTCGGAGTTGATTCGGGATGGTCTTGATGCCCGGAAACATGTAGGCGTTGATCGCCAAGAGTGGGGTTCGGTTTTTGTGTTTCGCGATTTTTGGGTTTTAGTTCCTGGTCGACGTCGTGGAGACGCCTCCAACGCACATCTCTGGCGACGTCACCTACATATACATGGACCAGAGAGGTGTGAATGTCTCACCGTTGAGAAGTCGTGTTGAATTGAATGACATAGCGTCTCGGGTATATGGGTTACGTTTTGGTTTTGCATAAAAATGTTGTGGAAGCTGTGTGTGTTTCGCATAAGTCACGGTGTGAAATTGTGATGCGTCGTGGAAGAGTTTTTATGTCCAAACATGTAAAGGCGTCTTGTGTATACGTGATTATTGGTCTGGCCATGAAGACGTTGTGGGTGTGTGCGGCGTAAGTGAGTCGTGTGTGTACAAGGTGTGATGTGTGTGTGTGTTTAGTGGTCTAGCTATTTCGGCCCAACAAGGGCCCAACAAGAATTTTTTGAACAACAAGGGCCCACGGTGTCTACGTGTATATGTGTTTGTGCTATTTGCTTGGGAAGTGTGTTTCGTAAGTGTGTTTGTGTTGTGCACGTGTCGTGAAACGCTGCCTAGGGCCCACGGGTGTGTGTGCGCGTTGTGAACGCCGTGAGAACATTTTTAGGCCCATGGGCCTCACAGCGTGTGCCATACATGACCAGATAGCTATTTTTATGGGCTTTTCCATCGATTTCCATCGATTTCAAGTTTTCAACCGAGTTTCCCGAGTCAGTTTTACTGAATTTTTATCATAACTTTGGAATAACTTTGGAGTTTATTTTAAGACTGATTTATGACCATGAACCCAATATTTGGAGTTCCAACCTTTTTCAGGTAGTCAAGAATTCGGGAATACGCGTTAGAGTCACGAGAGTTGTGCCGTGTTGCGAATAGTCAGGTAAGTACACTAGCTCACAAGCTTGTGCATGATTAGTAAGCCAGTAAGGAAATACCATGTGATTCATTATCGTTCTATTTCTATTTTGCTATACTCTACTTGTTGGCATTTCATTCTATACTCCTTGTATGTGTGTTCTTGGCATAAGTGTGTCTTGAATGTACTTGCGGCCTGCACTAGTTGGGATAAAACCCGGGCACTTATGCAGAAGTGTTTGACCACCCCTAGTGATTGTGTGATACCAAGTACTGGATTTGTTGTAGATATTGTTGTGGTTATCGATGTTACGATATCGCTGTTGTGGATTTGTTTAGATTTTAGATCACTTATAGACTCTCTTGACTCGTAGAACACGCATGTTTCGTTGCTATCATTTCAGTTTGTTTATCATGCTCTCTTGATCTATTTAAATTCCTATCTTTTATTTACCGCATGATATCTAGATTGTTATGCTTGATAATTCATGAATTACTATTATATTCTTCTGACATTACTTTCGATTTTCTCTCAGTTACTCACCATCTAGTTTGTGACGGTGGGTGCAGATAGAGTGGAGTGCAGCAAGGGCAAGGGGCCCTGTCTAGGTGACTTCTTGTGAGGATTAGCAGGTAGACTTGAGGACTTTAAAGATAGGTTATGTTTGTTTTGATTTTATGTCGTTTTTTACTATCATGTTTTGATGTATGTTTTGGAATCAGATTATTGAATATCATGTACTAGACTCGTGTTTTACTTTGATTGTACATGAATATTCTTGATTTTACGTGGTTTTCCACATTAATAGATTCCCTAAATTTCCTTTAATTGAGTTATTTTCCATACTTGAAGTATGCTTTCCTCTGCGTTACACTTAAATCTTTCAATAACTCTCTCATAAATTTGTTAAACGGATAAACGAATGCTGACTAGGCTCGTCAGGTTCCCCGAGATTGGACTCGGGGGCTTGCACGGGTTTAGGCCAGGCGTACCCAATTGCATGGGGAATTGGGTCCGTCACAAACTCATCTTGCCTAGGATACTACATTCAAGGATCATCCCAATAACATTTAATGGTCCAAGTTAATGGTGTAGACTTTAGGCTTGATTAATTGTTACTTTATTGTTCCATCATACTTAGACACATTAATATATTTAGTGGACTATTTAGGGTATTTATGTTGGTATAATAACACTCACCCTAGTGTCCAACTACCCAACACCAAGTGCCCCGCGCCTACACACGCATCCCGAGGTGCACCATATCTTATACTTTCAAATACTAACTTAATTAGACTATGTTTATAAATTACCTTAATATGATATTACTTAGGATTTATTTGTAATTTCTTGAGTTAGTATAGTCTATTATAGTGTTCTCGTATACCGCCTACCTGATACCCACATCGACACGCTTTACGAGCTAGGTGAATACCCGTGGCACAATCTCCCACTAATACAACAATATAGCACACATGCAATGTAATATGATAAATAAGAAATTAAAACACCACAATCACGACAAACAACATTCAAAAATAACTAATATACCTAATCAAGCGTGCCCTTAGCCTATTTGTGGTGTCTTCGTGGATCTGAGCTGGCGTCCTAATCTAAAAATAGCGCATAAAACGACATTAAAAATTATTAGGCCGTTACAATGTAAGAGTACCTAGAATCAGAAAATATATATATATATTTATATATATTCTCACCTCACCATAGTACAGATATAAGATAAAGCTTCACATCTTGAATAGAAGAAACTGAGGCTCTGGTTCAATGGTTGAAACTTTAACCAATCAATGAAATATCCTCCCAATTAAGATGTTGGATCAGAAACTTATTATGATATATTTCCATTCCCACATCGATTATTTGAAACTGTTGAAATGAAGTATATAAGTGATTAACTCCTCTCAACTAGTACTGAAGTCTTTTAAGATAAAACCTTACATCTAAAGTTGAAAGGTGTTTAAGTTGGGAACAATATCGTTGCTAGCAAAGGAGATCCACCAGCTCGCGCACGTATGTGTGGCGCGGGCATGAGAATTTGACATTGTATCAGAGCCGACAGTTCGATCGAAACCTGTCGAGAAAAAGCCCCTCCAATAGATTTCGGTTCAAGGTGGGGTGTTGAGATGTGTGGATCGAAATATTATTCCCACATCGGATAACTGAACCTTTTAAATGAAGTATATAAGTGATTGTCTCCCCTCAAATAGTATAGAGGCCTTTTGAAATAAAACATCATACCTATGAGTTGAAGGTGGTTAAGTTGGGGACAACATCCCGCGAGATGAAAAAATTCAACATACCGTTTCATTGCATTAGCTACGGCTTAAACACATGAAGCCATTAGGGTAACATTCAGTGAAGAGGCTTATTGTGTACGCCGTTTTGCCCTTTCTGGCACTACACGACTAGTCTCTTTGCCTTTGGGATCGATGTCAAAGTGAAAGAGAAATGTTTTAATCAAAAAAACAAAAAACAAAAAGTGAAAAAGAAATGTAAAAGTTGGGTGCATTTTTTATTTAGATGTGCATATATATGTTTACCAGGATGATCAGTTGCATTTCCCAACCAGAAGAGAAGCGCGGTGACGTGTTTGTTGCCAATTTAGTGTTAACTCCTATTCGATCGATGACGTCGGTTTCCTTGGTTGGTAATATGGTACACACCCACTAATTAATTAAGGGGTTCCAAAATCACATCAAACCATCATCGATCATCTCCAACAAACAGAACGGTTTCCATAATTTCCATTGAATGTGTTTGAGATCCATCCCACAATAATAAATTTTAAAGTAGATACATAGATTCAGAAAATAAGATATATGAATGAATCATGTAATAGCAATAGCATACGTACTCAAACATTATAATCCCGAAAAATAGAACAAAGAACAGAAACCATGCATATCCTAGGAATTGACGACACATTAATTAACCATATGTATATGAGAGAAGTAGATCTGTACGTACGTACGCACGCGGGTGCGTTTGGGGCGGGGCCGGGGGCGGGGCCGGGGTAGGGCTAACGTGGAGGAGGAGCGGCGGCCAAGAAGGGGCGTCCCGTGACGCACAATGTACCGTTACGAGCATCTGCCTCGCAATCGTGGAAAATGTGTTTCAGTTTGTCGAAACCGTGCTCGAACACTCCGACCCCAAAAATCAACCCTATCACCACCGCTAGTAGTATCAAACAACAGCACAACCTGCCTATTGTTCCTCCGCAACACATCTTTTCTGCTTTTCTTTTCTTTTCTTTTCTTTTCTCCACAGATCATCCAATCTCAATCTCACCAGAAAGAAAAGTGCGATCGATAGATGCGAACAAATCTGCTTGGTTTTTTTTTTTTTTTTTTTTTTTTTTTTTATTCTCTATTTTCTCTCTCTACTCTCTCAAAAAGAAAGTGCAGCAGTTGTTGTTGTTTATATAGATAGAGAGGGTTATTCGACGGTGCCGTTACAAAGTAGGAGTTGGTTATCCAATCTCCAATAGAAACCAAACTGGAGTATACAACAAATCAATTCTATTCCAAATCCTACGTTTCTCTTTGCTACCAATACCATCCACCTAAAACTAACTTCTCATCCTCACCGTTCACAACGCAGATCGTGGACCCACCACCCATGTTCCCGATGTTGCCCCCCACCAAAGATCCACCCTTTTTTGATGGGGTAACATTGTTTTTGAAAGGCTAAACACCGCCACAAATGTAAGTTGAAAGATATCCTTCAAAAGCATGTTTAAGAACCTACTCTTATTGTCAAAATATATCACCAACTCCTTTTAAGCCCAGTTCAATTACCAAACTCTTTTTCTTTTTCTTTCTTTTGGGGAGCAAATCATATTTATCATTGAATAAATGATGACTGGCCACATTATCCGACCATTATTTATTTTTACTTTTTTCCTAAGAACACTGTGTGTGCTACATTGCTGGTCTCAAGTCCAAATAAAGGAGGAGGGTTGTGATAGGTTGACGACTAACGTAAAACCTTTGTCACTCTTCATGAAATGGATCAAACAAAAATAAACATTGGGCATTCCCACCTAGCGACGTCGCTGCATTAGAGCCGAGTGTAGTGAAAATATGAGCAAGGGTGTGCTTCACATTGCTGCCTAGGTGTAAATAAAAATGAGTAAGAGTTCCCATATATAGGACGTGTGTGGAAAGAAGCTAGTTCAAAACAAACACAAAAACAAAATCATAAATAATGAGACTAGATCTTTTGGACAAAATAGAAATAGAAAAAGAAAACAAGCACAAAAGGAAGAAAAAATTCGTTTAAGGACATGGAACATAGGAACACTTACAGAAAAATCAATGAAAATGGTTGATACTATGATTAGAAGGAGAGTCAATATTGCTTACCTTCAAGAGACAAAATGGAGAGGTGAAAAGAGTATGAAAATAAGAAACACATACAAGGTTTAAGTTGTGGTACACTGACATATATAGAAAATGCAATGGGGTGGGAATTCTTGTGGATAATAATTATAAGGATAAGGACGTAGAGGTCAAGATAATGGGAGATAGATTAATCCTAGTTAAATTAATTATTGAAGACGAAAAGATTAACATAGCGCTTATGCACCACAAGTAGGATTAAACGAGAGCATCAAAAGTAAATTTTGGGATGATATAGATGGACTTATGCAAGGTATACCATTACATGAATAGGTTTTTATTGGTGGAGGTTTACATGGGCATGTGGGGGTAAGTAATGATGGGTTCGAGAGAGTTCATAGAGGTTATGGTTATGAAAATAGAAATGAAGAAGGAGAACCAATCTTAAAATATGCTTTAGTATACGATCTTGTCTTAACAAATACTAGTTTTAAGAAAAGGGAGTTACACCTGATTACTTTTAGTAGTTGACATAACAAGAGTCAAATAGATTTTCTATTAACAAGAAAAATAGATAGAAAAATATGTAAGGATTGCAAAGTAATACCTGGTGAAACGCTTATTACCCAACATAAGTTAGTAGTACTTGATATTAAGCTAAAACGACGACTTAAAAGGACTAAAAGAGACAAAGATCTAAGAATAAAATGGTGGAACTTATAAGATAGTAAACAAGTAGAGTTTAGAGAAAAACTATTAAAGGAACATATTTAGAATCTTGAATTAGATGCCAATGATGTGGCTAGAAATGAGTAGTTGCATAAGAAAAGTAGCATCAAACGTGTTAGGTATATCTAAAGGCTTGGGACCATCAAAGAAGGAAACATGGTGGCAGAACGAGGCTGTCCAAAGAGCAATTAAGACTAAAAAAGAGATGTATAGGAAAATATCTAAATGTCAAGATGAAGATGCGTACAATCAATATAAAGAAGTAAAAAAGTAGTTAGTCAAGATAAAACAAACTTCATGGAAGATCTATATACAAAGTTAGGTAATAGAGATGGCAAAACATATATTTATAGGTTAGCCAAATTAAGAAATAAAAAGAAACAAGACCTAAGTCGTATAAGATGTATTAAGGACGATAACCAAAATGTTCTAACGCGCGAAAATGATATTAAGGAGAGATGGAGAAGCTACTTCGATAGTTTATTTAATGACAGTTAAGTTCATATCATAATAGATGAAAATCCACACCAAAAAAGAAATGTAAACTATACATGCAATATTAGGATTTTGGAAATTAAAGACGCATTGAAAAAGATGAAAATAGGTCAAGCAGATGAAATTCTCATAAAGGTTTGGAAATACTTAGGAGAAATTGGATTGACTTGGTTAACAAAACTCTTCAACAAAATTTTAAAATAAAAAACGATGCAAATGGATTGAAGAAGAATCACCCTTGTACCAATATTCAAACACAAATGAGACATTCAAAGTTGTTTAAACTACCATGGAATTAAACTTATAAGTCATACTATAAAACTTTGGGAGAAGATAATTGACAATAGACTAAGAAAAAAATAAGGATATCAGATAATCAATTTGGCTTCATGCCTGGATGGTCAATCATGAAGGTGATTTTTCTTGTAAGAAGATTGATGGAAAAATATAGAGAAAACAAAAAGGATCATCATATGATATTTGTAGATTTAGAAAAAACATATAATAAGGTTCCTAGAGATGTTCTTTTGTGGGTTCTAGAAAGAAAAGAAATGAATGCTAGATACATAGACACTATTAAGGATATATATGAGGGAGTAGTAGCGAGTATAAAGACATTTAGAGGAACTAATAAATAGTTTTTCATTACAATAGGACTACATCAAGGATCAACTTTAAGCCCATATCTCTTTACTTTAGTTTTGGATGAACTAACTAGGCATATTCAAGAAGATCATGGTGTATGTTGTCTGCATATGACATTGTCTTAGTGGACGAAATAAGAGATGAAGTGAATAGAAAATTAAAACTTTGGAGGAATAAATTAGAATTTAAAGGTTTTAAGTTGAGTAAGATGAAGACCGAATATACGTATTGTAAGTTTAAAAATACTAGACATGGAGATGATGGAGTAGTAAAATTAGGGGAAGTAGTTCATAAGGTGAAACACTTTCGATATCTAGGATCAATCATACTAAATGATGGCAATATTGAAAATGATGTCACACATATTATTCAAACTGGATGGAAGAAATGGAGGAGTGCGACAAGTGTGATCTATGATAGAAATATCCTAACCAAGTTAAAAGGAAAATTTATAGAAGCACAATTAGGCCAGCTATGTTCTATTGAAGGGAATGTTGGACGATAAAACAACAACAATTATATAAAATAAATGTAGCAAAAATGAGGATGCTTAGATGAATGTGTAGTAAAACTTGTAAAGATAGAATAAGAAACACATAAATTTAAAAACAGTAGGAGTAGCATCAATTGACACAAAGACAAAAGAAGGGCGGTTGTGGTAGTTTAGACACCTGTAAAGACGACGTACAAATCCTCCCATTAGAAAATCTGACTCAATAGAAACTGAAGAAATTCGACGAGGTAGGGATAAATTGAAGTTAACCTATGATGCATTAATTAGAGAGACTTGAATGGTTTGGAATGTTCACCATCAATTGCACAAAATCGAGCACAATATAAGAGTTTGATTCATATAGTCAACCCCAATTAATTTGGGACTGAGGCTATATTATTGTTTTTTCCCCTAAAAAGGAGATTGCAACAGTGCTAAGCAATTAAATAAGGGAATCTACCAAAAAAGAAAACAAAAATAGGAAAAGCATTAGAATAACACTCGAAAGTCACACCTGAGTGATGTGGCGTATGTTCCCCATATAAAATAAGGGAGAAGCTAGACGAACTACATAAATTGCTAAATATACCCTAGTTTTGTGAAATTACCCAACTACCCTCTATATAAAATGATTTTTACTCAGCATACCCCACTTACCCTACTCACAGTATACCTTAGTCGCCTATCGCAAATCGCTTCACCAAAAATCGGCCAAAACTGATAAAATCCGAGCAAAACGACATGGATTCGACGACGTGGGTGCATTAATCATCTCTTTTCGTTCAACTTCGAGGTTTTTTTGGTTTTTTTCTTGTTTAATCGTTTTGTTTGTGAATTTATTTTTGGGCTTAGGGTTTTGATTTGAGGCATGAATTTTGCATTTTATGTACAAAGTTTCGATGAAATTAGAAATATTAAGTGATTCCGAGCAAAACTTACTATGTTTTGGTCATTTTCATGTATTTTTCAAGAGTTTTCAAGTTTTTTTATTCGTTTTGGTCGCCCCCAGGTTTCGGAGTAATAGAGCCGACACCTTTGAAGAGGTGTCGAACAAACAGAGTTGACACCTCTAAAGAGGTGTCGGACTAATTGGGTCGACACCTCCAAAGAAGTTTCGGTCGGTTACCTTCGTCACCCATTTAAACCAAGTTATCTTCGTATTATCGATTGAAGTTGGCCGAGACCTCTAAAGAGGTGTCGGTCCTGTATATCAGACAGACACCTCTTCAAAAGTGTCGGCTTTGTTTGTTCGACAACCGGGGGCAAGGGTACTGGGTGAGGGTGAAGGTGATGGGATACACAAAGTAAAAAAGTTTGGTATACTAAGCAAGGGTATTTTTGGAATTTTAAGGAAAAAAATGGGGTACACTAAGTAAAAAGTGGAGTACATGAAGTAAAAATTTAAAACTAGGGTACGTTTAGTAATTAATGCGGTTCGTTTAGTTGCTCCCTAAAATAAGTGTTAGGCACACTGGCGAGCCCAAGTAGAGCTAGGCCCTGGGTTGTAGCCTAGTGGAAGATTTGAAAAAATTATAATTTTTAGTTAGTAATTAGCCCAAATTGTAACATAGCCCAGTCCATAAATGTTTTGTTTGCCCACACCCATTGGAATGCAGCCCCAAAATTACGAAAACAACAACTGGCGAACCACACCAGCCAGGCACACAGCCTATAACTCACCAACTCAATTATCTATATATATATATATATATATATATATAAATTAGAGCTGAGAAAAAGTAATCAAGCTCTCTCCTCTCACCATTCCATTTTTCTATTTTTCCTATTTTCTGCTATTTATTTCTTTGTATATTGGTTGTCTTAGGATATATTCATCCCCCAATTTCTTAGATAATGAAAAGCCCAACTAACTTGCAAAAAATGAAGAAACCATTACGATTAAGAGCGACGTATATAAATTTTGATTTTCATTAGCTCAAACACCTAACCTTCACTCAAACCCCACAATTTTTTTATCTCCCTCAATTCCCCATTTGTTATGTCCAACTCTAACTTCAGTTCTTCATCAAATCCAATTTCTCATATCCAACTGGACAACAATAATAGCACAAATTTGTTAAGGCTTGGAGTCTCAACGAACTTGTAAAAACCCTAAAATTTAACCCGTGCCATGAGTTAATACAGGTGGTACATGGCCCCACGCTATGATACAGTCATCAATTCTCAGGCATCGACACCAAGGTATGATATATTTGTTTGGCATTTGTATTATATTGTATAGTTGTAGCGGTCATTTTAATGTCCAAGCACGTGAGGACGAGTAAGGAATTAAAGTCACCCAATACAGTCACTTAAGTAGGTGAGATAGGGTTTATGGGCCTAGGGATGGGGGTGTTGGACCAAAAGTAGGTGAGGGGTATAAAAACCCCACACGCACCCCTTTTCCCTCTACTCCCTCATTTCTTCTCTCTTTTCTCTCTCATCTCTTTCTTCCTCTTCTTCCCTAACATCTTCTTTAAGCTATCGACGAACTATGGTGTCCGGAGCAGCGCGACGACGGCAGTTCTAGGTGATCCGAGGTAAGATCCTTAATCTCCTTGTCACCCTCTATGCATTGGTATAAGTTTTATTCGTGTTTGTTGCTATGAAATTTGGACACCACGTCGAGATTTCGAACTCAATCAAAACTCTCGACATTTTGGTTATCCTCTCGACTATCACAACGAGATTTGTGAAGGTAGTTTTCGATTTGGAGGGTTTTAAAATTTTTGATGATTTTTCAAAGGATTTTTGTTTTGGGTTTTCCATCGAGGTTTTCGGACGTTTTGGAGTGCGTCGAGGATGTTTTTGGAATGGTGTTGCATCCTCGATAAAAAATGGAATAAGCCCCACAGCGCCAAGCACGGTGCTAAGGACGGAGAGGGGTCTCTATGTCCCCCATATCATAGGGACACCGTGAGGGATATACCCTCACAGCGCACCCTACATACGACTGGGGCAGAGGTCGTGAAGGCGCCGTGCCACGTACGCCTAGGGTAGAGTTGATATGGCCCACGCCGTGGAGACGCCGCCGAGGGTAAAACCTCACGGCGTCTTGGCGGCGTCCTGAACTCAAAAAATTCCCAACTTTTTATGGAATCTTCGGAATGAATTAAGGTCTTCTCGGGGTATCTAACGGGTCCAAATACGACCCAATAACCCAAAATTTGACCCAAAAACATAATAAACATAAATAAAGAAGTTTGGATAAGAGTTAATAGGAAACCACAATGAATTGTATTACCAGGAGTATTAACACACGGGACTACGTAGGGACGAGTTAAAGTCCGTGAATGTGCAAGTAGCTTGGATCGAGGTAAGTAAACCAGTGAGGAATACTACAATTATTTCTTGAGCTTTGAATTATTTGTTGATATTGTTTCTATGCTATTATGTCATTCCATTCTTATGAGTTGTCTAAGGAAAGTGTGTCTAGCGTGATCCTTGCAGAATCTCAGACTCACAGTGTATTATACTGGGGTTTACGGTTGGGATACATGTTTAGTTGTGATGACATGTACGGGGTGAGAGTTCTTCACCAGATTGTTGGGGACTCTGCACCCGTGTAGGGATCTTAGAGGAGATTCTGTCCTCAACTCCAAGCCTTTGAGGAGATTATGTCCTCGGCTTAACGACTTTGATTGGTTGGGACTACTTGTGTCTTTCCCTTGTGTTCGGGACACTTCATATCAATTGCTCATGTATCTATTCACAGTCTTTATACATTCATGCGCTCCCTATACTTTTCTTTTTATCTGCATGAATTGAGTGATCATTTATTTAATTTGAAATGTTGTATTTATTGTTGTTCCTGTTTGGCGTTACTTACCTGGGCTCGTCATTCTTGTCTTTGACTGAGTGCAGATCCGCAGTGTAGTAAAGAAAAGGTTGTGCAATTAGGCGATTTACTTTGAGCGACCCTCCTCTGCTGATATAGGTGACATTTTGGTGTATTAACTACATATATTTTCTTGTACATGGGTTATGGGTTGAGAGATTGTTGGATATGTATGACCTTGATAATACTCTTCTTGTTTTACATGGTATATATGATATACGGGGTTCCCACGCCCTAGGTTTTTGTCATAACTTGGAGCTTTTGAAGTTGATTGATTAGTCGAGATTAATTGTTTCCGCTTATTACTTTGATAACTTGGTAATTAATTGATTTCACATCTATATACTTGATAATTGGTTGAATGGTAAGGAAAGGCTCACTAGCCTCGCGCGACTTGGTGGGACTGGCTCGGGGGTTTGCGCGGGTCCAGCCGGGCAGCACCCAATTCTAGGATTGTGAAAATTGGGTCGTCACAGAACTAGTGAGGAATTGACACATCTTAGATCCTTTTATATAAGCAGTTGGCTATGGGATAAGAGGCAACTTGGTGTGCTGGTGTCTTTTGTTTTTGTTTTTACTGTTGGTCTGCTAGGGTATCTCTAGATTTTTTGTTTTTGATGGTGGGTTTTTTCTGTGGATCATTATTTACATATTTTCTTTTGCCTACGTCAATTATTATAAAAATTGAATATTAATTGAGTAAGGGGTTGGGGTAGATATGTGGAGGGTGGCTTTTATGGAATTCTTTTTTGAGTGGGCTAAGATGGGTGGTCACAAGACTCACAACTACGATCCTTCAGAACTTTAGTTCTATTTTCTAAAGAGACGAGGTTTTTTTTTGCATAATATATAGGTATGCAAAGGAAACTTTTTATGAGTAGAACTTTTTGTAAGTAGATAGGTAAGATTGTTTTTGTTTCTCCATTATTTTTGTACATGTATTTTTTTGACAAATTAATGAAATTTATTTATAAAAAATAACACAAATTTGTTCAGATCAATCTTCATCTTTGATTCAAATCGTCCTAAACCCTAATTAATCTCATTCTTATTGTATATTTTATTTATAAGAAATATGAGTTGATTATTGTGAATTGCAATTCTAATTGTAAAAATATTATAGTATGTTCATGTAAATTAATTTTTTAATTTTTTTAAAAAAGATTTAATAATCCTACGCAAAGCGCAGGAAATTGACTAGTTTGCATAATATGTGGCATTCTTTTGTCCGTTAGACACCAAAAATCAAACAGTCTTAGATATGAATTACTTATTTGTAAGTTGTATCCATGCATGGTTTTTTTTGTGTTTCTTCTTTTGTATACTTTTTTTTCAATTAAAAAATAGAAAGTTGAAGCTTCGAGTAATTAAGAAATAAAATATTTTTTTCTCAAAAAAAAAAGAAATAAAATGTTTTAACAAAAAAAAAATGAAAACCTTGGCCATTAAAGTATATTGTGCATATTAATAGTTACAATAAAGAAGTAAGAAGTTACTTGGGCAGTATTGCTTTTATTAGCATCTAACGTCTTAATATCTTTTTTTTTTTAAAAACAACTTAATATCTTTTTATTTTTTTTTGTTTCTTGAATTTTTTGATTTGTTTATTGATAATCATATGATATGTATATTTATATGACTTCCCTCGTTATTTGTTAACCATATTTACAATGATATCGATGAATGTAAGAAAAGTTTGGTTTACATAAGTGATTAAATTTGAGTTTTCGAGAAATCCTTTTTTGATAAAATTTTAACAAGAAAACTAGTTACATGCCAACAAATTAAACATATATGAATATTTAAATAGATTAAAAATATATTTTTAGATTAGTAAGAAATTCTGCAAAGGAGAAAAAACATAGAAATATAAGTATATATGAATATTTTGGATAAAAATTGTTTTTTTAGTTTAGATAAATAAAATAAAATAAATTATTAGTTCTCAAATATCAACGTAATTATCTTTTTAAAACATGTTCATAAAAACTATTAAAAGCTATTATTCTTAAATGGTTTTTTATTTAAATTGTTTAAACAAACACTAATCAACATTTTATGGGTAACGTTTAATGGGTAAAGTTGTTTTCTTATAATAATGAAAATTATTATTGAAGAGTAGCTTATAAAGCAAATCAAATATGCATTGCTAACTTAAATATACAGCTCAAGGCAACCAAAATCCTAGGTTCACCCCTGGTTAGGCACCTAGATTTTGGTGTGTAACGGATATAGGGGTGTGTATTTTGTGGTGTACACTGATGACTAATAAATATGCGAGCCTACACGCCACGTCACACCCTGTGACTTTCACTACAAGAAAATGGGCTTTTGCTTGCAAATTGATTCGCAAGTAAAAGTCTAAAATATCGTAAGTAAAATTTTTACTCACAAAAATTATTTCGTAATTGGGTCGTGAGTATAGCATCGTAAGTAAAACTTTTGGTACCTTTTTAATTATGAAAATAGTTTCACAAGTAAATATCAATCTTTTACTTACAATTATTTATTTGTAAGTAAAACTTTACATCTTGTTAGTAAAACCTGATCGAGTTCAATAATTTGATTTTTACTAACGAATTTCTATCATTAGTAAATCATTTTTTGTTTAGTTACGCCTATGATTTTGTAAGCATAAGTAGAAAGTTCGTTATGAAAAATCCAACCATCCTCAATATCTTTTTGTGAGTAAATTATTTACTTACAAATCATTTGGTATTAAAAACAAGGATTTACTTACTATATATGAAGCGTAAGTAAAACTATATCGACATTTGTAATATAAAAAGATTTTTATTAACAACTTTATTGGTAAGGAATTGTTGGTATTTGTAAGTAAAAATTTTCGTGATATTTTTTGTTTTATATAATTTTTAGTTTCCCATCCATTGTAATAACAGAATAAATAATTTTAAAACGATAATAAGCGCACAATCAAAACCTTGTAATACTTAAAAACAAACTTAGAATATTATAAAACTACTCCGCTAATAAAATCGTTGTTATAACATAGGAAACAAATACAACAACAACGACAATAATAACACTAGAAACAAATGTCTTAAAAAAACAAACAAATAATAGAAACAAATGATAAAAGGAGAAATAAGTCTAGTACGAGCAAATTTGATGGATAAAGTAAAACATGAGAACCCATCAATGAGAAGGGGTCTCTGATCCAGATGAAGTTGCATGTGGCAACAAGATATGGTCAGGTACACATTGCACAACTTTTTGCACTTGTGTGAGAACTTCTGTCACGGTGAAAATTTGTGCTTGAAGTTCAACACCAATGCCTTCTTGTACAGGAGCTTTACTAGGATTGCTCTGTGAAGATTCTCTAGAACTTTTTTTGCCTTCTTTGCCCAACCACGTATATAAGTAGAGCGAGGACCAAGAACTTTCTCCATGATCTGCAAGTCTGTAAGCTGATTCTCAGATTGCTGATTCTGAAATTTCATCTCGACCGTATCATTCTAGGAACAAAAAATAATTACTATAACAATACATACTAAAGTAAATAATTGATTTATCAATTTGTCTATCAATGTTACTCACATAAGCTTTTTCACATTGAACATTCTGAAACCTTTAATGTTTATCAACATGATTCCTTTAAAAAGTCTCAATCTTTCCTATTGATTCATTGGTCGTTTGCATTGGCACCAATGGTGGTTAGGCGTAGAGACAGACCCATTTGTTTGCATTCAAAGTCTCTTTTCTCTATTCTGAGAGTTAGTTGCACACTTATTCTAGAATGAAACAATAAAAAAGATATAATCGTTACTACATAAGAAAAAAAGAAACTACACAACTTTAAGGTGTATAAGAAAATGACTGCACAAAAAATAATTATACACTGCACAAGAATAAAAGAAACATGCATCATCATATCAAACATTCCTTAACATCTTCATTAAAAAATAGACTAAACAATTAAATTTGTACAGCTAGCTAGGTATGTAGGTATTATCATAACAATATCATGAATAAAAAATTATCTAGAAAGAGGGTGGCAGTATGACATAAACCCACAAGCTAGAAGCTAGATACATTAATCTAAAACACAAAGATAAGAAACACTCTTATAATCAGGTATAGAATTTATTGACTTTAAAAAAAGCTGGTAACGTGCAAAAGATGGCTACATATTCATTAATAGAATTGCAAGTAGAGTCAAAACTCAACTTACTTGGTGTGCTTCAGTTACAAAATGCCCACACAAAAAGTCTCAATCATCAACTTTTACATACTTTGGCCTCTTTTCTTTTGTTGTTTCAATATTAGAAACTCCTCCTACATTTTTGAAATGTTTGTGAATTTTACCTCTATATGTCTGATAAGATTTAGCCATTTGGAAGTCAATTACAGCCACAACATATTCATCTTCCAAAATCCAGTTGAAAGTAATCCTACAATATAATTAATCATATATGTTAATATAGAAAATAATGAAGATGCTAACAGCTTAAAGATTGATCACATGCCAAAACCTTCTCATGCAATGGCTTCTTCAAATGAGGTTCTATTGCATTCTAACCCATCTCCACTTTAAGTGATGCAAATTGGTGTACAATTGAACCACAAAGATTTTGAACTTATCAAAATATTCTCCTACTGCATGAAATATATCACGATTAATGTCCAAAGGTAACAACCAACTTATCCAAATCCAAGTTGCGTGTTTCACCCCTAATGCTCTTTCTATTAACACCATCATCTGTATTTAAATTTACAAATATAAAAGCATAACTTTTATTATCCTTATGAAATCACTCATGGAATCACACATATAGCAGTAAGTAAACACATAATTGTTGTGAAACATATAATATACCAATGGTAATTAATACGAACCTGTAGATCTAGAGTCTACAAATGGTTCTGTAGTTGATGATGAAATCCTAGGAATAGTCATATTCTCCACCTGCATTAACAACATATGTAAGTCATTATGGTAATGTTAGCTATATAAGCATATTATATGATTAAAAAAGAAAAAAGTAGTAGAGACCAAAAGAAACAAAGTAGAAATGATAAAAAGAAATAAAGTAAGAACTGTCATCACTAGCTACCATAATCATCACTAGAATAATCTGCATTGTGTATTGACTACTCAAAATTCTCAAGCTCATTGATATTTTCATCAAAAATATCATGACAAATGAAGTCATCCCCTTCTTGCCTTTACTGTGACTCTATTAAGCAATCATCATTGGAAATCGTTGGCTCAACGTCTGTGCGACTTAGTTGTTGTTCTAAATCTGGTTCCTCTGGCATGAGCAATGTCAAAGATGAGTCCTCTTCTTGGTACACGTTGTCTTCTGGTACATGTTGTTTTTCATGATTTTGTAGAATATCCCATAAATGATGATGATTGACTTTTTGAACAACTTGCCAATTTGGCCCATGCTTGCAATCTTTGATATAAAACACTTCTTGAGCTTGTATTGCAAGTATAAATGGATCATCTATATACCATTTACTGTCGATATTAATGCTCGTAACTCCATTCTCTATTATAATTTTCTTGTCTTTTATTTGTGTTGTACCAATGACATCTAAATAAAGTAACTCTACGTTGCTTCATATACCTTAATTCAACCACTTCAATCAACACACCGAGAAAATCAATTGACTTGCCTAGATGACTACCAAGAACTGAAACACCACTATTTTGAGTTCTTAATTTATCATCTCGTTCCTTACAGCGAAAATGGACTCCATTGACAACACAACTACTCCAATTATCATAATTTTTTTCAGGATATTGTGAAAGTGAATACAAATCATCAGTTGCCTCTAAAGACTCCTCATAACGTAATTTGGCCAGCTGAATTAAAAAAGAGAAGAGTGATTAGTTGACCTATAATATGTAAGTTGTTAATAAATATTGTTGATTCCAATATCCTTACTCGCGATTGAAACTAATTAGGGAAAGCAATTTCTTGCAACTTGTCCAAGTCTTGAGAATGAACTCTTTTTAGGATATTCATATGTTCACTGTATTAGAAAAAAAAAGAACATATACATTAAGAGATATAAATCATGATAAGAAAAGTTTAAATTTATAAATTTGGTACAGGACATACTTAAGATATGGTTGAACTTCGGGCGAGTTGTTGATCACATACCAATGCATTTATTTCGAACATCATCCTCGAGTACTAAGGATTTTCTTTGTCCAAGATATTGCCAAGTCTTATTGAATGCATTAATAGTATGTCGCTCACATTGGGTAACAAAATCATAATTTCGCTCGGTTTAGTAAACTTTGTCTCAATTCCCTTTAGATACCTTGAGTAAAATATCAGTGCTTTATTAGTTATGTATGCTTCTGCAATTGATCCTTTCGGATATGCTTTATTTCTTACATATTTTGTATAGGTACCCAAACACCGCTCAAATGGATATATCTATCTACTTTGTACAGGACCTGCTAGAAGAGCTTCATCAACTAAATGCACACATAGATGCACCATAATTAAGAAAAACACGGGAGGAAATATTCTCTCTAATTTGCACAATACAAGCACTATACTTGTTTTCATCTCCTCTAAGTCTTTCACATATAATGTCTTCGAGCACAACTTTTGAAAAAAATGTGATAGTTCGGTCAAGGATGTTCGAATACTTTTATTGAAGTATGGAAGTATACCCGCAGGCAATAATCGTTGCAGTAAAACATGACAATCATGTGTTTTCTAACCAAATATTCTTCCATCATCAGTAACACACGTTGCAATATATGAAGCATATCCATCTGGCAGTTTGATGGATTTAATAAACTCTAAAACTTCTTCTCGTCTTTCGACAATATATACGACACATGTGGCTTCACTAATTTGTTTCCTATTTTTTGTATCCACAAGCCTTTTCGAATTCCAATATCCCCCAAGTCCCTATGAGCCTTATCATTATCCTTTGTCTTTCCTTCTATACTTAAAAGAGTTACAAGGACATTATCACATACATTCTTCTCAATGTGCATGATATCCAAGTTGCGTCGCAATTTTAATTTGGACCAATACTCTAACTCATATAGTATGCTTTTCTTTGACCAATTAACCTCTTGTGGAATGCGCTTTCATTTCCTATCATCATTATTATGAGCTTTTCCAGGTACTAGTTGAGGTAGTTCATGCAATTTCTCTAATATATGTTATCCAGAAAATCATTCTGGGGTTCTCTCAACTCAAAAAGCTTATTAAATTCTTTATTTTTTCTCCATTTGTGGTCTTTAGGCAAGTATCTTTAATGACCGATGTGTAACAACCCCGAATTTTTATCTTTGTGTAACATTTGTCAGGATTGTGACCCGACTACATGAATACTGAATTGTATTTGGAACTTTAGGAGTCGAAACCGAGGTAATTTTATGATTCTTTGATTGTATGTATTAGTATTTTAGCATTTTACGGGTCTCGAGCCGTTCGGACGATTTTTAGCTGAGTGAGGTTTCGCCTAGTTAAACGGGGGATAAAAAATAGGTTAAGAGTACAAATAAATGAATTTTTAATTAATTTAATTAATTAGTTGGTGAGACAAGGCAAGACTCCACGCGCTACGGGAGTCAAGGAAAGATAAGACGAACCGCGTAATGTTATTTGAACGCGAGAGTTGGTTAATTATGTATTTCACGGGCTACGGAATAGAAATTGTTAAAGTGACACAACTCAAATGAGGAGAGCCATTAGATTTGAATCGAGATTTGTGTGTATGATGAGATATGATAAAGTGGTAAAAGACCCATAAGGGTAGCTATTTTTAAAATTGTAAAAGAAAGTTTAAGGGCAAATGGGACATTTCACATTTGTTCCATATATACTTCTTCCTCCAAACACCACCGCCGCCACCTCTCCTCTCCTCTTTCACCCCATGCCGAACTGGACCACGCTGGAGTTGCTGGTCGTCGGAGGTCCTCCTCCACTCTCTTTCTCTCGGTTTCTCGCATTCTCACAGTCTCTCGCTCGCTCATGCTCTCAGGTTTTCTTTCTCGGGTCCCTCTCGCTGGTCATGTTCTCTCCCACTTCTCCCTCTCGGTCAACACTCCTCTTCTCTCCACTCCGCCTCATCGAACCGGATCACGCCGGAGGTCCGTGTCTACTCTCCCTCTCGATCTTTCTCTCCATCTATCTCGGATTCTCTCTATCTCTATCAGTTTTTCTCTACCTCTCTCGACTGTTATCCTCACCCTCGATGGCGCTGGTGGTCGGACCCTCGCCCAAGGTCCGAGAGCTCGCCGAAGCTGGTGAGTTCCCTTTCTCACTATTTCCTGTATTCTCTCACGGTTTTAGTGTCGGGTTCTCTGTTTTTGGGTGACTGGCCGCCACTGCTATGAAGGTGGCAATGATCGAAGGCAGTCGGGGACAATTTTTGTTGGTTTACCAGAGTCCCCACACCCTCGGAGCACCCTAATATTATGGCATAGCAGTGGAGGTAACTAGTTCTTGTGTGTTGGGTTGATTCACTGTTTTGCATTTTGGGCGGGGAACCACCACAACTGGTGGCGCCGCCGCCGGACTACCATGAACAAGGGTCGACAAGGACCACGGACATACATGTTGGTGTCCCACAACCCTAGAGTGGTCCATAATCAGTGAAGGTAGGGAAGAGTGATCAAATCCCTTTTATTCTAATTATCATTTTATGTGATTATATGACAAAGTACAATGTTATTCACGGTAAGTAAACGAGCAGGCTGAGGAGTTTTTCGGCAACCCAATGTCGTGGTAACCATTCTCCCAATGTCAAATAGTAGCCACATGGTACAATAATAGTCCGTATTCTTGATTTGGGTTTGGTGTTGATTATGTTCGAGGATACGTATGTTGGGTCCTTTAAATAAGGAACTCACGACTTGAATACATGATTAAGTGATTAGAGTTCATACATACGTGAGAACATTCATGTGTCAAGTACGATATGGATTTTGGTTATGTGCGTGTGTTATTGGTCAGGGTTTTCAGGATGAGAATGGTAACGGTTATGGTTTGGTGTATATGTTGTATCTATAAGTGGACGAATGGTCATAACGTCGTGATCACGCTCGTCGGCTCTCGAAGCTACGACGTGATTTCACATACGACTGAGCCAAGCCTAAGACTTATAATTAGGCTTACATAGGTGTGGTTATAATACCCAAGAGAGTCATTGTGTTTCGTTGTATTTTTTGTTTGATTTACCGATTGAGTTAACGAGTTGTTCGAGTCATTAAAACATTGGAAAACACTAGGGTACCAACCTAGGTTTAGTAATGACTCGACCCACTAATTAGAGTTTCCGAACTTGTCAGATAGCAGAAAACTCGGGGATACGCGTTAGGAACGTGAGAGTGTCTACGGGTTACGATTAGTCAAGTAAGTACATTTGCCACAAGCTTATGTATGATTTGTAAGCCAGTAAGAAAATGCCATGTGATTCATTATCTTTTATTCTGTTTCGTTATGCTCTATTATTGGTATTCCATTCCATCCCTTGTTGTGTGTTCTTGGCATAAGTGTTTCGTCTCGAAAGTACTAGGACCTGCACTAGAGGGATAAAACGCGAGCACTTGTGCGCACGAGTGTGTGACCACCCTTAGTGACCGTGTGACACTGAGTACTGGGTAGGTGGGTTTGAGTCCCTCCCGTCATAGTTGTGCCTTCGATTGTGTCGATGCCCGGGAAGACCTCGCGAGGTCTTCGCCGTTATGCTATGATTTAGACCACTTATGAGCCTCTTTTAATTCCTTGGAACCACTTGACTTTCGATTGATATCTATTAGTCTGTTTATCATGCATCTTGTCTATTTAAATTCCTGTCTTTCTATTACCGCATGATATTTAGACTGCGTTACTTGTTATATCATGAATTACTGTTATCTTCTTCTGGCATTATATTCTATTTCTTCAGTTGCTCACCGTCTAGTTTGTGACGGTGGGTGCAGATAGAGCAGAGTGCAGTAGAGGCAAGGAGCCCTACTTAGGTGACTTTTTGTGAGGATTTAAGTCTGGACTTTGAGACTATTTAGTAGGTTTTATGTTTTGTTCATTTGTATATCGCTTTATATATGTATATTTTGGTTTATAGAACTTGGTATTATTATTGAGATTGGTTTCATGTATATATGCTTATCGAATTGCACATGAATACCCGGGGTTTTCCACACTTTTAAAATTCTTAATTTCCCTTTGATTGAGTTATTTTCCCTTGTTATTTACTGTTTAGTCTTTTGCTGTGTATTATTACAATAAATCTTTCATAAATCGTTAAATTAATTAAATTGAAGGCTGACTAGGCTCGTCAGGTTACCGAGTGATGACTTGGGGCCTGCACGGATCTAGGCCGGGCATACCCAATTGCACGAGGAAATTGAGGCTGTCACACGATGTATCCAATCTTATCCCTAAGGCGAATAGAAGTTATGTCATCAAGACATATAGGACATGCCATGTACCCTTTAGTGCTCCGCCCAGATAAATAGGCATATGTAGGGAAGTCACTAATCGTCCATAATATGGTTACTCGTAGCTTGAAATTTGATTTTGTGAAGGCATCGTATGCATCTACTCCACTTTGCCACAATTCTTTTAGTTCATCTACTAAAGGCTGCACGAATACATGAAAATCTACTCCAGGAGATTTTGGATCAGGAATCAACAACGTGAGCATTAAATTTGATTCCTTCATACACTTCCACGGTGGTAAATTATAAGGGATGCATATAACTAGCCACATATTATATGAATTGGACATGTTACCAAATGGGTTAAAACCATCTGAAGCAAGTCCCAACCTAACATTTCGACACTCGCTTGCAAATTCAGGAAATGTTTCATCAAAATTCTTCCATGCAAACCTATCTGTCGTATGCTTTAACACTCCTTCAACTTCAACCCTTCTTTCTTTGTGCCACCTCATATCTTCAGCGGTATGCCTTGAATCGTACAATCTCTTCAAGCGAGGTGTTAGAGGAAAGTACCGCAACCTTTTATGAGCCACCTTACTATTTCTTCCTTTTTTATCAAATTTGTATCTAGGCTCATGGCATACGGGACAAGCAGTGAGCTTAGCATTTTCCTTCCAAAACAAAGCACAATCGTACTTACATACGTCAATTGACTCATAACCCAATTCGATCTCTCACATCAATTTCTTAACATCATAATAAGTTTCTGGAATTCGAACACCATCTGGGTAAGAATCTTTCAATAATGGTAGTAACATTACCATAGATTTATCACTCCATTGGTTCAATACCTTTATATGCATTAACTTTACAAGAAATGTTAATGAAGAATATTTTATGCAACCTGGGTACAATTCATTTCCTGCTTCAATATACAATTTATCCCCATGTTGCTCTGGACCAACTGACTCATCCCTTTCAATATCTACACCTCCAATATCAAAAAATCTTCTACCAGTAACATCTTGTAATAGTGAGAACGACTCGTTACTCTCAACTCCTTGACCAATCATATCATCAAACATATTGATCGTCTCATTTTCGATATGATTGCATCGATTCAATTGGGTCACCATGATATATCCATTTTGTGTATAATGCAGAAAATCCATACTTAGCTAAGTGAGATCGGACAACACCAATTTTTTGCCACCTGTTGTTCAAACAGCTACTGCACGGATATCAAGTCTCCCCAATTTCATTCAAATGATTTCTTGCCACTTGAATAAAGTTCTTAACTCCTTCAATATACGAAATTGAAATCCTATTTCTTTCATGTATCCAACTTTGATCCATTATACAACTACTGCTTAAATCCAATAATAGCATAAGTTGGTACTATAAAAGTGGATTTAGAAAACAAAAAAATATACTAAAGTGGCCCAAGTATTTTAAAACAAGGAACATACATTTCATTTTTTAAACTTTAAAAAAATAAATTAAACTTAATTCAAGACTATAACTCACTAAAGAAAGGCGCAATGCTACCCAAATAAAGATATTTAGCTAATTAACAAATTAAACTGGATAAACACATGCACAAGTTATGCATCAAGACATAATAACAGAGTAAAGAAAATATTTTAATGCTAAGTAGCCTTGAAAAGCTATGATATTCTTTAAAAAAACAAGAGAATTGAAATCAAAATGTAAAATAAAAGTGTAAAGAGAACTATTCACTAAAATTGCCACATTTACAACACTGTTGAAGTTTAACTTCTACTATCCTATTTGATAAAAAGAAGATTCTAATACTTTTAATCTAGGGTATTTTTATATTCAAACAGGACAAACACAGAGATCTGAACACTAAAACGTATGTTTAGTACACTATTGGGAAAATGTATAAACAAGATTGAAGAATCATTCATTTGATGACTGTAACTATCCTACAACCAATCAATAATGTCGAAAGAAAATAGTTCAAATTTAATTGTGTTTTCTCTTCTATTGAAAGAACATTAGTTAAAAATCCATGATTTCTATTTGTGATCTTACTAGGTTTAGGGCTTTTTTTGCAATGTTTGATTCTACCTCAATGCACAAATTAAGGATCTACAAATTAATTTCTCAATACACAATGGTATTCATACCAATTTGGCAAATGATAATACATATTACAGAAAAAGAATTCCATATCACAAAAAAATAAAATTGCAGACCACAACAGAGAAAAATTTAAAGTAGGTGGAACAGGGAAGGAGCTAACCTACCTAGATAAAGAACGAGTAGATTATCGCCTAAAGATTTATTCAAATCAAGTAGAAAATAGTAAGGCAGAAAAGAAACTGAACTCGAATTTCTTTTTACTTCAAGTCTGAGAGAAACCGTGTTCTTGAAGAAGAAGATGTAGAGTAGTTTGCTGAGAGCATGCCCAAGAAAATGAAGACGTGAACGCGCGTGATGTGAAGGACGACGTTATGAGTGCGCGGGAAGATCATGCATTCACATTTTTCTGTAACGAATTTTTTTCCTAACCCTCCAATGCTTTCGTAATGAAGAAGACAACCTTTGATTAAAAAAAAACAAAACAAAACCTATGTACCTAATGAATGTGGCAGAGACAATTATGCAAAACAACTTATATATCATATATAGATATATATCAAGATGTTTGTACAAATCTCAATGCCATGTCTAAAATATTTCAAAACCTATGTACCTAATGTATGCGTCAAACTATGTTGCTAAATATTTTCTTAATATATAAAATATATAGTAGCTGAAAAGATAAGACCAAATCAAGAAAAAAAAAATCTTTCTTATTTCACGCTAAGTTCAAATATTATATTTTTGAGTCCGGCTAAGTGCATCCACCGTTTACTGAGTGCACCCTAGAAAAAGTCAAAACTTCAAAAAAAAATCATTCCTGCTATAAAATGACCCTTATGCCCCTCACTGTGATTAGTGCACCCCATTTCAATTTCTAAATGCACCTCACACACTCTCTTCTTTGTAATTTGTAGGCATCTTTGAGTGGTTTGGCCTCGAAGGTCCAAATCTCTTGTTAGAGAGTCGTTCGGAGCCCATCGTATCTCTAGCTGGAGAGTCAGTCACAGCTTGCCGAACCTTTAATTGGAAAGTTGGTCGAAACCCACTGAACCTTTAGGTCGGCAGTTGTCAACTACATCTCACCAAAGAGGTTTGGTTAGACAACACCGAGCCTAGTGGATAAGTTTCGACTATATGTTGTCGAACCTAATAAGTTGTCTCAACCAAGGTTTAGAAGTTAGGTACTTCGGTTCGGATGAAGGGTATTTTGGTAAAAATGTGGGGTGCACTTAGAAATTAAAATTTTAATTTAGGGTGCCACACAAAATGGGGTGCACTTAGTGATCGGTGAGGTGAACTTAGCCAGGCTCATATTTTTTTTATCTGCCAAAAAAATGCTATCTATTTTGTAACAAGAAAAATTATTATTTTATCTACTCATAAAACAAGTCAAGGTCTTTATCGAAAGAAAAAAAAAACGAGTGAAGGTTGTCATCCTTATAAAATAATTAATTAGGTTTATATAGATCTTTGTAGTTACGCATGTTCATAAGGGTCATTATGCTCACCTAGGCTCTAATGGATTTATTGTGTCGACCCACCTAGATTTTATGGGTCTAATATGAAATTTAAACTCGAAAGTTCACTAATTGGATCCGATCACGCCCACCAACTAGCTCTTATTTTATGTTAAACCCTAGTATCTAAAGTTTCACTAATTTAAGTCTAAATCGGGTACTAAGACCACTTATTAGGTGGCGCCAAAGCTCTCATTCAAAGGTTTTAAACTATATAGCTCGAACTTGAGACATTTGCTTAAAGACGATGCATCTTAAGCCCTTGCAACACTAACCCATAGCTTATGATATGTATTTAAAGATCTATCAAGGATTCAATATAATGGAAAAAAGTTTTTTTCCCACGTAGTTTCTGATGCCAACCGCATCGACTAATCTATGCTCGGGCACTATCGGACACCAATGGAGGGTGCCCCTCTCAACATAATTTTTTTCATTCACAAGACTCGAACTCAAAACCTTACTTAAGAGACCAAGTCTCTAATCACTTGGGTCAACCAGTTGGTAGAGTCTTTTTATATATATACATATATTATATATGCAATTTCCTATTATAAAATTATATATATACAAACATATTCGTGTTAGTTGGAGTGTGAGTTCTAGGAGTGTCATTCTAGTGTTGTCATTTATTATTGAGGTTATGAGATTTTTAAAATTATAGAAGCCCATTATTGGGGAGACGTCTCATCATTTATTGACCAATTATTACTTTTTTGCTTGCGAATATAAATTCATAACGGAATATGTCATTATTTACTTATGAATGCAAATTGTATTCTTACGAGTTTATATTTGTAACAAATTCTCAAGGCTTTACTCACGATGTTATAGCTTCCCTAGCAAATATTAGTGCATAAGTAAAAGTACATTGTTTAGGTGACGTGCTACAAATAATCACTTACGATTAATAGTTGTAAGTAAAACCTACACTTTTACTTACTAATGAGAATGTTATTAAATGTATATCTTTGTAAGTAAAAGTAATTGGATCTGCCGCCATAGTTTCTCGCAAAAAGTGTTCGACTAATTCACTTACAAACAATTTGTTTATTCTTACAAAATATCACTCGCAGGTAAAGATGTACTTTTGCTAATGAAATTTGTATTATTTACTTACAATTTTAAAATTGTAAGTAAATACCAACTTTTACTTACGTTTTTTACATTCGCAATTAAAAACTTTGTCATCAAAAGCCCATTTTCTTGTAATGTTTGGAGTGTTATTCTAACATGAAAAAAGCTATATTGACACTTGAAGTGACCCCCTGTGACATGGTGCGAGAGTCTCACGTGAAAATAGGTATGCCCAAAATAATTTTTATGCATGACACGCATGGTGTGTATCTCGAGGCACACATAACAACTCTTGTGATTGTGGGCCAGCGCGCGTCATTCAAGTATTTTTCTAGATCAGTACACGTATGTATTTACAGTTGCTTGTTGTGCAAGCTAACTCTAAAATTAAAATAACAAATCATATCAAAACCCTGACTGTAAGTTAATCACACTTCTCTATACATTTGACTAGCTGATCACATACAAATTACCATGATCATTAAGTGGAGTACATTCTTTAAAAATATGGAGTAATTCAAGAAAGTGATTGAGAAGTTGACGGATTTGTGTCGCCCCTCTCCGAAACCCTAAAATTCTCTTTTTCAATCTTTGGCTCTTTTTAGTGGCTTTATTTTTTGAACCATCGTCAATCTTCTCGTTTGATCGGCGGTGGTTCCAATGATACCATTTTTCTTTTCATTCATCAAATAAAACAAATATAATTAGATCTGAGATCGGTGAATGGCTTTTTTCATGTTGCAGTTATCATGTTCAACATTGATACAAGCCGACTATTCAACTCTACATCTTCATATACGCTTGTGCGTGAATTTGTGCATATGACTATTGGATCAATACTTTTTATTGGTATTTCGTTTTTATTAAATAAGTAGTTTTCTTCTGTCGTTGGAAGGTTTAGATTTTCTTCCATAGTTGGAAGCTTGATTTTTGTCTCTTGTTGAAAGCTTTTTTTTTTTGGAGTTTAAGGTTCATAGGCAAGCGAATGGGGTTGGTCATGTAATGATGCGATTTTTTCATACATATACTAGTTCAAATAGCCAAATATATGAAATCAATCTCTTGATGAGGTAGCTATGGTTGTACTTGTTCACAATGTTGAATGAAACATGAATACAACATTTTTATCAAAAAAAAAAAAACAATATGGAGTAATTCGTACAGTATTCATTTCATACTTATAAAACTCGCCAAACTCTTTGTTCAACATGTACACTTCAATGCATCTACTGAGTATACCAAATTAACGTTAAAATGATGATCAAGTTTCCACAAATTAATGGACCCTAGACACAAACTTTTTTATTTCCACCCAAAAAAAAAAAAAAAAAAAAAAACCTTCTTTATTTACACTAAATCACTCCATACACAATTTATAATTAATCATGCAAAGGGATCTTACTCAGCCAGAGGTGCCAGTGGACTTGATCCAGCACACTGCACACACACATCATCTAAGAATCAAGAACTGAATAATGAACATGGAGGAGAAACGTGCCCCTCACGTGCTTGCTCGTCTGCCTCTCCCCGTTCGTGTTATCAACAATTTCACCATGCTAAAGAAATAGGAAAATGATAATATAACACACTCTCAACATACACTTTAGATGCGTACCCTTATCTTTTAGCTATTTATAATATTTTTTCAAATGTAAGGCCCACATTTAGAGAGACAAGAAAGAGCTATAAATAACTAAAAGACAAAGGTGTGCGCCCAAAGTGTGCATTGAAAGTAAGTCATTTTATCATTTTCCAACCACCCCTCAGGGCCTTTTTTAAGAAAATTATATATTATATATATATATATATAATATTTTTACTGCTTATTAAATAATAAAATGTAGTTTAGCAAATTATTCATATATTTTTAAATTAAATTTAAATTTTAACTTTCTAATTGTATAAGCCGCTCTTTCAACTTATTTTTTCCTTGTTAGTGACATTATCTTCTAATTTTCATTAGTATTATACTTTACCTTTTTTAACTTTTTTACCTTTTTTAAGTATGATTAACTTTTACTTAATGTGAGAATTTTGAAGATCTTTTTAGAGGCTTTTGATCACGTTATTGTGCATCATGATTCAATTGACTAACTTTTTTTATAAGATTTGCATCGTCTAACGTAGGAATGAGAATTCATTTTCTTTTCATAGATCTATAATTGAAAGGCCCCAAATTGTGATTTCATTTAGGACTCTTAAATACTTTGGACCGGCCCTTATCTGCATTAAAAGTCAATATATAAAACATTATCTCTTAAAAAAGTCAAAAGAACATTTTAGTATGTATATATATATATACACTACTACCATATGAACCAAATATATATCCATATCATGAGAACCTCATTTACAACAATTGGATTCTAATTCAACATTTTAATCGATGAGTTGTAAGTGCACAATACATTTTGAGGGTTTCTCATGGCATGGGTAATATCTCGAAAGTATAACAAATGAAAAGCTCCAAATCAATTGTGTGAGAAGAACATGTGGACAATGAGTCGCTTTCTTTATTTCTCCCAAACTCTAAAATTCTTTTTCTTATTTCTCTTTTGTAATTTTTGTTTTTAAACCACCACCAATCCTCCTCTTCGATCATCGGTGATTCCAATCAAATTTCTTTGCACTTTGTTTATAGAATAAACTACATATCTACTCAGATTTGTAGAGATTGGTTTATCTTTGTTACGATACATCTCCAATATCAACGGTGTTGCGTGAACTTGTGTGGTGCGCTAGATTGATCTTATCTTTAGTTTTTCATTTTATGGATAATTTTTCTTCCCTAGTTGGAAGTCATTGATTTATTTTCTCCTCATTGAGAAGTTTTGGGTTTTCTTCCATTATTGAAAAGTTTTGTTATTCTTTATGTGATTCTAGTGGTGTTTGTGTTTTGTAATGAATTTCAACGTTATAGAAAGTAGTTTCGATTATCAAACTGTTTTAGTTTCATAATCACATTCACAATCAAAATTAACAGCAGTTTATTAGAACAAATAGGATTACTAAATTAATGTCCTTATTTCTATGTCTAGTTATGTAGTGATCTATGAATCAATAATGAATTTTTTATTTTTCGTCAAAAAAAAAATAGAACAGGTGGACAATTGATACCACACGTTCTGCCACGCATGCCGACTTTTTGACTTCTCTACTCTTACATGTCTGCACAGTACTCGGCCAGCCTTATCAATTGAGTTGTATTTTGGAGCTCAAGACAACCACTTCCATCAATTACAAGTGGTTTTATTTTAATGTGAGAATTTTGAAGATCTTTTTTCGCTTCGTCGTCTCTCGCTCTTTAATTTTGTTCATAATTTTGGTTTTATTTTTTGTTCATGTTCGTTTTTTACATATCCAAATGTTGCTAAAACCGGATACAAATGTTTATTGTAACAGGAAATGAAAACTAATATAAGTACTTAAATAAAGTATGCAGAAATTAAATCAAACTAAAACACAAGAGAACTATTTACGCAGTTTGATCTACGACCTACGACCTATATTGTAAGGCCACACCCAGAAATAAAATCTATTAAGATAAAGAGTTACATATTTACACAAAAATCAAACTAATAATTCCTTACTACGCTTGCTACACTACTCTTTACCCTCATAATGAACTCTATATAAGTCTCCCAACATTTAAATAGTGAGGTTCCTCCTCACAGGAACACCTAAGCTTCCACTTGATACATCGAGCTCCCTGAAGGAATATAAGTCTTCCACTTGCATAATGAGGCTCCCCTATACTGGAATACTCAAGCTCCCACTTAGTACGTCGAGCTCCCCTCGATGAACTATCTAAGATCCTGTCACCGCCCAAATCTCTAACCTGTTTTAATCCTTAATTAGGATCACCGACCCGTGACATGGACTCACACCGTGATGTGCACACTGACCGAGACATGTAGCCGAGGTACATTTTATTTTTGTAATGATGTATTCCTAGTGTTATGTAATTGTGTAAACTTATTAAGTCGGTGTATGCAATTATAGGCGTTGAGAGGAGAGAGGAGACGTGCCTCGAGTTGCGTATAAGCAATGGGATCGGATACATGGATTTTTTGGTAAATCCTATTTCATTTTAATATGAATAAATGAGTTACGTTATATCCCATGATATTTATTTCAATATAAATCAAGTTGTAACCTAAAAGTTTTCAATGAAAATATAACACATATTGATATACCTCGAGATTCGCGCAAGCACACACTCCCATGAGCTTGTGTTTAATTGTGTGTGTATATGTGAGTTAGTGAGATAAGTGAAGTGTAGGAGTGTTTAATGGTCATCAATAGTCCTTAAGATTGGGTGTACAAATTTGATGAAACAAGAAAACTATAAATTGGAGATTCATGGCCTATGCTCATACATGCATGCTCAAACTTTAAAAAAAAAAAAAAAAAAGAAAAAAATCAAAGCTGAAGGTTTAATTGCTGGAAATCCTAGTTGAAAAGTTTAGAGAAGCTTGATCTTCATCAATCAAGAAGGATATAAGCTAGGAGCAAGCATCAACCTAGGTATACTTCACTTCATCATTTTCATGCATGTAATCTCACGGATTTTGGTCCTAGTTCAAAGGGTTTTTACAAAATCAGTTTCAAAGTGTTACTAGAGTTATTTTGATCCACTATGAAGCTTCAAATAAGTTTTCAAAGTCTAATTTTCGAATTTGAGGATTTTGCTCAAATTGGAGTTTTTCTTATGAAATTTGGATTTCAAATTCTAGCTAAAAAAATGAGTTTGTCTTTGAAAACAAAGCTTTGGATTTGAATTCTTATGACTTTTTAATAGTATAGCAACAAATCTTCATAAACTAGTTTTCAAAATGAAAAATTGAGATTTTAGCTTTCATTGTGTTCTCCAAGTGTTTGTTGAAATGCATGCTTTAATCTTTCATTTTTTACGGTAAATGATGATATATGAAGTGTCTAGTTTATGTTTGTATTGTGGAGAATGTTTTTGGGTCTCTGGTGGAGGAGAACAGGGACCCAAGGTGTTGGGGATGTCATTTTTGAGCTTGAAGGAACCCAAAAATCTATTTTAAATTTTTAGGTTACTGCACTATACGTGCTAGGGATTCTCCCCAGCGTGCAGACTGTTCTGTGCAGCAGAATTTTTGCAACTCCTTCAATTTTCCTACAACACCACAACACTTCAACCATTAACCTAAACCCCCATCGACCAAGATTAACACACCCTAATACATGTTTAAACACCCCAAGAACTTAGGAGAGTGTTTGGGAGTTCACGTGCACAAGTTTGGGTGTCAGGAGGCCAAATTAGCTAGGGAATTTGTATAAACTAGTGAGTATACCTCGATGATACTTTATATTGCATTTCATTTCCAATATTGTTGTTTTTGTTGACTATATATGTAACGACCCAAATTCTCCACCACCCAACCTATGTGTATTTTGGTAATTTCATGATAAAAATGTGTTGGGTGTTTGATATGGAAATACAATTCTAAACTTATCAAATTAAATATGAGTGAGGGATTAAGTAAAGTTTTATTTTAAATAATAAAGCCCAATTAAGCTTAGGACCCAAAAGGGCATTTTAGACAAGTTATAAATAATCATAACCCTAATCCCTAACCCTAATGCTATTTAAGCAAATCAAAGAAAACCCTAGCCGCAATCTTGTTAAACATCCACGGGGAGAGGAGAAGAACAAGAGGAGAGTTCAAGCTCAAGAGAGGTACAACCTCACTTTCCTCCTTGAATTCTTTATTATTTGTTGAAGATTTGGAGACCAAAGGGTAGATGGCGTCGACAGCGGCAAGCACGCAAGGAAAATAGAAAAGAAAATAAGAAAGAAAAGATTTGATCTATGTTAGATTGAGATTTTGGATAGGATTTTGAGTCAAAAACTCCATTGAAGGCATGGTGAGACTCTAATACTCCCTAGATTTATTGTCTTGGTGTTGGTATTGACAATGAGAGTTGATGATTTGTAAAGTTTGTTCAGTTTTTCTTAGATCTAGTCTTGAAATGGGTAATACAAATTTTTAAGCTTTATGATAACGAGTATTATGGATGATTCAATTTTGTTTTCCATAGTTTGACGGTACATGAAAGGGTTTTCCCATGATTTTAGCAAATTGATCACGGTTGAAGTTTATTGATATGGATTTGGCATTTAAGGTTGGGTTGAGATTTAAAATGGGACTTTGAATATTTTCTGTGAGAAATAAACTTATTCGATAAATTTTGACTGAATATTGTCATTTGGGAATTTAAAGTCTAAATTTAGTCTTGTATGGTGATTTGGATCTTTTTAATTATAATTAATCGAACGTCTTCAATTTATGTTGGAAAAACCAAGTCTTAGCGGATTTTCCTTATTTTATATCACCACATTCCTATTTTACTCGAATCATCGATTCTAATTTTAAGTGTCGATTTTAGAGTCGTGAATGACCTTTAGCGAAGTTAGCTATAAAATAGGGTGAATCTCTAAGGTCTAAACAATTGATGTTAAACTTATATGGTTGTAGATACATAAAGTAATTATTCTTTTAAATTGTCTAGATTCGCGAGACGGTTCACATCGAGCCCAAACGTGAGAGGATCGAGATTAGGATTCGCGGCGAGTGCAAGTAAGTGGGGAGCTTGCTCAATTATCAAATATGGCATGATTACTAGTTATGTTTAGGATTCACAATTTGAATTAAAGACTTGGGATTTATGGGTTGTGTCGTGGTATTGGCTCGAATCTACGTATCTATGGAATGTGAATGCACTGTTTTTCTCATCTATGTTATTCAGGGCCCCAGAATGTTTGTGGAATTCCACCGAGGGCCTTATTAGCAAGTAAATCAATATGAATACCTCAGAATGTTGTGGTACCACCGAGGGTCGTCAACACCCCAGGATGTTTGTGGAGTTTACCACCGAGGGCTTTACTTGACTAATTGAATTCGTAAGTATGTCACGTAGGGACATGAGTTGGAGTTTCTTCTCTTGTACTCTTAAGACATAGGGATGTGCATCGGTGATGGCTTGGACGAACCTACCGTTGATTTGATGGGACAAACGAGAGGGCACATAAGGCCTGTGTGCTAGCTAGTTGTTTCCATCACCTCGAGAGTAGGAGAATCGGTCACCGGATTCTTGCCAATACCTAGTATGCATTGAATGAAACATCGACTTATCATATTACTATATTTTATAGTACATAATCTCGCGAAACCCCCTCCTTTGCATGAAAGCTTGAATTTATATAATGATTTGTCAATCTCTTTAATGACGTGCATAATTATTGTTGTTACAACTTGATGGTTTATGAATATGTCGTATTTGCTATGAAAGGATGAATTCCTATTTATTTATGACTTACAAACCTTATGTTCATGATAGTACTTGATGGTTCATTATACGTCTATCTTTTATGAAATATTGCTACTATGCTACTATTCAATGAATCCTTATTTGTTTTCAAATAAATGCTAGACTTTGCATGCTTATTAAGTATTACTTGCATATTTGATGGTTGAGCGGGTTTTTCGCATTACTGAGCTCCGTTGGTTCTTTTAGCTCACCTCACTTACACCTCAGGTATCCACGACAGCGCTAGGTTGAGACAAGGGAGAGACGAGCTTGAAATCTCTTCTTGATGTGAGCCTTTATTGATATGTATTATGTATATTTGATTTTGAAACTATTCAACTTGGGGTTAAAATTAAAATAGATCTTTGGGTAGCTTGAATCCTAGTTACCTTTAGTTGATCCACTTCAGAGATTTAATAAACTTGTTTAGTTTAAATGAGCATGAACCCATGTACAGTTTCTTTAATGTTCTATAAACTTAAATCTATTGGCTTAAAGGATATCTCTTTGTATTTATTTCGCAATTATTATCCTTTGTTTAGCCAATGTGCTTTCCGCAGGTTTATTTGTTTAGGCGTGCCAAACCGTTATTTTGGCCTGGTTCAGGTATCGAGTCCAAGTGGCGGTCTGGGCCGGGCGACCCAACCTTAGGTCAGGGGCGGGTCGTCACAATATAGCCCTTATATTCTGATATCATGTGCCTTGTTGCGATTTGCTCACTTGCTAAATTTCGATTTCATGATATCTATTCTCTTGAATTGAGATTCATTGACTCTATTTCCAATGCTATGTTGTTCTTGGTTGTTAAATGATTTTATTGATATATAAATAGCATGATATTATTCTAAGGGTTATGGTGAATGCCTAAATGGACTTGTACTCACTTTGCTTAGGTATTTAGTTGTCTTTATACCTAGTTTATTCTATACATGAGTCTTTATTGAATATATTGGGTAGTTTTAGTATTTAAGTCCCTTACTTGAACGAGGTATGCGCAACTCACGGGGTTATAGTCCCCTGGAGAATGTCGACACATATTATCTGACATTGTAGTACATTCGGGGTTAGAATCCCCGAGGTAGTCTACACACTGGGGTTAGAGTCTTTGGCAACACTTGGGTTAGAGTCCTTTTTGATATTATGATTATTGAGTTGGTGTGACACGACTCACGACCAATTGGACCTAGATCACTATTACTTAACCTAGTGTCAGTCTCAATTGTTTAGCTATGGTATTTACTGGCATATTGTCAATTTTACATTATTCCCTAATTATATGTTTTTAAATACCATTAGAATATTTGAAAATGTGAAATAAACATATCATCGAGGATTATTGTTATTTTCTTATACTAACAGTCCTTTTTATGATGGTGGGTGCAGATTCGTCGACCAGCAGGTTGGGGAAGGAGAAGATTAATGACTATCTCTGAGCCAACATGCGATCCTGCTTTCGACATTGTAGATCCTTTAGTATTTTTTCATATTATCTTACGCTACATCTTTTGATACATTTTGGATTATATATATAGGGTTGAATGTTAGTTCCTCGACCTAACTTAGATCATCACATTATTTACTACATTTTAAGGTTTATATGGATGTGATGTTTTTTCCGATTTTTCACACTTAGGTTTACTTTAATTGCTTCCACACAACTATTAAATCGCTTCCACATAAAATGTAAGACTTCCGCTAATTAACTAATTAATAAAAGTTTAATTAACTCTAAATTTCAATAATTGTACAATTAGTGTATTATTTATCTTAAACACGATTAACGAAGTGAATAGGATGTAAAAGCTGACTAATACGTAGTTAGATCCTACATATGGTTAAGATTAAGAGTTAATTATGAGATTAGGCTGGGTAGTGCCCTAGATTATAAGTGAACTAAAACAACCACAATACAAAGTAGATGAAGTACAAACTCTATCAACTTTGGCACTATAAATAGACCGATACAAGACACAATCTTAACCATAATAACTAAGATATGATGCATCTTTATCTACAAATAACCATGCTTTAGCACATGTAGCACATGGTAATAAGTATCAAAAACCCATTCCACATAACTTCATTTCTTATTGCTTTGTGGATGAGATCAAATTTTCAACTAACCGATTCTGAGATCTTGTTGCAACCAACCAATCTATCTAGTTGCAACTGTGTCTTTATCCAATCACTCGAAGTTTATCTTGTGATTTTAAGCACGTGAACCATGCTTTTAGTGAGTCATTTATAAAATTGTAATTAGGACAACTTGATGACAATCACATCTATCGATCACGACACTAACAATCTCTCCATTTGTCACAAATGGTAAATGAGGTAAGGAGCATATAGACGAAAAACCACCATCATAATAATAATGAAGAGTTAAGTTTATAGACAAAATAAACTAACTACCTTCTACTTCGTCATACTTCTGGCCATATGTAGAGCAAATAAAGTATCTTTAATAATCACAGTGATCAATCGGTCACTAAATAACGTACGAGAGCAAAAGATAAAACATTGATGATAACCTACCATATATCAACGTAGCTTCAACAACGGTTGCAACAACTTTAATCAAAATGTTGCATCGTCTTCAACATCTTCAATATTTTCATAAATACCCCAATGAAACAGAACTAACAGAATCTTCATAAACTTCCTACGAAGTAGCTTCAAACAAATATACTTAAAAAAGTAAAAATAAATAAAATTCTCATCAGTTACATACTCTCCCTTTTTGTGATATAATAATGACAATGTCTTTGAGCATGGAGAGACATACCAAACCAGCTAACGTCATGTAAAAGTAATAGCTTGCACAAAATGAAAGAGCCTTTCAAACAGATTGTTTAGTAAGACTCGAATAGCAAGCATAAGTTCCTTCTATTGTTTTTCCCTGGAGTCCATAGTCACTTCCATGAAGATTACAATCAGAGATCAAAGTAAAAGAATCTGGCAATAGCAGTTATTCTGGCCTTCTTTGTCTTTCGAGCTTTGGATGGATCGGCTTCAGCATCATGAGTTGCACTGCAAGATTACCAGCTTGTTGCAATAGATAATAAGAGAGAACAATTCTTTGGTGATGAGTAGTAATTATCAATGCTACCTACCCCCTTAAATCACTCATCAACTCAACATTAAGATAAACTCAAATAAACAACTAGATCAAAACAAGTAGATCGAAAATCTTTTTCTCACGACGACTCTAAAGTAATAAATAAGCCAATGGTATTAACCATCTTTTTATGATTTTTATGAAAAATTTAAAAAAGCTTTATTCAAAATAAATTGGAGTTTGTACCAGTTGCCACTACACAGGACAAAAACCAAAGTCTTACTATTTCCCCCTCAGCACTGCATGCTCAAACTGGGTTTTGCATTCACGAAACTCCTCTTTAGCTTATATCCATTCAAGACGTGTGTACCCATTCTTAATTGTTCTCAAGACTTTAACATCAATTGATAGAATGTGTCCCTCCATACGAGTCTTCCAATACTTATAGTTGTCATTTTGTAAGCAATGGTGGCCTCGCATTCGACACTCCTTCAAGTTGATCTGACTGGTTTCCTTGAGACATTTTGGTTAGTACACGGATCCAGTTCCATGTCTAAGTATGAGAAACGAAGACTTTTTTACTCCCTTCAGAAGGTCAATTTGAAATAATCGAATCTATCATGAGAAAATGAGACAATCCGTATAGTTGAGAGGGCTCGCCTTGGGGCAACTTCAAGCTCCTAGAGTCTGAACTGGATCTTGTATCTATAAGGCTCGTGATTTCTGCATGGGGAGCATTTGTCCCATTATGCTTAGTATCCAACTTGGGCCTAAAGGAAAGACATACCCTCTTTTAGTTTGGCTTGGTTGGGGGTAGGCCACTATGGCTTGGCTTGGACGAGTCCTTGTCGATCTTTTTCTTCTGTTTTTGGGCCTCCTCCTAGGCTTCTTTTCTTTGACTTGTAAAGATGGGAACTGAGTTAGGCTAAGGGCCACAGATATAGATGGGGTTCATTGAGTAAGTCAAGATTCAGATGATCAACGATTGCCACCGCAAACCTCGATCCCGAGGGAAATGCTTGTAAATTTCCTTTATTGCACTTTCCAAAATTATGGGAAGAATTAACCATTACGTTATTTTGTATAGCCATTAAAGGAAATCGTCGAGATTTTTGAATGACAATCATCCACTCGCCATATTTTTCAGGATTCTTGTCAAGATTGGTGCGGAAAAGGTGCCACAGGTGTCCTTACCGGCGGCCACCGCCGATGAGTCCGCTTGAGGCCATATGGAGCAGAAACCGATGTGTATGGCCTATAAAACCACACGTGAAACACACGTTAAGATGCCCCTCGTACTCCACTCTTTGACATTGGTTTTCCAGCCTGAACCTAAAGAGAAGTGGTGTAATGATCCGAAAAATATGATGTATGTGTGACGATGTGTAGTACTTATTTATACTCGTGTTTGTGTGACAGGACGGTGGCGTCGAGTTACAAGTAGGGTTTCACCTAGGAAAACGTGAAGAACGGGTATCGAGTGAAAGAAATACGAGCACATGAGTACATGAAATGATTTTCGTGGATGATAGAAAAATAAAATACAATAATCAAATAATATGGGAATGTATTCGGGTCGTTATAAATTTCATTCGCGCGCGAAGGTGCAAGTCGTGATACATGTCGGGCGCAAAAATGCCTGAGAAATGACCAATAATTTGTGCAAAAGAGGATAAAGACAAGGGGGAGTCCCAAAGTGTATCAAAGAGTGGTGGAGGACGATGTGTTTAAAGGCCTGGATGTGCCTCGAGCTACGTAAACACCCAAGATTAAACCCACCCTCACTTCTCCCTCATTCTCTCTTTTCTTTTCTCTCTTCGTGAGAAAACAGGGCTGGAAGAGAGGGGTTTCGGTGGTTTCGACGTTGGTCGACGCCAAGGGATCGCGCCACGACGCAAACGGATGTGAGATATTGACTTCCTGTTTAGTTATCGTCATTTTAGCGGATATTTTATAGGTTTTCATTCGATTTCCGAATCGGTGATTAGTCGAGTTTTAGTTTTGATGGTGTTTTTTATGGATATCGAGGTCCCTAAAAGGTTGAGATAGGTTCGAACACGATGATGCATGTCGGGGTTGCAAAAAATCCCGTTATTCACATTTTGGAAATGACGTTGCGAGAGACGTTGTGGGGCCTAAACCCCACAGCGTCAGTCACGGCATCCAAACCAAAGAGGGTTGGGGTTCGACACTTTAGATGGTGCCGCCAGGATTTTAACCTACGGCATGACAATGTTCTCCATAACAAAATTTTGAAAATTTTCAAAAACTTTGGACTTTTCTCTAGTATCCAAATGGATCCGAATACAACCCTAATACTAAGGGAATTTGCCCAAAATAGTGGAAATGGATAATATTTGGAAAATGGAAAAAATTAATGCAAAATTACAATTAAAGGGAAATAAAACTCTAACATGACCAAATTGAATCCAAACTAATATCAGGTGCTTAGTGGACCAATGGCGAGCTTACGAGATCAGTTTGGCGACGTGTGAGAGCTGTGAGCACGAAGTTTGCGTAGTGACAGTGAATAAAACTAGTGGAAGTGTTTATATTATTTCATTTGTGCATTTAAATTGGATTGTTATATTTCTTGAGCAGTATTTCTTGGTGAAATATGATTTCTTAAATTCCATTTGTGGTATTTATTACTTGGTGGATTATTGGCTTTGTTTTTTTGGATTCCGAATGAGTGGTCCATTGCAAGTAAGTCAAAGTTACTATTTATCTGCAATATGAGCTCTTATCTGGACGATGTTGATATCTCTTAATTGAATGTACATTTTGGGCACTTATCCGAGTCTGTAGATATCTCATAGTCGCAAGGGTTAGGGCTAGTAGGCTAGGTCTCATCCTAAACCCGAGTCTATTGAGCTTGGTGTCGCGACTCAACGAAATTTTGGTCGAGACTACTTAAAATTTTCAATGTTTTCGTAGACACTCAATTATTGTTGATTTCTCAATGATTTACTATCATGCAGTATTGTATTATCTTTGTGGTATCTATGCATGATACTAGTTTAGTCGTTTATTTGACATTTGAAATTATATTAATACTTCACTTGGTTGTTACTGTTATCTCATGTACTCACTATTTTTTTATGACGATAGGTGCAGCCCCGTCATACTGTAGGGTTGACAAAGGAAAATGATCGAAATTCGACGATTGAAGTTAAGGGCTGATAGACAACCTCCTCTTGCCTACAGTATACGTTCTTTGTATTATATGTATATATTTTTGATATACTGGAATATGGGTTTGTGAGATATTTTTGACATGTATACCGTATTTGATTCTCCTCTGACTTGTTATACTTTTAGAGATATACGTATGTAAAATTTTCACACTCTAGGTTGTTCTGACTAATGTCTTAAAGTTGTTTTGAGTTAGTCTAAGATTTTAATGCTTCCGCTATTACCTAATAACTCACTAACTTGAATAACTCACTTAATTACATTTAAAATGACTTTAATTAGTGATAAATGGTAAAAACTGGCTAAGCTTATATTGACTCTACAAGGTTGGCTCGAGGTCTACGTAAGTTTAAACTGACAGTGCCCAATTTTGGATTGTAAATTGAGGCTGTTACAAGTGGTTTGGCTAAATCTACCTCAACGACAACTCATGCAAAATGACCTTGTTGTGCTGATTGTGAAGGAATATCCACTTTGATGACCTTATCAACCTGATCTCTTAGCCACATTAAGATTTCTTCATGGAAGAAATGGGAGGGAAGGTTAGAAACCTCATCCAAGTTGCAACCTTAGTTATCATCGTAACTGGATGAAAGTCCCTAAACCGATGAGCAATGCCCCATGATGAACAGAGCCTTGAGAAAATCAACCTTCTGCCCCTCGCATTAGAAAGTTGAAGGAAAAAATTGCAGTCCACATCAATAACCCTAAACTCGCAAGTAGTATACCAAAGCTCCTTAATCCTCAAGCAGATGGCCTTTATATCATATCAATCTACTTACCAGCTTCACAATAACTGAATAGTACCATAGTTTCTCCTTCCTCCAGAGTAATATCCCATTGAATCCATAGAGCCAATATTCTCCTACCTGTTTACTAACGCTTCTCTATAAAGCGATGGTTGTTTCTAAGTCTGAAGCTATTGTTACTGGGAACGAAACACACCCATTGTCCTTTATCCATCTCTAAGTCATCTTGTTCAACTCCCTCCCCAAACTCATCACCATCTCCAATTCCATCTTCATCCCCGGGGAGAGAAAAACCTCTAAACTTTACCTTCATCGTCACGTCCCCTCCGCCGCAGCCATGAGGAAATCTCCCTCCTCCGCCACAACCACCAGCATATCCTCTTTTTTTTAAGTTTTTAATTTATTGAACTGTAGTGCTCTTTCACCACCGTGGCCTGGTTGTAATTGTCAATTGTTCACAAATATACGTGGTGCTTATTATTTTTTTCCGGTCAAGCTTTAATAAAACAAATAAAAAATATATAATTTTCTTTTTTGCTGTCAAGACAAGATAAAATATATAAATTCCTCGTGAAGCCTTTAGCTAAATATTGTTCCTACAACCATACGAATCATCCAAAACAATTTTACTAAAAACGATAGTAAGACGAATAGAACAATGAGACAATTTCTTTTGGGCACATAAGATTGCATTACAATTTTCAACCCTAATTCGGTTGGAACATGAGATCATCACTTGACCAAACAACCAAAGGTATAACGTAGAAGTGTGACTAGATTTTAAACAATTTTGAAAGAACAAGCTTGTGGTTTGCTTAAAACATAATTGCTAAATTGAACGTGCTCCACAAATTCCAAAACCTTTCACGCAGATAATTCGTTGCAAAAGAGTAAGTCACTTTTTGAACAAATATAACACATGAGAATTAACTATACCTCTTCTTTTTGAAGCCAAACTTTTACCTCTTTCAAAAAGATATTATATCAACAAATCAAAGCCTCTCAAGTGAGATGGTAAATACATCACTTGTCAAAAAGGTAAAAACTTAGAGATCGTGGTTCGATTCCCAAACAACAAATCACAACCAAAGCATCTCTAGTGAGATGACAGAGGCATCACTTGCCAAAAAGCACAAAAGGCAAAGTTTGGGGAGATCAAAGTTCGACTCCAGCTCAAGTCAAATAAATAAATAAGAACAACAACAAATCACAACAGTTCAAACTACCAACTTCCACAAAACAAAAAACTTTCTGCTACTATTAGCATCGACTCACCTGAGTCATATTCCCATCAAAAAACACACTTCAATATATATTATAAATTAACGAAAGGCAAAGAAAATGAGCACAATAAATTCTTTTCTTACAAAAAAATTGAAAGCCTTTTCCAACAAATAACTAAATTGTCTAATATAAATCCCAATTACTGAAACAAGCTGCAATAGCATATAACCTTTCACATTTATGTGAACAGAATGCACCATCCAAAAGGGAAAAAACTCAAATTTACTTGACAGTGACACCAATGAAAACAGAGGCATGAATGAAAGGAACATGATATCTTACCTTCTCTTCATCAGGAGACTATCAACCTGCAAAAAATACCATGGATTTCCAGTAATAACCAACACGCAAGACTAAACACCAGGCAACAAAGATTTGACCAGACCAATCCACAGCATGTGCAAAAGCTTTTCTTCCAGAATCCAAAAGAAAAAAAAGAAAAGAAAAGAAGGCAAGGATGTAAGAAAAGCCGAATACTTGTTTTACAGTTGTTCAGAAAAGAATGCAAGCAAAACCTTTCTACATGCTAACGAAACATGCGTAAAAATGTCAAAGAAAACACACCACCTCTAGACTGAAAGGTAACTAAATGCACCAAGATGAACAATGAGACTACATGCATACAGAATTTATTACAGCAAAACATTTCACCAGACAACAATCAAGACATTTAAAAATGTTGTATAGTTAAGCACCTGTTCGATGCATAATTAATAAGCATAATAATTTCTTATTAAAAAAAAAGCATAAAAACTATTTGACGTCGGACGGTATATTTTGCTCGTGACCTATCAATCATAAAGTACATACTTGTATTGCACCAATACAAATGTCGTAAGCTTAAACCCAGTGAAATAAAAAGAAAAACAGATTCATGATGTCGACGGCACAGTTTCTGAAAGTAGTTTAATACTTTCAAGCTCAATGTGTAGTATACCATATATGTGACATAACCGCCTAATAATCAATTCAAAGTCCAAGTCACAAGGTTACATCAAAAAAAAAAAAAAACGGCATCATCAAATAACCAAGGCGAAAGAGGAACTGATCAATCATTTCAAGTGTGACCTTTCAACTTTAATCCCACCTTCAAATCACCTTTACTATTTGACACATTTCACAATGTGATTTTACTGTTGTAAAAGGTTTACCTGATGCAACCAATATATCAATATGGCATGCATGTGGTCATTGTGGTGGCATATCCCATCCATCTAAAATTGATGAAGTCCCATCTCTCTGTCTGTCCAATTAAGTGTGTGGACGTGTGTGAACAGGGGAGAAAGACCAAAGCCCTAGGAGGGCAAGCCATAACAGAACCAAAAATCTAAAGAACTTACCGGATTGCAAAGTAGAAAGCCAGAAAATATCACAAGCAGATTCATGTTAATCCTGGGACATGGATGATGTGATCTTCATCACATTAAAATGGCAAAAACATCACTTTAACACTGAACAGCCCCATCAACCTCCAAAACAGCACACCAACTTAATCAACTGGACTTGTAAAAATTCAGGCACAGACTCAACTTACCTTCAAGTCAACCTGTGATGCCGTGTTGATAATGCCACAACCTTCGTGTCAAAATTCCAGAAAACCTGAACATGAACCAAAATGGAAGGACAACTACCTTTTAGACATTAGTTTCTACAACTTTATATACTTAAAAGCCCGCCATATTTACAAGGAATGGTTGATAATTATTTTTTTTTTTTAAACCCAATGTGTCAAAAACTATCTAAAACTTATGCAGCATGTAAATTTAAGATGGTTAAAAAAAGAGTGAGCATGCAAAGAAAAGACGTTAGTTTCATCCTCTTCATTGGCCCCAATAAGCATGGATGCAAAATCAATGGGAAGAGGACAGAGAGGCCAAAAACAAAATAAAGAAGGAAAACAAAGCTAAATGTGCTGACAAAAGAACAGGAAGTTATAAAGTTATCAAGAACACATTTGATTCGTAATTAGATAAAATCCTGATTGCAGTATCTCAACCACAACAGTCTAGCAAACCACCTAAAGGCTTCAAGTTCTACAGACTAGTAGATAGTCATAAAGTTCCATATCCATAAACAAAATAAAAATCACAGTACAACATAGGAATTCTTGGAAAAGAGCAAAGAGGGTAACAGTCCTGGCCACCGGTAAAAGTACTACTATGGAAGGTAAACATAAACTCAGCAATACGTAGAGGCTTGGTAAGTGTGGTATCAAGGCTGTGAGGACTGAATCGAAAATAAACATCGCCATATAGAGTTGGTCCCCTAACAAAGCTTCATATATAGGCATTAAGTTTCTCAAACACTTTCATCTGGTCTTCAGGTCTGGTCTAGGCTGGAGGCTTCATCATAAGAGATAGTAGGCTGACATCGGGAAGGCTGGCTCTGGCTTCATGGATCACAGCTGTTTTTATAGGATTGTGCGGCAAAACAGGTACAACAAAGCATTAGAAACCAAATTAATGACTGCCTAGCTTAAGATAGAAAACTGTGATGTTTCTAGCAAAGGTGAATAAGATTTAACCTCAAGGAGGAAACACGCGACAGGAAATGTGTTACCTTACCCATTAATCATTAAGGCTTCTAGTAACCATGATGTTTCCCATGTGATACAGGGCTTAGACCAGAATACCTAGTAATAACAGCCCAAAGTCAAGACTCGGAAAAAAGCATGAAGGTAAATTAACTATGAAAAACAACTAGACCGAAGAAGGCCATAGAACTTAAAGAGTTTCGAAGTTAATGAGAAGAAACGAGAGCATAAACACAGAATTATACAAGATGTTTATTACCCCCCATTACTAGAACGACCAGAAGAGTAGCCGCCTCCATATCCACCATAACGTCCACCAACATTCTGTAAAGATGATAAACAAATGACAGATAAGGATTACACTTGCAGGGTAGAGAAGACACAATGATAATGGTCATAGTTAAAATCAAAAAGATTTGAGATAATAAGGATGGGAAAACAGTCCAAAAAGTATGCTGCATGACCAAGTACCCAAAAAAACAGGTAGTTACAGAAATGAAAAGGGTAAAAGGTTGCTAAAGCAGCACAATGAAACACATCACAAACCAACCGGCGATAACATTACCTGTGAACTACCATAACTCCCATAGCCATCGACGGGAGCCAAATCAACAGGACTGCCATATCCACCTGAATAGGAAGAGTAGCTACGGCCATGCGATTTACTGTCTCTAGCTCCATATTTTGATCCATCAGATACATCAGGTGCAACCGGGAAGTAGGAAATAGCAGAAGGAAAAGCAGACAATGCACCCTCCCTATCGAAAAAATTGGCTTTCAACCGTGTTGTTATGGTTACAAGAGCATTCCGAGTAACTTCAATGTCACCACTGATCTGATTACATAAGCATAACATGTAAGCATGCAATCAGAAACACAAAATGCATCTCTCGTACTGATGGTACAAGTTATAAGACTTTGAAATGAAGTCACCAGTTACCTGAACCATCTCATCATCTTCAGAAGCAACCTTCGGTAGATTTTCCTTTGACAGAATGCGAATGTTAGCTTTAGTGTTTCTCCTCATCTCAGTGATAATGGAACCACCTTTACCTATAAGGCAGCCAATGCGTGATGAAGGAACAAGTAACCGAGTAGTGTATGAAAGTTCTCCAGATTCCTTCTCAGTTTTCTCACTACATCTTGGTTGTAGACGTAGTGCTGCATCAATTGTCGGTGAGACGGGATCTTCAAAGTACTGGCCAAGAAACAGGTCAGAAACAGATTTATGAGCAAAAATTTGTTAGCTCGAAAAACATCCAAAGATAAATCATACCTCTTTAGCAGAAATGGATATGATGCAATCATCTTCTTCTGCAGCCGAGCTATCAACTTTAATATATGCACCCGATTCCTGTCTGATTTGCTTGATAATGGCGCCACCCTTACCAATCACACCTCCAATGTTTCCAGTTGGACAAACCAAGCGAAGAGAGAAATCCTTTGCAGAAGCTTCATCCCTCTGTACAGGGTGTGAAGAAGAATCACCTCTATATCCACCATAACCACCCATCAGAGGAGCAAAACCCATGATTGGGCCACTAGCATTTTGACCCATAAACGAACCACTTGATTGATGCAAGTTGGGAAGTCCAGAGAAAAGCAAATGCTGTGATCGAGATGGATTATCACGAAGGCGGCAGGATATCTGATAGAGAGCCTTCTTTGCAACTGAGGTATCCCCGGTTATCTGATACCCAAAGCATGTCAGCTTTGAAGTTATTATTTATAGTTAATGCAATTCAATAAACCATATTTCTAAACAAAAATCTAAAAATACAGCCCATATATGACTCAAAATTTATCTCTGGGAGTCTCTGGACCACAATTATAAAATTAAAAATGCTTGAGTTAATAGAATTTGATGTTAAAATCTACTCATTTAATATTAGACTCGAAAGCAGCAAAGCATAGAGGCATAGATCCCATTCAAAAAAAACTGATAAACCAGCATGTGGGAACATCAAAGGTACTCACACAAATACAACTACTGAGCAAACTAAGGGGACAAAAAGAATACTAGTTGTTTTACCTGAAGAAGTTCATCAGTGCTCAAAGCACAAGGAGGCAAGTGTTCATTCTTAAGAATACGAATCTGAGCGCCAGTGTCGCTGCGCATATTTTGAATTATTATTCCACCCTTCCCAATAACGCAACCAATCTGATCCGATGCTACAAGTAGACGGATAGTAACTTGTGGAAGACCCTCAGGATCATCATCTTCAGGCACCTCTTCAGCAATTATCCTGTCATGTACCCTAAAAAGCCCATCTTGTGCCGGGCAAATGAGATCTCCAGCACTTTCGTATTCGACAGTCTCCCGGTTTGAGCTAAAAATGGTGACGACACGCTCATCACATCCAGGTACAGAGTCACCAATTCTAATCTTAGACTGACTTTCCGCCCTCAATTGCTTGGCAATCTCACCTCCCCTACCAATGATACTCCCTATCTTTCTACCCGGACACAAGTACCTATACACGGTATCATCAGGCCCTGGAGCATACTGCTCTCTATCGTCACCAGGGTTCCTTCTCTTACTTCCCTCATTTTCACCGTAGTCGGAGTTGGATCGCTTGCCAAAGTTATTTCTTTGGCCCGCCATTCTCAAGACTATGAATCAATTTCTGCATCATATATCCAATAAGGAAAAGGAAGGCGATATATCCAATCAACGACCAACCATGCAATCAAGAAATCATGAAATTTGGGTATTACAAGAAAGAAAGAAAGAACGCAAATAAACAACTACAAACGTGTATATAATGCTACACGAATACGGCCGCGGTCGACATAAACAAAATTGCATCCATTATCCATATATGTTGAAAAGCAGCAATCAAGCATACAATTTGAGCTCATCAAAGTATACAATTTGAGCTCGCTGAATCAAAGAAAACCCAAAGAACGCAATTCAATAATGAAAACAGAAATCAAATATTGCAAACAAATCGCGCGTTGTCGCGAAAGAGTCCTAAAGTTTCAAAGCAGACACATACATCATTGCTGCAACTAAGCATTTCGAAACAATTGCAATCACGTCATCGTTGGTTCATCGACCGAAAAAACCCTAATTCCTCACAAAACTATGAAATTGAAGCAAGAATGTCACGGATTCGATCATCCGGGCCAGTGAACAAGTCAGCAAGATCAGAACACACGGAGTACTCAGTACAGAAACCAAACCCTAGATCGGAAACAAGAACAAATTGAAGAAAAAGAAGGTGAGAGAGAAGAGATTCGTACAGAAACGAAGAAGGCGATTGATGGATTGATGAATCGAAACTCTTCTGATCCTCACGAGGAAAGCAGGCTGGCTGGCCGAAATATCTTTGCTCGGTCTTCGTTTTTTAGGGTTATAAGTAGTGTGTGGAATTACTGTAAGGTCCCTGGGCTTTAACCAAAATTATCATCCGACCACGTAGCGGTCGTGTTCTGACGATCCACGTAGACAGCATCCTGTATTTGGTTTTTTGGGTTGGGGTGGATTTTTATTTTTTAAGAAATACTGTATTTAATTTACCAAAAAACTAAAAATACAAATATTTTTTTAAAAATCAAAAAATTCAAACGCAATACAAATTAGGACAACTAAAAAAATCACAAATACATTGTGATTGTAGAAATGTGGAGTTTTAAGTGGATGTGTAGAATAGAAGGATGAATATAGGTATTTATAGATAATTAAATGAGATTTAAAAAAATAAAAAATCAACCGTTAAAAACAGCTATAAGTGAAGAAAAAGTAAAAAATGTTTTTACTGTATAGCTTTCAAAAGAACGTTTTAAAAATGTTTGGAATCAAATTTTTTTGTTTTTTTAAAAGCTTATGAACGATCGCTAAGCTGGCTCTTCCGCTCTTGGGAGTGCAGAGAAAAGGTGTGGAGTGATGTGGCTTCCACTCCATGGTTTTAGGGCACCATTGTGGGTGCTCTTAATTATACTCTTATTTAAAAACACCCGTTACACCCTTTTAAAAACTCAATGTTCTTTTTGCCATTCAAAAATGAGGGAAAAAATTTTTTGCCCTCACCTCTCACACTCGAGTGTGTACCCCATTGTCATTAATCTTATTTACTCCCTTCAATTACAATTCACCACAAAGTGTTCCAATTTTGTTGCGTTGGTTCATAATATGTGCAATGAACATTGTAAGAAATCATGAACCTTATGACTTTAAATTGATGTTTATCGTTGTTTCCTAAATAAGAAAATGTGTGTTGAACGTTGAAAGTCACAAACTCATGACCTTACACCTTTTTAAAAAGATATGTCCTACTACTTTTTAGGTGAAAAAAAGGTTTTAGCAACTTTTTTGTTTTGTATGACCTCAGTGATGTAGCAATTTTTTAGGTTTTTTTGTGTTTAATAGCTTTGATAATTTTCTTTGAGAAAAAAAAGTTTTTCTAAGAGAATTTTCTAAAAGAAATTGTTTCAGGAGAATCTTCTTTGAGGCGTTTCATTGCAACTGTGAAATTTTTCTTTCAATATTTGTAGGTATCGTCTATTACTCTTTTTTGCAAGCAATTGTAAGAGCATCTCTAATGAAATTATGGATTGGGTGAAAATGGATTCACTTAGGATACAATCCACATCCGACCTAAGCAATTGTTAATGTCTAGCCGATGTGGCAGAAATCTAAATAGAGGGTGTCTACCCAATGTCTACTTCTATACATTATGATAAACATCCTTTCCATGTCAACATCATCACTTTTAATTGGAGAAAAAAAAAAAAAAGACATAATAGCCCTCAAAGAAAAAAGAAAAAAATAAAATAAAGGACATTATCCACATGAAAATAAAAGAAAAGTTATTATCCATGGTGATCATTTTAGAATTTGAATGTCCATTTAATATCACACAGGATAGACATCCTCCCCACATCATAATTTGATACCAATTTTGCTCTAAATCTACATTACCATTGGAGATGCTCTAATGTCGTGAGTGCTGTAATTTGAAGATCAAGATCCATTTTGATTAAAACAATCAATTTCTGTTGGAGAATTTTCCTAGTTTGAATGACGACACAATCACAATAAAAAAACACGATTGAATTGACTACATACTGATGCAGGATTCTTATATTTGGAGAGCTGCAAAGAAGCACTCTTAATGCTCATTGGTCATTCATGACAGTTGTTCTAGTTTTAAGTTTTTACTTGTTATTGCGGACAAAATAAGGGTCCCATTGAGCTCTCATAGATGAAGACGAAACGGAAGAACCGCAAAGTAGAATCCCTAAAACCCATTATTGTTTCTAAAAATAAAAAAGAAATTGAAGTTGAAGAAGAAATCATCAACGATTTCATTTTCCAATCACCAAATCCCTAAATCCACAGTAGACACAATTGAATGGCGCAGGAATGCCCATAAATATTGTACGCCGCAGAGGCATCCCTTTGGCGTCATCATACACAATGTTCGGTAGAGTCAACCCTTCATTGAGAGAAATCGCTCTCTGCTCTAATCACCCCCTAAGATTGAGAATTCGCTCCACTTCAATTTCAAGACCTCAGTGTACATTGTGAAGACAACGGTTATCGTGGTGACACGACAAAAAAAAAAAAAAAAAAAAAAAAAAAAAAAAAAAAAAAAAAACAACAACAACAACAAGTGTCTTTCTATAATTCTATCACTCTCGTGGGATGCTAGAAGATAAGACAAAAACTTGATATTTTTTTTCAAGTTAAAAAGATGAAAAAGTAAACAAGAAAAAAAAAACGAGTGTCTTTCTATAATTCTATCACACTCTTGGTGCAAAATGGTAGATGATCTTTGAAATGGAATGATAATTGTAAAAATTTTACAGAGAAAAGAAGAAAACTGAAAATTCTTATTTTCAGTAACACGCACTGTACAAGAAGAAGACTTGCTTATATGAGCAAGTGGGTAGTTATTAATGGTTACAATTTAGATCTCCTATTTCTATGCATAACCAAGCAACATGCTAAATTGTAAAATAATTTAAATTTGAATTAGTAACTAATCTTAATGCCCCCAACTAGGGGCGGACCCAGGATTTTTCATAGCCCTGGGCTATAATTAAATTGTCCATTTTTTGTACTTTTATACCACATTAATATACATATGTTAAATTTTTTTAGTAGGTTACAAACATTAAATTAACATTATTTATCCCATAAATTAAGCCACAAAATATTAAATAAATAAAAAAACATACTAAAACAAGAACAATCATTATGAATCAAATCAGAACTATAAAATTATTAGCTAATGAGTTCAATTGAAGTACCTTAAATTTTTAAGTGTGCAAAAATTGATGCCAACTTGTTACAACTAGCCACAATATAGCACTGCAAACAAAAACAATAGAAAATTAAATATAAAATTATATAAAGAATAAAAAATAATATAAATAGTAAATGATATATGTATCAAGATGTGAAGAAACGAACCTATTTAAGTTGCACCCTCTCTTCTTTAATGAACAAAATTCATCAATTACTGCATCTACATTGATATTTTCAGCAAATTCTCGTTCAATATAAATGACCAAAGCATTTGCCAGGAAATCTTCATCCATTCTACTTCGTAAATCAGTCTTAATACGCTTCATAGCTGAGAAAACTCGCTCTGCTGATGATGTAGATACGGGAAGAGTCAAAACAAGACGAATTAGTCTATCAACCAAGTTGTAGTGATGCGATTTATTTGTCCGTATTAACGTCTCCAACAATTCAGAAATTGATGACAAATTTTGAAAATACTCATGGTGAAGTACTTCAACCTTATAATGCTCCAATTGACATCTTAAATAATGCACTTCTTGGTTACTAAAATCAGCAGGATAGAACTTATTTGCAAGAGTACATATTTGATTGACATCAAATGATCTGAATTTGTCATTTGGAAGTAAAGCATGACTCAGCTTAAGAATTTCTAATGCATCATCATTAAATCTAGAATTCAACTCTTCCAACTGATAATTAATTGCGGAATTGAACAAATCAAAGTGATAGTGATGTCCAACTGTGACGAGACTTTTTTGCTAACAAGAACGACCAGTGCCCTCATTGTAACAAGCATTTATATCAGGTATTTCAATTCAAAATGTGATCAAAGCTTTCATTTCGTAAACTTAGAAGAAGTTTTTTCGTCGCAACAATTGAATCTAATGCATTCAAAATGTACAAAGATTTTTCTTGCAAGTTTCGACAAAGCATATCAGTAATTCCCATGATTCTATGCATCACATGCAACATGAATACGAAATCAAAAGATTTCATAATAATTAAAACACCTTTTGCTTCACCACAAATATCATCTGTAGATCCATCACGAGTCATTTTTTCAAGCACTTGCATAGTTGCCCAATACATATCAATCACACTACAAATAGAATCAAAATGAGAGCTCCACCGTGTTTCTCCTGCTCTTTGTAAGTTTCCAATCTGATTAGCTCCTTTCCCAGTTTCACGTTCACCGCTAGCCACCATGCGTGCAATATCCATGGCTTGAAAAGCTTGTAACTCGGTAAGACGTTTTGGAGAAGAACTGACGCGTGTCGAGCGCGTCAAAATAAATATATATCCCGATGAGATTACCAATAACCACAAGAACTGCAGTAGTGCAAGCACGGGGTCGAACCACGAAGACCAAGTTTTCAACTTAGGGTACTAAACTAAAACTAACCTAAAGTGTTCACAGAAAACATCTCTAATATTACTAAAAACAATAACTAAAATATAACGTAAATAAAACTAAACTGACTTGGAATGTTTATAAAAGTAATTTCTAATTTACTAAAAATAATAATTAAAATATAACATAAATAAATTAATCAAAATGGAAAAGAACAATCCAAACCATCAGTTTCACAAATCTCTTCAATTTGGCATAATTTTACATATGGTCATCAATCTAATTAAAGCATGCAAATCACAGTAATTTAAAGTAGCTATAGACCTGGTAATGTACGCGGGTCTTCGCGCTTCCTGATGTCGATAGCCAAGGTACGACCGTTGACTACTTCCTTGACCAATTACGCGACCTGATCGCTAGTGCTCCAGATTTAACGCATTGGTCGCATTACTTCGATTAGTGAAGGTACTACACTTAGACAACCGAATCGCTAGTGCTCCCGATTTAGCCTAGATTCCTAAGGTATTTGACCGGTCTCAAAAGGGTCTAATCAATTGGTATGGTCAATTGCCACTAGTGTGGTCTTGTCGCACAAGCACGGGTGCTTACGACTCACTGGCATATGAATTGAAGTTTAAACTAGTGTTTAACTTCAATTGTTCAAATAATACCAAAGAAAATAAAATACTATAAAAAAACAAATTAAATAAATAATAAAATAGATCTCACATATGTTTTATGCCAAAAAGAGTGATTTGATCCACTTCCGATTAGACTGATGAGTTTAGCCGGCCATCGATGTCATAAACTCCATTAAAATCTAAAAACAAAGTAAAGAAAAAGAAGAGAGAAATACTAGAAAAAAACTGAGAAAAGAAGAAAACCCCCCTTCCTTTTCTAAGTCCTAAAATATATTTATATCCCAAATTTTTGTCTCTGGAGGTGAGAAAAACTAATTTTCATAATTTTTGGGAGTTTTTGGCTTCCAGGACACTTGGCAGGCTGTGATTGGTGGAGAAATTGGAGTCGCTGACGTGTCAATAGCGGATTGGAGGAGCTGATGCGCGTGGCTGACGTGGCGGCGTTTGATTGGACAAGAAACAAATAGGTGACGTGTTGTTGGCTGACGTGTCGACACGTGGCGGAGTCTGGTTCGCTGGAGTTGCTGACTGTGCACACGGTGGACGAATGAGAGGCTGCCACGTGGCGATGACGTGGCGTGGGTGAAATCGCGCGTCTCGTACGAAAATCTGGGAGTGCGGTTGAGCACGCATCCCGAGGACGATCAACAGTGTAGGTGAAACGATGAACAGTGAGAGCGACGTGGCACAACACGGTTGGCTGCGATGGGCGACGTGGCGCGCGCGGATTGGTTGAGCGAAGTGTAATGAGGTGGCTGGCCAAATGAAAACGCGACACGTGGAGGCTCCGACACAGCTGGACGAACCGGGACACGCCACGTGGCACTGTGAAATTCCAATTATCCAACTTTTGCGTATACTCTAAAACTAACCTTCAGGTGTCCGATTTCTTCAAGTAAATACTCTATTTTGAGTATTTTTCTGCCTTGGATCCAACCGTGCACCCCAAAAGTCCTGAAAATGACAAATAGAGATAATTAGGCCTATAATTTGGAGAATCAACACTAAAATATATAAATAAACTATATATAATATGCATAAATAATAACTTATCAAATACCCCCAAACTTAGGACTTTGAACGTCCCGAGCAAAGGTGTAAATGACAAACAAACTAGAATCTTAATATAACTATGCACTGACTCAACTAAACTATACCCGATTCAAAAGTTCATGGAGTTCCTTTGGTTTACATAGTTGCCAAGTTAACAAGCCACTCAGGAAATTTTGGAGTTATGATATGTCAAGAACCGTAACCCAAGCACAACTAAGATCACACTTTCAAGATAAAGATGCAGTCAAGACAAAGGCCATCAACTACTCATGGGTTTTCTTAGTCTATACATTAAAGCACGCAAGTTTAAAATCCCACTAAATTTAATGAAAGCACTCGAGCTAAATCTTTTTTATTTGAGGAGTTTTCATAAACTTCCGCCTTTATTTTTATTTTTTATTTTTCATATATTCTCTATTCCTTTCTCCTTTTTTTTTGTAACACGGTCCCTGCTCCATTTCCTATGGACCGATTTTCCCACTTTTTCCCACCACAAGTTTCCCTGCTCCATTTCCTATGGAAACTTGTGGGACTCTCAATATTAAGAAAACCCTTTTAGCCCTTCTCACTTTTACTATAATCAAGCAAATTCCCCAATGTGGGTTAAAGTATTATCACTTGCACAATTTTGACCGTCTACCCATTTTGGTATCTAGCACAAACTCAACCAACATACTGTCTCTAATCATGAATTCCTAAGAATGCTGGGTTACAACTTGATTGAGTGTTTCTCCTAATTTTTCCTAAGTTTCAAGTCAACAGGCAACCATAAAAATACTCATCCATAACCAAAGGCATGAAACAAAATCTCGGGCGACTCTAGACCATATAGACTACACTGAAAACATGCATGAACTTGTATCAACTCCTAATGGAATGAGAAAGTGTGATATGGAGTGAAAAGAAATGGAAGAAATGAATGAGCAATATATATCAAACACCACTAATACCATCCTACAACCGCATGTAACCACATATATATAAAAAAATTTAAACGATCTCATCTGCAGTCTTTCGCATAGAACACCATCCAACTCAATCCACAAGTCCTAAAGTACCCCCAAACTTATTTCGAACCTTGTCCTTAAGGTTCAAAATAGGTTACGAGGCATAAATGAACACACAAGATGGTAAAAAGAACATGATAGATATAAAAGGAAATGATACAAAATCATGCATAAGACTGACACTAAACCTAAATCTACAAACGAAAAGAAGATGGGTAACCTTACCAGATCTCAATGTAACTAACCATATGTACAGACATGTGAGGAGCCATCAGAGCAATACCAGGCTCTCAAAATCCAGTGTGCAAGGTAGAGGTCGCAACACCTGTAAAAAGTCACAAGGAGATAATAGTAAGAATACCACAGAAAAGACTAAAAGAAAATCAAAGGGATAGAAGCTTGGGGTGCCTCCCAAGAGCGCCTTTTTTTAACGTCGTTGGCTCGACTCAGTCTAACTCTCTCTTAGTCAAGGTACTTTACAATTGCTAGAGTCTCGCTCTCGATATCATGCTATGGAAAGTTCTCATAGAATGGCTTCAGTCGATGTCCATTCGCCTTGAAAACTTTCCCTATATCCTGGCTCCTGATCTCAACTGCACCATGTCCAAACACATTAGTAACAACAAAAGGTCCGAGCCATCGTGACCTCAACTTCCCTGGATGGAGAGTTAATTTAGAATTATAAAGCAAGACCTTTTGACCAACTACGAAAGTCTTACGAGATAAGTTGCGATCGTGGAACGCCTTGGTTTTATCCTTATAAATTCGAGCGGACTCGTAGGCATCGTTCCGGATTTCCTCCAATTCTTGGAGGTCCAACTTTCTCTTTCTAAATTTGCGTCGAGTTCCATGTTGAGCTGTTTGATAGCCCATAGAGATTTATGCTCTAACTCGACCGGCAAGTGGCACGATTTGCCAAAAACTAAGCGATATGGAGACATTCCGATTGGCGTTTTAAATGCCGTTCGATAAGCCCATACTGCGTCATCAAGGCGCATGCTCCAATCCTTCCGTGACGGGTTGACGGTCTTCTCCAAAATGGCTTTAATCTCCCTATTTGACACCTCCGCTTGGTCATTGGTCTGAGGATGATAGGTCGTAGACGTACGGTGTGTAACATTATACTTACGCAGGAGATTTTCAACCATGCGGTTGCAGAAATGGATACCTCGATCACTGATCAAAGCCCGTGGAGCGCCAAAAGTTAAAAAAATTCGTGATTTCAAGAAATCGCATACAACTAACAAATCATTGGTGCGAGTGGCTTTGACTTCCACCCATTTGGACACGTAGTCCACCGCCAGTAAGATATAAAGAAAACCATGTGACGGTGGAAATGGCCCCATGAAGTCGATCCCCCAAACATCGAAAATCTCACAGAATAGGATCGAGGTCAGTGGCATTTGATTCCTGTGACTCAGGGTACCGGTCGACTGACACCTAGCGCAGGTCTTGGAGTATATGTATGAATCGTGAAAAATGGTGGGCCAGTAGAGCCCACTCTCCAAGACCTTCATAGCAGTCCTACGTGGACCGAAATGGCCGCCGCAGGCGTATGAATGACAGAATGCCAATATAAATTGCGTCTCCGTCTGGGAAACACATCGACGAATAACCTGGTCTGAGCAAAACCTCCACAAATATGGGTCATCCCATACATAGTATTTGGAATCACACCGAATTTTATCCTTTTGGGCTCGCGTAAGATGAGGTGGAAACTCTCGTGTTACAAGGTAGTTTACCAGATCTGCAAACCAAGGGAGTTCCTCAGCAATTGCTAAGAGATGTTCATCAGGAAAATCATCTCGTAGCGGGACAGGTGCTTCACCATTCTCGATACGACTGAGATGGTCAGCAACAAGATTTTCGATACCACTTTTATCTTTAATCTCGATGTCAAACTCTTGTAACAAGAGTATCCATCGAATGAGACGAGGTTTAGCTTCCTTTTTGGTCATAAGGTGTTTTAAGGCAGCATGATCAGAATAGACGACCACCTTAGTTCTTAAGAGATAAGGCCGAAATTTCTCCAAGGCGAAGATGACAACTAGAAGCTTCATCTCTGTAGTGGTGTAATTCAGTTGGGCAGGATCAAGAGTTCGGGAAGCGTAGTATATGACATGAGAAGTGCGCTCGACTCGTTGCCCAAGCATAGCACCCACAGCGTGGTTGTTGGCATCACACATAATCTCAAAAGGTAGCTCCCAGTTGGGAGCTCGAATCACTGGAGTAGAGATGAGAGAGTCTTTGAGCGCATCGAATGCACTCTTACATGCCTTATCAAGATCGAAAGGCACGTCCTTCTGAAGAAGGCGATAGAGGGGTTGTGCAATTGTGGAGAAATCCTTAATGAATCGCCGATAGAAACCGGCATGGCCAAGAAATTATCGGATTTCTCGCACAGTCGTAGGGTAAGGCAACTTTTGAATTACTTCAATTTTTGTCGGGTCTACCTCCACACCCCTAGCAGATACGATGTGACCTAAGATAAGACCCTGATCCACCATGAAGTGACATTTCTTGTAATTGAGGATCAAGTTCTTTTGGATACATCGGTGAAGAACCTTAGTTAAGTGACTAAGGCAAAGATCGAATGAATCACCATAAACGGTGAAGTCATCCATGAATACTTCGATGAAGTGCTCAACGAAGTCAGAGAAGATGCTCATCATACACCTCTGGAATGTAGCAGGTGCATTGCACAGCCCAAATGGCGTGCGTCGATAAGCATAAGTACCAAACGAACAAGTGAAGGTGGTCTTTTCTTGATCCTCAGGTGCTACGGGAATCTGGTGAACACCAGAATACCCATCCAAGCAGCAATAGTGAGACCTGCCTGCTAAACGCTCTAACATCTGATCGATGAAAGGCAATGGGAAGTGGTCTTTCCTAGTGGAAGCATTGAGCTTCCTATAATCAATGCAAACTCGCCATCCGTTTTGGATGCGAGTTGGGACTAACTCACCTTGTGAGTTTATGACCACTGTGATCCCCGTTTTCTTGGGAACCACCGAATGGGGCCCGAGCCACTTCTTGTCGTAGAGATCGGGTAGATCATCCCAGCATCAAGGAGCTTCAGAATCTCCTTTTTAACCACATCCATCATTGGTGGGTTCAGTCTCCATTGTGCTTCTCGTGAAGGTTTAGACCCTTCTTCCATATGTATCTGATGCATGCATGTGGAAGGGCTAAGACCTTTGATGTCAGCAATCGTCCACCCTAGGGCTTCTTTGAACTCTTGAAGCACATGAATCAACTTCTCTTCCTCTGGTAATGTGAGTTTGGTGGAGATGATCACTAGTAATGTATCATTCGCACCTAAAAACACATATTTGAGGTGGGTGGGCAATGGTTTGAGCTCCAGTGTGGGTGCTCGCACCATAGAGGGGAGAAGTGTAGAGTTCGAAGTAAGTAAGTCGAGATAAGCTAGAGTGGGAAAATAGAGTGGAGCAGAGTCCAACTCAGAGATCAGCTCCTCAATCTCAGTATCGAGGATGAAACATTGCTTTCGCAAGGAATTGGTGTCAAGATGATTCTCTAACACCACTTTCACATCATCACCTTTCACGAGAAAGGTATCTGGACAAGTGAGTCCACACTGTCCAAGGCAAGCACCATAGAAGAGGCATTGCAAGGATGGCGCATCGCATCATAGATGTTGAACTTAATAAGTTCACCATCAAACTCCATGGTTAGAGCACCACTGTGAACATCAATCTTGGTCTTAGCGGTCTTAAGGAAAGGCATGCCAAGCAAGACCGAGGAGAAATGGGGGCATGGCTGAGTCTTCATATCGATGATATAGAAGTCAACATGAAAGATGAGCTCACTAACCTTCACCAGGATGTCTTCCAAGACACCCACAGGACAAACGACAGATCGGTCTGCCAAATGTATGACAATCCCAGTATCCTTTAGGGGGCCAGCCTTCAATGTCTCATATATGAATAGTGGCATGACATAGATAGATGCGCCGAGGTTGCACATAGCTTTCTGGATTTCAACTTCACCAATTGTGCAAGGGACATTGAACATGCCCGGGTCCTCACACTTGGTGGGCAATTTTTTGCGTAGGATAGCGGAAACGTTCTCACCTACGGTGATTTTCTCGTTGCCTTTGAGACGACCTTTGTTGGTGCAAAGGTCCTTGAGTAGCTTAGCGTATTAGGGCATATGTGTTAAAGCATCAAGAAGTGGGATGTTTATCGCCACTTTCCTCAAGATTTCCAGAATTTCCTTCTCTTCTCCCGCCTTTTTAGATTGAATGAGGCGTTGAGGGAACAGGGGTAGAATCTTAAGAGAAGGTTGTGCTTCCTTATCCAAGTCTACCGTTTTAGTGTGAGACGGTTGAACCTCGAGTTCCTTCGATTTAGGGGCGGCCTCTTTAGGCTTAAGGTCTTTAGGGGCCTCCTCCAACTCTTTATCGCTACGAAGTGTGACAGCATTGACATTTGCATTTGGATTCGGGAACGTTTGAGAAGGCAACCTGCCTTTCTCATCCGTCCGCCTAACTTGTAGGGCCAATTGCCCTAATTGCACCTCGAGACTTTTAATGCTAGATGCATGACTTGTGATAGTTTCATTTTTGAGTTGGGTCAATTCTTTAGAGAATCTGTCTTGATTAGCAATGAGTGTCCTCATCATTTCTTGTAAAGACCCCGAATTTTGAGCGGGTTGGGGTTGTGGGGGGAGGAGTTGTCCCCTTGGAATATACTGTGAGAAGTTTTGATTTTGTGGCCCATAACTTAAATAGGGATTTTTAACGGCATGATTGTAAGTCTTATTGAAATTATTGCCGTATTGATTCCTTGGTGGTCCTTGGAATCTGCCACCTAAAGCATTTGCTTGCTCGTTCTCGAACAAGGTAGGACACGAGTCAGTAGAGTGGTCCTTGGCTGTACAGAAGCCGCAAGCTTTAACTTGAGCTTTTCCCGATGTGAGGAATCGCTCCATGAGATCAGTGAGTTTATCAAGATTGTTATTGGCAGAATTTGACCCTACTCCATCAGAAAGACTTCGTGAAGGTCCATCATCCTCGTCATCAATGTAATGACGTGACTGACTTGCTATAGAGTCGAACAGATTAAACATTTCCTCGGTGGTCTTACATCTGTAATCGCCTCCATAGGCATTGTCAATCATTCGTTTCTCCTGGGGTGTGAGTCACATATAGAAGAAACGAATAATGGAGAGGTTGCTTTGGCCATGTTGGGGGCATTGCACAAGTAAGCGCTTATAACGACCCCAATAATCGCCAAAAGATTCGCCCCGTTTCATTTTGATACTACATATCTCTCTAGTAAGTTGGGAAGCTCTAAATTCAGGGAAGAACTCTTTGAGGAATGCAGAAATCATATCGTTCCAATTTGTAATGGAACCAGGGGGAAGATAGAAGAGCCAGTCTTGAGCTTTATCCTTTAGGCAGAAAAGAAAAGTTGAGAGTTTGACTTCGTCTTCATCGATTTGAGGGGGAATATGGTCCTACATTTAGAATGGAAGTCCTTGATGAAGGTGATTGGATCCTCACGATCCAGTCCATGAAAGACGGGGAGCAGGTTAATGAAACCTGATCTGAGCTCAAAATTTCCCCTGTGGGCTGGATATGCGATGCAATGTGGATGATGGGCTAGGAGATCCTGTATCCCATCATTCGCCATCCCAATGGTAATGCGATGGTCGGCCTGAGGTTGTGCCCAAGGATTAGCTTGTGGCCTTTGTGGATGAGGATCAACCACTCTTTGGTTGAATGGTTGATAGCGATGTGCTGCAGGCCTTTGCTGTTCCACTAGTGCATGTGGTCCAGTTGGTGCGTCAAACTGTTGGGGAGGAATAACTAGGGGTTCCTCCCGTCCCTCACGTGGTGCAACGTGTGCATGTGGGTTCCTAATGTGGTCAGCCATCGGAGGGGCTCGTCGTTCGGTTGAACTCTAGAGGATTGGTTCCTCTGCCTAGTTTCTTTTGAGTTCCGACGGCAAGTCTTCTCGATCTCTGGATCAAGAGGGAGTAAAGATCCAGCGGACAACGATCGACGAAAACTGTAGGACATAAAAGTGAACACAAAAGAAATAAAAAATAAAATAAATAAAATAAAATAAAATAAAAACTAAGTCAAAAAGAACTTGGTCCCCGGCAACGACGCCAAAATTTGACGTGTGTCGAGCGCGTCAAAATAAATACATATCCCGATGAGATTACTAATAACCACAAGAACTGCAATAGTGGCAAGCACGGGGTCGTACCACGAAGACCAAGTTTTCAACTTAGGGTACTAAACTAAAACTAACCTAAAGTGTTCACAGAAAACATCTCTAATTTTACTAAAAACAATAACTAAAATATAACGTAAATAAAACTAAACTGACTTGGAATGTTTATAAAAGTAATTTCTAATTTACTAAAAACAATAATTAAAATATAACGTAAATAAATTAATCAAAATGGAAAAGAACAATCCAAACCATCAGTTTCACAAATCTCTTCAATTTGGCATAATTTTACATATGGTCCTCAATCTAATTAAAACATGCAAATCACAGTAATTTAGAGTAGCTATAGACCCGGTAATGTACGCGGGTCTTCGCGCTTCCTATGTCGGTAGCCAAGGTATGACCGTTGACTACTTCATCGACCAATTACGCAACCTGATCGCTAGCGCTCCAAATTTAGCGCATTGGTCACATTACTTCGATGAGTGAAGACACTACACCTAGACAACCGGATCGCTAGTGCTCCCGATTTAGCCTAGATTCCTAAGGTATTTGACCGGTCCCAAAAGGGTCTAATCAATTGGTATGGTCAATTGCCACTAGTGCGGTCTTGTCGCACAAGCACGGGTGCTTATGACTCACTGGCATATGAATTGAAGTTTAAACTAATGTTTAACTTCAATTGTTCAAATAATACCAAAGAAAATAAAATACTATAAAAAACAAATTAAATAAATAATAAAATAGATCTCACATATGCTTTATGCCAAAAAGAGTGATTTGATCCACTTCAGGTTCAGACTGATGAGTTTAGCCGGCCATCGATGTCATAAACTCCATTAAAATCTAAAAACAAAGTGAAGAAAAAGAAGAGAGAAATACTAGAAAAAAACTAAGAAAAGAAGAAAAACCCCCTTCCTTTTCTAAGTCCTAAAATATATTTATATCCCAAATTTTTGTCTCTGGAGGTGAGAAAAACTAATTTTCATAATTTTTGGGAGTTTTTTAGCTTCTAGGACACTTGGCAAGCTGTTATTGGTGGAGAAATTGGAGTCGCTGACGTGTCAGCAGCGGATTGGAGGAGCTGATGCGCGTGGCTGACGTGGCGACGTTTGATTGGACGAGAAACAAATAGGTGACGTGCTGTTGGCTGACGTGTCGACACGTGGCGAAGTCTGGTTCACTGGAGTTGCTGACTGTGCACACGGTGGACGAATGAGAGGCTGCCACGTGGCGATGACGTGGCGTGCACGTCTCGTGCGAAAATCTGGGAGTGCGGTTGAGCACGCATCCCGAAGACGATCAACAGTGTAGGTGAAACGATGAACAGTGAGAGCGACGTGGAACGACACGGTTGGCTGCGATGGGCGACGTGGCGCGCGCGGATTGGTTGAGCGAAGTGAGGTGGCTGGCCGAATGAAAACGCGACACGTGGAGGCTCCGACACAGCTGGACGAACCGGGACACGCCACGTGGCACTATGAAATTCCAATTATCCAACTTTCGCGTATACTCCAAAACTAACCTTCCGGTGTCCGATTTCTTCAAGTAAATACTCTATTTTGAGTATTTTTTGGCCCGGATCCTACCGTGCACCCCAAAAGTCCTGAAAATGACAAATAGAGATAATTAGGCCTATAATTCGGAGAATCAACACTAAAATATATAAATAAACTATATATAATATGCATAAATAATAACTTATCAAAACCTATAAGGTTGACAATAGATGTCATCTTTAAAAAGAATACCCAAATCGATGGTCTTTTTTAGAAGCTGCGACTAATGCTAGTTGTAGTCGATGAGCAAAGCAATGTACAAAATATGCATATGGACAATCTCTACGAAATAAAGCTTGCAACCCATTCAATGCCCCACGCATGTTACTAGCACCGTCATATCTTTGACCACACAAATCATCGATAGGTAAGTTATATCGAGCAAGAGAGTTACATATGTTTTTTTAAGTGTTGATGCGGCAGTGTTTTCAACTTCGACAATATAAAAAAAAAACGTTCTTTAACTGAACCTTGGCCATCTATGAATCTCAATACAATTGCCATTTCTTCTTTGCTAGAGGAATCCTTGGCTTCGTCAACTAATAGATAAAACTTTCCATCTCCAATTTCTTCACGAATTTTGTTCCTTACCATGTTAGCCATAATTTGTAAAATCTCCTTTTAGATTTCTGGTGAGGTGTAAGTTGCATTTCTTGGAGCATTGTCTAGTATGATATCCTCAATGTTAACATTTAATCTGCCCAAAAGCTTTACCATTTCTATGAGATTTCCTCGATTTTTTGAAGTTGAGTCTTCACGATGACCTCTAAATGCGCATCCTTGTAGACTAAGCCACCGAATGGCCTCAGTTGTAACCATAAGCCGCAACCTATTTTTCCGAACATCTTCTGAAGTTTGTACATTAATGACCTTATCAATATGTCGAGTAACATTCGATAAATCTTCAACAGATTTCACTGATTTTCTATGTGGTGAATTGATGCTTCCAATATGTGTCAATAATGGACAATTAGCCCCGTCATTTACTCTCTTCCAACATCTAAATCCTTCCTTAGTTAATGTGCATTGAGGTTTATTACCATTTTCAAAAAGGTAACATGGAAAGCAAAACACTGCATCCTTTTTGGGCGAATACTCCATCCATGGAAAAGTTTTAAACCATTTTGGTTGAAAGCGGCGATATTGAATTCCGAATTGAGATCGTGGGTATTCTGCCAACCTAGGTTGATAAGGACCCATTTTTATATATGCTCGTCTAATATCATCTCGTACATTGACAGAATATTCTCGTATTGGAGTGCGCAAACCCGGGTTCTTTCAAGAGAATTATAATTAATTCCAACACCTTGGCTTGGAGATTGTGAAGGCCCTACTTCCTCGTGGGTTGAAACCTCAACAACTAGTGTTGAAGGTTTATCACTTCTAAATGTTTCTTCACTTGATTTAAAGAAGGCAAAACCCCATTTTTGGTCCCTGAACTTTCAGATATTTCTGCTTTTGGTCCCTCAACTTTGAAAACAACACATTTGGTCCCTCAACTTTGAAACTAGTGAACATTTAGTCCTTCCGTTATTTGATCCGTTTAAATTGATGACGTGGCGAACGAAACTTGCCCTGTAGATAACTGGACCGGCCACGTGGCGCCACGTGGCCGATTTTGACATAAACCGGCGGTTCGTGTGAACCAGAACCGGTTTTCCATAAACCCACAAAATCAAAACGAAAAGGAAGCCCTAAATCGCCATTCTCACTTACTCACTCCCTCCTTCCCGCACTCCCGCACTCACTTATCGTCTCTTCTTCATCACCACACCTCCCGAAGCGCGAAGCCGTCGTCGTCATCGATCATTTCCTCAACTGTCGTCATTCCTCTCGCGTCGGCGAAGCTGTCGTCGTCATCACTCCTGAAGCGTCGAAGTTGCCGCCTCTCTGCAACGCTCGACCAGTCCCTCCCGACCTTCTCCCTGCCGAAGCTGTTTGTTTGGGTGTTTGTTTGATTAGTCTGTTTTGCAACTTTGGAGAACCAATCCGGCGTGGATGTTGGGTCTATGCAAGGTGGGTTTGGAATTGGATTTTCACATTTCAATGTTGTAATCTATATGTTTGATGAAATGCCTGAATGAAGTTTGTGAGAAAAGTTGGGTGTTTGGGAAGTACTTGATTGAAATGTCTTGTGTTAGGGTGATTGCAGATTTCTATACTTTAAGGAAGGAAGTTGAAATTGTGACGCAACGAGTTGAAGAGATTCGGGCATCTGTTGGGGTGCAACAGTTGGAAGAGGAGCTATCGGTTTTGGAGAAGAACGCGGCAGATAGGACTGTTCTAGGAAGTTCAAGACGTAGGTTTGTGTTTTATATCGAAAATGTTTGCCCTTGGAAGTTCTGTTCTAGGAGATCAATAATTGGAAATGCAGACATTTTCTATGACACCTTATGTTTGAAAATTCTTTCTAATGCTATAGGACTTATGAAAATATGGCATCTTGTTTATAATTAAGGACCCCTACTATGTTGCAGTGAATTTGGTCAAAAACATTTTTTTGTGGAAAATTGTGGAACTAATACTGTTCTTGATTGTTTGGTTTTTAGAGTTTATAGGTTTCCTTGGCTGTTAAACTTTTGTTTCTATTAGTCCTTTGAAACCAATGAGTTATGAATTTCAGTACAAGAGTAGAACTGGTACCCGAGAAGGAAAACTAGAACGCGCTAGAAATTGAAAGTTTTCGAACTTGTAGGAGTAGAACTGGTCCTCAAGAGATCGCCCAATTGACTAATTTGATCTCACTTGATCTTTCTCTCTTGGATTTGGTTGTCAAGACTCCAAACACTCTTTTAAGAACACTTATGATCAAGCAACTTCTCTAGTCTCTTAGAGCTCCACTTGGATGCTTTTATGGGTGATGGCTACTCCTCTATGGAATCTGCAGAAGAATGGTTGAGCGAGATAGCCTCTGCAGAACTTCACCATCTTCAAGTATTGACTTTGAGTGGTTGCAACCTTGCAGGTTCTATTGGCACTTCTTTGTTAAACTCGTCGTCTCTATCTCATGTCGACCTATCTAACAATGACATTACCCATTTTCCGCAACAGATGTTCCATCTCCCTAATTTAAAGATCCTTGATTTGTATTGGAATTCCGCCGTCACAGGTTCCCTTCCAGAGTTTCCTCCAGGGAGTACCATTCAACAACTATTTCTTAGTAACACAAACTTTTCTGGACGTATACCTCACTCTATTGGAAATCTCAAGCAACTAACTCATTTTCAAGTTGGTGTGATTCAATGAGGTTGCTTTCACACTGTTCAATGACTTTATTGCGTCAATTTGCTTGCTTGCTTGTTCAGTGTGGATATGCATTATCTTTTTTATGATTATGATAATGATCATATTCCTTTGTGATGGTCCCTATTGGCTGACAAATGACGTGTACTTTTAAAGACTAACTGTGTTTTTACTTTTTTGGTCATTCCAATGTGAGCAGGTAAAGAATGGTTGAGAGATTGAGGTTGGTTATATCTTATGGGGGCGAGTTTAAAGGCGGTCGATATATTAATGGGAAAAAGAAAGTCATCAGTCCCCATTTTGATGCTGACCTTTTGTCTTATCCAAATGTTATGTCTTACGTGAAAGAGTTGGGCTACACTACCATTAGGTCATTGTACTATTTTCATTGTGCTAAGAAAGACTTTGTTGCAGTAAAAGACGACGTTGGTATTTTCAATGCTTGTGAGGGGAAAAGCAATGGGGATTTGCTAGAATTTTTCATTGAACATGTAAGGGGCACAGCTTGTTGTTAGTGGTGATGAGCAAAATCAACCTTTTGTTAGAGCTTGTAGGGAAGGAAGTGGGGTTGAGCGACACAAAGGAAAGGCGATTCTTACGACACAAGAGGACCCATATGAAGATACTAATGTTTATGAAAGCAATCATTTTATGCTTGAGGATTATGAATATGAGGATACTACTTTTGATGACATACTTTTTGACGTGCCGGTGTTGACAGATGATGATGAAGAGTTGTAGGAAGCTCGAAAAAAAGTTAGGGAGTCACAAAACAAACGGGGGAAGAACAAGACGAGAGAAAATGATAATGGACAAGATAGGCGACGTTTTTTAGGAGATGAAGAAGAGTTGCAAGGCCAAGGGGAAGAATGTTGGGCTGAATGGAGAGAGTTGCAGGTTTGTGAGGGAGAACTACTAGGGGCCGAGATTGACATGGGGAATGATAATTTGGTTGGAGAACTAGTAAGTGATTATGAAGTTGTTGGTGCAGTAAATGATTTTTCGATTGGAGAATATAGCGATGGTAATGAGAGTGAGTACTTTGAAAGTGATGATATGGGGTCATATTGCAGTGAGGTTAATTCTGACGATGAGAGTGAGTTTGTAAGGAGGAAGAATCCTAGGGTGCGGTTCGACACTAAAGCCGAGCTTCAGATTTTTTGCATCGGGATGATTTTCAGCTCTATGGATGAGGCACGACAAGTTGTAAAGAAATATGCCATAAAGAGGGGGCTTGGCATTAAACTAGTGAAGAATGATAAAACGAGGTTGAGAGCAAAGTGCAAGGAAGGGTGCCCATGGAAAATCTTAATCTCTATGGAAAGAAATGATGAGACTCTGACTGTGAAGACCTATGAACACAAACACGAGTGTCAAAGAGTGGAGAAAGTGAGGTTTGCCAATTATAAGTATTTGGCTGTCCAACTTAAGGATCATGTGTACAATCAACCCGGCATTACATTGAAAGCGTTGACAACCATATGCCAAAAAGAGATAAAGTTGCATGTCAGTCTCTCCGTTGTGGCCAAAACAAGACAAATTATTCTCACAGAATTGATTGGTGACTACCAACGTAGTACGCTTTGTTGCATGATTATGTAAAAATCATCGTTAGTTCAAACCCCGGGTCAACATGTATAGTTAAGTCTAGTATGGATGAGGGGGGTGATAGACCAGACTTTTACCAAATTCTATGTATGCTTCGAAGCATGTAAGAAAGGTTGGCTCGAGGGATGTGGCAAGATTGTGGGACTTGATGGTTGTTTCATGAAAGGTCTATGCAAGGGTCAACTTTTATGTGCAATTGGGAGAGATGGAAATAACCAAATGTTTCCAATAGCATGGGTTGTTGTACAAGTTGAAAATACGACAACTTGGACTTGGTTCATTAGGTGCATACAACATGATATTCAACTCGGTGATGGCGAAGGCATAACTATTATGTCTGACATGCAGAAGGTAACATATAGCTCTAGTTTACTTGATTTTCAAATTAATGTTATAGGCTTATTATTATTTCTCACGTGCAAGTTATAAATTTTTGTAGGGTTTAGAAAGTGCAATAAAATCAATTGTGTCGATGGCAGAGCGTAGGAGGTGTGCGAGACACGTCTATGCCAATTGGGCGAAGAAATGGTGAGGTGAAGAGAGAAAGCTTGCGTTTTGGAATTGTGCTCGAGCTACAACTATTTCGGAACTAAAGGTTCTCTTTATGTCTTAGCTCACTTAATTATCTTGTTTTGGAACTAAAGGTTCTTTTTATGTGTTATCATGATGATAGGATAAAATGAGTAGATTGGCAGAGTTAGGTGTTGGTTGCGAGAAAGATGCAATGGGGTACGAAGTTGAGAAATGGTCAAAGGCATATTTCAATGAAAAGGTGATGTAATGCATGTAATACTTATTTATGGCAACCATTATATTTATAAATACCTATTTGTTTGAATATTGTGTATTAATGTAAACACAGGTTAATTGTGATGTCGTTGATAATAACTTGGCCGAGACTTTCAATGGATGGATTCTAGAGGCAAGGAGCAAGTCCATAATATCAATGTTGGAGGATATAAGGTGCAAGGTGATGAAAAGATTAGTGAAGAAGAAACAAGAGGCTAACAAGTGGCATTTTGATATCACTCCTCGGGTGGTGTCTAAATTGGAGAAAAATAAGGAAAAATCTTTTGAATGGAAGGCAGAATGGAATGGAGACAATGAATATGAAGTGTCGAGTATGTACGAGGGAGTTGACAACCACAAGGTGGACATGAAGGCAAGAACATGTTCATGTAGAGAGTGGAACTTGACTGGAATTCCTTGTCCTCATAGTATATGTACTATTTACCATCAATCTAAGGCACCCGAGGATTTTGTGGCTCATTGGTATCATAAAGAAACATACTTAAAGGCATACAAGCACATAATGGGAGTAGTTGAAGGGAAAAACTTTTGGCCTCAGACAAATAGTGTTAGAATTGAGCCACCTCTATTCAAGAAAATGCCCGAGAGACCAAAAAAAATCGACGCAAAGACAAGGACAAACCCCGAAAGGTTAAGGACAACAAATTGTTGAGGGAAGGGAGGATCATGACATGCCGAATTTGTAAATCAAAGGGCCACAATAAACGTGCGTGCCCTTTTAGAGCTGATGAAGTTGAGGTGAATTAATGTCGATTCTTGTTATCCTATTTCTATTTGACTTGTATTGTTTCATGTTTAATGGCATCCAAATTATCTGTTACAGGTACCTAATGAGAATGAAGAACATACAACCAATGGCGAAAAAGGAAATGAACAAGACAAGAACAATGGTAAGAAAAAAATTCAGCAGAAGAACAATGGCAAGAAAGAAAGTCAACAAAAGAGCAATTGTGAGAGTTCTCAAGAAAATACGGAGTCAACAAAACAAACGCAGAATGAACATGTGCAAGTGCCAAAGAAAAAAAGGACAAGACGAGAAGCATCAAACAGTGACAATTTAAGGCGTGCTTTAAAGACAATTGGAAAGAATCCAAAAGAATCAGCTGCACACTCTGGCTGTAAAGGATTTGGAGTATGCTACTCCAAGAATGGAGTTGTTACATGGCAGGTAAATGTGAACTCAAATTTAGTGGAAGCATACTTTTATTATCTATATTTCCTTTTTTTTGACAAAATAGTGGTATTGTTCCATACATTTGCCTATTTTTTTGCTTTCATATATGCTGAGAGGTTTTTTTTTTTTTTTTCTAATTTGCAGACCTTAGGCATGAAACCAAGATATTTATATGGAGGAGTACGGAAGCAAGCCAAAGTTGTGCCCCCAACTGAAACTTCTACATCTACCGAAGCACTGACGCAAAGTCTTCCATCTCGTCGTGTTGATTGTGGCACACAACCTAGAGTTTTGAAACTCACTCCAAAACCAAAATGGAATCCTTAAGTGTCATCTTGTCGTGTTGATTGTTCACAAAATCGTCTTTGCGTTTTCTTGCCACACTTGTTGTTTATGCAGTGTTTTTACTTGACAGCTTGTCATAACATTGTCGAAATATAGTTCATAAGTTTCAACTCAATATAAATTAAAATATATGACTAGCATTCTTCTCTATGTTTGTTGATTTTTGTTCCATCAATTTTCTGGCTTTGATGGCAGTCTTTTTTCGTCTTGTGTTTGCTGTTTTGACTCTCATATAATAACTATGGTAAATATAGAGAGAGAAAGAGATTAGCCAAGTAATCCGCATATCATGTGTCGAGTTTAGAGATTTGGGTTAGTCTGGACTTTTTGTGCGCAATGTGCTATACTATATTTGAGAAACTTGTTTCATTGTGCATGCCCTCTTTAGATTTTGAAAGATAAAATTATCAATTGCAGGAATTTGATGGCCAAGCAAGATTTGAAAGAGCTAGGATTCGTAAGGGAACAAAATGATGAATCTTCTGAAAAGGAAATTGAAGTACCGAATGGTGGCGGGAATGCTTTGCCTGGTTCACAAAGTAAGGTGCTAGCTACTACGTAAAGTGAGACACTCCTCATATTTTTAGGAACCAAAGAGCTTTGTTCCCATCGACCACTTACCCGTTTTATAATGAGAATGCTAGTAAGATTATATCAGCAGAATAGTAGTGTTGGCCTTGTTGAGTGATGAAAACTCCACAATAGAAAAGAAATAAAAAAAACTATGACAATATTGGAGTGCTATGTTAAATATAAAAATATGAATATAAACAGGTCCAATTACAACTTTCTGCATATTTTTCTTCCCTGTGATGGATTTAGTTGGCATATGGTATTTCATCTGTTGTACCTACTACTTTTCCCCAGATTAGATGCTTCTGAAACAAAAGATATACCTCTTCTATTGGAACTTGCTTTGTTTCTGGCAGGAGGAAGAAAATGAAGGTGGCCATGATGAGGATCAATCCACCAAACAGGATGAAAATGCCATATTTCAGATGACAGAGTGAAATGAGGAAGAAGCTGCGCGGCTAACGAGCGAGTGAAGGATAGGTTTACACAGACCACCACACTCTTGGCTGCAGACCTCATCTCTAGTGGGAAGAGCTCGCTCGGCACTAGCCATCCCAGAGGACCCCAGGACCATCCATAAGCCGCTACAAAAGTGCAAATTGCAATCACAAGAGTAACGGCATAGCCTTTCTTAAGTACCACTCCATGACCGAACTTTAGAGCGAGAACGATGACCACGACTACCTGGAGAACAGACAGATCAATATCAGTCATTTCAAATAAAATTCTGCTGGTGGCGAAGAAATGGTGAATAATGTGCTTACAATCGACAATATCATTTGAGCACTGACTTCAAGGAAGAAAAACCTTCTCTAGCTTTTAATTGTTGTCAACTTCTTTGATGCCTCTTTATATTTGATTGAACAATTCTAGTTGTTGAAATTTATATTTTCCATCACTCTTAATTTGCGTATCCCATCACTCTTAATTTGCCTATATATAACTCGATTAATCTCATATCCAATCACTACGATATTATTTGTTGTAAGATATATATAACTCAATTAATCTCATATCCAATGAGACCTATATATTAAAGTAGTACATACAAGGTTTTCAAAGAAAAAGTAGTACATAAGAACTGCATGATATTAAACTAGTAGAACTTAAGTCAAGACAGTGCTCAAACTCTCATATCCAATGAGACTTATATATTAAAGTAGTACATACAAGGTTTTCAAAAAAAAGTAGTACATATGAGGGTTAAAAAAAAATAGTAAATACAAGTACTGCATGATATTAAACTAGTAGAACTTAAGTCAAGACAGTGCTCAAACTCTTACTTTCAACTAAACTAGTGTAATTATTTTTGGAATAATATCCAAATACACCATCCAATTGCACCGAGTACAATCAATTTTAATACAAAACATCGCCTATTCAATGCCTCAACTTCTTGATACAGCTTCACAACTTTTGACCTTAATAAATTATTCTCTGCTCGTAACTTAACGACCTCATTCACGTCAACATGGCTAGTTCTTTCCTCCAATAAATTTGAAATGGTACCGATAGGGGTGGGCACGGGTCGGGTTCGGGTCGACCCGACCCGATACCCGACGACCCGACTCATTCGGGTCGGTATAAAAATGACCCGCCACCCGACCCGCGGACCACTAAACCCGAACCCGAACCCGACCCAAACCCTATAAAACCCATAAAAACCACAAAAACCATATAAAACCCATGATGACGCCCGGACCCGACCCGAACCCGACCCAACCCGACACTATTATGACCACTCCCGAACCCGACCCGACACCCGATGGGTCGGGTTTTATGACCCGACTCGTTTGCTCCACTCATCCCACCCGACCCGCCACCCGCCACCCGATTCGGGTGACCCGACCCGAGTCGGGTTCTCGGGTTTCGTGCCCACCCCTAAGTACCGACGAGATCATTTAAAATGCAAGTTACATAATTTGTGAATTTATCGTCCATCCACAAGAAGTAGTCACAACCCTTCAAAATATATGGAACAAACAAAATTAAACTTGATGACCATACTAAAATTTCATATTACAAAGAAATTAATGCACATATTGCTTAAGATTAAATATTATATTATCAATAATAACAAGGCCTAATAACAACTATAATAACTAGGAGGATGGCAGCTCATTGCAACAACACAATAAAAAGAAAACTCCAATATTTCATTAGAATGAACAAGGCAAAAAACAATGCAACGTATCAAGTTGTACCTAGCTTTATTCTTTATATTTTTTCCAGGGGTAACTTTATGAGAAGATCATAAACATACAATTGTGCAATCCAATTTCTTCGAGTGAAGGGAAAAACATAATAACTTATTACCAATGCAACATGAAGATAATAGCATATTGAACCTTTAAAGCAATTCAAAGATATATAAATTTATTATAAGTTCTTAGTAATCATTGAAAAATCTCTCACAGAGCCAAGTCAAGCGCCCAATTGAAAAAATAAAACCCTCACTCACACAACCACCAAATCAATCAAAACACATAACAAAACCCTAATTTGATTTTATCGATCTTACCCCACGACGATGACCACGAGCACAAGCATAGAACCTCCTACCAGGATGAGCATATGTCCAGGAAATTTTCACCACACATGACCTAGAATAGTGGCACATCACCTCCCTTTCTAGCGTTATATACTTCTTGTCTATGCATGTGGCATGTGGAAGTTTGTGACGGAGTTCCGCATGTGAAGAAAACGATTTTTCAATACCATACGAACTAGAGTTGCACGATGTTGACGATATGGTTGGCATTTTATATATAGTAAATGCTGCACGGAGAGGATTTCGACAGTGAGAAATATAGAATGAAGCAAGTAATAGTCAAGAAATATGAATAAGCAAAGGGACGGAGAAAAATACTTGCTCAAGCTGGAGCTTTCGCTGTTATTCAAATGTGTGAATCCATATTAAAAAAATCCAGATGCATACATATGAAGCCTGCCTTTTAGTTAAATAGTGTAATTTTGCAGTTCTCACTAATGACTTAATTCATGACCAACATTGGTTTCTTTCTTTAGTAGAATCTTAAATTGGGCTACCAGGAACTACAGTACAGTGCGTAGGACGCCGGCATTACCAAAAACGTTCTTTGAAAATGATTTGTTGGGAAGATGATGAACATAATGGAATCAAGAGTGGGGCAGCAAAAACTGAGAAGCTATCTTTATATGGGTGATAAGGTTTTGTTTTAACTTACGTTTGCTATGTTTCATGCAAATGTCAGTGTCCAAAGTGAGCAAGACCGCAAACCAGCTGTAGGGTTTGTCATTCGACACACACACACCTTAAAAAAATGGCAGATGAAAAGCTTAATTCAAGAGTCGCAAAGTGCACCACCTAGCTTAATGGGGGAAGAAAGAATTTTCAAACAAGATGCCAAATTTTCATAAGTCCTATAGCATTAGAAAGAATTTTCAAACATAAGGTATCATAGAATATGTCTGCATTTCCAATTATTGATCTCCTAGAACAGAACTTCCAAGGGCAAACATTTTCGATATAAAACACAAACCTACGTCTTGAACTTCCTAGAATAGTCCTATCTGCCGCGTTCTTCTCCAAAACCGATAGCTCCTCTTCCAACTGTTGCACCCCAGCAGATGCCCGAATCTCTTCAACTCGTTGCATCACAATTTCAACTTCCTTCCTTAAAGTATAGAAATCTGCAATCACCCTAACACAAGACATTTCAATCAAGTACTTCCTAAACACCTAACTTTTCTCACAAACTTCATTCAGGCATTTCATCAAACACATAGATTACAACATTGAAATGTGAAATCCAATTCTAAACCCACCTTGCATAGACCCAACATCCACGCCGGATTGGTTCTCTGAAGTTGCAAAACAGGCTAATCAAACAAACACCCAAATAAACAGCTTCGGAAACCGGCAACTTCGGCAGCTTTGGCAGGGAGAAGGTCGGGAGGGATTGGTCGAGCGTTGCAGAGAGGCGGCAGCTTCGACGCTTCAGGAGTGATGACGACGACAGCTTCGCCGACGCGGGAGCGATGACGACAGTTGAGGAGATGATCGATGACGACGACGGCTTCGCGCTTCGGGAGGGTGTGGTGATGAAGAAGAGACGATAGGTGAGTGCGGGAGTGCGGGAAGGAGGGAGTGAGTGAGTGAGAATGGGGATTTAGGGCTTCCTTTTCGTTTTGATTTTGTGGGTTTATGGAAAATCGATTCCGGTTCACACGAACTGCCGGTTTATGTCAAAACCGGCCACGTGGCTCCACGTGGCCGGTCCAGTTATCCACAGGGCAAGTTTCGTTCGCCACGTCATCAATTTAAACGGATCAAATAACGGAAGGACTAAATGTTCACTAGTTTCAAAGTTGAGGGACCAAATGTGTTGTTTTCAAAGTTGAGGGACCAAAAGCAGAAATATCTGAAAGTTCAGGGACCAAAAATGGGGTTTTGCCTTTAAAGAAAGACAAAATTTTCTTTGTTCTCTTACTTCCATGACGGTCCATATCAGAATTATAGTGTTAACCTAAATGATAGAATAAGTTAATACAAAAAAAACCATACAACGACAATTAAATTTTAACAATACAATGTTCTTCAAAAATAAAAATAATAAAATAAAATTTAACCATATAATGCGTTAAGAAAGTATGCAAGAAATTTTTATTATTGATAAAAAAAAACCATACAATGACAATTAAAATTTAACAATACAATGTTTTTCAAAAATAAAAATAATAAAATAAAATTTAACCATATAATGCGTTAAGAAAGCATGCAAGAAATTTTTATTATTGAAAGGTTTCCAACTTTTTTCTTTGATATATATAGGTTTCCAACTTTCCATGTATTATTGTATATTATATGCCATATATATATATATATCAAAATGAATGAGTATAGAATAAGAAAAATATTAGATAGTCCTAAAAAAAATCGATCATAATCCTCAAAAAAAAAAAATGGTCATTATCCTCCAAAAAAATTGATCACAGTCCTAAAAAAATAAAAAAAACAAACCGCTCACAATCTCTCTTCCCTATTTTATTTCTTATTCTTTCTCCTACCAAATCTCTCTCCCTCCTAAATATTCTCTCTTATACCAAATTTTTCTCTTTCTCTCTCTTAATTGCTCTCTCCATTCAAACTCCATCTCCATCCCTTTTTTTGTTTTATAAGTATCAATCTTTAGCTTGCAAAAAAAAAAGAAAAAAAGAAAAAAAGCATCGATCATTTTCATTCTAAGCAAAAAAAAATAGAGAATATGAAATATTCAACATCAACTTAAGCATCAAGTTTTAAAAGTACCTTTGCTTTGATGTATTTTCAAGATTAATAATAGAACCTTCAATCATCCAGTTTTGAAAAAATCATTTCCTCCCTTCAAAAACTGATTTTTATATTTTGTATGGTTCAAATACATCCAGTTTTAAATAGTTGTAAAATGGCATTAAAGACATTGACAAGACATGAGAAATGTTGTCACTACAAGGTTCATTGGATTTACTTCGTGATTCATGCACACAAAAGAACATACAATTTTCTAACACACTTTTTCGATTTTTTTTGTTCTGAAAAAATGGTGTGCCAAATTTTTTTTTTGTCAAAGTTTTGATTTTTGTTGGACCTGGGCTGGACACAAATTTGTGGGCTAGACTATTACAAATTTTGGGCCTCTTTACAATTAAATTTTTTTTTAGGTGTTTGCCCTGGGCTTCAGCCCAGGGCAAACTACCATTTAGGTCCGCTAGTGCCTCCAACAAGATGGACGGAATATATTCTTGAGAGACAGTCTGGATAGGAGAAAGGATAAAGTGGAATTAGGTAGAGCCTTCGTGAAGAGATCCACAAGTTGATCACGAGAGCGAACTGGCATCAGCTTGATAAGACCTTCAAGGACTTTGTCACGAATGAAATGACAATCTATTTCAATATGTTTTGTTCGCTCATGAAATGTAGGATTGGAAGCAATGTGGACAACAACTTGGTTGTCACAAAATAACAACATTGGAGGTAGAGAGGAAATTTGAAAATCCATCAATAGTTGACGTAGCCAAACTAATTCGCTTGCCATTGCTCGATATTCAGCTTCAGCAGAGGAACGTGAAACCGTTGGTTGACGTTTTGCTTTCCATGAGACCAAAGAATCACAAAGGAAAATACAAAAAACCGTGACAAATCTTCGAGAATCGACACAAACACCCCAATTAACATCAGAAAAAGCTCTAAGTTGCATCTTAGAGGAAGCAGGAAAATATAAGCCTTGACCTGGATCGTTCTTTAGATAACGTAGAAGATGGTTGGCAGCCTGAAGATGAGGAACACGAGGTTGACTAATGAATTGACTTAGCTTGTGAAACGCAAAAGTGATATATGGTCAGAACAAAGTAAGATAGAGAAGCCGTCCTATCATGCGTCTGTATAAAGATGGATTGGTCAAAAATTCACCTTCATTAGTAGTAAGGTGAACCTTTGGGTCCATTAGAACTGTAGTCGGTTTAGATGCTAAGTGTTGAAGTCTATCATCTCTGATGTTAATCAGTTAGTTGCTGATCTTAAGATATATACACTAGTTAAATTAGTTGCTGTCATTTCTATCTTATCTCCTCATTACTAGCTAGTTAGTATCCTCATAGTTAGCAAATATTTCTAATGTTTATCTTGTATTCAGTTGGTTCATTGTCTATCTTGTATATAATTAGCATTCATCAATGAAAAAGAGTAGTCCAATTCATCTAATTGTGTTCTTAATCTTCATGGTATCATAGCCATCATGGCAAAATATGGAAATAAGATCCATGGACTCACCTCTTCTTCCTCCAATGAAGTCTCCAATGGCGAAATATGGAAGCCTCGAAAAGCCTCTTCGGATCAAGAATCTCAGGGAAATCTCGTTTCTGCTCCACTGTTCAGCAAGGAGCAATTAGAGCTACTACAAAGTCTGATCAGCCAGTCTCAACAAGCTTCTCAGAGTTCTCCTTCAAATGGAAATGCTCTCACTATTAAAGGAGGTACTTTCCCTATGGATTTTCTCTCTCAAATGGCCTACACTTCTTTTTGGATTGTAGACTCAGGAGCCACTGATCATATGACTGGTAATCGCGATTTGTTTGCCTCCTACTCACCATGTACCAAGTCGATCTCAGTCATTATAGCCGATGGTTCAATCTCATCTGTTGTAGGCATTGGAACAGTGAACATCTCTTCTACTTTACAACTCAAATCTGTGCTCTATGTTCCCAAGTTGGATTGCAATTTACTGTCTGTTTATAAGCTAAATAGAGATTTGAATTGCCTCACTCAATTCACAGAGGATTCTTGTATTTTTCGGGACAGGGACTCGGGGAAGATGATTGGCAGTGCTGAATTAAAGTTTGGCTTGTATCTTCTCTAACATTCATCTCCTTCACATTCCTTGTTGGTCTCACAATTCAATAAGTCAGATAGAGAAATCATGTTGTTACATTCTCAACTTGGTCATCCTAACTTCATGTATCTCTCTAAACTATTTCCTTCCTTATTTAAAAATAAAGATTTACGTTCTTTGAATTGTGATGTCTGTCAATTGTCTAAACATACTAGAAATTCATATGTGCCGAGTCTTTATAAAGCATCTAAACCATTTACATTGATTCATAGTGATATTTGGGGTCCTTCAAACATCTCAACTATTACAAATGCAAAATGGTTTATCTTGTTTGTCGACGATCACACTAGGCTCACTTGGATCTTCCTTATGAAACATAAATCAGAGGCTTGCAACCTAGTAAAACAGTTTCATGTCATGATTCAAACTCAATTCCAAACCAATATACAAATCTTTCACTCTGATAATGGACGTGAATATTTTAACTCCATATTAGGTAATTACTTCAACACTCATGGCATTGTACACACTAGCTCATGTGTCAAAACACCACAACAAAATGGAATCTATGAAAGGAAAAACAGACACCTACTTGAAGTTGCTCGTTCCCTCATGTTCACCACACATGTTCCTCAACAATATTGGGGTGAAGCGGTCCTCACCGCAAAGCATATCTCATCAATCGATTACCTTCACGAGTATTGAATTTTGCAACACCTTGTCAAACTTTGCTACAAAGTTTTCCTCAAACACAACTTCTTTCAAACATCCCTCCCAAACTATTTGGTTGCACTGCTTTTGTCCATCTTTATGATCAAAGTAAGTTAGCTCCTCGATCCTTAAAATGCATATTTATAGGCTATTCTCCGACTAAGAAAGGATATAAATGTTATTCCCCATCTTTGCGAAAATTTTTTCGCACTATGGATGTTACATTTATTGAAAACAAGCCTTTCTATCCTAATTCTTCGATTCAGGGGGAGAATTCACTGTCAGAATCTCCAAATCAGTATCTATGGGAGGAGGAGAACACTAGTGTTACATACTTTCCTACAAATATCCAACATGATCATATCAGTACTTTACAATCAACTCCACCGGATCCCTCTCGGACTCGGATACATCACGACTCAACCTCAAGATCGTCAATCATCTTCCGCATCTCCTTTGTCAAATGAACAAGGTATGTCTCGATTCAAATTCTTCTCAAAATTATGAGAATCTACTGTTAATGAGATGCCTATTGCCTTGAGAAGAGCGAGAGACCTCATATACCATATCGATGAAAGATTTCATCTATTATGGCAAGCTTTCCTCACAATACAGAGCTTATGTTTCTAACATTGATAAAATCAGCATTCCTAGAACAGTTCAGGAAGCTCTAGCATCACCAGAGTGGAAGAAGGCAACTTATGAGGAGATCAGGGCTTTGGAAAAGAACAATACCTGGGAGATCACCACTCTACCACCTGGGAAAAGAACAGTTGGATGTAAATGGTTGTTCAATGTGAAGTACAATGCAGATGGTTCAGTTGAGAGACTAAAGGCTCGGTTAGTTGCAAGAGGATATACTCAGACTTATGGAATCGACTACCAGGAAACATTTGCTCCAGTTTTCAAGCAGAACACAATTCGAGTGCTACTCTCACTAGCTGCAAACTTAGATTGGCCACTTCATCAACTTGATGTGAAGAATGCTTTCCTAAATGGAGATCTCTCAAAAGAAGTTTACATGGACATTCCCCCTGGGTTTGAGGATCATCACTCAAAAGGGAAAGTCTGCAAGCTTAAGAAATCTTTATATGGATTAAAACAAAGTCCTCGAGCTTGGTTCAATCGGTTCTCAACAGTATTAAGAAGGATTGGTTATTCTCAAAGTCAAGCTGATCATACCTTATTCTCCAAACATGACACTGATGGAAAAATCACAATCCTAAGTGTATATGTTGATGATATTGTAATAACTGGTGACAATGAAAGAGAGATTATCAGGTTGAAACAATTGTTAGCCATGGAATTTGAAGTGAAAGATCTTGGGCAGTTGAAATACTTCTTGGGAATGGAAGTCTCACGATCTCATAAGGGAATTTCAGTGTCTCAACGTAAGTATACTCTGGATCTCTTGGAAGAGACTGAAATGCTTAGGTGTAAACCATCAGAGACACCAATGGAGCAAAATTTAAAACTTGATGCTAAGGAAGAGGAACCTGATGTGGATAAAGGACGTTATCAAAGGCTCGTAGGAAAGCTGATTTACTTAGCAAATACCAGACCAGATATTAGTTTTGCTATAAGTTTAGTCAGTAGGTTCATGAGTCATCCCAAGGAATCTCATATGGAAGCTGTATTTCGAATTCTGCGATATCTCAAGGGAAGTCCAGGGAAGGGATTGTTCTTCACGAAAAATCAGAGTAGAAGTGTGGATGTGTACACTGACTCTGATTATGCTGGATCTCAAACAGATAGACGATCTACCTCTGGATATTGTTCATATGTTTGGGGTAATTTGGTTACTTCGAGGAGCAAGAAACAATCAGTTGTCTCACGGAGTAGTGCAGAAGCAGAATATCGAGCTCTAGCTCATGGAATTTGTGAAGGTCTCTCGGTTAAAAAGGGCCCTACACTATCTCAACATACCAAGTAACGATCTGTTCATCTACACTCGATAATAAATCAGCCCTGAGTATTGCAGTTAACCCGATCCATCATGATATCACAAAACATATTGAGGTGGATCGTCATTTCATCAGTGAGAAGGTTGATAGCAATCTTATCAACCTACACTATGTTCCTTCTAAGCATCAAGTAGCAGACATCCTCACAAAGGCACTTAGAAGATACCATTCTATTCCTTATCAAGCAAGCTCAACCTCATAAACATTTATGTTATTTAGCTTGAAGGGGAGTGTTGAAGTCTATCATCTCTGATGTTAATCAGTTAGTTGCTGATCTTAGGATATATACACTAGTTAAATTAGTTGTTGTCATTCCTATCTTATCTCCTCATTACTAGCTAGTTAGTATCCTCATAGTTAGCAAATATTTCTGATGTTTATCTTGTATTCAGTTGGTTCATTGTATATCTTGTATATAATTAGCATTCATCAATGAAAAAGAGTAGTCCAATTCATCTAATTGTGTTCTTAATCTTCACTAAGAGACCATCATTTTCTATTAGCTGTAATGTGTAATGGTGCTGGCTAATAACAATGCCATCATAAGTACGTGCGATCTCCAAGCCAAGAAAATATTTAAGTAATCCAAGATATTTAAGTTGAAATTGAGTATGTAAGAATTACTTGATAGAATCAATGGTGGTTTGTAAAGGGCCTGTGATAATTATGTCATCAACATATACAAGAAGTGCAATGAAAGAATCACCCTTACCCTTAGTAAATAAAGAGTAATCGGACTTGGATTGAATGAAGCCATAATAAATAAGTGAGTTAGCGAATTTAGAATACCATTGTCATGATGCTTGCTTTAGACATAAATGGATTTGTGAAGTTTGCAAACAAGCTTGTTTGATTATGATACATTTTGAGAGGAATAACCCATTGGAAGATCCATATACACTTCTTCAAATAAATCCCCATTAAGAAATGCATTATTAACATCTAGTTGGGTAAGGATCCAATTATGGCTGGCAACAAGAGCTTAAAGAACCTTCACTGTTACAAGCTTAGCGACCGGAGAAAATGTCTCAATGTAGTCAATGCCTTCTTGTTGGGTATACCCCTTAGCCACTGATCGAGCTTTGAAGCACTCAATTAAACCATCTAACCTACATTTAATTTTGTATACCCATTTGCAACCAACGGTGTGTTTACCAGCTGGAAGAGGAACACAAGACCAAGTTTGATTTGCCTCCATAGCATCTAGCTCAACTTTCATAGCTGCACGCCACTCGTCATTCTTTACTGCCTCATGATAAAATTGGGGCTCATAATGAGAGGAAACTTGCATAACAAAGTTTTTGTATGTAGGAGAAAGATAATGATAGGATAAATAATTGGATAATGGGAACGCTGGGAGGAAGTAGATGCAATTGAGGAATGAGAGACTAAAGCACAATGGTAGTCTTGTAAGTAAGAAGGTCTATGGGTTGTACGGGAGGAGTAGTTGCGTGACTGCTTTTATAATCATGTTGCGCTAGTGTTGCGACATTGCCCGGAGAGATCTTGCGAGATCTTTCTGTATTATATGATAGACCACTCATGGGCCTCTTTTGATTCTTAGTACACACATGTTTTGATTGATATCTGTTAGTCTATTTATCATGCACCTCGATCTATTTAAACTTCTATCTCTTTCAATTACCGCGTGATATTTAGACTGCTTTACTTGTTGAATCCTGAATTACTGTTATATTCTTCTGGCATTACTTTCGATTTCTCTTAATTCCTCATCGTCTAGTTTGTGACGTTGGGTGTAGATAGACCGGAGTGCTACAGGGGAAAGGGACTCTGCTTAGGAGATTACAGTTGAGGACTAGCGGCTGGATCGACGTACCTTAGAGTAGGTTTTATATTGCTTGGATGTATACTCGTTTATATATTTATATATGTTCTTGTCGTTGAACTTGGGATGATATTGATATCATGTGTTGTTCTTTCGAATTTGTACATGAATATTCAGGGTTTCCACATAATAGATTCTTAATTTCCATTGATTGAGTTATTTCTCATATTGTTTAGTTTGTTTATCTTTTCGTTGCGTATAACTTATAATAACTATTTCATAAACTGTTAAATTGATTAATCGGAGGCTGATTAGACTCGTTAGGCTCACTGAGTACCGGCTCGGGACCTGCATGGGTCTAGTTCGGGCGTATCCAAATGCATTGGAAATTTGGGGTCGTCACAAATAACTTTTATAGTAGGGGCCATGACTCCAAGATACGCTAAGTGATCCGCGACTTGATTTCCTTCTTGTAACACATGTTGCAATTTCACCCACCATGCTTTCTCTAAGACACACGTTAAGACAACCTAGAGTGTGGAAACCCCGCATATGTATACATCTATCAAGTATCACAAGTCAAAGGAGAATCAACATATTTTATACATGTCCCAAGATCTACCACAATCCCATAAACCTAGTATATCAAAAATATATACATATAATACAATTAACCTACTCAATAAATGAGAGGAGATCATCTAGCTGTCCTTAATGTCAATCGCCTATCATCGGTCCTTTGCCTTCGTTTGTCATGCAGTATGACGTGGCTGCATCCACCGCCATAAACAGGATGGTGAGTACAAAAAGTAATGGTATCAATCAAATGGAGTCTCAATATAATTTTAAATGTCAAATAAATGGCTAAACGAGTATCATACGTGGATATCACAAAGATAATAAAATGAACTGCATGATAAATAAACCACTGAGAAATCAACGATAAATGAGTGTGGAGAGCATAAAGCAAAAATGCATTTAAGTATTCCAAGTATATCAGGTTACAATACAAAGTACACAGCCTGACATTCAAAACAAATCCTAGACCTAAACAAACCACTTTAGAAACCTTAGGATGAGTCACCTTGCTGTAGTAGACATCTAGTCGAACTCCCGGTCAGATTACTAACCCTAAAATGCAGGTATAGGCTCGTTTAATAATCTGTGTAGTCACGGTAGTGAAAGATATCATAAAACAATCTCATCGCATCCTTGACCACCATATTGCCCACTTAGACTCAAAAGACCACTCATTATGAAATCCAAGGAAGCACAAAGCCAATGAATCCACCAAGGATAGATATCACAAAAAATATTCAACAACAACACATTTCACAACGATATACTACTCAACAAGGACAATAGCCAAGTAAATACACAAATGAAATTATATAAATAGTTCAGTTTGTTTTATTCATAAATCACCAAGTGAAACTCCATGCTCATAGCTCTCACACTGCACCAAACTGATCTCGTACACTTGTCACCAGTCCACTAAGCACCTGGTAATCATTTTCGATCCAATCTGGTGGTGTTAGAGCCTTGCTTTGCATTTAATTGTAATTTTTTGTTAATTTTCCCAATTTTTTAGGCATATTCACCGGGTATTGGGTCACATTTAAATCCATTGGAACACCTGAGAGAAATCCAAAGTTTTCAAAAATTTACAAAAATTGGGCCTGTAAACATTGCGCCATGGGGTTGATACCCTGCGGCTTCACTTAAAGCATGGGACAGGACACCCCCTGCCCCAGATGCCGTAATTGGTGTCGTGGGGCTTTAAGCCCCATGACGTCTCTCGCAGCGTCACAGCCGAAACATGAATACTAAGATTTTTCGCAACCTCGGCTCTCATCTCTGTGTTCCGAGCCTATCCCTACTTTGTAGGGACTTCGATACCAACTCAAAACCACTATTGGACCATCTGAAATGTCGCACAACTATTGATCCCAAAAATCAAAATAACAATGAACAAAATAGACGCCAAAACAACGAAAATTGAACGGGGAGTTGGAATCTCACCTCCATTTGCGTCGTTGCGCTATCTCTTGGCGTCGATCCTCACTCAAAATCTTAAACGTCCAATCGCCAATCTCGTTTTCTCGTTCAAGAGAGAGGAAAAAGAGAAGAAATGAGTGAGTGAGAGTGTTGACTCACTTATTTATAGTGTGACTTGCCGCACGTATCTCGAGGTCGATCCAAGGGTCCCTAATTACACCAACCTAACCACTTTTGGGACACACTTTGGGACTCTTCCCTTGTTCTTATCTTCTTTTCTAACTAATAATTGACCTATCTCGAGCATTTATGCGTTTGGCATGCACCACGACTCATACAGGTGCACTCGAATGGAAATATTAACGACTCGAACACATTCCCACATTAATTAATTATTGTATTTCATTTTCCAGTCGTCTACGAAAATCGTTTTCGGACCCATGTACCCGTATTTCATCCGCCCAATACCCGTTCAAGGCATTTTTCTAGGCAAACCCTACTCATAACTTGACGTCACCGTCCTATCACACATATACGAGTATAAATAAGTATACACGTCGTCACATAGACATAACATATTTTTCGGGTTGTTACACAAAGTGTGCACAAAAATTTCAGCTGCCGGTCCTCTTTGCTAGCTCTAGCATTTGAGTTGAGCCAGACAAACAAATCTAAGTTGAAAAAGTTTACTGGCAGTGCAGAACCACACAATGTTCTCCATAATAAATTGGACAATGGACAGTCTCTTAAGAGGAGGAGGGAGTCCTCTTCACTACCTCGGCATCGCAAACATGAAGGAGACGCAACTAATTGCCTACGCCATCGACAAGCTTGTGTTAAAAGATGCCCACGAAAGATGAGCCTATACATCAACACAGCTTCCATTACCAATCTTTTCATTTTAAACCCATGTTAAGGATATCTCTTCCTTTAAGGATTGCCTTCCAAATGAATGAATCAACCGACTTAGGGAACATAGATAAAAAAAAATCCGCATCTTTAACATACATCCCACGTAATAATTTAACCCGAATAAGGGGTTCAGAAGAGAACACCTTCCAAGCTAGTTTAGCAAGGTGAGCTAAGTTGGTTAGTTGCGCCTCTCGAATACTTAAACCACCCTGCTTTTTTGGACGACAAACCACCTCCCAACTGACAAGATGCAACTTCCTTTTTCTGGAGAACCCCAAAGAAAATCTCGATTGAGTATGTCAATGCGATCAGTGAGTGAGGATGGGAGACGAAAGCATTGCATTTGATAAGATGGCATGGAGGAGGTTACTGACTTACTGATTGCACAAAAGTGCTCCTTCCTGCAAGATTTAATAACTTGCCATTCCAACCCGCCAATCGACTCTCAATTTTCTCCAACATTGGCTGAAAAAGAGAGGCCTTGATCCGACCATGAACAAGAGGAAATCCTAAATATTTGCCAAGTTTAGAAGTATACTCCTTATAATTTTTATATTGAACTCGAGCGACCTGCAGATCCGTTTCTCCGATATTAGCCTTTTGCACATGTTGGCACTCATCATCTAGCCATGCTTGTGAAAATGCTTTTTAATCCACTTTGAACACCCATTTTGGGCACGCAGTGCGCTAAGGGCATTTCCAATCCAGCTTGGCGTTGGATTAGGATATGTCAATTTTTTGTTTTGTTGGGATTTGAGTGTGGGACCCACTAATTTATTGTTTTTTAAAAAGTTTTGATAGAGTTTTGGATAAATAAGGAAATAAGTTTATGGTGGGGTCTACTTTTGGTGTAGAATTTGGTGTAAAGGGTTGAAAATGAAAATAGTATTTTGGGTACTTTTTGCACCAAAATGGTGCAAAAGTTGTACTATTTTTGTGCAATGCATTGGAGATGCTCTAAATGAGTGTCCCTTCATGTGATACACCTCGAGTAGTGTGTGTGCACATTTCGAGGTGTGCCTGTAACACCTCGAGGTGTATTGCACAGTTGGACACCCACTTGAGTCCACTGGATGCCTAAAGTTGTAACAACCCCGAATTTTTAACTGACTTGTGTTACACGTGTTAGGATTGTGACCCGGCTACGTGGATACTGGACGGTATTTCAAACTTCGGTAGTCGACGCCGAGGTAATTTTATGATTCTTTGACTTTGTGTATTAGTATTATAGTATTCTATGGGTCTCGAGCTGTTTGGGCTATGTTTCAATTGAGTGAGATGTTGCCTAGTTTATACGGGGTTTTTCGGGAACCGTTTTAGTGGATTTTATTAATAAACAAAGCCAAATGAAAAACATGACCTAAGTTAAGGAAATAAAACTCTAACAATAAAGTATAACATAAGCATGAGAGAATTTATTCAAATCCCAAGAGTGGGACCGCCTCGAGAAGCGTGTCGAATGCGGGGCACTGTGCACCGAGTAGGCGAGAATTTGTGTAACCTTATTGGTAATTTAATAAAATTAATAGGGTTAATTTAATAGGTTAATATAGATAAGATTGTTAAAGTGACACAAGTGAGTGAGGAGAGCCATTGGATGGTCATAGAGATGGGGATGTGTGTTAGATTAAGAGGATAAGCCAAATGACCCATAAGGGTAGCTGGCCAAGGTTTGGACAAGTGAGAGTTTAAGGGCAAAAGGGTCATTTCACCTTAAGTCACATATATAAAAACAAATGAAACCCTAAAACCCTAATGTACACTATTCATCATCTCCTCCAAGCCACCACCGTCACTGTTCACTCCTCCCTCTCGCCACTGCCGCCGCCTCCCACCGGCGTCACGGACCCCGACGAGGTGAGTGTCCCTCTCTTTCTCCCCGATCTCTCTCGTTCTTTCTCTTTTTATCACTCACTCTCGGTTTTCTCCTCTCCTCTTCACGCTCACGCTCTCGGCTCCCTTACGTCACAGTCGTCCCAGCCTCGACTGGACAACCACCACCGCCACCGTCGCCGAGCCTGACGTCCCTCCACCACCACTGACGACGTTGGGTGAGCTCCTCTCTTCCCTCTCTTCCTTCTCTTCTCTTTCTCCCTTATGGCAATTCACTCTTCTTCTTTTTCTCATGCTCTCGGCCTCCACGGTGATAGACCACCCCCTGTCCGGACCGCCACCACCTTCATCCTCACGGCACTGGAAGCCTCGGACACCACCTGAGCCACCAAGGTGACCGTTTCTCTCTCTCTCCCTCTCCACTGTTTTGTGCTCTTTGCACTGTTCTCACGTTATTTTTTTTAAATGGATTATGGGACTGCTATTACGTGTCACCACTTGGTTTTGGGGGGTGCTGATCGGAGGTCAACCTCCGGCGATGTTCTGGCCGGAGGTGACCCCATGTGTGGTTGTGTTGGAGTGTGTGGGTGTGGTTATTTGAAGTGTATGTGGACTTTGTTGTGTGCATGTAGGTGACGGTTTTGGTGAATGAGTGTGTGTGGGGTGGTGTCCTATATGTATGGGGTGTGGTTTGTGTATGTGCACACCCCGGTTGGGGTGTGGGTGTGTGCACTATAGTGGGACTGTTTATGAGATGTACGTGTGAGAGTTTCGATTAGCATAACAATGTGTATAGGTGGCTGTTTTGGTGTGGATTTTGTGCAAGGGGTGTACAATGTGTGTACACCACAATGGAGTGTACACAACAATGGGTGTGTACACCACAGTGGAGTGTACACAACATTGTGTATGTACACCACAGTGGGGTGTACACAACAGTTGTATATGGTGCATAGTGAAAATGCGTATATAACATAGTTTCAAGTAATAAAGTAATGTACTAATGCATGTGAACATGGTAAATCATAGTGGGGTGCACACCAGCGGGGTGTGTGTGCATAAGACAGTGGTGTGTGAAATGTTAGTGTGCACACCAGTGGGGTGTACACATCAATTGTGTATGTGTGACCATAATGTATATTATTGTAGGTTGAGAATAAGTAAACAAGATTATAAGTATAGACATTTGTTTTAAATGAATATGGACTTGTAATAAGGCCCAACAAAGGCCCAATCCACTCATTTTAATATAAGTCTATAACAAGCCTCGATTGGTGTGTATATGGGTTGTGTAAAACCCAATAAGAGTTTAATATGATAAGCACAACTTAAGGCCTAAAACAAATACATAAAATGTAATAATGAGCCCATATGTCCAGGCCCAACAATTGTCCACATATCGAGCCTACTTAGGTGGATATAGGCTTAATACATGGACCCAACGAGAGCCTAACCAATGTATAAAGGATATCAACGATGGTATGGGTTGCATTAATTGAATGAATTGAAACAAAGTTTATGAGAATTATCCTAAAACTAAATACTAATCCTAAACCTATATTCGGGACTTAAATCGTTGTCAGGTAGTCGAGAAACACGGGAAGCGCGTTAAAGTCTCGGAGTGAGTACCGGGTCACGTTAGATCAGGTAAGTACATGCATGCATCGTATGTATGTACGTTAGTAGACCAGCAAGAAAATAATATGTGATTTATACCTCCTCTATTTATTGCTATTGTTGCATTGATACTTTGTTTGATATTCCATTCCGTTTTCTTTGGTTGTATGTTCTTGGCATGAGTGTGTGTCTTGAAGGTATCATGTGGTCCCGCACTAGCTGGGATAACGAGGGTGCCCTCTGCAGGGGTAACTGACCACCCCTAATGATATGTGTACTGGGTATTGGATTCGAGAGGTGTTGCGATGCCTCTCGATTTCACGTTGCGCTAGTGTTGCAACATTGCCCGGGGAGATCTTGCGAGATCTTTGTCGTATTGCTGTGAAATAAACCACTCATGGGCCTCTTTTGAATCTTAGAACATTCAAAATCTTGATTGTTTATCTTTCAGTCTCTTTATTATGCATTTGATTTATTTACTTTCTAGTTATTTCTTTTCCGCATGATACTTAGATCGCTTTTCTTGTTATAATCATAAATTCTTGTTACATTCTTCGGTACTACTAGCAATTTTATTCGTTACTCACCGTCTAGTTTGTGACGGTGGGTGCGAGATAGAGTGGAGAGCGAGAAGGCAAGGGGGCTCTGCCTAGGTGATATACTTTGAGGAGTTGCGGGACATTTGAGAGACTTTATAGTAGGTGATTATACTTTGTTTGCTGATGTGTATATCGTTTTATACTTATTTTGTTGGGATTATTGAACTTGGTATATCTTTTATGAGACTGGTATCATGTATATAGGCCTATCGAATTGTATATGAATACCCGGGGTTTTCCACACTTATAGAATTCCTAATTTCCCTTTGTTATAATTGTTTTAGTCTTCCGCTATGTATTTATGCAATAACTCTTTCATAAACTACTGAATTGATTAAATCGAAGGCTGACTAGGCTCGTCAGGTTGCCGAATGATGACTCGGGGCCTGCACGGGTTTAGGCCGGGCGTACCCAATTGCACGAAGAAATTGGGGTCGTCACAAAAGTGGTGTTCAAAATGGGTTACTCTAACATCTTCCTTTTTTACTATATATATAGGTCTACTCCAATGGTCCGTTCGGTTGGCATACGTGATTGTCCCAATATCATGAGATTATTTTACATTGGGATTATAACATGGGATTGGGTATTAGTCTGGTTAGTGTGACTTGTTCGGTTGGGGGTATTTCTTGGTGTATTTGATGGGATAAGTTACTAAAATGTCCCTCCATTTATATACCCAAAATCGATTGACTAACAAACCCTAAACCAAAACCCTGTCGCGTCCTTGGTTGTGCTCTCGTCTTCACCGAGCTGTGCTTAGTTGTGCTCTCGTCTTCACCACGTTGTACTTGGTTGAGGTATGGAGAGAGGTCAGAAAGCCGAGAGAGATGAGGGAGAGCCGAGAGAGAGATCGCTAGGGTAGTCACAATCGACAGGAGCAGAGACATAGAGAGAGATATGGGGGTTGAAGTCGACTTACCTTGTAAAACCTCGAAAAGGATTGGTTGAAGGATGGAGAGAGGTCGGAAAGCCGAGAGAGATGAGGGAGAGCCGAGAGAGAGATCGCTAGGGTAGTCACAATCGACAGTAGCAGAGACATAGAAAAAGAGAGATATGGGGGCTGAAGTCGACTGTGACGGCCCCAAATTCCTAATGCATTTGGGTACGCCCGGCCTAGACCCGTGCAGGTCCCGAGTCAGTTTCTCAGTGAACCTGACGAGCCTAGTCAGCCTCAAATTATCAAAATTTCCAGATTTATGAGAGAGTTATTGCAATTATAACACAGCGGAAGCAAAATCCTATTCTAATCAAATATTGGGAAATAACTCAATCAAAGGGAAATTAGGAATCTATATAAATGTGGAAAACCTCAATATATTCATATCCAAGTCAACAAAATGGATTGATGGAATCCACCTCAAAACATATTTCCCAGTCCCAAAACGATTATATATATATAAACATCGTACAAAAAGAAATAAACATGAGCCTACATCTCGTACCTCAAGTCCAATCGCTCACAAAAAGTCTCCTAGGCAAGGTCCTTGCCCCTACCGCTCTCCATCCTATCTCGCACCCACCATCACAAACTAGACGGTGAGCAACTGAGAGAAATCGAAAGTAAAGCCAAAAAAATATAACAGTAATTCATGAAATAACAAACAAGGCAGTCTAAATATCATGCGTTGAAAGATAGGAATTTAAATAATAAGAATGCATGATAAACAGACTGGAAATGATAGCAATCGAAACATGCGTGTTCTATGAGTCAAGAGAGGCAATAAGTGATCTAAATTCCACAACAATTCCACAACAGCGATGTCGCAACATCGAAATTCACAGCAATATCCACAACAATCCAGTACATGGTATCACACAATCACTAGGGGTGGTCAAACACTCGTGCGCCCGAGTGCCCGCATTTTATCCCTTCTAGTGCAGGCCGCATGTACCTTCGAGACACACACTTATGCCAAGAACACACATACAAGGAATATGGAACGGAATGCCAACAAGTAGATAATAGCAAATACAACGGAATGAAAATGAATCACATGATATTTTCTTAGCTGGCTTACTAACGTACAAATGCTTTTTAAGGCAAGTGTACTTACCTGAACTATCGTAATCCGCGTACAACGCTCCCGTGAATCCTAACGCGTACCCCCCGAGTTTTCCGCTACTTGACAAGGTCGGAAACTCGTATTAATAGGTCAATTCATTAACTAACCTAGGTTTAAACTTATCCTTTTCCCCAATGTTTTAAATGGCTCGAACGACACGACAATTTAATCGAAAAATGAATACTCTCTCTCTCGGGTTTTGAAAACACAATATGTATAAGCCTCATCGCGAATCATAGGCTCGGCTCAGTCGTATGTGGGTCATGTCATGGTCTCGAGGACCGGCGACATGACCAAGACATCACAACCATTCATCGCCACACAATGTTTCAATATAAACCAACACTTAACCATAACTCCTCATGAAAACCGAATCGATATGTACAAAAGAACATGGAACCTCGCTGGTGTTGTCCGAGTTGGTGAAAGGTTTCCTTAGCATGGGATGGCTGGGAAATACCCTCGAACATCGGTGCTCAAACACATTGACTAAACAATACTCAAACTCAATATTTACATAAAAACATAACAAATTTCTCTAACATATTAAAATTTTGGACACAACCAAGGGTTGCGAGACCTCAACAAAGGTTAGGTGAGACCCCCGACAACCTTCACTTTGGTGGTGGTTCTACGTAGTAGCACCGCCGCCGTGGCGGTTTCGGCGAGGCTCCACCACCTCTATCACATGAAATGACAACTTTTCAACATTAAATAGGGTTGTTTTGGCCACTTCGAAGGCGTGGGACCCACGTAGGAGAATGGTGGGGTCCCCAACAGCATCCCAGTTATCGTAGTCCGACGGTGGCACCACCGATGAGGGTGTTTTTCGGCGAGGGCCGAAATAGTAACAACACATGAAATAATGGAAATACACACACCACAATCCTATAAACATGAACGAAAACCACACAAGGGCGGAGGGATCTCGGTGAACCCCGAGATCCACCCCAACCAAGAAGCCAATACCCGGCGTAGCGACCAACCAACGACGACATAACACATACACACACATATCACGGTTTCAACAACAAAAAACAGTGAATGGAAAACCGAGAGAAAGGAAGGGAGAGAGGGGACGACTTCGACTCGGTGAGGAGTAACCTCTGACCACCACTGGTCCGGCTAGGCGTGGCAGTGCAGTGGGCGTGGAGGTGTAGGCCGAGAAGAGGGAGAGAAAGAAACCGAGAGTGAGAGAGAGATCGAGTGAACACGAGAGGGAGGGGAGGATGTGGGACCTCCGGCGAGCTTCCTCGCCACCACTGCATCTCCGGTGAACGAGTGTCAAGCCGTGAGAGTGAGTGGACTATGAGAGAAGAGTAAGGGAACTCGAGAGAGAAGACAACCGAGAGAGAGTGAGAGAGAGAGAAGAGAGAACGTACCTCCGGTGACAGCGGCCTCTGGCGTCCCTGGTTCGTTCACCGGCGAGAGCAGAGAGGCGGTGGTGAGATGAGGAGAGTGAGGAGGCGTGAGTGAGTGAGGGTAGAGAGAGAGTGAAGAGAGAAGGAGATGGGGTGAGACCGTGGTGTATGTGTATGTATGGGGGAGAAAAAGTGGGGTTTTTAAACACCAAGTGATGGTGTGAACAGTGACGTACAGTAGATTAGGTGGGGTGTTGTCACATTTATGGCCACTCATCTCTATCTAACCACACATCTCGAGGCCAATCTAAGGGCTTTCCACTATTATTCTATGTCACTTTAACAATTCTACACCATGGCCTATTTGTTGTATATCTACCCACACCCGCATATTCCAACAATTTTTCCCGACCCATCTTGTTTCCTCGGTCCGTGTTTCCCCGTCACAGGCATATTTTCGCATTTATCTCGTACAAATAAATAATTAAATTATTAGAAAATTCATTTATCTGGTACTCTTTACGTTGTTTTAAATCCCCCGTGTACCGTAACCCAATTTTCCTACTCGTTCACCGATTAAATCGTCCAGTCACTCAAATACGAGTATAAATACATATTACACATCATCATTCACAAATAATCAAATTTCTAGGTCGTTACAGTCTCCCCAACTAACAAAAATTTCGTCCTCGAAATTAGCTCTATCTCGAGTGAATAAGGAAACCCAACACCCATTCTCACCTCCTCCAAACTGCGGCTTAGCGCCATTTTGAATAGCTTGGATTATTCCTCGAACTGCGGACTACTTCGGAGTCACTTCAGACAGCTCGTTCCTCATCGTTGAACTGCGGACCAATGCAAAGTCACTTTAGACAGCTCAATAAGCTATGACCAACCTGTGGACTCTCGCGAGAGTCACTTCCAAAGCTTGACACTAGGTATTAAACTGCGGACTTATACAAAGTCTCTTCAAACAGCACAACGTTCTAAATCCACTCCTTTTCTCTGCATCTATCAAACTATGGGCTTCTGCCACTTCGAACAGCTTGATTTCATCTCAGCCTTCAGATTGTAGGTCACCAACCACTTCAAACAGCTTGATGCAACTACGGTCTCTCTAGACCGCTCCCGTTTTCCCAAGAATGGTAGAAATGCCAACGACCTCGTCGCAGACACCCTCCACCACCACAACACAAGTCAGGTAATTACGAAGTAAGACGCTACGATCGCGACTCGCACATCAAACCCGTAATGACCTCCCAACCTACTTGCGTTTCAACGCAAGTTTATTCCTACCCAGGCAGTAAATATGTTCGACAAAGTTGCAACCGTGGCCACCATGTATACTACGTGTTCATACATCGTAAGATGAATCATAACCCGTCTGGTCCTGCCTTTCTTTAGGTGTACTTGTGGTCTAGTTTTGGCAACCCATTGTGCCCAAACTTACCATCTCTTTCAGACTGTAGTCTAAGTTAGGTCTGTCTCACCCTAAACAACTCTATTAAGTTTAAACGGTACTACTCTAGTCAGTCCCGAGCCTAACTCTGTCACATGACGTCCATCATCGCATTTAAACACCTAAAGTTTCAAATAATTAGTTCCATGCATGTACGTTAACCAGGAAGATTCCTCACCTCCTGTAGGATTATGAACCACTGTCAACTGTTGCTCACTCGCCATGTGCACGTCCTCAATGGCTTAAGGTTGATCGTCATCCTGCTGGTCCTCACACAAGTCTGGACATCGGTTCTGAAAATGTCCGGGTTGTTCGCACTAGTAACACATCCTCCACCCTTGAGAACCATCGTTGTCATTTGGATTCCTCATCCGTTTCCTGTCTTGTTTCTCTGATTGGTGCTCTAACTGCAACTCAAACTGGTCAGGCTCAAACTCCTCCGGGTGAGTACTTAGGTAACTTTGCCTAGTCAAGCTTCCGCTCATAGGCTTTCTGCAATGTCCCTGGCTCGGTCGCAACGATCGCACCGCCTATCTCAGGTAGTAGACCCTCAGTAAAATAATACACCGATCTGCCTCGTGCTAGCTGATCCTCCAGCATATGGTAATAGCTGTAGAAATCGTCCCATGTACTCCATGACTGACTCATCCGTTAACTATTGTCTTAGGGAAATGAACTCATTCCTTTTGACTCTCATCACGGTGGGAGGAAAGTACTTCATGTTGAACTGGGTCTTGAACTCTACCCAGTCCCTCGGCACGCCTCTAGTACTCACAATAGTAGTCCACCAGTCGTCAGCTTCGCCCATCAACATCGAGGAAGAAATAGTAGCTTTCATGTGCTCCTCAGTAGCTATGATATGGTGTATCTTTTCGTGATTTTTCAGGAACAACTCGGTCGCGGTCACGTCAGTGCCTCCATAGAAAACAACAGGGTCATGCCTTTTAAACTCTCGCCATTGTTAGCCTCCGTAGTCGCCGTAGTGTCGTACACTACCGGTGTCGTTGGTGCAATCTCTGTCGGTGCGCGAGGTACAACCGCCATCACTAGTTTCGCTGTAGTGGTGGTAGGAAATGTAGTCGTGGTCGTAACCACCGGTGTGTTCGCCTCCTGAGTTACGGTTATTCTAGCCGTAGATGGCACCGATGCAAAGCAGCAACTGACGCCTCAATATCGCCAGAATCTCCTCTAGCTGTCGCTCTTGAGCTGCGACTCTCTGCGCCAAGGTCTGAAACTCCTCGATATTGACAGCTCGAGGACTCGATGTCCCGTTGTCATCATTAAGACCCCGCTGATCCGTCATCTCTATCTGATAACGAAAGCGCGTTCCGGATCAGTAGATAGCTACCGATACCATATAATACACGCATAAAACATACTTATACAAATAAGTTTTCAGTTTCCATTACCCAACTCATCTTCACTCCCCAACTAGGATTCTAAGTCAGGATCATAGGGTTTCCACTTCTAAGTTCAACTATTCCTAACTTCCGCTGGTTTAATGACTTGTGTTTTATGAATTTACATCAAGAGTCAAGGTCTTTAGAACCTTACGCTCTGATACCAACTGTGACGTTGATCGTTAAAGAATAACCTACACCTCATCCCAAATTCCCAATGCATTACGATACGCATTACGACGCCCCAAATTCGAATGCATTTGGGTATGCCGCCTAGACCCGTGCAGGTCCCTAGTCAGTTTCTCAGCGAACCTGACGAGCCTAGTCAGCCTCAAATTATCAAAATTTCCAGATTTATGAGAGAGTTATTGCAATTATAACACAGCGGAAGCAAAATCCTATTCTAATCAAATATTGGGAAATAACTCAATCAAAGGAAATTAGGAATCTATATAAATGTGGAAAACCCCGATATATTCATATCCAAGTAAACAAAATGGATTGATGGAATCCACCTCAAAACATATTTCCTAGTCCCAAAACGATCATATATATATAAACGTCGTACAAAAAGAAATAAACATGAGCCTACATCTCGGTACCTCAAGTCCAATCGCTCACAAAAAATCTCCTAGGCAAGGTCCCTTGCCCCGCTCTCGTCTCGTCTATCTCGCACCCACCGTCACAAACTAGACGGTGAGCAAGCGAGAGAAATCGAAAGTAAAGCCGAGAAGAATATAACAAGTAATTCATGAAATAACAAACAAGCGATCTAAATATCATGCGGAAATGAAAGATAGGAATTTAAATAATAAGAATGCATGATAGACAGACTGGAAATGATAGCAATCGAAACATGCGTGTTCTATGAGTCAAGAGAGGCAATAAGTGGTCTAAATTCCACAACAATTCCACAACAGCGATGTCGCAACATCGAAATCCACAGCAATATCCACAACAATCCAGTACATGGTATCACACAATCACTAGGGGTGGTCAAACACTCGTGCGCCCGAGTGCTCGCATTTTATCCCTTTTAGTGCAGGCCGCATGTACCTTCGAGACACAAACTTATGCCAAGAACACACATACAAGGAATATGGAATGGAATGCCAACAAGTAGATAATAGCAAACACAACGGAATGAAAATGAATCACATGGTATTTTCTTAGCTGGCTTACTAACGTACAAATGCTTTTTAAGGCAAGTGTACTTACCTGAACTATCGTAATCCGCGTACAACGCTCCCGTGAATCCTAACGCGTACCCCCCGAGTTTTTCGCTACCTGACAAGGTCGGAAACTCGTATTAATAGGTCAATTCATAACTAACCTAGGTTTAAACTTATCACCTTTTCCCCAATATTTTAAATGGCTCGAACGACACGACAATTTAATCGAAAAACGAATACTCTCTTTCGGGTTTTGAAAACACAATATGTATAAGCCTCATCGCGAATCATAGGCTCGACTCAGTCGTATGTGGGTCATGTCATGGTCTCGAGGACCGGCGACATGACCACGACATCACAACCATTCATCGCTACACAATGTTTCAATATAAACCAACACTTAACCATAACTCCTCATGAAAATCGAATCAATATGTACAAAAGAACTTGGAACCTCGTTGGTGTTGTCCAACGTTGGTGAAAGGTTTCCTTAGCATGGGATGGCTGGGAAATACCCTCGAACATCGGTGCTCAAACACATTGACTAAACAATACTCAAACTCAATATTTACATAAAAACATAACAAATTTCTCTAACATATTAAAATTTTGGACACAACCAAGGGTTGCGAGACCTCAACAAAGGTTAGGTGAGACCCCCGACAACCTTCATTTGGTGGTGGTTCTACGGTAGCACCGCCGGCCGTGGCGGTTTCCGGCGAGGCTCCACCACCTCTATCACATGAAATGACAACTTTTCAACATTAAATAGGGTTGTTTTGGCCACTTCGAAGGCTGTGGGACCCACGTAGGAGATTGGTGGGGTCCCCAACAACGTCCCGATCATCGTAGTCCCGGCGGTGGCACCGCCAAGTGAGGGTGTTTTCGGCGAGCAATCGAAATAGTAACAACACATGAAATAATGGAAATACACACACCACAATCCTATAAACATGAACCAAAAACCACATCAGGGCGGAGGGACTCCGCGTGGCCCGAGGATCCACCCCAACCGCAAAGAATACCCAACCACCTAGCAGTAACCAACCAACAGCCGACACAACACATACACACACATATCACGGTTTCAACAACAAAAATAAAAAGTGAATGGAAAAGAGAGAGAAAGGAAGGGAGGAGAGAGGGACGACTTCGACTCGACTCCGGTGAGGAGTGACCTCGACCACCACTGGTCCGGCCAGGCGTGGCGGTGCGGTGGGCGTGGAGGTGTAGGTCGAGAAGAGGGAGAGAAAGAAACCGAGAGTGAGAGAGAGAGATCGAGTGAACACGAGAGGGAGGGAGGATGTGGGACCTCCGGCGAGCTTCTCGCCACCACCGCATCTCGGTGAATGGCGTGGACACGACACGGCCAAGCCGTGAGAGTGAGTGGACTATGAGAGAAGAGTAAGGGAACTCGAGAGAGAAGACAAGAGAGAGAGAGAGAGAGAGAAGAGAGAACGTACCTCCGTGTGACGGCGCTCTCACGGCGTCCCTGGTTCGTTCACCGGCGAGAGCAGAGGCGGTGGTGAGATGAGGGAGAGTGAGGCCGTGAGTGAGTGAGGGTAGGAGAGAGTGAAGAGAGAAAGAGATGGGGTGAGACCGTGGTGTATGTGTGTATGGGGGGGAGAAAAAGTGGGGTTTTTAAACACCAAGTGATGGTGTGAACAGTGACGTACAGTAGATTAGGTGGGGTGTTGTCACATTTGTGGCCACTCATCTCTATCTAACCACACATCTCGAGGCCAATCTAAGGGCTTTCCACTATTATTCTATGTCACTTTAACAATTCTACACCATGGCCTATTTGTTGTATATCTACCCACACCCGCATATTCCAACAATTTTTCCCGACCCATCTTGTTTCCTCGGTCCGTGTTTCCCCGTCACAGGCATATTTTCGTTTATCTCGTACAAATAAATAATTAAATTATTAGAAAATTCATTTATCTGTACTCTTTACAGTGTTTTAAATCCCCCGTGTACCCGTAACTCAATTTTCCTACTCGTTCACCGATTAAATCGTCCAGTCACTCAAATATATGTATAAATACATATTACACATCATCATTCACAAATAACTAAATTTCCGGGTCGTTACATCTACTTACCTTGTAAAACCTCGAAAAGGATTGGTTGAAGGATGGAGAGAGGTCGGAGAGCTGAGAGAGATTAGGGAGAACCAAGAGAGATGCGGCTAGGTTTAAAGGTGTCAAAGAGAGGAAGGGGTAGAGAGAGAGAGAGAGACAATGGGGTTGAAGTCAACTTACCTTGTAAAACCTCGAAAAGGACTAGTTGAAGGATGGAGAGAGGTCGAAGAGCCGAGAGAGATGAGGGAGAACCAAGAGAGACATGGCTAGGTTTAAAGGTGTCAGAGAGAGAGAGAGAGAGAGAGAGAGAGAGAAGGGTTAAAGTCAACTTACCTTGTAAAACCTCGAAAAGGACTGGTTGAAGGATGGAAAGAGGTCGGAGAGCCGAGAGAGATGAGGAAGAACCGAGAGAGGCGTGGCTAGGTTTAGAGATGTCGAAGAGAGGAAGGAGTCCTAGATGTGTTTGTGTGTGTTTATGATGAGGATATTTTGATCTTTTGTAAGTGACCAACATTGGGATAGAATAATACCTTTCAAATCGTGGTTTAGATTAGTCCCAACCTTATGGGCTAAAATGGTCATGTGGATATTTTTATATACGGACCGAATACCTGTATTATTTAATCCCACTACTTTATCGTGCCTTATCCTATGAACTGAACAGACCATAACTGGTTAGGCCTGCCATCTTCTAATTCTTTTTCTATTTGTAGGAAAATTAATGCAAATGAAAATTAATGTACAAGTATTTGCTTATCAGTTTCACTGCCAACTCTAGCCAGCCACGTGGCGCTCCACGAGCCAGGCGTCGCGAACCCACGGCTCTTGAAAGCACAGAATCGCACAATCCTCTCTCTCCTCGTCCTTGACATTGGGGGCTTTTATCGCAACTGCACAAACCCTAGAAAATCCATCACAGTTAGGGCTTGCCGAGCGCACAGAGATTCATCGATTCTTCAACAAAACCACAACGAATTCATCGATTCCATCTTCTCTCCTCTCTGCGATTGATCGACAATGTCGTCCTCTTCGGGGCAGCCTCAGTTCCGGTACACGCAGACCCCATCGAAGGTGCTCCATCTCCGCAACCTTCCATGGGAGTGCGCCGAGGAGGAGCTCGTCGAACTCTGCAAGCCTTTCGGCAAGATCGTCAACACCAAGTGCAACGTTGGCGCCAATCGCAACCAGGCCTTCGTTGAATTCGTGAGTCATGCGTCTTTTGTTGAGATGCTTTCGTGGTTCGTGTCGTTTGCGATTCTGAGCGCATTTTATATAGATCTGGATGTCTAGGTATGCAATTGGAGTGATTGTTTTAGGAACTTATATTAGTTTGGTAGGGTAGAGAGCGGTTTAGGGTTGATGGTCTCGATCCCAAATTAGTTGGGGCCGGCTACATGGATCAAACTCTTCCATTGCGCTTGATATAGTTCAATTGACGGTGTGCTTTCCAAATCAATTAAATCCCTCTAAATTAATACGTCCCAAGTTAGTTGTGGTCTACCCCTATCTCGTCGAGTTTCTTCAGTTTCTATTGAGTCGAGTTTTCTAGCAGAGCACCAAGGAGAATTATAAGTAATTTGGAATTGAGGCTTTTTGTTGTTGTTGTTGTTTGTTGTCAGGCTGCATTATAGATGCAGATTTTCTTATTGCATATTGAATATTGTTTGAACTATTCATTTCCATGCTCATACGGTTGAAGCTTGATCTTTTCTTCCTTGAGTCTGTTGGTGAATGCCCGTTTCCGTGCTCTTAGTGGGGGTGTTAAAGATGCTAGAAGAAACTTGACATTAAAATAAAAAAAGAAAAGAAAATATATTTCTAGAAATCCAAGTAATACTAGATGTGAATTTACATTAAATAACTTGATATCAACAAAATTATTACTTGAGTTTTACATGTTGCGGTTTATGAGCTCAAATGTTCTATTTTTAGGAATCACATGTGACCATAAGTTTTTTTTTTTTGATGATATCAACATTTTTTCCTTCATATTGCAGGTTGATCTAAATCAGGCTATTTCGATGGTTTCATATTATGCTTCTTCTTCAGAGCCTGCACAAATCCGTGGTAAAACTGTGTATATTCAGTATTCAAATAGACAAGAAATAGTCAACAATAAGAGTTCTGGAGATGTTGCTGGTAATGTCTTGTTGGTGACAATTGAGGGTGTAGAAGCTGGAGATGTTAGTATAGATGTTCATTCATTTGGTAAGTTTCTTAATGGTTGGTAGTATCTTGTTGTTTTTGGGTTCTCTCTACGGTATTGAATGTGTGTAACACCTCTTGTTGAAATAATGTGCAGTAAAAACTATGAGAAAAAATATACACTTTTTTTATTTCCTCTCAAGAAAGAGACCTATGACGACCCCCAATTTCTACAACCAGGGTCGCCCAGCCTAAACCATCGCCAAACCCCTCGAGATGACCCAGCGAGTCGGGCGATGATCTAGTAAGCCTTAACCTGTGGAAATATAACAAGACAATCTACAAATAGACTACTAAGACATATAATGGTGTGGAATAAAAGTCTTCTAAGTTTGTTAGGTGCGAAATAAAATTCTTCTTAGTCTGTTAGGTGTGGAAATATAAGTAGAAGTTTTACAAATCAAGTAAACAAGTCTATGGGTTTCACAAAGTCTACCCATACCAAAAACCCCTGTTTTAATACATAAAATGTTTCAAAACCAAATAAATATAAATAACAACCTCACAAACAAGAAAAAAGCTTCTATGCTAAGACCTTGCCCTTCCCTTTGTTTTGTGTAGCAGCTGAGGTACCTGGAGGGGGAAGAGAAGTGGAATGAGCAATGATCCAATGGGCTCAGTAAAACCGAAGTCTGCTTTACCTTCAATCACCCAAGTAATACGTAATGCATAATAACTAACATGAACAAAGCCATTTACGAAAACCTAATATCATTTCGGGCATGAAAAAATAATATAACGAGCATAATATACTACACAAGATAAAAGGAACCAATGCCCAAACATGATAGATCAACAAGGGATAACAACGACACTATGAATGTCTGAGAGTTAAAGGAAGTGGAAACTAGATATAAACCAACCCATGAATAGGGGTGGGCACGAAACCCGAGAACCCGACTCGGGTCGGGTCACCCGAGTCGGGTGGCGGGTCGGGTGGGATGAGTGGAGCAAACGAGTCGGGTCATAAAACCCGACCCGTCGGGTGTCGGGTCGGGTTCGGGTATGGTCATAATAGTGTCGGGTCGGGTCGGGTTCGGGTCGGGTCCGGGTATCATCATGGGTTTTATATGGTTTTTGTGGTTTTTGTGGGTTTTATAGGGTTCGGGTCGGGTTCGGGTCGGGTTTAGGGTGGTCAGCGGGTCGGGTCGGGTTCGGGTTTAGGGTCCGCGGGTCGGGTGGCGGGTCATTTTTATATCGACCCGAATGAGTCGGGTCGTCGGGTATCGGGTCGGGTCGACCCGAACCCGACCCGTGCCCACCCCTACCCATGAACGTACTTCGCCATTGCCTAGAAGACATGAGGCCACATGCATCTAGCACAACAACTAGGAACATGAAAATTATCCTTATCCGTTACTGTATATTAACCCAGTCACAAGGAATCATATTTATCATGGAGGAAGGCACCGGTGGCGCTGGTCCTTCAGTTCGAAAAAGTAATAGCATGCATCCGTAATATCAACCATATCAGTTCCACTGACATTTATATCAAGAGAGCTCAAAGGACATAAATAAAGAAATTCCATGAATCATAGTTCAAGTTGGATTCCAAGTAAGATATCAAATGTTCACTATCGCGAAACCTAGCACATCTACTAGCATGATGTGATTGAAGATAAAACAAACCACACTTACCTCGAAGCACTGCTACTTTAATCGAATCCTAGCCGAGAAGTTCCTTTCCGGTTCTCCTCGAGTGTCTACATTGTTTAGATTTGACATGTCTCATTAGACTTTGTTTCATTAGGATGATTTATTCTTATCCTTTTTAAGTCCATTAATCTTGTTAGAAATGTGTTTCATCACAAGATCACAGCATTAAGAAATCCTCGGTTAAATCTTGAAAAACTTGAAAGTTGAAATGCGAAATTACTTTTGGTATCTCGACCTTTAAACCCAATTTTGAATTAGCAAATTACTTGCAAACGAAGTTTGGTTGATCTCATGTTTTAAAGCTCCATTTTAGCTTTCCAACGGTATAAAGAACGTCGAAATCGGAGTTAAAACGAAGAAGTTATGCTATTTTTATGAAAAACATCAAAATTGTAAATTTGGCAAAGGGAGTGACGCTGTCACGTAGTTGTGTGTAAACCCACAATGCCGTGACAACTTTAACCTCATGTTGACACCCTGATGACGCCATGCATTTACATGCACGTTGTCGAGATGCCGTCAAACGTTGAGAAACCCATAAATTTTTGGTTTTCCTCTTCCCGGCTGTCCAACCAATTCCCAACCCATTTGGGGCTTCAAATACATCAAAATAGGTCCAATATCAAGTATTCCATTAACGAATTACCATCCACAACCATTTCAAACGAGATTTGTACCCAAACAAGTCAAGAACCCTAGTTTTGTTGTAAAACATTATCAAATCCGAGATTGACGCAAAACCCTTGAAAAACTTCATAACATGATTTTCTTTCAAAAATCAGTGACAAAGATGAGTGATGTGATTCCAAAACGAAAATATAGCCAAGGAACTCACACCATCTCCAAACCAACAATTTCATCCATGCTTTCCAAAACCACATGCTTTCCAAAACCACATTCTTTTGTTCAACATGGAGAGAGGGAGGAGGGAGGGAGTGTTGCTGTTAGCTCCCTCCACCACCATCAATTCACCATTTCTAGAGAGAGAGAGAGAGAGAGAGAGAGAGAGAGTGTGTGTTAGCTCCCTCCACCACCATCAGAGAGGAGAGAGAGGTAGAGAGGTATGATTTGTCTTGATTTGTCTAGCCTTTCATCTCTTTTTGATCTCTTTTAGTTCTAGAACCATCTCGAGAGAGAGAGAGAGAGAGAGAGAGAGAGGGAGAGAGGTATGATTTGTCTAGCCTTTCATCTCTTTTTGATCTCTTTTAGTTCTAGAACCATCTCTAGGTTTTTTTTTTTTTTTTTTATATATAAATCCCTAGGTCCATGTTTTGTACATCCTTTATGATTCAGTTTATTTATCAAGTCATTTTAGTTTATTTCCATTTACTTAGGCTTACATAGCCCCCTAAGTCGACTAATATTGTATAATGCACCAAAGTTAGCATACCACACACACACCTGTATAATGCACCAAAGTTAGCATGCCACACACACACCAATATCATGTAAAATTTCTTAAGTACCCCTCTTATATTAAATCCTATATTTAATGATACGGGGCGTCACAGGACCCCTCTTGGAACTTGGTCTCGAATAACACACAGTTATACTGCTGATTTGATTTGGTCAAGTTGGTTCAATTTTGTGGGAAACTCACGTTGAGTTTCACTGTAAGTTTCATGGAAATGCTGCTTTCTTTGGTTTTATGAGTGTGGTTTGAAATTGTATATGGATTATGTTCTGGATGTTACTTGCATTTTGAGAATATCATTGTGTTGGGTTACATTTCAGGAGAGGAATTGGGGGTGATTATATAATATATTACAGACTGCTAGTACAAGCTTTCTTTCAAATGGACAAATGGTTTCGAGTGATAGAAGGATATTGCAGTAGAATTTGGAAGTAGTGTTTAGATGACTTTGAATACCAGTTATGGCTATTCTTGGTCTTTGGTTGGAGATACACAATGCCCTATTTGCTGTTCATATTCATTATTATTGGATATTCGTAATTCTAAAATTTGGCATTGGTAGAAAACACTGTTCTCATTTTCTATAATGGTCAAAGCCAAGAGTTTTTTTTCTCCTTTTGAAGAAATGAATGTCTTTCAATATATTAATGTAAGCATGGGGTGATCAACGAAAAAATGACTTGTATTGAGCAATAGAGTTTCTAAATTTCATCAATATGGAGGTGTTGGTTTGAGTAGAACTTTGGAACCTTGTTTTGTTATTTATACAAGTTGTATGTAACTGGAGGTTTTTAAGCTGTCTAGGTCTAGGCAATGGCCACTTAGTTTGTTCCTTTTAGGTAAGACGGTGGCCAAGCCTTTTTGGGTCATGCCGTTGTTGGCTGGGAAAGCCTTGGTGATGTTCTAGTTGATATTTACCTTAACAAAGCTGGCATTAAAAGAATTTTTGACAAATATTGCAACACTTATAACTCGAGAGAGCAAACAAAGGGTAAAATACAAAATGCCCCTGAGGTTTGGTGTAATATACACTTTAGTCCCTGAGCTTTTATAAATATGCACTTTGGTCCCTCATACAAACTTTTGTCTAAACTATATTTGAGTTTATGTGAAAAAAACTAAAGTGCCACTACTAAAAGACAAACATGCAAAGAGATGAACCCAACATTTTGTTTCCCACTTAAACATTTTCTTTTAATGTAAGAATAATTATTTGGTGAACTTTTTGTATTGGATTTACACATATTCTTATTAATTAATTAACTAATTTTAGTGTCGATCTACTTTTATAGCCTTTAATGATATTTTTTGTGTTTTTTTCCATAAATTATAGAATGATGTAAATTGAGAACATGAGGTAGAAATTTAATTTATTAATATTTTTGTTTTGCTTTTTTAGTACATACATACACGACAATTTTATGTATTTTATTTGTTTCAAGGTGAAAGTCAACATGACTTTATTATTTTGGATGACAAGCCATTTTATTAAAGATAGATTATCAATTTTTTACTATTATAATTATTAAATAATTGTAAATATATTTGCATTTGGATTATTATCTATTTGTTATTTATAAATATGAGGTGTTTAAGTGTTGGTTAAGTAAGGGAGAATATGCAAAGCCTTAAGAGTATTATTGATAAAATAAATATGCGACATCATAATATATATATATATAACAACATATCCTTAATCCCAAATTAATTGGGGTCGGCTGCATGGATCAAACTCTTACAGTGTGCTCAATGCAATTGATGGTAAGCTTTCCAAACCATTCAAATCGCTCCTAATTAATGCGTCTCAAGTGAACTTCGGTCTACCCCTACCTCGTCGAATTTCTTCAGCTTCTATTGAGTCTACTTTTCTAGTGGGGGGCATTTGTAGGCCCTCTGCAGGTGACCAAACCAACTCAAACACCCTTCCTTAATCTTTGTGTTAATTGGTGCTACTCCTACTTATCTTTGAATTTTTGTATTTTTTATTCTATCTTTACGAGTTTTACCACTCATCCACCTAAGCATCCTTGTTTCTGCTATGTTTATTTTATGTAGTTGTTTTACCTCCCAACATTTAATTGTTGCATTTCTCTATTTCTACCATCCAGCTTGTATTATGTGCGTGACACCATTCTCAATATTGACATTATTTTGTATGATTGATCCTAAATATATAAAGTGATTCACCTTAGGAACTTCTACTTCCCCTAATTTTACCACTCCATCATCTCGATGTCTAGTATTTCTAAACTTACGGTACATGTATTCGGTCTTCGTCCTACTCAACTTAAAGGCTTTAGATTCTAATTTATTCTTCCAAAACTCTAATTTCTTATTCATTCCATCTCTTGTTTCATCCACGAAGATAATATCATATGCAAATAACATACACCATGTTATATCCTTTTGAATATACCTTTTAGTTCATCCATAACTAGAGGATAGAGATATGGACTTAAAATCAATCCTTGATGTAGTCCTATCGTAATGGAAAATTCTTTTGTAGTTCTTCCAAATGTCTTTATTACTTGTTGCTACTTCCTCATACATGTTCTTAATAGTGTCGATGTATCTAGAATGCACTCCTTTTCTTTCTAAAACCCACCAAAGAACATTTCTAGGAAACCATATCATATGTTTTTTCTAAATCTACAAATGCCATATGAAGATCCTTTTTCTTTTCTCTATAATTTTCCATCTATCTTCGTACAAGGAAAAAAATAATATAAGCCTTCAAAAAAAATATTGTACTCCCTCCAATCAATAATATAAATTGTTTTACACAAAACACACAAATTAAGGAGAGCACTAATCATGAGTTTAGATTACATTCTTACCCGTGCTTTAATTACGTGGTTAAGTATACCAATTCTCTATTTTATCCAATAAAAAGAGAACAAGTGTTTAATTGCAATTAAATGTGTCTGGGTAAAATGGGTAAAAGAGGTACAAAAGTTCTATAGAATTCTGAAAATGACATTTTTTAACAAAGAATTTTTGTAGAATGACTTATAAAAATGAACAGAAGGAGTAATATATTGACTTGACACTAATAGAAGGACGCTTTTGCTCGACAAAGAGTAAACTAGAGGGTTCAAAGTGCATATTTATGAAAACTCAGGGACTAAAGTGCATATTACATCAAGGCTTAGGCGGCATTTGTATCTTACCCACAAAAAGAAATTAGAAATTGAAAGTGTCTTGCAGTTGTCCTTGAGCTGGAGTTTGCTATATATATATAAGAAGAGTTGTAATCTATGAAATGAAACATATTTTCTTAATGACTAATAAAAGCATTTAACGATTTCATCTTTCTCCAAGAAGATTTCAGCAATTACTTTTGACCTAGTACCACTTAGTGTAGGTATAGAATGAATTGGTGCATGTTTTGACAAATTTTCTCTCTCCTTTTATCTTTATTTCTTATTTTCTTTTATCACAGGGATTTCTAATACCATATGTCATAGCTTCTTACTTGAAATCTTTACAGGTTTTCTCTGCTTTCGGATTTGTGCATAAAATTGCTACGTTTGAGAAGGCTGCTGGCTTTCAGGTTGGTTGATCTGCATATTTCTGTTAATTGCAACCATCTGGTATTATTTGCTTATTCACAATGTTGTAGACCCGTCAACTGCAGGCATTGATCCAATACAGTGACGCTGAGACAGCATCTTCAGCGCGAAATGCCTTGGATGGCAGAAGTATTCCTAGGCAAGTACCTTTGTTTCATTATGTTGTGGTATCTTTATTTTAACATCTGAAGTAATGAATTAATTTTTGCTGGTAATATCAGATACTTGCTTCCTGAACATGTTGCAACATGCCACTTGCGTATCTCATTCTCAGCCCATACCGATTTAAACATCAAGTTTCAATCGCATCGGAGCAGGTACAAAGAAGTTTATAGGCTGTTAGATCAATGTTACTGTTATTGTTTAATATCTGCATTTGCATTCCTAACTAGCGTTGAACTTTGCATTTTAAGATTTGCTAATTGATGCATCTACTTTGTTATTTAGGGGTTAGTGAAGTCTGCTGGCCAGAATACAGATGTATCTGTTATGCACACTTAGTAATTTCCTCCACCTCATAACAATCTAATCTCTTTGTATTAGCAATAGAAAATAGTCTTTTCTGAGTTTTTTGCCTCCTCAGTGTACTGAAAAGCAATTTTACATATTTGCTTCTTCAGTGCAGTCATGTCTTAACCTTCTTGGGCTTGTTTCACATCCTTAAACCTTAAAATTACTTTTCTTTAAAAACTTTCTCGCCCTTTTTTATTTTGATTTTTGAGTTTACAAGTATTCAGTGGGTTACCACATAAGGCTTTAGAATCATCACTATTGGTTGGCGCATTTATCTTTGGGTGATGCTTTGTTCTTATTTTATCAGGGAGCTTGAGCTGGCACCTCTTACCCTGCCAATTCCTACTTGGAAGATCTGTTGAACTTGGTTTGAGACCTAAAACTTTGCTCTTAACTTGGCCCATAGTTTTCAAGAACATCACTTTATCTTTTCATCATCAAACCTCTTGTTCTATGCTATCTTTTATTTTTGAGTTTTTCTTCATGGCATTGCTTATCGTTTTGTTAGAAATTTACAGGGATTTATGGTAAATGTGCCTTACCCATCCTTGAGGAAGTTGCTTCACTTCACTTTAGTATGCTTTGCACCAACTCTTTCGCATTTTAATTACTGTTACAGTTTCGAGTGGTTGTGGTTATGGTTATGCATATGGTTTAGAAATATGTTTATATTGCTTTGGCACGTATCTGCTGAGAAACCAACTTTTTTAAACTAAAACTGCAGCCAGCATTATGTATTTTAGATTGATTAGTGACTATCTTAGGTAAAGTTCCAGTTTAATTCAGATCCTGATCGGTGTCTTGGTTAGATTTTTTTTTGTCATGAGTATTTAGAAATGTCTAAAAAAATGGGCCAATATTTTGGAAATGTAACGAAACAAATAAAAACAAGTTGACTTCATTGTTATCTTTGGAGGCAATTTTGACACTACGCATATGAAATCAATGTGGCGCCAAACTTTAATTTGAACAATTAATTTCTTAAATCTTGGCGACAACCCAATTAGCCAATTTAAAAGTGCAGGAAATTTGTAAAATGACAACTAAATCCTATGACTACTTTATCAGTCTAAGATTGAAATTCCCGCAGTTTTTTTTTTTTAATCCTGGTAAAGCAATATCTAAAATTTTGAAGCTACTTTACATCAAGTATAGAATCAATAGATGATCTTGTTGTACAGTTGTATGATTTTGATGAAGTGCTTCTTGAGAAAGCGAATAGAGTAACGGACCTAATAGTTCCTTCAAAACATGTGCTTGTTTGAAGCAAATCATGAAGTTCGGTCAACAACGGCAAGACATCTTAAATTCGTTTTCATGTTAATACTGTTTATTCTCGGAATGTGGAATGTGGTTTTCTCAAAATATGAAAATGGGGAATTCTGGTACATTATTCGGAACACCAGTCTTTGAAAATGTATCAATCAAATTAAGCCTACCTGTCTCCATTAATAATTCTTCTCTTTCATCTGAGTTCTTAAAGTATGTTTGTCGATGAAAGTGAATAATTGAAAGTTAATGTTGTCACGTGAATCCAAGCTGGTTGTGATTCTTTTCTTTCTTAATTAGAGAATTCATGAAAAAAGAGGTGAAACTTGATGAAACTCTGCATTCAAGAACAAGTGCAATGCGTATTGCTCGCGGCATTAAGGAAGGTAGCAACCAGCTTGCTTTATGTTGTTAAATAAAAAAAGATACAACTTGGGGTCAGAGGTCTACTGGTTCAACATTAAGGGAGAGAGATAGGCTTTGTTGAGTATAAAATAGCTGAAATAAATACTAGAGAAGTTTTCATGAAGCTTCTTGCTAGAGATTAGTTGGTCAACATAGAAGATCTGAGTTGAATTTTGCTCATGTCTCAACAGTCAAGTACTTTAGACCCTATTGTGATTACTACTTTATATCTTCTTTTCAGGATTGGTTTTACAAGTCACTGCAACCGAGTCTTTTTCTGCTGGACGTTCTTCATAAATCTCTATTTAGACTGGCTTGGAAATAAAATGCTTAGAACTTGAAAAACATGGTTGATCGTCCTTGAGTTCTTGATCCATTATTTCAACTCTAGTTTCTTTTGATGCATAGTATAAATCTGTTTGTGTTATGTTGAAAAGAAAGAAGTGTCTTATATCATTGCCTCTACCTCCGGATAATGGGGAAGAATCCATTTATCTGGCGAGTATTGTTTGGCTGTACAAAATTCTATTCTAGCCAACCTTGCATCCCTTTTGGCTGTCACCTTTTTATATGTTAGTTGGTCTATGGGCCTGCCCAAACACTCGACAAGAGAAATTTGAAGCAAGTCTTTAATCGGGATGTAAAACCGTGGAAATTGACATGTAAAAATTATAGCAAAGAAATATTACGAATGGGTTGATAGCTTGAAAATATCTCGTTTCTTGAGAATTTGAAACGTGTTTGTGTTTTTTCAACTGCTAGTTCTTAACAACTTCTGCGACAACAGCAACAATAACAACCAATCCTCAATCTCAAAATAAGTTGGGTTGGCTACTGCTTATTTTTAACAGTCCTAACTAAATTGCATTTTTCTCTGAATTGAAGCACGAAGTTAGTTGCACTTTCAGCTTCAATTCAAATGGTTTACTGATGACTTGAACATTCAAAAAGCTATAGTACGTTGTAGACCTGAAGCCTATAATGCGTTCTGTTTATTGTTGTTAGTGGTTGGAACCAAAGCTTTGAAATATGTGTTTCTTTTTTTTCCTTCACAGTTATTTTGACAGTTGTTGATAGAATGTTGTCTATTTGGAGACATCCAATAGAATGTTATGTAAATATTTACTTTCAATTCTGTAGTTGATAAGTATTTTAGGTTGTGTGATCTTATTTTCTGGTTCATTTTGTTTGCCCTTGGTTAATTGTGTGCGCTTTTGTATGGTTGTTGATGTAGGGATTACACGAACCCATACCTTCCTGTGAATCCTTCTGCCATAGAGGGAACCTTGCAGGTATTTTCTTTCTTTCATTTGTCGGTGTTATAACTGTCTAGCATTAATGGTGCCATTATAAATGCTTTGTATAGACTACATTAGGTCCTGATGGGTGCAAAAAAGAACCAGAGAGTAATGTGCTTCTTGCTTCTATTGAGAACATGCAATATGCTGTCACAGTGGATGTTCTTCACACGGTAATCGTTTTTGGTACATTCCTTCTTGTACTACTTTAATGGCGTCGAACAATAACTCATTTGTTTGAAATTCACCAATATAGGTGTTCTCAGCTTTTGGAACTGTTCAAAAAATTGCTATGTTTGAGAAGAACGGTGGTATGCAGGCTTTGATTCAGTACCCAGGTATGGTCTATCACCCTGTGATACTAGTTCATGCTTGAAAGTATGATTCTATGAAGTGTAAGTGGGCCTCAGTTTCTCTTCATAAACTATGATGTTGATTGTTTTGATACTGTTGGAGGTTCCACATTTTTTGAGGTATTTGGGCCTTGGGCATCCAATACACTGTCTTTAATTTTGCGTATGGAGGATCAATAATGTTTTTTAAGTGACATTTTAATAGAATTGCATACAATGTACTGGTCTCCAGTTTGGATTTATTCCTTCTAAACCTTTTCGACTGAAAGAGTGTATATATTACCAGAAGAAACTACGTAGAAAATGTTGGGAAGCTATATATGATATTTCAAACTGATTGAACGTCCACACCTGGCTCCCTTAATGTCATGCAATATATTTTCAAATGTGTTTATTATGAAATACGCTTTATGTTGTTTTTGCATCTCAATTGGTTTTCCTTTCACTGATGTTTTACTGGCCTTTAGAGCCCTTGGTTATTTTTGGTTGGTAAATGGTATTGATTCTCTTGGATGTGACTTTATGACACTTTTTGCGCTATTAAATGTAATTTTCATCAACTTAAAAGCTTTAGAGTGTTTTTTTTTTTTTTGGTTAACAAAAGCTTTGAAGTTTGTCTCTATTTCTGGATTGTCTTGGTTGATTTCTTGAAGTAATTTTTTCGCCTTTTGTATCACTAGTTTTTATGTTGCATAATTGACGTTGACCCTTTTTAGACAGATGGATTGTATATGCAAGTCTAATATCATGTATTCATGACTTGTCTATCTCATTCATTGCCTTGATCCGCTTTTCAGATGTCTCAACTGCTGCGGTTGCCAAGGAAGCTCTGGAAGGACATAGCATCTATGATGGCGGTTTCTGTAAGCTCCATCTATCTTACTCTCGTCACACTGACCTCATTGTGAAGGTATTGATGTATTGAATTGATTAACTTTACTTAGTCAGGATCATCATTGACACTTTTCACCATGCCTGTGTGTTTCGAAGGCTCAAAATGACCGAAGCAGAGATTACACAATACCAGACCCGAGTTTGATCCCAATGCAACAAGCCCCTGGTGTGCCTGGCTCTGTGGGTGGTTGGCAAATTCCTCAGTCTGCTCCTATGTATCCTGGGAATGATTTTGCACCTGGTGTCCAGGTTCAGCCGCCTGGTGGTCAAACGCCATCCTGGGATCCAAGCATGCAGGCTGGGCGGTTGACATTTGCTCAAGTGCCAAGCACATTCCCTGGGCAGACCTATGGTCCTCCATCAAATGGAGCCAACTTTCCTGCGTACAGCAGTCCAGGTAGTGTTCTAACACAAGAAATCTTATATGGAATTTACCAACTTCGCATGCATGTTGGCGTGTGATGATGCCCGATGTATGTTTTCTGATTACAACTGTCTTAAGCACTGCTATTCTTTGTGCAGGACATCGCTGAATAATGAGCTCCGGAGACATTTGTAACTTTGAATTTGATTCGCTGTTTGTTATTTTATCATTCACGGATGTGAAGGTTCCCTTTGCCCTTAACAGTGAAGTATTAGGAAAAGAGTGAAAGTGAAAAGAAATGTTGTTTTTTCTATCCACAAGTCAGGTGGTTCCAATTTTTATCTGTGTTAACCACTCTTCTCTTAAGATATTGAAGTATCAACGGTTGACTGCAAGATGGGGGAAACAAGTGATACAAAAATGATCTCTTGTGATTTGAGTAATGTAGTCATATTCTTTGTCCTGCACGGAGATATTTCCATGCATTTCAACTATTTAGTTCTCTGTGGAGTCTGATGAGTTCATCAGCTAGTTTCTTATTTTCTCCATCGATTTCGAGTCAGCAGATTTTGTTGTGATTCGCAAGTTACAGTGCTTCCACGTTCATGATTTCACTGTAAAATGTAGCATTGCAACATCAGGTAACAAAGAGCTTTGACAAGTACAAGTAGAAAAAATGTCTCTAATATGGTGAACATAAAAGTAGTCTTGGAAAAGTAAAAAACATGTGAATAGTTGTAGTACTAATTCTTTGGTTTCTTTCATTGACGCCCAGTCCTATAAATGCCATAGTTTTCAAATAATTTTGAAAATCAAGATAGGAGACAGCCTAGTTCCAAACTTAGAAAATAGTAACAGATGGGGCCAGCAGAATATTTTCTGCTTGAAAGAGGACTTGTGAAGAGCTTTTTCTGGGAACTGGTGTATAAAGAGAGTAAGGGTGATTAGTGGTTGACACATCATCCAACAATAATTTAACACAAGGGAACCTATTTCCTTAAAAAGGATCTACATAAATAATACAACTTTGTCTCTCATATAAATCTTGGTGTCACATGACAAGCAAAAGTTTTTTGGTTTAACGAAATCCGCTAGTTAATTCTAACTTCTGGAGGCACGCTTCTTGTGAGGTTAGGTGTATTTTTTTTTTAAGAATAATTAAGTGTAACATGGAAAATATGTATTAAAAAAAATTCTTTGATTTCTTATTTGATAACTGTTAAGATGTAGTTAAGATAGAGTTGCGTTGATTAGATAGAGTTATTTTGTTAAGATATGACTATTAAAATAAAGTTCAATTAGTTTTGATATATCCCCTATCTATATATAGAGGGCTTATAATCAAGAAAAATACACAATAAAGATTAGAAAAATGATAAGTTAACACACTCTCAACGCACACTTTGAGCACACACCTTTGTCTGATATGGAGCTCACGCTTGGAGAGACGAAAGAGTTATAAATGGTTAAAAGCTAAGGGTTTGCACTCAAAGTGTATGTTAAAAGTGGGTCATTTTATCATTTTCTTAAAAATTATTTTCTTTTAGAAATTATCGTGGTATCTTAAGTATGTCGACTTTAGAGTCAACGGCCGTTTCGTGGCAATGATTTGTTTGGTTCGTACTGGCCACATTCTCTTAATTCTACCACTACTTGGTTGGTCTTTGTCCACTGCTTCCACTCAAGTCTGTCCGTACGCCTCGCATACGTGGTGTTCATGATCAGCGCAATGACTTCACGGTCAGTGTGTTGTTCTCGGTTTTTTCATCATATGTGTGGTGGCGTTGTTTATTTTTCAATGACTCCTGTCTAACGCATCTTTCCGTCTATGCGTGTGTGCATGAGTAATTAATTTCATCACAAATTAACATCTCACTACCAATGGGATGTTAAGCATAGGATCATTCATGTTGTCTCTGCCATGTCTCCACCACTCAAGTCCATCTTGTTCTGCTACATCTCCATCGACCAACATGTGTATGCGAGACTTTATGTCCAACCTCCATACGTCTTGATCTGTCCATGTGTGTCTAGTCTGCGACTCTGCGTATGTGATTCGACCTACAACTCCTACCTTTTCCCCTCGCGGTACATGTGCGCCATTACACCAGTCGTCAAGCATATGCCCGTGCATTCTACCAGTTGTGAGCGTCTCATCTTATTCACAAAAGTGAGCCTCATCTATCCGCCTGTTTGCATGTCTTTCTGGTTATCTCGAGACCGTTTACACATCTGTTCGATCTGTGATCATCTGTGAATTGCTCCCGCGTGGCGCTCCAGATTTGTTCATCAACCGATCCTTTGCCAGTATGTTGTGCGTTACGATATCAGTTTTGTGTTATGGGTTGTCATTCAACACGCAACATCTAATATGTCTGTAATATGTTCTTGTGCTATCGCTCACTCCATTGATTCAGTTGACAAACTCAAGTTAGTTTTGAAAAACTCACCTTGAGTTTGAGGGAGGGTGTTAAGATGTAGTTAAGATAGAGTTGTGTTGTTTAGATAGAGTTATTTTGTTAAGATATAACTATTAAGATAAAGTTCAATTAGTTTTGATAAATCCCCTATCTATATATTTAAATTTGTAATGCAACTCTTTTCATAAATCCTTACTCTCCTTTATAACTAAAATTTCTCTCAATTTAGTATATTCCTCTTCTTCTTGGATGACAAAAGTTGATCCTTCAATTTTATGGTTACCAACTACCAAGTGCATTCATACAACTTAAACGCAACAATGAAATGTTATTGCAATTAAGTCTCGTTTGGTTCGTTTTTGCTATCTTACAGTGTTAGTTCAGAGTTATCTCCTTGGAGATAATATTTTCATTTTTGGTTCAAGTTTAAACTTGCAAGGAAATTTCAAATTTTAAACAATAAAAAATATGGATTGACATAAATAACCTTCAAACAAGAGAGAGGTGCGGGTCATTAATGAAAGGTAATTATGTCCGCAACTCCCGGGAGATAACTCACTTAGGGGGGTGGGGGAGATATCTCACACCCAAGGGTATAAGTTGGGAGATAACTTGCAGGAAAGTTGGGCAACCAAACAAGATTAGTTCCCAACTCTTTGTAAGTAATCTCCTGGGAGATAACTCTTCCCCTAACCAAACAAGGCCTTAATGTTTAATTTGTTTTGTTTTTTTTATAATTTGTTATTATATCCGAGTTGAAATATTCTAACCTTTTGCAAATTTTGTTATTACATCATAACCTTTTGAGATTTGTCATTATATCATAACTTTTCTAGATTGTTTAATTTGTATTTAAACCATTTTTAAACTCCAAATTTAATGATGTGATACTTAAATAATGAGTTTAAACCTTAAAATTAATAATTATTTTGATAATTATAGGCGATGAGGTGGTTTTTAAACTCATAATTAAGGTTTGACCTCTTCAAATTAATTTTAAGCTAAAAGCTTGATTGAGAATATAATAACAAAACTCAAAAGGTTAGGATATAATGACAAAGTTGCAAAATGTTAGGATATTTTAACCAATTAAGCATTTTTTAATAGAAAAATGCTAGAATAACACCCCCAAAGTCACTTTCCAAGTCACACACTATAACGTGGTGAGCGGGATCGTATCTTTAATAGCCATCTGTGCATGCCTAGAATACACACCCTACGTGTTATCCATTGGAAACTTCATGCCTAATGTAACGACCCTAAAATTTAACTCGTGTCACGTGTCATTTTAGGTCGTATGTGGACCTACTTGTCATGATACATTTGTCTAATTCTCGGTTGTTGATACCGAAGTATGTTATTTTTGTTCAGTGTTTGTACTATTTATTTATCACCCAAATGTAAATTCTAATGTTCCAAACATGCGAGGATGTTTATGTGCGAGTGTTAGTCTTTAGAAATGGGTTCGACCTGGAAAAACGTGTGTTACAGGTGCCAGGTGAACGATTGTCGGTTAATTAGTCATTCGGTGGATAATTGAATTAAAACACTGACAAAATGCAAATTTATTTAATAATTAAACATTGTGTAATGTGTTTGGTACGTTGCACGTCCGTGAGCACACGATGTGCGAGTTCTAGTGCGTTTCGAGTCCGAGAAAATGAGTTTTTGAGCGAAAAATGGCTAAGTTAGGAGTGAGAGTCACCAAATGGAGTCACACAAGGGGCTAGTGTATGAAGGGACCCTAGGATTTGCCTCGGGATACGTGTGTGGATGATAATGAAATGTTGTTATAAAAGGCTTATCACTTTTTCTCTTTCCTTGCAACTTTTTTCTCTCTTCTCTCTCTCACGTAAAATCGGTGCTAGGAAGTTGGGGTTTCGATGGTTTTAGCGAGAATCGAAGGCCGAGGATCGACTAACAACACGTATTAAGGTGAGATCTCGACTCACCTTACAATTCTCTATGTTTTAACGCTTATTGTTTCATCGAGTTGATTTTTGAACACCATATTGGATTTCAAAATTTTGTTGGGTTTTAGTGTTGATTTAGTGATGAAATTGTTAATTGGAATGAGTTGCTATGAGGTTGATGATGGTTTGGGATTTTTGAGTATTTTTAGTGAATTTTTGGGAATTTTGATTCGAGAATTTCTAGATGTGTTGAACGAGCTTTGGCAATGATTTTGGGTTTGTATGGACGTCCTATGAGTTTAGAATAGACTTGGAATGTGGAGACACGAGTCGGGGTTTCAAAAAACCCTGGATATAGGTTATGGTTTGGACGCCGCGAGGGATGTCGTGGAGGCTAAAGCTCCACTGTGGCGATCAAGGCGCCCAAGGCAGAGAGCCCTGAGAAGTCATGCTTTAAGTGACGCAGTGGAGAGTTATTCTCCACTATGACTCACGACATGTGGGGGCGAAAGCACCCCAGACCCGCGCTTTGAGTGACAACGCTGAGCTTTGACCCCCACGACGCCACCTGCAACATGACACTGTTCATTAGGCCATTTTTGAGAAAATTTTCAGAAAACCTCGAGGATCTCTCAGGTATCCAAATGGGTCTGAATGCGACTTAATACTTGGGTAATTGACCCAATTACACTAATGAGTAAAATTATGAAAAATTGATAGAAATTGTGATTAAATAAATACCATAGGGTATAATTAATTGTCAGGACACACATGGATTTGTAAGAGGCGAATCGGGACATGTGAGTGCGTGTTTAGCTTCGGAATACAAGTAAGTAAACCAATGAGGAATTTTGCAGTTATTTCTTGAGCTTTAATTTGTTTTATTATTGCTCTGAGACCATTTTTGGCATTCTATTCCTATTAAGTTGTCCGAGGGTAAGTGAGTCAATGGTGGTCCATGGAGGAGGGTCATTTGAGGTAACATACCAAAGCCATAACCTCGGGATGTACTGCATTGGTTACTTTTTTGTGAGGAGTGAGTTCTTAGCTGGATTACCAGGAAATCTCACTAGTTCGCTAGATTTAGGGCTTGTTGGGCATTAACTACGTCCTAGAATCCGAGTCTTGTAAGATTTTCCCTCGACTCAACGATGGTTTGGTTGGGACCACTTGTGCCTATCTGTTTTTTTTTTTGGGACACTCATATTCGATTGCGAAGTTATTTACGTACAATTTTTATTTATTCAAGCATTCCCTGTACCTTTTTTTTCTATCGGCACAAATATAGACTAGTTTATTGTTTCAAAAAGTTGTATATATGTCATATTTGGCGTTACTTACTTGGGCTCGTCGTTCTCGTGTTTAACTGAGTGCAGATCTGCAGTTCAGCAAGGGAAAGACTCATCAACTAGGTGATTTGATTTGAGGATACCGGAGCGGTTATCCTCTTAACTGATGTAGGTTACATTTTTGTATTATTATATATATATTTGTTTTGAAATATTGAGATATGGGTAATGAGAGATCTTAGGACATGTATATTGTTATGATACTCTCTTCTGATTAACATTTTGATGATATACATATGCGGGGTTTTTATATTCTAGGTTTTCCTAATTGTGTGTCTTGGAGTTAGCTCATTTAGTTTGAGTTTTATCATTTCCGCTACACTTTGAATAAGTCACTAAATGATTAAGTCAACTTTTAATTGCTTAATAAATGGTAAGGAAGGCTGACTAGGCATACGTGACTCAACGAGATTGGCTCAGGGGTCCACATAAGTTTAGGTTGGGCGGGGTTTAGTTTTAGGTTATGGAGCTGGGGTCCTCACACCTAACACTCATTTTTATATGAGACTCACGTGCCACGTCACTGGGGTGTGACTTTGGAGTGTCATTATAACATCTTTCTTTGTAACAAGATTGTTGCAATTAATGCTAATTTTTAATGGATTGACTAATCTTAATTAAACTAGACAAAATACTTTTCTTTGTATCTTTATTGGTGTACAATTGACATAAACTAGTCAATCATAATGAAATTAGTCATTATATAAAGAAATCCCCACTATTCTAATATATTGTCATTTCTATTGTTCCTCAAATGCTTGTCTTTATGTTTCTTTGGTGATGACACTGAGTGTTATTTTTTTAGGAAAATATTAAGATGATCTGTGATGGGACATTTGAGATGGACACCCAATGATGATATCTATCCATCATGTATTGATATGTATACGTATATATCCCGATGAGCAAATGGATGGACACCATCGCGATTGTCAAACTCTGGTGTCCAACCCGGTCACCCCCAACATCTTCCTTTTTTTATTATTATTTTGTGTTCAAATAGAGCACAAGTGTCACTTTTTTAATTCCTAAAGTGTTGAATACCTGTAAAGGGCTTGACAAAAATAAAGTATGTCACTTCCACCAAAAAAAAAAGAAAGTACGTCACAGTTTGATCCTGGTCTAATGAAATTGGTCAAGCAAGGTTGCTGTTTTGAAGATTTGTAAGGCCACGTTTTTGGTGATTTGTTCCAACCACTACAAAAGATAAATATGTGGTGAATTTTGTGTTATTTTCTCCTCACTGTATAGGAGAAACATTTCTTAAAAGAAAGTGAAATACAACTGTTTTTTGTTTTTTGTTTTTTTTTTTGTGCAAGTGAAATACAACTGTTAGTGTTAATCATAATTAGTCTTATGGGCCACAATAAAATATTCCCATCGTTTCATATCATCTTTCACATTTTGACTTAATACATAAGAATTAAAGTGATAATTAATTACTATTAAGATTTTATAACAAGACTATATTATCATTTATGATAAATAATATAGAACGGAGGGAGTATTCAATACATAAAAATTATTCCAAATCTCATCTTCTATATACTCCCTCCAAATCTTTATAAGTGACGTTTTAAGGTTGCTCACAATTTTTAAGGAAAGTCATTTAATTATTTTGATTGGAGGAGAAAGTGGCAATTAAATAACTAAATCACCCTTTATCTCTACCACATCACCACTTCTACATACACTAGTTATTAATGTGTAATTATTAGACTTTCTTTTTTTCTATGAAGGGTATAAAATCAATTAAGTAATTACCGTATATTGAAACTATCAAATGACAGATATTGTGAAATATTTTAAAATGACTAAAACAACGCTAATTGTGGTCCGGAGGGAATATATTGTATGCAATAATAATGCTATAATGTCATGGACACTACATGTAACATGCCCCCAAATGATTATTTTAATTTTCAAGCACACACGCTCTCGATATTGTATTATACTCTCTCTGGTCAAAAATACAAGTTGTTTAAGGTAAAGACACAAAATTAAGGGGGTGTATTCAATTGATGGATTTGAAAGGATTTTCAAAGAGTTTGGAGGATTTTGAAATCAAAGTGTATTTAATTTGGATTTCAAAGATTTTAATAGACTTTTAAAAAGTCAAGGGGTATTCAATTAGAATTTTGATGGATTTCTAAAAAGTTTAGATGTATTCAATTTTTAAACACATTAGGATTTTGATGGATTTCTTTTCAAAAAATGTACATGACCAAATCTTACCCCTACCCATGAGATTTGAATAGATTTTGGATCAAGTCCTTCCAAATCTATCAAATTTCATGAAATTTGATAGTTTCAGAATAGAATAAGTTTACTGTATAGTGTCCTATTTATAGAATGGTACATAACTAAATTAGTATAGATATTACATAATTAGTGGAGGCGTTACACGATTAATGTAAATGTTACATAATCAGTGTAGACGTTACATAATCAATGTAGACGTTACATAATATTAGTTTCCTAACATCCCCCCTTAAACTCAAGGTGGTGGCAACGAAACCACTTGAGTTTGCAAACAAATAAGATGAGGATACATAAAGTCAGCGCCAATTCTGCGTAGGGACACCAAATCATGACGAATGGATGCAGAATTGACAATTGGGCCGACAAAATAGGCAGATCTGAAACGGGTACATGAGACGGGTAGACATCGGGAACTGCGTTCGACAACGTACTGTATACGGATAACAGGCGTGACAGGCATCGTGAACTGTACTCAAATTAGAGGACAGTGCACGAACGGGACAACAGAATAATTGAACAACAGAACAACAGAGTCGATGGAACGACTATCAGGGTTGAGTCGATGGAACGACTATCAGGGTTGAGTCGATGGAACGACTAACGAAACAACATAGTTGGCGGAACGACTAACGAAAAAACATAGTCGGCGGAACGATTAACAAAGCTAAGTCAGCGGAACGCTAACGAAGCTGAGTTGACGGAACGACTAACGGAACAGAGTCGGCGGTACAACTAACAGACAACGGAGTCGACAGATTCGACGACAGGACAATGGAGCAGACGGATGACAGAGTCGACAACAGATCGACACCAGAGTCAACGGCAGGCAGGATAAGAAGTGGGGATCTCGAGACAAGCATATGGTTATGCGAGTTGGAATGCATCAAATTTGTGCAAACATGGTAGGCGGATTGGCTGACTAAGTGACGCGGAAGAGGCAAACGGACTGCTACAACTGACAGACGTGTGTGAAGATGCACAAGAGAAACAAGAGAAAATCAAAACAAGAGCTTAATCGAATACATGAACAAGCACTGAGATGTATCAAGGATCGGTCGTCGACTCAAAGGTCGATCGACTTTGGATTAGAAACCAAGCTCTGATACCATGATAGTTTCATAATAGAATAAGTTTATTATATATCTCGAATGTACAGTATAGTGCCTTATTTATAGAATGGTACAGAACTAAATCAATGTAGACATTACATAATCAATGTAGGCATTAAATAATCAGTAGAGACGTTATACGATTAATGTAAACGTTACACAATCAGTGTAAGCGTTACATAATTAATGTAGACGTTACATAATATTAGTTTCCTAACAAAATCCATAAAAATCCATCAATTAAACAAATCCATGAATTTGTTTAAATGATGGATTTCTTGGAATTTGATGGATTTGGATGGACTTATCCAAAATCCATCTAAATCTCATGGGGTAGAGGTGAGATTTTTGATATATTCATTTTTTGAATAGAAATCCATCACAATGCATCAAAATCCTAATGTATTTAAAAATTGAACACACCTAGACTTTTTAAAAATTCATTAAAATCTATTCAAATCCTAATTGAATACCCTTGACTTTTCAAAAGTCCATTAAAATCCTTTGAACTCCAAATTAAATTGTGACGACCCCAGTTCCACAACTCTAAACTGGGTCCCGCTCGGCCTAGACTTATGTGGACCCTAGAGCCAACCTCATGAGTCAATGCAAGACTAGTCAGCCTTACTTACCATTTATAACTAAGTAAGCATTATTATATTATTTTAAATGAGTCATAAAAGTTAATGAGTTATCAAAGTACAACAAAAGCAATTAAACCTCAAACTAACAGAGCAATCTCCAAGACACACGTCAGGACAACTTAAAGTATGCAAACCCCATATATGTATACTATCATCAAGTATATCAAGTCAAATGAGAGTAATCATGTCATATATATGTCCCAAGATCTCTCAAATCTCATGAACCCAATGTGTTCAAAACAAATATACTTAATAATACAACAAAATAAAACCTACATCATTCAAGAGGGAGAACCCGCTTCGGTATCCTCAAAGTAGATCACCTAATTGTGGAGCCTTTCCATTGCTCGACTTCGGATATGCACTCAATCAATCACAAGAATGACGAGTCAAGTAAGTAACGCTAAACAGAATGTACATAACATTTCAAAATAAATAAGCAGTCTAATTCATGCAGATAAAAAGAAAGGTACAATAAACGCATGAATATATAAAAACTGTAAATAGATATTAGTCAATCAAAGATGAGTATCTAACAAATCAAATAGAGAGGAACAAGTAGTCCCAACCAAACGATCGTTGAGCTGAGGAAAATTCAACAAGATTTGGATTATAGGATGTGGTCACTCAACAAGCCTTAAATCCTCGAGATCGAGAGTCTTCCTGGTAATCCAGCTAAGAACTCACATCTTGCATAAAATCAATACAAAGTGCAGTGCATCCCGAGGTCATCACGCTAGTATGTTACCTTAGACTGCCATTCCTCCCAAGGATCATCATTGATTCACTTGCCCTCAGACAACTCAATCAGAATGAATATTCAAAGATAGATACAGAACAATAATAATAACAATTTAAAACTCAAAGAAATAACTGTACAATTTCTCACTGATTTACTTACCTGTATCCGAAACTATACGCGCTCAAGCGCCCGACAATCCGTCAAATCGAATCCCGAATGCCGTCAATGAACTACACTCCCTGGTATTCATTTAATTACAATTTCTGTTAATTTTCCTCAATTTACTCAACTTTCTATAATTTTATTCATTTACATAATCGGGTCGATTACCTGGGTATTTGGTCATATTCGGACCCATTGGGATATCCGAGAGATCCCTAAAGTTTTTTGAAAATTACCAAAAATTGATATGATGAATAGTGTTACGCTGTAGGTGGTGCCGTAGGGGTCAAAACCCTGTGGCGTTACACGAAGCGTAGGGACAGTGGTGTCCCTGCCTCATACGCTGTGAGTGGCGCCGTGGAGATCCACGACGTCAAGACTAGTTCGAGAATTCAGGGGTTTTCGAAACCTCGACTCGCATTGTTGTGTTTTGAGCCTATCCCAAACTCGTAGGGACCTCAATACAAATCCAAAACCATGTCTAATCCATGCCAAACACGTCTGAATTCATTGATTCAAACTCCAAATGAAAAATCCCACAAAACCCACCAAAATTGCCAAAAACTCCACAACTTCCCTAATTAACCAAAGCCACACTCCATTCATCATTAAAGCATCCACAAAACTAACACAAAATTTCAGGAAATTCGTGCTCGACATGAGGTGCAAGAAATTGCGATGAAAACCCGCAAAATAAGGGTCAAAATGAAGAGAAATGAATGGTGAGTCAAGATCTCACCTTGTCTCGCGTTGTTGATCGCTCTCTTGGTGTCGATTCGTGACGAAAATCACTAAACCCTAGCCCTTTATCACCGATTTTGTTAAGAAGTTAAAGAGATAAGAGAGAGAAAAGGTGGTGAGTCAACTCATCCATCCTATTTATATCAACTTCATCATCATAACCCACACACTCATCTCGAGGATGATCTAATGAACCATACACACACTAACCAACCACTTAATTGACTCACTTAGGTGACTCCCTAGACTTGGTCATTTAACTTTATCCTTGTCTCACACAATCAAAGACTTTCCCGGGCGTTCTCGTACATCATGTGCTCACAAACGTACCAACATACCATAAATGTTCCACATCAATTAATTATTATATTTAATTGTATTTTGTCAGTGTTTTATTTTAATTATCCATTTGGACAACTAATTACCCGTCAACAATTCGCCCCGCACCCGTAACGCACGTTTTCACAGGTCGAACTCGTTCTTTAACTCCAACGCACACACATAAACGTCCTCACACGTTTAGGACATTGAAATTAACATTCGGGTAATAAAATAAGTAATACAAACACCAAACAAAAATAACGTACCATAATATCAACGACCGAGAACTGGACACGCGTATCACGACAAGTGGGTCACGTACGACCTAAAATAACACGTGACATGAGTTAGATTTTAGGGTCATTACATAAATACACCTTAATTTCAAAATCCTCCAAACTCTTTTAAAATCCTATCAAATACTCCAATTAAATACACCACCTAAGGAAGCCTTAATTATGAGTGTAATTTACATATATGTCCTTTGAAATTAAATGAAAGGAAGAATTGAAGAATCATAAATGTTTGGATTGCATAAGGGTAAAATGGGTAAAAAAATAATAAATACACTCTCGAATTCCGAAAACGACTTGCAATTTTGAACAAAGGTTTTTTTGCTAGAACGACTTATATTATAGACCGGATGGAGTATTTATTACATTATACGTGTAATTATTATTCCTTTTTTTTCTTATTAGTTTATTTTATTTTATTTTGTTTTCCCTCGTGGAGACTGGCAACAATCGAACTGGCTAATCCACACTTGGATATTGTTGAGCCTTGTTCGGGAATGACCATCCCAACTCGTTTTTCTCCATTCACGATACTCGAACTGGAGACCTCGGTTAAGGAATGAGTCCCTTACTACTCGAACCAATCAATTAAGGAATGAGTTTGTTTTGCTTGTGACACCCTTACCATTACTTTTTTATTTCTTTTATTTTGCACATAAGTTGCATGATGTTTATCATAAATTAAAACTTTGGCTATTTGTTTTCTGTTGATGTAGTGAGTTTTTTTTTTGGATACTTGCTAACAATAAGACCTCAATTTCAAATTAGTTGTTGTTGACTACTTAAATAAAATATATCCCGCACTTGTTAGCATGGTTTTATAATCTTCAAAATCTTTCATAACTAATGCATCCCAAGTTATCTCTTTAAAAAAAAATAAAAAATAAAAAATCCCGAGTTATCTTTCTGCGTACATGCAATTGTTTCTTCAATACTGTAATCAAGTGTAACAAAACTGATGATACCCCTAAATCAAATAATAAAAGTATAAACCAATGGATGGTGCATTGGAGTGGTTCGATGCTCTAACGGCTTAAGAGGACGTCTCGAGTTTAAGACTCTACAAATGTAGAAACAACAATTGGGATAGAGCCTTACTTTTTAGCGGGCTAACCCGACTCAATTTTAAAATAGTCGCTTAAGTCTTGATAACGAGTGATTTATACCAAAAAAATAAATAAATAAATAATAATAATAATAATAGAAAGTGTAAAGGGAGTAGGGCAAAGCCATTAGGGAAAAAGATGGGTGGCAAAAAAAAAAAAAAGTAATGATCTCTAAACCACAAAGCAAAACAAAGCATACGCATAGCAAAGGTTAGCTGAGGAAAGAGAGGTGCAGCAAATACACTTTGTACTTTGCAGTTCAAATCACTCTCTCGGACCTCGCTCCCTCAAATTAGGGTTTCCACTGCATCCAACACAACCCAAATTCGTTCATTCATTCACTCACTCAATCTCTCTCACTCTCTCTGAAAGAGTAATCGGTAACTCTCTCACCTATCAGTGGAGATCTTCATTGCCGTGTTGTTTTTCAAGTCCCCCGTTTGAGCTATCGTTGGAGAGTCATAGAAATGTGAACTTGATTAGAGTTTCTAACTCTTATTGTGTGATTTTCCCCTAAATTTGCACCTTTTGTTGTTTCTCACCGGTTTATGTTGTAAAGATTTGATCTTTCTGGGCGTATTAGCAGTTTTTGTTGTTTTGGTAGCTTGAATTCGCCCAATTTTGTGTTTTTTCTTTGGTGGGTTTGGTTTTCTAATACATGATCTTGATCATATCAACTTTACATAGCTATAGAACCTGAAAGTATGATCTTTTTGGATTGTTTGATGCTTAATGATCAACTCTGTGTAGATGTCCATCTAAACTTGACTGTTCTTCTACTTTGTGATTGATGTTCTTTGAATGAAAGCTGAAGGAGTACTTCTTAACTTCTTAATGCGCGTCTTTGTTTGTATTGTTTTTATTTCCTATGTATGCACGTTGCGGTTTCGTACAGTGATGTTATGCTAAGTACTTGTGTTGCATGTTGGGATGTTTCATTTGAGTTTTTGGGCTATCATTTGTTCGTTCAAAATCCGGTTGTTTAAATGATTTATCTAGTTTTCCTTACCAGGGCCTTTTTATTATTGCAGGGCCTGTTCAATTAATTTGCGCACTTTCAGGTTTTCCGAGATATATGATTGTTATGTTGGAAGAGTGCGGAAGCATGGTTTTTGAATGATATGTAGAACATTGACACTGTTGTTTATTGATTTGAATGGATTGTTCCTTCGGGTTTGATTCCACTACAACTATTTTTGCATATTATTGTCTTCGCGACTTGAATTTGTTTTTAGCTGCCACAAGAGAAAGCTGATAGGGTATATTATATTTAATCTGATAGTATATCTGGGTCTGGCCGATACTATGTTCTGAGTTTGTTCAAGACTTCAAGTATCAAAGGATTAGTGAAGCTACTATTTTATACCAAAAAAGTTCCTTAAAACATAGCTAAAACGGGGTCGCTTTGTTGTGTGGCTGCAAGGCCACATGGTTCCCATGCGGCCAGCGGAGAATGGCCCATGGGCCCTCATGAGCCTTACTGGCAGACTAATTCAAGCTATTCACCCCCTGTGTCACGAAGATGGGAACATAGACTCCAAATCGAAGGAATTCCTTATGGATCTCATAGCGGAATTCAGCTTTTTGGGTCTTCATCCTCATCAAACAGTAAAGAAAGTGAGGCTTCTGCGAGAAATGACCATTTCCTGAATCATCCTGGCTCTGATGATGCTGACTCATATTTTAGTAGTCCCTCTGACAGTTTTCATAATCAGCAATGGACACCTAGACCAATGAAAGGAGTTAACATTGATGATTATGTTTCTGGAACGATAAGAGGTACTACTTCCAACGTTGCTTTCTTGACTTGTCAATCAATAGTTGTTTTTTGTTCTCAAATAATGCGTTCCTACCATTTCCATTTTTCTTTGATTTTGGAAATATTTTGACATGTTATTCTCAAATTATTTTGGAATTCTTAACAACTTTCTATCAATCTTATTATCTCACTGTGGATAATGTTATTTTTTTGGTTAAAAATGTATAGGTGTTTGATCACACTGCCCATAATATAACCTCTAGCCTGTATGCTACTACAGCTTCAAAAGATTGAAATTTTTGTTGTTTCTTGATCCAAAAGGTGGATTTACTATGTAGCTACTCAACCATAAGGTGCAGTAAACTGAACTAAAACGATCAGCCTTGCAAGTGTATGTGCTAGAGTCCAAGACCTTCTGTAAGGGTACATTTTATAGCATTTCCTAGTTTGACCCTCCTCGTGTTTTGTACGTCTTTTTTTTTTTTTTGTGTTTCTGATGTTTATATCAGAATTTATTGGTCTGTGATGAAGTTAGAAAAAGGTGCATTAAGGATAAAGATAGCGTTGAAGGTTAGAGAAGTTGTAGAATTAGGAAAGTGTAAATATTGAGTTAATGGTTAACTCGAGTCTGAAGTTAGTTTGGAGGACCAAGGAAGGACTGTGTAACGACCCAAATTTAAATCCAAATCACCTATGCTATGTTTGATGTGTCTATTGTAATATTATGTAATTAAATTTACTGAGTTAACTTGTAGAAAATGAGTTGACTCAATAAAAGTTCGAGATAGGACTAGATACAACGAATATCACTTAAACATTTAATGAGAGTGAGGCCCACACGAGATCTCCTAAAATTCAAATCAATATTGAATGTGTGCATCATAGTGTGCGTGGGTGAATGAGAGAATTAAAGGAGTGATTCGGGGAGTGATTGGTGGATCTTAATACATCCACTCTCTCAACGCACGTGTATTGGTTCTCCTCTTTTTCAAATTGCTCTCTTTTGCACACAAAACTTATAACTCGTTGTTGCACACAACAATATAAATCTGGAAATAAGGCGATTAAGGAGTGGGCTTGATGATCTCCTTCAATCAAGAATCAATCTAGCTATGCATAAGTATTTGTATGGTTGTTTTTTGATTTGAGTTTTTAAATTAATATATCAAATCAGTCTCCAAATAAGATCGGATGATTATTAATCGCTTTTGAAACAAATCCTAATTTGATTGTGGGAAGATTTAATTTTGATAAAAAAAAAGAGAAATAGGGGAACGAACTGTGAAAAACAGTGTGGAAGAGGAGGGGAGCGCACACCTAGATTGGTTAACTGGTGGTTAATTACACAAGATAACTTGAATTTTGGTAATTAAATTTAATTTTGAAAATCTTTCAAAAACCTCGAGATGCATATTTAAAATACATAAAAAATCTCCTCAAGATCCGTGTGTATAAATCGTATATATTTATTATTTTAATTTTAATTCTGATTTTATTTCTATTTGTTTATTTTATTTTATTTCTTTTCTTTTCTTTTCTTTTTTATATTATAAAATGGGTTTGGGCAGCTGGGTCTGGATTGACCCAACTGCCCTGTTGGCTGCTGGCCTGGCCCAGACCCAAGCTGACCCGGGTGGGGAGCGTGCACACACTCGTGCACTCCTCGCCTCTTATTTTGCTGGGCCTGGTCAAACCAGCCCCAACCCGTGTAGGGGTGTGCGTAGCGCACACACTCTTGTGCGCTCCCCTCCTCATTCCCTTGTTTCTCTCTTTTTTTTATCAAAATTAAATTTTCCCACAATAAAATTAGGATTTGTTTAAAAGCGATTAATAATCATCCGATCTTATTTGGGGGCTGATTTGATATATTAACTTAAAAACCCAAATAAGAAAGCAATCATACAAGTACTTATGCTTACCTAGATTGGTTCTAAATTGAAGGAGATCACCTAGCCCACTCCTTGATTGCCTTGTTTCCAGATTTCCTCCCTTCAAACCCCTTTTCCTTGGTTGTCCTGTGTGCAACGACATAAGTTATAAGTTTTTTGTGTAGAAGAGCAATGTGAAAAAGATGAGAATTAATAAACGTGTGTTGAGAGAGAGTGGATGTATTAAGATCCACCAATCACTCCCCAAATCGCTCTTTCCTTAATTCTCTCATTCACCCACACACACTATGATGCACTCATTTAATGTCGATTTGAATTTTAGGAGATCTCGTGTGGCCCCACTCTCGTTAAGTGTTTAAGTGATATTCGTTGTATCTAGTCCAATCTCGGAATTTTATTGAGTCAACTCATTTTCTACGAGTTAAATTTAATTACTTAATATTACAATAGATACATCAAACATAGCATAGGTGATTTGGATTTAAATTCGAGTCGTTATAGATCTTGTGGCGCACTTTAAGATCTATATGCTTTGCAAAATAGTTATGTTGAGGATAGTGTTACTCATAGAATTCAAGTTGTTGTGCATAGGTGAGATATTTGATCGAAATATCCTTATTAAGCTAAAAGGAAAAGTCTGTGGGGTTGTAATCTAGTATTGATAATAATAGAGAGCTGTACATTTTCGTTTGTTTATAACCTTCACTTAATGTTGTAGTTAACTCAGACAATCATAAGCATTAATGATTTGTGGAAACTTCAAAGTGGAAACCAGGGTCGGTCCTGACATTTTTGAGGCCTAGGGGGAAACAAAAAACTGGGGCCTCAATAATTGATTAGTTTAAATTATTTTTAATAAAAAGGTTACAACACATAACTAGCGTGACAAATTTTCTTGCTAAAAAATACTAGCAATTTAAATTCTCATAAGTTGATTCGTATAAAGAATTAAATACTCTTTTATTGTTAATTTTAACGATTATCTTGACTTTATTGTAACTATTTTTTTTTATAAATAATAGTTTAGCGAATCAAAATCAACTTATTGTTATATCGTTCCATTGTTACTTGACATAATCTTGTTATGTTCTATTGGATGTATTGAACCATCATAATTAATGAAATTTCTATTTTACTTCAAATTGGATGTAAATATATGTGATTATTGCGGCATCCTATCATTATTAATTATATTAGTTAGTATAGAATTTAATATAACTGAAATATAAAAATGAATTTGTGCTTAAAAATATAACAACAAAAATAACACAACCTCAGTCCCAAATTAATTGAGGTCGGCTTCATGGTTCAAAACTCTTCCATTGTGCCCTATTTAGTGCAATTGATGGTGATCTATCCAAACCATTCAAATCCCTCCTAATTAATGCGTTCCGAGTTAATTTCGGTCTACCCTTACCTCATTGAATTTCTTCAATTTCTATCGAGTCAAGTTTTTTAGTGGGGGGATTTGTATGTCGTCTTTGCAAGTGACCAAACCACCGCAACCGCCCTTCCCTAATCTTTGTGTTAATTGATGCTACTCCTACCAGTCTTTGAATTTATGTATTTCTTATTCTATGTTTACGAGTTTTACCTCACATCTACCTAAGCATCCTCATTTTTGTTATGTTCATTTTATGTAGTTGTTGTTGCTTTGCAGCCCAACATTCACTTCCATAGAGCATAGCTGGCCTAATTGCATGTGCTTACAAATATAAACAAATAAAAAATATACAATATTTGGAAAGATGCTTGACGTACTTTGCCACTTAGTTAATTGTGTTACTTTAATTTCTTGCAATGAGAGAGATGTGTGCACGCTAATAACAAAGTTTATCTAAAAACTACAACAAATGTGTGCCAAGTGTAGGCATGAAAGTAGATTACCCAATTAACACCTCAACATTTATTAGGAGAGAGATTCTAACACATTAGGAGAGAAGGAAGTGGGATTGTTGAGTTTATGACAAAAATCCCATCGCTTGTTTTACACATTCTCGCCAGTAGCAGGGGTTAAAAGTGTAATCAGAGGGCCTTGTTTGGGGAGGGGGTAGCCGACCAGCCCGCCCACTCCCAAAACCAAGCCTGGTGGAAACTTAATTTTAAAGGTTGAGACTCACCATGGCATAATATCAACAATAACACTATCTATGATTCTTTCGAGAAATATTTTTAGATGCCATTCATTCTTCACTTTAACTTACTTATATTTAGAAAGAATAGAAGTAATAGAAAATAACAAATATTTGGAAAAGATGCCATTCATTATTCATTTTGACTTACTTTATTAAGGGTAAATTGTCAGAATAATCCCAAACTTTGAGTTGACTCAAAATAATCCCAAGCTAAATTTTTTCTCAAAGAATACCAAACTTTGTGTTTTCTTGCCATTTTATCCCAACTGGTTTTTAGGTCAAATTGGTGAGATTTGAGGGTGGGAAATGAAATTAAAGAAACAAAAGAAGGGCTGAATTTTGAATTTCAACACGCTATATCAAAACATGTTCGCAAGTTTTAACGAAATTGGAATTTCTTTGGTCTCGCACAGAGCTTCTTCTCGGTCTTCATCGTTTTCCTCTTGGTCCATTCACCAACAAAATCAACGAAACATTATAGTGATTTTAATTGAAGGATCTGCATTCTGTTTCTTGCTCTTCGTTTCTTCTTTCTCTCTACTTTCAGTTTGGGATATGGGTGTTGTTGTAGAGAAGAGAGAGTGGTGTTGAAGTGGTTGGAATAACTTCGAAATTGGGGAAAGAGAGGAGCTTGATGGGGATGAACCTGATGGTGAGTGTGCGGACGAACACAAAGAAAAAGCTCTGCACAGTGAAAGACCCAAATATTTTTATCCGACTTCGTTAAACCTTTTGCAATTTTTTTTTTTATCAGAAAACCTTTTACAATTCAAAATCAACCCTTATTTTGTTTCTTATTTCCACACCCCTCCCTCAAATTGCTATGTTAGCATCATTTTGAACTAAAAAAAATAGTAGAGATAAAATTGAGGCAAAACACAAAGCTTGGGATTTTTTGAGAAATATTTTAGTTTGTGATTATTGTCAGACAAAACTCAAAGTTTGGTATTATTTAGACTACTTACCCCTTATTAACTTACTTTATCAAATCTTAAGGTTTCTTCAACGTCAAATGTATGTGACTGTAAGTTGTTATTTTACATGTTTTTAAAGTGAGCCAGTGAGGCATTCTGCTCTGCTGAAAGCAATGCTTTCCATTCTGGGTTTTTTCACAATTTATTTCAAGTTGAGATTATTTGAAGTTTAAAATATAAGTTGAGATTTTTTTGTTAAATATGCTTAGTTATTTATTCATTTAAAATATGCTAAACAGTTAGGACTCCTTTTGCAAATTTTGCATAGGACCATCACCAAAATACTTATTTATATACTTCAAAGAGGTTGACTATCATAGTTACAACTAATAAATAATCTAAATATGCTAGCAATATGTGGAGAAACAGATTAAAATTGGGAGTACTTATCATACCCACACACTGGTTGAAATGCCTTCATGAACAAAAACTGTGTTAGATGGCGCTTGTCAATCTCTTTCTTTGGTTGAACAAGTTGTTGCATGTAAAACAACATTCTTGAAGTTTCACTTTTTAGCTCCTAGTTGAATTTGTGCTGTGGTTGTGTTGTTGAAATGGAATCCTTGATTTACGCCTTGAGATCAAATTCTACCATCCACCTCCAAATAGGTGGTTTTCTTGTAAGTCATGTGGTTGGGAACCCTAATGGCTTTTGTGGAATTAGTCTGACTTAAGGCCAGGCCCTTTGTTTTCAAAAAAAGAAGTCCCCCATTTCATGTCTTGAGATCAAATTCTACCGTCCTACCTTTCTTTCCATAGTGCCCCTCTTTGTTGCAATCTCTTCATTAATTTTAGTTCTTACTCCTTAAATAAAAGTATCGGACCAGTAACTCTATTTTTTTCTTCTGCAATCCTTTTGTATCTTTTTGGTCAGTTACTCTTCACACTTCATCTTATAGGTATGCACACTAATGCCTTTTCATAATGGTAAAATGTTTTGTTCCTTCAACATTTGGCAACTTTCACTTCTTGTTCTTGACACCACTTCTGCCTAAGTTGCTGTCACTGCCAAAGGTTGCTTCCAATGCAATGTGCTACTAAAAGTCAAATAAGTTGAAGTGAATTTAGTGATAATCGGAAGAATAAGCATGTTACGGGTGAAAGTTTTGATTAGTTCTTAAATCCAATAATCTGGAGAAGTGACCAGTTGACCACCACTTCTTCTGTTGGAAAATACAGCATGTAACTCTTTTTGCATTTTTCTTATTTAGATGTTTGTTCTGCCCAATACAGTTTTAAATTCTCTGTTTGCTAATAGAGCTTGACTATGATGAACTTCTTATTTTCATAGTAAAAACCAATTATATCAAAGATTACTTCCCTCCTAAAAACAGTCTCTTATTCTTGCACTTATGGCTGGCTGATGTCCATTTGCACTAGTTTAGTCGTACTCGCATCCTTCAACGCTTTCTATTCTTCAGAGCTCAGGCAAAAAATATTGCAAATGGCTCCTTATGCTATGTATTATCTTGTCATAGGTACATTGCTTTAGCTACAGAAGAAATCTTTGATGTTATTTAATGCATGTTTTGAATCTAAACCTCTTTTTTGCTAAATCTTTCCATGTTCTTGTGGAGCTGCAAGAAGGATCTTTGTTATTATTTGATATACTTTAAGATTGTGGATCTCTTTCCTTGCTAAAAGCTTGCTAAAATCCATCTCGAGCAATCTCTCTTTGTGGAGCTTTTGGCAGTTTGTTTTGTTTTAAACATTGCTTGAACGGAATGGTTTACCTTTAGATATTAGATATGGAAGGCTACTTCAGCTTTTAGGATCTTAATTGGTTATAGATGTCCTTTTGAAATTTCAAGCGAATACAGTTATCCGGTAGAGGTAATCTCTTCATCTCATGTGATAGCGAGTCTTTGTAATGTTAAGGATTTCAAAGTTCTTTCTTTATTTATTTTTCACGACCTTCAAGCTTTCCTACCTGATTTATTTTTTCATGCGGTGTGACAAAGGCAGTCTAATGGACTGGGTAATCTAATTCATTTAGAGGCGCTGAATCCAGAAAAGAAGATATTGCAAAATGGAAAGGATTAATAATTGCAGAAGAAGGTTGCACAGATGGTAGAAAATACAGACATTTATTAGAGGATTAGGTGGTTCATGTTTCAACAAAGGTCATCAGTTAATACTAATAGCAGAATTGATTGGGTGATTGGTGTTTGTTTTGCAGATTAATTTGGAGTAGACCTATATTTTTTTTTCTTTTTTAGAAGTTAGGAAAATCATCACAAGTAACAATGTAAATTTTATTAAAAAAAGATGTATTGTGAAGTGATTCCTTTGTTTGGGTTCAGAAGCCATGGCTCTTCTATTATAATTGGTCCAAAGCTGGTGTTATGTTTGTCGTCTCCTTAGGCCCGGCAAGTTGAGTGCTTTGTCGTTTTATTTTGGCAAAACCCATCTTCTAGTCTCTGAACTTTCAACTCTTTATGCTTACTGTCCATGAACTTTCATTACTGCACATTTAGTCCCTCAACTTCGAACTAGTGCACATTTGGTCCTTCTATTATTTGAGCCGTCAAATTGGATGATGTAGCTAGTTGAACCAGCTACTTGTCTGGTTCCTTTCTAAATCGGCGGTTTTTATGTGAATTGAACTGGTTTTCTAACCCAACCAAAAAAAATTGAAACAAACCCCCTTTCGTTTGAACACCCTTTTCGCACGAAACCCTTACCCTCATCTCTCCTCTTTTTGGTTCATGTACTTACCGACAATTAACTAACTAATATAAGTAACACATGTCATTGTTATCATCTAAAATCCAACTCAAATTACAACTACAAACTAATTTTGTAATTAGACCACGTGCTTTCTATAAATATGTGTAACCGATCATTAAACTACTTAATACTCCGTCAAAGTTGCGTTTTCAAAGAGAGATTAGTTGCTTGACTTGATTTGTGTTGAGATTTGTTTTGTTAATTACTTTATTTGTATATTTTGTTAGCCTTACCAGTTACTTATTTGGCTAGTATGAAGAACCAGAGAGGAGAGAGAGGTTGCTGCGACTGAGACACGAACTAGAGAGGAGAGATGAACTAGAGAGAGGAGAGAGGAGGGCAAGTGTTTCCTGCAAAAAGGGTGTTTGAGCGAAAGGGGGTTTGTTTCGATTTTTTTTTTAGTTGGGTTAAAGGTGTAGAGAAGAACCGAACACGTGGTCGGTTCAGTTAGCCGCATCATCCAATTTGACGGCTCAAATAACAGAAGGACCAAATGTGCACTAGTTGGAAAGTTGAGGGACTAAATATGCAGTAATGAAAGTTCAGGGGACAAAAGCATAAAAAGTTGAAAGTTCAGGGACCAAAAGATGGGGTTTGCCTTTTATTTTCTCCAGTGAATTTGATGTGCTTAATTACCAAGTTGTCAGGACTAGAATTCAAACCTCCATCTATCTGGATTGCAACACTATTGTTGTATGATCAGGATTTTGGATGATTCTTACCAATTCTGACGCTAGAAGTTTGGCTGCAAGTGTAGGCCCAAAGATTGTTGAGCATACTAAATACAAACATGTATTGTCTTGTTGAAATGAAGAGCCAAAATAGGTCTAAGCATTGGCTGAAAGCTGATTGATATTAGTTTTACTTGGGCTCAGCTATCAGCTATTGCCCTCCTTTTTCCTAGTCTACAAGTGTGAATCATTTTCAATAGAATCCATAATTCCATATCAATTAGGTTTACTATCAGAATGTAACTTTTTTTGTGTGTTCATACCACTCTTTATATGATTTCAATGTTTACTTGTGTCTGTAGATATCGATTATTGTAGAATCTTACTGTTCACAATTTATCTTTCAGTTATGTCCCTTAGACTGATTGATCCTAAGTAGGGTCTCCAACCTGAAAACCATGTCGATCTCCTTGGTGATTAACATTTCCTTTTAAATCAAATCGTGCTTTTTGATAGACTTCTACATGGAAACAATGGCTTTGTTGTGGTTTCTGTGCATCACATAAAACATTCTCATCTTTTTTTGGGGGGTTCTGCTATTGCTTCATCTTATCCACTGAAAATTTCCTTTTTCCAATTCTAGATTCTGCATCAGGACCCCTGGGAGTTTCACCACCTATGGAGGTAGCATATTGATTTATGATTTTGAGATTAACAATCAAGGACTTATTACCTATCTTCATCCTAATCGGCTAGTTGCTTTGCAGGGAACATCTGGCCTCGTTCACGGTGCAGGCTCTACCTCATCCCGATCAGATAATAGCGATTATGAAGCTATTACAAAGGGGAGCACTCACTCTAATCGTAATTTCTCCCGATGTTCATTCATTTCAAAACCTATTCATCCTATCTCATTCATAAATCAAATCACTGAGAGAGAGGATCGTGGAATAGGTACGTTAGAGGATTCATTGACCCTGGCAGCTGGTGACAACATTATCGGCTCAACATTGTTTTTTTCCCAAAAATGCAGAAGTTAGTATGATGTTTTGACCTTGTTTCTTGCTTTCAGAGACCAGCGCGGCTACTCCGAGAAGAGAGGCCCTCCAATGTAGCAGTGACAACAGCAGCATTGATTTCACTGATGTTTCTGAACAGTTAGATTCTGAAAGCACTGCACCATATCATGAACCAGAAGGATCCAAGTGTGGTTTATGTAACAGGCTTTTGTCACAAAGATCTCCATGGAGTTCTCGTAGAATTGTTAGAAGTGGTGACATGCCAGTGACTGGGGTTCTTTCGTGTCGTCATGTCTTTCATGCTGACTGCTTGGACCAGACGACCCCCAAGATGCAGAGGCACGATCCTCCTTGTCCCGTATGTGCAAAATTAGAAGAAAATGCCCTGGAACAGCCGCTGATTTCCCGATTGAGGAATGGACTCCCACGGCTAAAACCATTCATGGAAGAAGGACCTTCCACCGTCCGACCATGGGGTTGCGCTCAGGTGGGTGATTGTGTGGAGGGGGCATTGCATGCATCGAGCAGTATGATGTTGCTGAACCGAAGCCGATTGAGGAAGCACCTGTCGTTGAAAGCAAACTCAAGCAAGGAGCTTCCCGATAAATTGAGAAAAAGTGGTTCGTTTTCTCCTCGGGTATTCCATGAAAAGTCTGTTCAGCCAGAGGCAGTTGAGTCATCAAAATTAAGTGCCGGGCCAGCACTAAAGAGATGGTAAATCTTTGGTATGGTAAGCTGAAAATTGGCATTCTGAGAAACTATGATCTTTTTAACTTCCATTAGTTCATCTGCATAGTTCATTGTCATGTCAGTATGGTTTTTGATATCTAAGGTGAATTGAATCAAATTATATTGTACAGACTAGTTGCTCTCGACTTTCTTCTTACTTAAGTTTTCTGGGCGGGAAAAGTTGAAAGGCGTGTGGCCGATTGGTGTAGGGCATTGATCTTTGGTGGGAGCATGAGTTAATAGAATGGAAAGAGAAGTCTGTGCAGAGGTTGAGCAGATGGATTTGTGAACTCTGAAATCAGTTGTTACTAGGGCAAGTGCACACATTTATTCCAAAAATATATGTATTATTTCCACCTCTCATTGAGTGAAGGACTTGTGGCTACGTTTGAGGTGTGTTTCAGACCAGCTTGTTTGTTACCTGAATGATGGTACAAAGTTATGTGGAGATGGTGGTGCATTGCTTTTGAAGTGATGGTCTCCGGTGTTTGGACAGATGTCAAGCTTGGTTAGAACCAATATGGATTTGAGTTTTAAGAGCTTTAGTAATTGGAGAATCAATATAATTGAAATGGAACACCTTATGTAACCTTGGTCCCCCTCTATAGAAAAAATCAAACAAACAATCAACGCTAATTTCAACTGAACTTAAACTGGTGGTTTAATACCTACTATTTTTAAGTTTTCAATCGAATCAAATGGGCGCATTGAACAATCTCCCCAGGGGTAGCTAGTGTATCTTTAGGTTTTTTTTTTTTGTTTTTGTGTCGAGGAACCAGTGTATCTTCATTTAAAATGGATAATATGAACACAACCTTCATTAAACAGTGTCACTATTGATGATAACTATGCCTCTTTCTTTCACATTATGAGTCCTCAATGTATATTTACGGCCTCAAAACAAAAAAGAAAATAGTTTTTCTCTTGAGTCTAAGCCACTTTTGGTATTTAGATTTCAACTACTCTCCATGTCATGTAATTGGGGTGAGGAGCTCGGGCTTAGGGCCCAAGATATTCTTAACATCTCAAAAAATTAATGGCCTTGGGCCCAAAATATTCATAATGCAATTTTTTTTTTTATGTTTTTAAAATGTGCAATTTTTAGTTCTAATAACCTTTTTGGCTAGTGTCAACTTGTGTGCTTGCAAGTTAATCAAATAACTCTAAGTTCTCTTAATGAAATATTGAAATTATGGAAAAAAAACTTCGGTAAGATTGTTTGGGCGATTGGGCACTGACCACTCGGTTGCTGTGATACACCTTGCAATACGTGCGCATACATCTCGTGGTGTATTGCAAGACAACCGAGTTAGTCGGTGCCCAAAATATATTACTCTAGCAGCTTTCTGAAATTATAAATTGTGTGATTTCAAAAGGTTATGATTGTTTTGTCAAAAAGTTTGTAAACATTAAGTTATACTAAAACACGACACCATGCATCTATTATCGCCTCTTAAAAAACCTAAAAACAGAGTCTCCTTTCAACCCCCACCCTTGTTCGGTCGGCAGCCTCGGCTACCGCCATCGGTTGGCCTCCTTAGTAATGCCATTTTCTCTTATCGGAGCCTCTATGATGCTTTTGTTATTTATTTTTGTTGTCTTAGTATCTCCTCTTCCCTCTTTCTTTCTCTTCTTCAAAGGAAAGGTAGAAGGTGGTGATGGAGTTATGGTGTTGTTGAAGAGGTTGAGGTACTGAAGTAAAAAAGAGAGAAGGGATTTTAGGGGGCTGAGGTGGAAGGGGTTGTTGGTTTCGGATGAAGCAATTGCAGAACATAATATCGAACAAACTACGGGATGCATGCTAACAACGACGTGTGGGAGCAGTTGAGGAATAATGGGGTTTGGTGCCCAACCATTAGTGTTGGTGCTCAATCGATGTTTCGCCATGGTCGTGAACATATGGTAGTTCAAGTGCAGTGGTGTTCCATCAGTTGGTGGTCATGGCATTCCCATGGTGATGTTGTAGTGGTCTACTTTATTTTTCACCTCTTTTGATAGGGTTTAATTTAGTTTTAGGTTTCAATTTTATTTTGTTCTAAGTTTAGTTTATGTTTAATTTAGGTTTGTCTCCTCAGCGGATGTTTCGCCAAATTGAGGTAGTTGAGGTAGTTGCCGGGGTAATTCTCCTTATTTTAATTAGGATAGTTTCAAGTTTAAGTATGCAATGTATATCAATTGCATTTCACTTGTTAAAATGTTGTAATAGGTTGGCTTACCCTTCTTGGGTTAGAAATAGACCTGTTTATGGGTTAGTCGGGTCCTAATCGGGCCTAAGAACATTAGTTCAAACCCAACCCACTATATATATGTGGGCCTATGCATAAGCCAAAGCCCAACCCACTATATATATGTAGGCCTATGCATAAGCCAAAGCCCGACCCATGTAAAAAATATAAAACGTAAGCCCGACTCATCAAATCCATGAATAAATATCTTAATATTAAAAAAAACTAAAAAATAAATTATTTATTCGTTTAAGAAATTTTTTATAGACTTTTTTAACAATATATGTGTTTCCATATGTATAAAGTATATTAATATATTGTGCAAAAATGATGAGTAGCTCAAATGGTAAACATCACTTAATGTATACATTAGATCTTATATTCAAACCTTTCTTACAACACTTATTATTTTAGAATATATTAATTATAAGCTTATATTTTGGCTGGGCTTAGACTTTTTAAGGTGGTTAAGTCTATTCTATTTAAAAGCAGGCCTAACTGAGCTTGGTGTGGGCTAAGTTTTTTTTTTGAAAAGGGTTGTCCAAGCTCAGCTATTTGCTCACGGGATGGCGGGTACTCGAACCCATTATTAGGTCTAGTTAGGAAGGAGGAAGGTGCTATGAAGGCTTAAAAAAAAGAAGAAAAGACACTATGCTTAGTCATGGTGACGTGCCACACTCTCTCACGCTCATTTGTCCCCTTATCACTACAACACGTACCTTCACCAATCACCACCGTCCTACCAGCAGCATTGCTTCATCAACAGTACAGACCCCATCACCATCAATGAATATCCAATATCCCAAGTAGATGTTTTCTCAAATTTATTTCTACCATTCAATATTTTACATACAACCAATCTTCATGTTCTCTAATTCAAATCAGAATTTTTTCTCACCACAAAACCCTTCAAAATATCTATCTTGTTAAAATGTGACTACATTGATAGGGCCTTATTAACAATTACTTTTTCTAGAGAAACAATGCATTTTAATGATCTCTTGTATGAATAGATGGAAACAACAGAATCTAACTGGGAGTTCTTGGTGGGCCCAACTTGTTGGAGAAAAACACAAGGCCTTTAATTAATAGTTGGGCCCCCACAGTATACAGTACTGTTCAATGCGCGCAACAGTAGTAGAGTGGTACACTGGTACTAGCTAGTAAATAATCTATCTAGATGGTTGGACTGAAGGTTAGGTTCTCTGTCCTAGTAACTGTCAATTATTCCAATAAATTAATTTATTGATGACTTAGACATTCAACCCAACTTTTCCAATCATTTTACATCCACAATTCAATCTTTCTATACAGACTTTTTTATCAAGGTTTTTCTCATTGCACCTATCAATTATTTTACTGTCAATTTCAGGAAAAATAAGCATTTTTTTTCGACAGCTTAAAGGTTAGGCATAAGAGATAACTTGAAATAAGTAAAATAATTATAAAATATTCAAGGGTTATATAAAGACACATCATCAAAAACATCAAATTGAATGAAGAGGAAATGTTTGATCCATATAACATATCGCGTGATATCTACTCCAACTAATTAATTTGAAAATTAATAACTTTGAAAAAAAATAATTTGAAATGGAGTCTTTGTAGTTGTGTTTTTTTATTACATTGTTGTTGTATGGATACAACATGAGATTGTTGGTTGATTCGAATTTTATGGGGTGAACTGTTGTGCTGTCAAGAGAAAAAGAAAAAAAGGAAAAAAAAAAGGATTTTGTTGTAAACTAATTAAAGGAAAAGTCAGAAAGGTAAAGATAAGAACTAGAAAGATAACAAGAGAAGAGATAGGTGAGAAATAGAGAGAACTTTCATTCCAATATATTGTGTCATTACATAGGTGGAACCTCTTTATATAGGCCCTTAAAAGATCATAAGTTACAATTACATAATGGTGAAATGTGTAACCACTCACACATAATGGTGGAATGTGTAACCACTTATACATAATGGTGGAATGTGTAACCACTCATACATAATGATGGAATGTGTAACCACTCATACATAATGGTGGAATGTGTAAAGTTGTCAATCCACATTATTTACAACACTCCCCCTTGGATGACAACTTGCTAAGAGAATATGCCTCGTTAAAACCCTTACTAGAAAAACCCCGTGGGAAAAAATCCAAAGAAAGGAAAAAGAGTACATTGTTCTCATCAATCTTGATATGGAGTATGATATTGATAGGATTGTCTCATTAAAAACCTTGCTAGAAAAACCCATTGGGATAAAACCATAGCGAAGGAAAAAGAGTACAATACACTTATCAATTTTGATAATGGGGTATTAATATTGTTAGGATTGCCTCATTAAAAACCTTGTTAGGAAAACCCAAGTGGGAAAAAACCTTAGACAAGGGAAAAAGAGTGCAATGCACTAATCAACAACTCCTTTTGATTCTCCCCTCATGTCCACATGGGTGAGACATCTTATATTGCAACAAATCTTTGCAACCAAAATTTACTCTTTTGAGTAAAGTAAATTAATAGATGTAGAACTATTTTACTTGAAAATACTTGATTTCCAAATCAAGGGTAAGTTTTATTTTTCAAGTATCTTCCATCTTGAATTCCTTTTTCAAGTATTCAGTGGTCTTGATGATGTTGTCGTGGTTTCCCACTATATTTAAATCATCAACATACACAACAATAATCACAAATCATGTTGACGATCTTTTAATGAAGACACATGGGCAAAATAAATTATTTACATATCCAACAGGCTTTACGCCATTTGACGTTTGGACAATTGGTCCAAAAATATCTCGTTTCCTTAACGAGTTTAGCTCTGCTTGGATAGCATCTTGCCATTTTTGCCAATCAGGTCTCTTTTTTTTTACATTCGTCCACTGATCGTGGTTCTGGATCATCATCATTTTCACATATTTCAAAGGACACATTGAAAGCAAATATATCATCAGGAACAATTTTATTTCGATCCCAAATCTTACCAGAGTTTAAATAATTTATTGAGATCTCATTATTTTCATCTTTTTCCTCTTTTTCTAGAGGAAGTTGTTCCTCATCAGAATCAACTTGTTCTAGCAAACCCTTATCAAAGGATTCTTGTGCTTTCTCAGGAGTATTTTGATTTGTATTTATTTTTACTCCCGTTTTCCTCTTTCGAGGAATTGTATCCTTTGGACCAACTGGTCTTCCACGCTTTAAGTGTTTCGTTGGTTCTTGTGCATTTTGTTGCACAGAGACATCATTTGATATATGAACCTTTTAATGCAGCTGGAACATACAATTTTGTCACTCTTTAATATTAGTAATTGCATCAAGTAATTATTTCATAATTTGCTGCTAATGAATGATCTTTTGAACTTCAAGTTCATATTAATTTATACATTGATCATAATGCAACAAATTTGATGCGTTACAAGTAATTTCACGCCATTCCTTTTGAATTGGCTTATATCTCCCCCTAATGGTGGGAAAATTACATCATCAAAGTGACAATTAGCAAAACTTGCTATAAATAAATTCCCTATTCGGGGCCCAAGGCATTTTATAATATGATTACTGGAGAGTTTAATCAATATAAATCTCCGATTAATTTGCCTTGAGATAATCACCAGCTGATAAAAAAATGTGGTTCCAAAAAGGATGCTCATCCGAATTTGCAATATTTTCACATTATTGATAATTCTGGACAATAAAAAAATCACTCCACATTATGAATGCCATTAGATCATTCGTTTTAATGTGTCTTACATATTCCGAAGCTAAAGCGGGAATTCGTTTCTCGATTAAATCATAATATATAGAGAAACTCTCTATTATTCGAGTAAATTTCTTCGGTGTAAAACACTAAAAACATTATAACCGTTGTACAGATATTGGTGAACATTAGTCTCAACTAAGTTCAAATTTGAGAAATATTCTCTTTTATAGTGTGCATGTAGCAAAATAAGCAAGACATGCATTCTTTCGCCTTTATTTAGCTCATGATTTGAACACATCTCAATGTGTCAATTTTAATGAGCCATAAATTTCATAATTTTGCCTTTATTGGCACGGTAAATGTCACCAAAATATTTGGGCATATATGACAATATATAATCAGTGTGACCTAATATAATGGTCTTTCATACGTGACAGCTTGTCACGATTTTGAGCATGCTCATTGTCGATAATTTCGCCCTTCATATTTCATGTGGTGCACCTTTTTTATTCCACTTTGAGTGAAATTATTATTAAGACCTTTACCGAATCCCTTCACTTTTCCACATCCATAATTATATAGTTGCGACCATGGTCATTTTATAAACGCAACATGTGCTTCATGAAGCTTGACCAATTGGACGGGAATGATATTATATAAATAATATCTCATTATTTTACTCAGCTACTATGAGACAGACAAGAAATCAATTCATAATATTTATTGAATTGACATGCGCGCTCGATATTTTGTTGCAATAATAAATCGAGGCGAGCCACGTGGCTTTTATTTGTCTCATCAGTCATATTTCTACATAGCCTCAACATAGAGGTAATTGAAATTGCAGAATAATGATATTTGACTGATATAAATTTTGTAGCGTGAGACCCAAATTACTGCGTTTTGAGCCTTTTGGAGCATCACCAATTTTGGTGTTTATATTCATAACTCCATAAGGTGAAAGGATAATATAAAGTGAAATATTCACTTTTCAAATCTCTATAGAGATATTCGGCGAATAAATATTAATGTTATGCACACAACATACATGTTTGATTGGTGTGTTTTCATGTTGGTTTTCAACTTTCAAGAAAATTGAGGACCAAACCAACCATAGATATTCATGGTTACCTTAAGAAATTGACAAACACAAATACATGAGAAACCATGAAATCAAAAATGATATTTTGTTACCTTCGAATCTTTGTTACCAAGAGATTTATCTGTTATTATAAGAATAGAAAGAACAGTGACTTTTGTGGTATATGGAGTTACAATTACATAATGGTGAAAGCGGTCCAAGCCCAATGGGCTTGTCAATCCACATTATTTTTCAGTCACTCAAGCGGTGCAAGCCCAAAGTTTGAGTTTGAGTGGCCACTCATTTGTCATGGACCACGATCTGATAGATCACAGGGCTATAATGTTAATATATGGGCTTGGCTTGTGGCCTTGCACATTTAAGAACGACAGAATTCGGATACTTGAAAATTAAACCCAACATGCACTCGTCCATAAAAATTTGTTTCACTTGTTTTGTGTCATTTTCCCTCCTATTTGCTTCAGTTGATGCCAACACTAGTCCTCCTCAAGCCTCCACAAATTAATAACAGATGGCGACCCATCAATCAAATACACTTTAACTTGTTACCTAGCATTGATTATTCAAACAAATCTAACATGGGCTTATAAATGAAACAAAAAAAAAAAATTTTAGTTAATTTTGCTAGTCATTGACATGTGGGCACCGTAGTCATGGTCCCTTTTTTCTATTTTTCTTGTTTTCTCTAAAGTGATAATCATTGAATATATCGGTATTATGTGTCGTTCCTTGCGAGCTACATGTTGAGAACAACATGAACCTAACACTTATCGTCTGAAAAAGCCCCGAGAAAACCAATTTTGATCAACTTGGCACATGGTTTTAGCCTTGAAAGGAATGGGTATACCCATGGCATTTAGAAGCAGTGGACACTTGCACTTTTTGATGCTTGACGTCGTTAACCTTTTTGCTTCCCAAGTTCATGTTGCAGTTGCACCATATAGTCGATCTGACGTTGGTCTGACGTTTGCTTTGGTGGTCAATTTTATCTTGTATATGTGCAAACATAATATACATGTCCACTAGCGTGGCAAAGGATAAACGGACCATGTGATATGAGAGAGTTAATTTATTTTTATATTTTGGTGAAAAAGTTTTATTTTTTATTTTCGAAGCGGTCATCAAACTTAATTAAGATGGATGAAATGATAAAGAGTGAAACTCTTGTAAATCGTTAAATTAACCGTTCATGCGTTGGGCATGAGCTGGTCCTGGGCCTGAAAGCTAGCCTTCCCAAGCTCATCCCAACATTAATATCCCACCAATGTTTTATTTTCTATTTATAAAAAAGATTCTCTTTTGTACTTTACGTGTTTCGATTAATTTTAAAACTAATAAATAAACAAACAAATAAATAAATAAAATCAATACTTCTTTCTAGTCAGTTTGTTTTGGGCTTCACTAATCGTCCCAAGCCCACAAGATAAGGTTATATATATTTACGAGAATGTGCAAATGTTAGGGATATTTCTATTAACCCCCTCTTTTTCCTTGAGTAAGGGAAAAAAGGGTTGCAATTAATAAAAATATCGTATGTCAAGGAAACATTTTTGATAAGACTATCATTTAATGAAATTATTCAAACTTCTCTACAACTACTGATTTTGATTAGTGGAATAGGTTATGGATCGTAGCTAGCTCACCTAAGGTCAAAAACTTCACGTGGAGAGCAATTCATGACAAGCTTCTAACTGACAGAACTTGTATGATCAAGAATGCCAATTGACCTTTTTTTCGAAATTTCATTAATCGTTCATGATTCAATACATGACTAGACATATAATCAAGTACATTAATTCGCTTATCCTATTTGTGCAAACAAACTGCCATTAATTTGATTTTTTTTTTTTGAAATTGAAACAATTTGATAATCAGGGACAGTTCTCTACAACGTTGAAACTCATGACAATACATAAAAGTACTAGAATCACAAAACAAATAACAAAACTTCCCAAAAGGAGAAAACCTAAAACTTTCTAACAAAGAGAAGACAAATCAAAGACTTCTAGTTAGAGAAGAAACTAACTAGAAAGTAAAAATTAAAGATAAATCAATCCAGTGCGCCATACAAATCCATGCAACACCGTTGATGAAGATGCACCGTAACAAGGATGGACCAATCTCTACAAATCTGATTAGATCTATTGTTTATTGAATGAACAAAGAGCAAAAGAGATTCGATTGGAACCACTGCCGATCATTGAAAAAATCGACGGTGGTTCAAGAACAAAAATCACAAAAGTAAATCAAAAAAAGAATTTTAGGGTTTAGAGAGAGGAGAGGCGTAATACCAATTGACCTTATGTGCACATTTTGTAGAGGAAGAGAAGAGAACACTCATTATACTCTGGTGCTTTGAAACATGACATCGCAATATTGGACCTCCATGCGTGTTGACACTAGTAAAGATGCCAGTTTTACCTTTAAACACTGGATGCAAGGTCTATTTGAGAAAATGATAAGGAGGTACTAGAGGTCATTGCTATAGTGACCTGGGGTTTGTGGAAAAATTCAACTTATGGATATGGAAGAAAAAGAAATTGGCACCAATTGATATTGTGGAATCGGTCAAATCTCACTTGAAGGCATATAAGGAAGCAAGGAGGAGGAGACTCAATCGAACTCAGCTGGGTTGAACTTGGATGGCCAGAGATGGTGTAGGCGAGAAGGGGATTCTTGAAGTGTAACATCGATGCCTCTATCATCGAATCTACTGGGAAAAGCTCATTTGGAGCGATTATCAGAGATGACTTTGGAACTTTAGTGGTAGCATATGGAGGATCATGAGAAGGTGTTTATGAACCAAAAATTGCTGAGGCAATCTGTCTCCGAGAAGTGCTAAGTTGGTTGAAAGATAAGGGTATTGAATGAGTGTTATTAGAACTGGATGCTCTAATAATTGCTCAGGCAGTCCAAACAAATCGGTTGATAATTCATATTTTGGAATGGTGATAGGGGACTACATTGAGTTGTTAAAGGACATGATGTCCTACTCAGTGTCTTTTGTGTGTAGATTAGCGAATGTAGCGACCCATTGTATTGCAAGGGAAGCTTATTCTTTGTCTGGTCGAAAAGAATGGTGTGATGTACCCATCTTTCCTTGCTACTGTTTTGTTAACAGATTTAGAATAAAAGAACTGGAGTTTTAATAAAAAAAAAAAGTAGTCTTGTGATTGCTTAATAGTTTGATAATGATTAACTTAATATATGTGATTGAAGGTTCAAAGTCTTTGTGTCTGCAAATTTTAGGATACATACATAGCTGTTTATAATTCAATTAAAAAAATGCATATTGTTACTGTAAAAAAAAAAAGGTTAGGGAGACAATTTAAAGTCATGAGACTATTCTCAGTGGAACCCATATCTATGTCTCACAGTAAAAATATTGGCAGATATGTATGTCTTATTTGGGTCCTCCGAAGTCCCTACAAAAACATACGCGAAAGGGAAGGCTTAATTTGGTGCCAGCAGTTCAGCAAACAAAAGGGGGCCTCGATAGATGCTTTCTTTTTTTTTTTTTTTGCACTTGAGATCATGTGGGTCTCCTTCAAAATTCAGGGATCTCTGATGTCCTTGAAGAGTTAATCCAATGAGAGGAGGATAGCCATTCAACCAAGGAACTCTTTCCTACAATGTCATGTGCCCTTGTACGTATGAAAATGAAAACTGAAGATATTGGTACGGCGGGTTGAGTCCATGTGATGATCATGCATGTTTCATATCAATACTAGCTATACATAAATTTATCATCATAATTTAAAAGGGTCCCCCTCTATATATACATTTTCTTTAATTCTTGGTTGCAAATTTGCCATGCCGGTCAATCGCACAAGAATACTACTATTGGGCCCTTCAACCTTTTATGTGACAACTTTTCTTTTTCTTTTTTTTTCAAGAAAAAAAACAATTAAGGGAGTAAACCATTCTTCAAGCAACCAATAAATTCTTGATAATTATATGAGATGAGAGCCTTTGAGGATACTGAATGTTTTTGATCATGATGAGTTGAGTAGTTGAGACTTTATATGTTCTTGAAGGTTTCGAATTCAAACAGAATTGGAAAAAAAATGTAATTAATGAGAGATTCTTTTTTTTTTTTTTTTGGTCAAATTAATGAGAGACGTTCCTTAATTTCTTATTATACGTACAAAAGGTAACTAGTCTTGGCTCCTTATTTTAGATAACGAACTAAAAAGAACGGAAATGAAAAATAAGGAATTAATTAAAACATTAGTGTATGCTTTGAGTCAAGCTTAAGCAAAAGATCCAATCAGATCAAGTGGCAACATAAGCTGATCAGTAACTTTAACTACTAAAGAAAAAAGTACAACAAATTATATAAATAGTAATTTTCGCTCTTTTCCTGTAATTGTTTTGCTTTAATTTAGTGCTGAATTGGCCATCTTGTCAATATAAACAAAAGTTTATTTTCAAAGACACCTCAATTAGTAGTATTAGTTTTAGTAGTGAATGGTGACACCACCACATGTGTGATGTGTGAACAAAGCTGGATGCATTACTCATAAAGAAGATATGATCATATTTATATATCTAGGTGGATATATGCTATTTTCTCCAGCCCAAAAAGGTGCTTTTTATGTGTTAGGAGAGGGCATTTTAGACAAAAAATTAAATCCATTAGGGTTTGATTTTATAGTGGTCTTTGAATGAGACTTCCACATAGCAGTCTTCTCTTCTCAAGTAGTAGTACTCTTTATTTGCTTCCCATGTGCAAGTGTGCTCACTTAACTCTACTTGTACAATGGGTGGTTCTATCTTTATTACATGGACACCGTTGTAAGCCACATTCAAGGAAATTAAACTTCTCTACAACTACCATACAACTGAACCACACACTTGATGCACGTCCCAATTAATCTTACAAAAATATATAGGAACTTAATTTGATGGCGGGGGTGCCCTAATTAAACGTGTCACATGGTGACTTGACCCCATGGAAAATGGCCTTACAATTTGCAATGGGGATTAGTCTCTACTCAATGTACCCATCGTGTTCTCAATGTGTTCTTTTTGACTATATGATCATTAGATTGAATCACTTTCTACGTCGGTGGAATTGTATATACTCTTTTTGATCAATTAATGGTGCATTCGATCCCTTGACCTTACCATAAAATTCGCAATATATTGGATTTGATTCATTAATTCCCTCTAGTTTCAAATTCTTTCAATTTCCAAGTCCTATTTATTTCTTGGACAATGTTTTTCATGTATCGATCTAATTACTACTCCATCCGGTCAATAATATAAGTCGTTTAAACATAAATTTTTTATTTAAAATTGCGAGTTATTTTTAAAATTCAAGAGTATATGTATTTTTTTTTTTTTACCATTTGACCCTTATACAATTCAAACATTTATGATTATTTCATTCTTCAATTCATTTAATATCAAATGACGTATATATAAATTATACTTGTAATTAAAACTTTTTCTTTTTGAAGGTGTAACTAGAGCTTTCTTAATTTTGTACCTTTATCTTAAATGACCTACATTTTTTACTAGAGTGAGTATTTAACTAGTGCTAGAATATATGCACGCTATGCATGCACGGAAACTTTTGTCGACGAGAGGGGCATTTTATTATAATCATTGATGTTTAATTAGTAATTCAATATTGATTGAACGGTCAAACAGTGATTAAGGTCCGAGAAGTACTAGATTCTTATTTTGGATGAGTTGAGGATGATACATGAAAAAAATAAAACTTGACGTGGAAATGTTCCCTTTAATTATTTAGATAACCAATAAATCTTTAGTGAAATGCAAAATATCTTATGATTGAAACTGAGTCGCAGATTAAGTTGACAGATAACAGAGCACATGCCTTGATCTTCCTTTATGTTGCTCTCAAGGCAACTTTCTTATTCTAAGAGGTGTGTTCAGATTTGGGTTTGTGCATGTTTCCTTAAATTAAGTACCCCTTAATAAATTGAAAAAAAAAATGTGTTGATTACATTTGATAAGAGCATATTAATCATGTCATTACAATATGAGTATGAGATCGTAATTATAAGTCATCCTTGAATGTATACTATTTTTTTGTTTTAATCTCTGTGAGCGTATCAATTGTTAGCCACGAAGCATTCAAACTTGCATCATATTGTCTTAGTCCAATCTGTTATTTCTTGGAGATCAATTGAAATACGCATTTGATAATAAATTCCGACAAAACAAAATTCCTTATCTTAGTCTAATCTTCTTTATCAATGTAAGACTTTAAGCACTTCATGATAGACTCTTAACATTTTTGTTGGAGATGTTGGGATAGTCTCACATGAACTACTTATAAAGCAAAAAAAGGGTCATAAGTGTGGAATGGACACTCCATCTTGCCTTGACATTTTGGAGTGAACCCCACTTCCACACTTGTAGCTCTATATATAAAATTAGTCACCATACTCTTCTCACCTTGGATTGGAATCTTATAATATAAAAATTGAACATTTCAAGTGAAATTGAGCACAACAGAGCAAAAGAACTAATTAATAAAACCTATATTGACTTCCTAGAGCAGTTGTATGGTAGAAATAGATATTACTCTTTTAAACAATCAATATATCTATTAAAATTCATGACAAGAATCATCAAAGCGCACTTTAAACTTTTACATATAAGATTTAAAATTTGAACGACGGATCTTTTAGAACCCTTTTGAGAGCACTATGTGTCTGAAAAGTTAATGCTTCAACTGTTTCAAATTGATTCCAAGCATTTACTAGTGTTCTTTAGAAGACACCCCTTTTATCATCACCATCATTACGAACTCCCATTTGATCAACTTTTGGAACAACTTCAAAAACTAGAAAGATATATAGTTTCGAAAATTAATAATCAAAAACTTCGTTCTTGCACGCGTGCTCCTCGAGAAGCAATCATTATTATTAGAGAAAGAGATCTATTAGTAGCATACTAAGAACAAATGGGCGGGTTCTTTAGCAAAAAGCAATACATTATGTTAAAAAGGAGGCCTCGTGAATATTGTTTCAATCAACAAATCAATTACCTTTTTTATTTTACTTAAGTAGGTGTCGAATTCACGACCTCCGAAACTTTACCTTTCGACAAAGTGATGCCTCTACCGTTTCACCAGAAATGCTTTGGCATGAACGAATCAATTACTTCTATACTTGTTAAAATGATTTTCAACCAAACATAATTATATCATATTAATTAAAAAACACAACAACAACAAAGGTTCAACCCCAACTAATTATTAACAACCAGTTGGTCCGAGTGATAAGGGACTCATTCCTTTTCAACAAGGTAGGTTGTCCTCATATAAGGTCTAACAGTACCCAAGCATAGAAACATGTGAGAAACAAAATAAAAAAAATCTTGCTGGAGTTGGTTTTATCCTAAAATCAATCTACACCACTTATATACCACACACGCTCTTATTATTTTGTCGATGCGAAATTATATACTCCAACAAATCTCAACCCCAATTTAATTAGGGTTTTCGCTCAATTTAATGCATGGTCATTTTAAACAATCATTAAGTTAATCTTCAATAGGACCTTTTGGCTTTTTTAACCTACATGTTTTTGCAATCTCTGAAGGTCCCTAATGCATGCAAGATTCTACCAAAATCACTTAATTAGTTAAGAATCCAATTTTCTAATTACATGCTTTTGATCGAGTTAGTGTATAATTAGGGCTTGCTTTCGTGAGATTCCAAGATAACAAACTTGAGGCATTAAGAGGCCACTCAATTTGTCTTTTTTAAGGCAAAATTAGCACTAATCACGGGCACCCACCATTTCTTAAATTCCAAGCTTTTGGTAACAGCAACACCAACTTTTTTCTACAAAAAAAAATCTAAAAACTTTATTCCGTCTGTCACATATTTCAGTTGTGAAAGACAACATTTTCCAGATATCACAGCTAATGTTTTGTCCACTCATGTACTTAGTCAACTGGGTTTGGTCCAAATAGGAAATACTTGGAGCATCTTTAATGGGATTGTAAATTGAAGGTTAATGTGTGTTACGTTGGATTAAATAAATATTGAGGAGAAAAAAATGTTCTCTAATAAGGATGTGATTGAGAATGTGAAGGTGATGTTGTATAGAAAAATGTAGATCTAGAGGGTGCAATAGATCGTATCTACTATGCCACTTAATTGAAAAACTAAAAAAATAATTGACGATGAAAAGAAGCGGTATATACATTTGAATTTATTTCCTTTGACACACATATATTATACAATAAGATAGCCGCATTTTTTGAAAAATAAAACCATATACTTTGTAGTTTTATTTGTGTTTAATTTTTTTGATACATATCCTTTACTTTTTTTTGTATTTATCAAGATACAAGATATAAGATAATTACAAATAACTTTTATAAAGAGAAAAGATAAATACAAACAACTGATTTTTTGTTTCTAAAGTCAATTATCGATTTTTGTTTGTAGAATAATTTTAATGTAAGATCGTTTAGTATATAATAATTTATAATTTAATAAGCTAAGAGGGAAAAAATTATCAACTATCTATAGAAGGTGCAATTGACAGTATCTATTGGAGATTATTTCCACTCTTGAATATGGACAACCACTCCACGGTGATGACGTGACACCAATCCACAGCCCAAATTCATATTTACCATTGGAGATTCTCTTAGTACTATTGTAAGCTATATTAACAAAAAATCTATTTAAACTTTTAGAGTCCGTACTCATAGGGTGATTTTTGAAATTTTCACAAATATTAAAGGAGTGTTACAATTTGTTATTTCAAAGTCATTTATTGCTTGAAGATGACTGTAAAATAAGAAAATTTCAAAAACCCCTTAGGTGTCGAACTCATAAGTAGTCCAAATAGCACTCTACCCATATACTGTAACTATGTTTTTTTGAAAACCATATAACTATGATTTAATTAATGGTTTAGACTCTTGGACTCCTAGATCATTGTTTGGTGAGAATTAATTTTATACTAAATTACAAGGGTGGACAAAGGGACATGAGGAGTTATTCCATGTTACTAGAAGTGGGATTAAGCTGGAAAGCCATTAATTCCATGAAATCCTTAATTCAATACATGCCAAATATATACTCATGCCATGAGTACAGTACTATTTATAACTATTGAATTATAATCAATACATTAATCGAGGTGTTATAAATGTAGAAATTATTTAATACATAATATATTTTAAGGGGTTTCCATGGTATAAGTATATATTTGGTTCTATTGTAGAAGAACCTTTTATAATTTACCATAAAAAGAAAAACTGATTTTGAAAGCATTAACATAAAGTTTAGTCGATACAATTTTTTTTTGTTGCTTAATTAGTTCATACAATTTGGATTTCTATGAACTACAAAGAGTTGTTTTATTGGATACAAATTATATACTTAAATCGCATACCATGAATCTATTTGGATAGCTCAATAACTTGTATGTAGTTATTGATGTAAGAGGTTGGTGGTTCAAATTTTGGTGAGGGAAACTTAAAAGATCGTAATAAATAAGTTTATTTCTTTGTTATAAAAAGGGAAATGCTAATATAACACATTTAAGACACACCCCATCTATACACGTGCTTACACACCGTCCGATGTGGCACCTCGAGATGCGTATGTGCATCGGATGATATACAACCACGTGCTAGTAAATGGGGCATGTAGATGGAGTGTTACATTATAGAATTTCCCCAAGAAATTTCCCAAAAAAGAAAAAAGCCCAGTCATTTTAGTGTATAGAGTTGAATTTCTCTATTAATAAGATCCTACCATAGGTATATAACGACCCTAGTCCCCACAAATCAGACTCCACCTGACACTAGCCCCACGTGGACCCTCGGTCAACCCAGTCAAAGCAAACATAGTTAGCTTCTTATTCAAGTCATGTATTCCATTTTTGCTTATTAGAGTTGTTATTTATATTTTTACAAGTCTTAATTTATTACCATGCAGAGGAAACGATTCAATAGATAAAGCAACATAAATTAACTAATTTATAAGTCAAACAATCCTATATGTGGAAATCTTGACAATAAGCGCAGAAAGCCCTATATACATGTATCCGATATAAAACTCACCCCAAGTACCCCTAAAATATACAAAAGATCAGTGTATAGTCATAAATACATACAAAACAACAAATTAACCTACAATGCAAAGGAGAGGAAGACGACGTTGAGGATAGCTTAGAGGAAATCATCAAGTATAGGTTCCTTCCCTTTGCTGCTTGAGGGACTTGCAAGTGTCACTAGTGACGAGAGACAATTCCTGTGAGTAAAGGCAAGAGAACAAAATTTCAGAGTTCATTTAAGTTGAAAACCTCAATTTTGCACTCCATTTGGGCATCAATAGATTTCCCGTATATGTCTTTAACTTGCAACAATGATAAGTGGGATTGTCTCCACAGAGATTTTTTAAACTTCTTAGGATGGGTTTGTAAGGGGTTTTTTTTTATTATCATATTTATTTTTACTTAATTAAAGTAAAACGATAATCAAAATGATCTAATTAAATTAATTAAATCAAATAATTAAACATAACTCAACTAACTATTTTAAATTCAAATAAAACAATCAATATAAAACAAATATCTAAACAATTTCAAAATAATCAAACCTTAACCGAATTGTATCCAAACTTCCAAATCTATCCATAAAACAAATTCATAATCATATCATGGATTATCATTAGATCATCAAACTTAGATCATAAGTTATAGTAGTCCTTGCAAACAACTAGCTTTCCTTTTATTAATGGAAATAAGCCATATTCTATTATTATTATTATTATTATTATTATTATTATTATTATTATTATTATTATTATTATCAGTATTTCGAATTGCTCAAAATAACTAAGAGTAACAAAACAACAATAAACTTTGTGAAAACACTTACTACTAAGCTAATATTATTGGATATATGCCGTATAAATATCAAACTTAGAACACAATTCACCTAAGACATCCAAATAGTATAAGACCTTTTAAATTAATCTTAGTTACTACGTTATTAGAATTATAATTTCAACCCCACAATACACATTGCACACTATGCAAGTAGCATCAATTTTTTTATTGTAATTCGCAAAAAAATCTATTATTACTATGAATTGACAAATACAATAAAGTTTAAAGCATTAAGTATAAAATCTCCATGATTATGACTAATATGCAATCAATTTAGTTCATGTTAGGGTTATTTAGATTAATTAACAACTCACACATATTAAAAGTAGACATCACAATAAAATAAATAGAAGACATTAATGAAAAATACCTCTATTATATTTTCTTGAATTTCCAAAGAGTCTTCAAAAGCAAGAACAATAAAATATAACTAAACTCCTCAACTTTTAGTTGATAGACAATTGAAAATTATCAAAGGTAGTCAAAGGCATTGAGTCTTGAAGTTCTAGTGTGTATATATAGTAATCTAAGTAGTACATATCCTAATAGAACTCAAATTTACATGCTTAATCCAATATTATTGTGGCCGATATCAGCGAATCTTGAGCGAATCTTGATTATTAAGTGAATCGCTAGATAAATCGGTGGGTTCTTCATAAAATTGTCCTCTGTTGTCCATTGATTTGTATAACGAATCTAGTGCATTTTCTTAATCACTAAGGAATCGCTAGAATTTTTCTGTACCGATTCATGTAGCGAATCCTAGTATAAATCTGCATCGCCATGGAATCGCTGACCATTTTCTCCCATTGACCAAATTCTTCACTTTTCATCCAATTTCCCTTCATTTCTTCATTTTTCCTTAATATAACTTAAAATCACAAAAACAAGAGAAAATAATATAGCCTTTTACATTTAAAACAACCCTAAAATATACTATAAAATATTATTTAATTATCGACTTTTCAAATACCTCCAAACTTAGCACTTTGTTATTCCAAGCAAATGAATACTTTCAATTACATTATCTTTTCATTTCTATTACTGAATTCATAATTACTTAACTTAAACTTAAACATAAGTGATCATTAAATAGAAACAAAGTACCCTCATGGAAATAAAAATTATGATAGACTTAAGAGAAATTAGAGAACAACCCTTTAATGACTTATGCAATACACCTTAGAACTCAACCCTTTAATATTCCAATGTTGGAAAAAATACTCCACTTAACTTACCTATAAGTACTTGAACTAAATCTTTTATTTGAAGAGTTTTTTTTTTTATAAAAATTCGCCTTTCTTTCTCTCTCACATATACTATTTCCTTTTAGACTTTTTATTCCATACATATCCCTGTTTCATTTCCTATAGATACCGTTTTTTGTAGGAATTCTTTTCTTTTTTCACCTTTTTCAAACCACTAGGTACTCTTGTGACGATCCCTCTCCTAATCTAAGGCATCTACTCTGCTTAATATCATTATTAAGCTTTAATCCCAAACATGCGGGGCTTAACTAAATATTAGTCAGCCTTAACATCCTATACTCCTTAATACACACGTTCACGATAAGTCCCTAATCTTATAGCTCAGACCCTCGAGCTACTTGTCCATATACTTCTTTTGTCTGTCTTGGGCTACCTGAAACCTCTGTCGTATCTGTTTCATTTTCTCTGTGATAACCTCAAGTCAATAACCGTCATATCCTCTAGTGCCGCCTAACAAGCAGGTGACCTACGGGCCCTACCATACAAAACCTCAAACCGTGGCATGCCAATGCTCGTCTGATAGCTGTTGTTGTACGCAAATTTGCACAACGATAAATAATCTTCCCACGAGCCACTAAGCCATGCTTGAACCGTTGTTGTTGTAAACAAGCCGATAGCATATTGTTAAAGCCATGAATGATAGCTCTTTGACTGACCGTCTGTTTGAGGATGATAAGCCATGCTGAACTGTAGCCTAGTGCTGAATTACTCTTGAATACTCTCCCAAAGTTTCGATGTCAACCTGGGATCCCTTTCGAACATAATTGATATAGGCACTCCATGAAGCCTGATGATCTCTCATTCAAAGATAATGCTCAGTCGTGGGAAGGAATATCTCATCGCAATCGGTATAAAGTGTGCCGACTTCGATGTTAACCTATTAATCATTACCCAAACTGCATCATGTCGCCTCGTAGTCTGCGGTAGTCCACTGATAAAGTCCACAATCACATATTCCTATTTCTACTTTGGAATGGGCAATGGCTGAAGTAATCCCGAGTGGTCTTTTATGCTTAGCCTTCACATGCTGGCAAATATGACATCCCCCGACGTATGTACCCACGTCATCCTTCATCCCTGGCCGAAAAAAAAATGTAGCAAGATGTGATACATCTTGGTCCTGCTAGGATAAACTGTGTATCGCGAATGGTGTGCGTGCTCTAGAATGTTGTCCCATAGCTCTTGTACCTTAAGTATCCATAACCTGCTCATGTGTCTTAAGCACCCGTTTGAATAACCAAACCAATCTGTGCAATCTGGATCTGAGCCAAATATTTGAAGCGATAAAAAAGTCCATAAACCCTTTGACACTCAACAACTCGCTAGAGACACAATTGGAACTCATATCTAACAAATCTACAACTCAGTTATAGCCTCAATCAAACACATCATCGACACTGCCTCAAGCAATCCATGTTCATGTATCATATGTCGCAATATAGTCTGACTCTCTTTGTCGCTCCGGCTCAATGCATCAGCTACAACATCGCCTTACCAGTGTGTTACTCAATAGAGAAGTCATAATCCTTAAATAACTTCGAGCCATCTCATCTGTCGCATGATCATATCCCTCTGAGTGAATAGGTACCTCAAATTATGGTGATATGTGAATATACAAATCGCTCTCCGTAGAGATAGTGCCTCCAGGACCTTCAGTGTAAACACGAGTGTTGTAAGCTCCAAGTCGTGCACTGGATAATTCCCCTCATGGAGGTCTCAATCGCCGATATAAGTATGCAACTAGGTGTTCATCCTGCATCAACACGCATCCCAACCTTGTGCCTAAAACATTAGTATAAACTAATAAACCTCCCCCGCCCTCTGGTAATGCTAGAACGGGCGCAAAAGTCAACTTCTTCTTCAGCTCCTAAAAGGAATCATCACACTCCTCAGACCACTCAAACCTGACATCTTTCTTAATCAATCTCGTCATCGGTGCTGCAATCGAAAAGAAATTTTGCACAAACCATCTATAATAACGTACCAATCCTAATAATTATGAATGTCAGAAATAGAATCATGTGTCCTCCAGTCAATGATCGCTCGAATCTTGTCACTATCAACATATATGCCCTGATCATTGATGACGTGTTTGAGAAACTTCACCTCACTCAGCAAAAAATCACACTTACTGAACTTGGTATACAACTTGTGCTTTCTCAATGTCGTTAGAACCTACCTAAGATGCCTCTCGTGCTCCATACAAGGCTTACTATATATCAGGATATCATTGATGAATACTATAACATATTGATCCAGAAATATACTCAAGAATTTATGCATCAAATCCATGAATATCGTCGGCGTATTAGTCAGCCCAAACGACATGACTGTAAACTTGAATAAGCCATATTTCGTGCAAAAGGTGGTCTTCTCAATGTCCCCTTCTCGAATCCTCAGTTAATGATAATTTGAGCGTAAATCAATCTTCGAGAAGAACATGGCTCCTGCCAACTGGTCGAACAAATCATCGATCCTGGGAAGTGGGTAACGATTACTACTCGTCACTTGATTCAACTTCCTATAGTCCACACACATCCGCAAAGAACCATCCTTCTTCTTAACAAAAAGGACCGTAACTCCCCAAGGAGATATACTGGGGTGAATGAAACCCTTATGCAATAACTTCTCTAACTGGGTTCTTAATTCTTCATGCTTAGATACTGACATCCTGTATAGTCGATTGTAAATCGACTGTCCCCGATATTTGCTCAATGATGAACTCAACTGCTCTAGGTGGTGGTAAACCTGGCAAATCATCGGGGAATACATCAGGAAACTTACAAACAACTGGGACATCCTCGACTCTGATAATTGTCCTCGGCTCTGGCTCGACTACTGCCATGAATGCCTCCATGTCTTAAGCTATCGCCAATCAACCTCTAGTAATCGACAAAACTATCGCTACTCTGACAAAAGTAAACTTTGAAATACCCTCAATATCAAATGTCATAGTCTTACTGAAGTAATCTATTTATACATGATACGCTAACAGTCAATCCATGCTCACTAAGGATTCAAACTCTAAGTACTCCAAAACTCGTAAGTCTGCCGGTAACTGTTGTCTCGCAACCTCTACTATGCAATCCTGACATATTCGGTTAATATCTTATCCCCAGAAGCCGTACTCAGAATAAGGTGTGTCTAAAGTCTGTGTCTGTAACCCTAACTGTACTACCATGTGTTTTGCAATAAATGACAAAGTACTATCGGAATTAAACATAATATGTCTAGGTATGCCATAAATAACTAACGTACCCTCAACCAGCTATCGAGTTGCCTTTCGGTCAGGCTGAACGACTGTAAATGCTACGGTGTGGGCCCTATCTCTGACCTGATTAGTCTGTGGTAATGGTGGTGGCGATGCTCATGGACGATCGACCTTCAGATGCCCAGTCTGACGACATCGAAAGAACCGACGCCTCTCATGCCATCCTATCATTTCAATAGCCTGTGCCTGACCCAACCTCGGGCGTAATCCATAATCCTCTATCATATGTCGCCTCCCTGTCCCTAGTCTGTTGGAATTGCTGTCTATGTAGCTCAGTAGGCACAAGTGCAGTAACATAGACCACCTAACGGTCATCGTACCTCGACAGATCCTTTCGTCGATCTCTTACACCTTAACGATGCTAATTAGACTACCAATCACCTCGACAGCCATGCTGACTCTGTTCCTGTCTACCCTGCTGATCTCGCTGCCTCTTTGGCCTCTTCTCAGGCCGAGAACTATAACAAAGTTGAGCCTGGTATAATGATATCTTAGATTGACTAGACCTCTGCAGTAGATATGTCTCGTGTACTAAGGCTTAATCAAATATCTTCTGCAAGGTGCGAGCTCCACTCGATAGAATAATACTCGCAATCATCTCATCCAGACCCTTGATAAAGTAGTAGATCTGTAGTCTATTCGTACCTGCTACATCCATTATGTACCGAAACAGATATTTGAACTTCTCCATATACTGAAGTACATACATGGTACGGTGTCTCAAAGCCAGAAACTCATCTATTTCAAATGAACCTCCATAAATATATACTTGTCGAGAAAAAACTGTTGAAAATCAACCTAAGTCGATGGCTCTAAATGTGTGTCAATATACGTCGTCTACCAACCAACCACCTCTCCTCTCAAATAGTAACTAGAGAGTTGTGCCAGATATGCCTAATCAACCTTTAACAGCTTGTATAGCTGCCAATGAGTCAATAACCAACGCCTAGCCAACTTCAGTTAGCCAACTCCATAGAAATATCCAGGGTTAAACCTCATAAAGTCCTTAACCCTCTTCGCCTCCACCTACATCGCATTGCCTGATGTCGAATCTACAACAGGATATTTAGTAGTAGTAAGAGTAATCACAGTCGTATTTGCAGGTGCCACAACTGGAGCTAATTCCTAAGCCAAAATCTCAGAAACTGCTGCCTGAACCTGTGTTTAGGCATTAATAATCGAAGCTAAGATTACTTAAGTAATGGGCGTAGCCAATGTAGTTGTCGTTGCTGTTGTCGCCACTCTCTAGCCCCGAATATACTATAATATCTCCACTATATGTGTTTGTTGCACAACATGACGATTCTCAACCCTCTGCGATAAGGGCTGTAGAGTTAATGTCTCTCGAGTAGGTTCACTCATGGCACCAATCTCTGGCTGAGTCGTCGGCGGGGTAGTAGTAAGAGACTGTTCGTCCATCTGAATCTTCATCGAAAAATATGCATCGGATCAGTCTCAGTATATACGTATGTCGTATGTACTATACAATCAAAACATAACACGTATATAATCCTATAACTAACCACCTTACATCATTTCCTAACTAGGTTTCTAGGCAGTCACTTCGAGTTTCCATATCTAAGATTTATTCATTAAGTTTAATGCTCTTGTTTAACTTCTCGAGGTTCATTAGAACCTCACTCTGATACCAAATGTTATGGCCTCAAAACCAGAGGTCGCCACGTCAAGTGTCGCGGGCCCATAATTCTGCCACATCACAAACCAACTATGTCCTATGCGCATCGTGTACCATTTAACAACCTTTTTATCGCTAATTTTTATATCATTTTCTTTAATAATTTGTCAAGTAAGTTAGTGGACTTAATTTCGTCTATTTATCATAATATTCATCATTAAATTTTCAACAGAAGATATATAAACATGATTCATCAAAATTAAACAGTAAAATCATGTCATAGAGCATTTTCATAATGTGGAAACCCAACTAAAGTAACATCAACATACACAATGATCCATAGTCTTAGAATATCAAAAGAACCTCCAAGTATATCATATACAGGTCTGGTATGTCTGTCATATCCCATCCCAACATAAAACAAGAGAAAATAAAAACAAACATACTAGTCTGAGTCAGACAATCTATCACAGAAAATCCTCTAGCTTGCCCTTCCCCCTGTTCGTATTAGGGTCTACGCTGAATCATCACAACAAAACAGATGACAAGTCCAAAGTGAGTAATCCCAAGGAACTTCATAGAGTAAATATATAAATAAATACAGGAATTTAAAAGACGATTAAATAAACATGCTGAAGAAAAGTAAATAGGTAACTATAAAGGACCCTCGCATGAATATCAAATAATAGTGAAACAAATGTGCGTGTAGAATCTTGGTCATACTAGAACCATACTTCAGACTATCCCTAGGCACCGCTAGTGAGTAAACTCGAACAGACTGAAATCCCTGAGTCCGCTCGATGGCCAGCGTAGTGTGTCACATGTTAACGTAATTGAATAACCCAGCAGGAGTAAACTTAACCAACCCTAAATGAATATCCAGAAGTAAGGGCAAATGAATAACAAGACACGAACTTAATAAATCAAGTAGGTAAATACTCAAGGTGAATTTTAATTAGGTTACTATACACCTTAAAATGCGTTCCACTAATCCGATACAACCTCCATACACCTCCAACTGTGTGTTACTACCCGTCAAAGGTAACCTAACTCCCAAAATACCAATTTAACATTTCAATTCAAAAATCCCTCAATCACATTTATACCACCAAAACCTTCATTTTAAACTCATTTAATGTCCGGTCTAGTCCCTGGGATAGGTCCCCATTAGGCTATGCCTTTTCAACAAGTTTGAGTTTTTATTTTTATAAGTGGGTTAGTATTCACGGTGTCGCAGGTGGTGTTGTGGGGGTAAATTCCCCGACTCGGCCCATGATGCCAGCTTTGCAGTCCGATTCTTCAGGGTTTTTTAGAACTCTAGCCCCGTCGCCACGACCTGATTTCTTTCCAATCCCCTATGGTGCTCCAAAACCACCATAAGGTACGTTTAAAGCACGATAAATCTCGTCCGATACGCAAAACCCTGATAATTCTCGGTAAAAACTTAATAATTCACTAAAAATGGAATAAATAACAACACCAATAATTCCTCCATTGTTGCTCTAATTCAATCCCCAAAAACCATAGCAACACACTGAAAATCATGTGCTCAATTTACATCCCCGAAAACTTTCCTCAAACTATGCAAAAGTAGACTCGAAACGTAAACAACGACGAGGAAAGTTCAGATCTAACCTCGTTTAATAATTTCCACGCCGTTTGATCCTTCAAATAGCCTCCCAAAATCACCAAAACCCTCCTCACCACCAATTTTTGGATTTGGGTAAGTCAAGAGAGAGAAAAGGTGGTGAAATGAAGAAAATTAGCCACTAATACAAATATTTGTCATCTATTGTGTTGAACATATCTCTAGGCTACTTGGATGGCTTAGATGGGGTCAACAAGTCCACCTAATGATGACTTAGGTAGGCGACTTTCCCCTTGTTCTCATCCTTTCCTTGTTCAAACAATTGCAAACCTGACATATCAGTAGTCGATCTCACATTGTGTCGCGTGCCAATTGCGCACACTCGCGTCACTAATCGATAAACAACATTTGTTGGGGCATGTGCTCTAGGTCAATCTACAAACATTGTTTATCTTACAATTTTTAGTTAATAAAATAGAGATTTTTCATTTGCTGTTTTATTATAAGTGATTGCATGTTTACCTTATAATAAGATCCTTTGGTATTTGTTAAAATATCCTAAATGTCTCTAGTCGATTATTATACTGGGAACTTTAATGAATTAAGACTAGTGTGAGTCTTTATTGATGGTCACGTGATGATCATACGTATAGGGATACGAATCAAGATCATGAGTACTTGTTAAGGAACAAGGTACTGGACCGATCCGCTATGAGAACACCACATGGATTAAGTCATAGTTGTTACTCTTGATAGGAATATCATTTTGTCATTCGCCTTGAGATTACCAATGAATTTAATAGTAGTAGCATGGTAATTTGACACAATCAAACTTTGTCTTTAACCGGACGATTATAAAGATTGTGATTGGTTATCATGTGAGCAATATTTGAAGGTGTATAATCAAGAAAGAATTTGTCGCTCTCGTAAAGAGGGAAATATCAGTGGATCCCTCGATGTGTTAGATTGTTAAATGGCCAAGTCTAAGTGAATTGATGTGATTAATGCCACTTGGATGTTTTCAATCTATCTTAAGATCGAGACTAGTATGATTGAATATTAAGTGTAACAGCCCGTTATAATTATAACACCGTTATTTAATTATTTTCAAATTAGGATGCCAGCTCAGACAACACGTGGACGCCGTGGATAGGCTAGGCATGACCCAAACCTAGGATACTGACTGTGTACTGTTGTTTTCTTGAGTTCTGTGATGTATTAATATTTTTGTTATTATGTTGTAATTATTCATCACAGGTGTGTATCTATAATTACTTGTTGGGCGAGTTGAGCGCCGGGGTTCTGTTTCGTAGAACATTGCACTGTGAGGGTTCGGTAATTGTGAGGCTGGGCGTTGTGGTCAGATTAGATTTAATCATTATAACATGACTATGGTTGAGAACTAAATATAATGAGATTTAAATATAACCTTAGGCTAAGTTAAGTAAATCAATTAGGTATACTAAGGGTGGGACCACCTCGAAAAGCGTGCTGAACGCGAGGCACAGGGAGCCGGGTAGTCGAGAAGTCAATGTGATCCTATTTACCATTTTATGAAATTTATTTGATGGCTTGAATAAGTTATATAAGTTAAATTAAATGGAATTAATAAAGTCCTATAGTTGAACTGCATAAATCAACACACCTAGGATTGTCCTCAAGACACAACAGATGAGATACGAGACAAATAGTGTCATGATAAGGTGTCTAGGAATTGAGTGATAGGCTTAACAAGGACCCCTAGATCAACCTCGAGATACGTGTGAATGCCAGATTAGAACCCAACATATAAATATCGATTGATCGTGGAGACATGGAAAAGGGAACAAACTCAAACGATTTTGAGGTTCTGAGGAGAGAAATTTTTGTTAGGGAAACACAACTGAGGGTTTGGAGGCTGGATTGGGTGATCAAACAATGAAACTTAAGGTAATCTACTCACAAATTCTTTGATTTTTGTGAAAATTGATGTTGTTGGATATGTTGAGGTTCAAACGAATTTATGAGAATTCATCATGATTTTTGTTAGAATCATGGGTTATGAGGTTAGTTTTGATGAATTATATCAATTTGAATCGGATTTAAAGCAAAAATGAGTGTTTTGGTGATTTCAAATTTCAAGACATGCACACTTTGATCCGATGTTTTGGGTGAAAATTCTTGTTTAATCGGTGTTTTGGAGAGGAAATTAATGCGATTGAAGTAGGTGTGTTGTTTGTATATTGTTTATGAGGTGTTAGGAACCAATTAAGCCCATAATTCGTTGCTGAAAATTCTGGGCAGAGTGCACCTAGCGCGCTAGGCGTGCTGGGGAAGATGATGATCTTCGTGCATGAATAGGCACGAAGATCAATTAGCGCGCTAATTCCCCTGACTAGCACGCTAATTCCCCTGACTAGTGCGCTAGGTACCAGAACCCTTGAATTCCTAAAATGGAAATCAAGCCTAATTGATAACAAACCCACTTAATTAACCAATAAACACCTGAAAAAGATCTTAGGATTCACGGGACAGTAACTGGAGTTAGGGATTGGACCGGGGGGTGTTTTTGGGGTTATTGAGCACTGGTTGATGTACATAAAACCCAACTGAACACCACTACTGCATTTACTTATTGTTTATTCATTTGAGCTGTAATTCTTGATAATCTGTGAGTTCATTCTTACTGGGATGGTTGAGTTTTCCCGTCTATGTATCCGAGGGTTGTTGTGGTCACTTGCTAAGTGTGTAGCACGTGTTCTCGGCCTCGGTAGATTATATCCCTAAGACACAGTCGTAGGGTCGATAGCGTAGGCCACGACTAGAGCTCCTGGTCCTAAGTACACACTTTAATAGCTGTGTTCACACCCATTTGTATATATGTATATATATATTCATGCGATGAGCTTTGAGCAGTTGTCTGCATTTTTCCTTCTTTCCACATGTTTATTTAACACTATTTATTAGCTCTATCATTTACATTCTTAAATTAATATGCACGGTGATTTTTCTTGAGATTTTACTTACTAGGCTCGTCATCTGCCTTTTGTGATGATTGAGCGCAGATCCTAGTACTAGCAAAGGTAAGGGGATTCTTGGCGACTACATCTGACTTACCTACGCTAAGGCCTGCTGGTACGTTTACTAGTAGTTATACTTTTGATATTTTGTATTATCTTTTGGGGATTTGGGGAGACTATACTTCACACCTGTACTTGTATATATTGTTACAGTTGATAGCCTATATGCATAGTATTGTCGGGATTTCTACTATACTTCACACCTGTACTTGTATATATTGTTACAGTTGATAGCCTATATGCATAGTATTGTCGGGATTTCTACTATACTTCACACCTGTACTTGTAAACCTTATATGTTCTTTTGGTAATATAAAGACTTTCGTTTTATTTTGTCATAAATGTTTGATAGGTTAATTGAATTTAATTGTTAAATCTAGAACCATATGTAAACTACCGAATCATTTGACAAGAAATGCAAAGGTGTTTGACAAATGATGAGTATGAGTGACGTGGAAGAGGCTTCAGGTGCTGAGGCAGGGAAGTAGTTTACCATGGGGCAGCCTCAAAATTTGGGGCCGTCACATTAAGGATGATTTTCCATGCCTCATACTTAATCAAAGGATGTCGCACGACAAAAGGATATGATATACGCAATTCATTAGGTTGTATCGATTTTGATATTCATGCTACTTGGGTAGTCATAATGCCTTGTTAGAGACTGCTTATGACTTGTCTACTAAAATAGTTTTGGTTCACTGCCAACGTCGCATGAACCTATTGGCTATATGATAACTTATTAATAGGGATATATATATAATTTGCTTAAACAACGTAAATACAATAGTTGTATTTCGAATTTACTTAAACATCGTAAATACAATAGTTGTATTACGAATAAGACTTTAAGTGAGCGCTTATCTACATATATAAATAAAGGGTGTTACCAAAAAATAAAATAAGAATTTCGTTTTTTCAATTTTCGAACTCTCTGGATTTTGTGAAAGAAAGAAAAACGTTTTTAATCTCTTTTGGGGCTAGCACTCCAAATTGTGGTCACTGTTCGTGTGTGGATTTCTGATAAAGGACGCGCGCTTGAACGTCTTGAAGATCGAACAATCAGAGAAGGAAATCACGAATCAAGGTATGGTTTACTTTCGTAGATCTTGTTTAATGAAACTTATTTGCGATCTTGTTGGGGTTTTTCAAAATTGTTTTGAATTTTACGCTGCGTATGAACCCCAAAACCCAACAACATTTAATATTAATTTTTAACACATTTTAATTATTTATCATGTGTGTATTATCCCCTAGCCTAGTATACTATAATTCGCCTACCCGATACTCACGTTTACACGTTACTCGAGATAAATACCTGTCACACTATCTCGCTTGCTACATATCAATACAAATACATACATTGCGATGTAAATTAAAGTAATTAAACACCCACATCGCAAGTTAAACAAACAATATACAAATACAGAATGTATACCTCTCTCGGGCACACCCTGACCTAGCTGTGGGGTCCACGAGCGTCTGAGCTGGCGTATACGTCTAAAAATATGTATTAAATAACGACAAATTAGATTTGGGCAGTTACAGAACATGTGGCCTATTCGTCGACTTACCATCCTTTTTATGATGGCGGGTGCAAATCTGTCGACTAGCAGGTCGTGGTAAGGAAAAGATTGGTGACTATCTTTGAGCCTTCAGCGTACCGCAACCTCAATTTACATAGGTTTTTTTTGCTATTTTGATGTATATATTTTTAGTTATATATTGGGATGAGTGATTAGTTCCCCGACTTGACACATTATGACTATATTGCTTCCCTGACTTGACACATTATCGCCATCTAACTATATTGCATGTGATCGATGATATTTTGGTTTCCACACTTAGGGTTTAAATTTGATTGCTTTTGCATAAGCTATTAAAACTTTTGTTGTATTTAATAATTTGTTAAAAAGCTTTTAACTAACCCTAAATTTAATAAAGGTATAACTCGTGTATTACTTATCCTGAACGTGAAGAACGAGGAGAATAGGTTAAAAATGTTGACTAATAAGTAGTTACGTCCTATGTGGATGATATTGGGGCTTAATTATAGAATTAGGCTGGGCGGTGCCGTGTTTAGGGAAATAGGCTTGTCACAGTTGGTATCAAAGCTAAGTTCTCGATAAGTAAAACAAAACTTGAATAAAACACAAACGTTAGAAGTGAAAACCAGGCGATCCTTGCCTAAAAAATCATTTTGTTGGGAATTGAGTGAAAGTGAGTTGGGGATTGTTATATGTACATGTTATGTTATGTTGTTTATGTATATATATACGATATTTATGTATTAGCTGATATCGAGTTCGCTGTCGACATATAGACATCGATGGCAGATAAGCACGAGGGGCAGATATGGTATCGCCAACACTAGCCAGCACTCGATATCAGTTGAGGACTTTTAGGGATTGTCTGACAGAGTTGCAGCACTGGGTCAGCAGCTAGCTAATTTTATGACTTTCATGACGATGACACACATCACCGCACTTATACAGGATGTCGCCACTGCTACTACGATTGCCGCATTTCTGATACTAGATCCTAACTGCAACGACTACTATCCTATCGACAACACCGGTACTAGAAACGTCCATTATTCAGGGTGCGACAATGATTGCAGTTCCGGTCATTGTTTCTACTGAGTTTACATCGAATCCTAAACCCACGCTTCCCAACACTTTAGTAGGGATTCAGCTGGTGAAAGACTTCATTAAACTTCAACCAGAATACTTTGATGGAGTCAAGGGCTTTGAGACGATCGAGAAGTGGGTGTTATTCCAAGAGAAGCTTCACAGGATACTGGGGATCGAGGATCCACTATGCCCAAAGTTGTTATCATACACACTACAGAAAGATGATGATGTTTGGTGGTGTACAACGATAGTTACTGATGGAGACTTCGGCCATGGAAGGCATTCAAAGAGAAGTTCTATTTGCAGTACTTCCCGTCAGCAATTATGATGAGGTTGAGGAGGGAATTCATGAATATGAGAAAGGAATCCAACGAGTCCGTCATACAGTATAGAGACCAGTATGGATATATGAGGCAGTTTGCTGGGGGCTTGGTCAGGAACGAGATAGAGGATGTGTACCACTTCGGGGATGGTTTGAGGCCAGATTGGGTATTATGTGGTTAGTACAGGTGCCAGGAGTGAGATTTAAGAGTGCACACTTTACCATGAGACCTACTACTTGGGCAGGGTCACTAATGGGACAGCCTTGAGCTAAACATTATCATCTGCGTAGGGATCTGACCTTGAGAGGCGGAGACTGAGAGGTAAGGTAGAGAAAATAAAGAACGAGAGATTCAAGAGTTTGGGGCTCGTGACACTAGATGCCACGAATGTATCTCTCGCGATCCCACCCATTTTGCCACCACCAATTAGACCAGCGTTACCACCTCCGTAGACACTGCGGGCATTAGGCGGTAGAGACCAAGATGCATCGGGACAGGGGCAGACTCAGATTGCATTTGCTAATCGGAGGAGACAACTGACGTGTTATAGGTGTGGTCAGGTTTGACACATCGTGCGATAGTGTCCGCAGCTAGCGAGCTATCAGCTGGAGACACCACAGACACGTGACAGAGATAGCTCATGCAGTTGCAGGACCAGACCCAGATGCGGTACGCGACCGAGTCGAGGGTAAGTCCTGATTTGTATATATATATATATATTGCATGGACTGTTTGACTTAAATACAACAGTAGCATGCACTTATTAATCTACAAGAGAGTTAATAATTGGTCGATCGAGGGAGTGTTGACAAAGTCTGTGATTTAATAGTGAAAACGTAATGAAATGAATAAGAATAGTGTGGTTTGAATAAGAAACACCTAAACCTCCCAAAAAGTTAAGCCTAGCAAAATTCCTCTTGAGTACTATTACCAAAGTACCGTATAAGGTATATGATATGTATGTGCTCGCTGAGCCTTGATTCACCCACCGTGATATGTGAACCCAGGTTAAAGTAGTCGGAGGACCCACCTATAGAAATTTGAAAATACGGGCTTTGAGGCTAATATCATTTGATGTTTTCACTAGGGAAATTATGATGAGAATGGAAGTTTGCTAAAGTTGAAAGAAAATGATGATTAAGTCAAGATAAATTTTAGGGACGAAATTTCTATTTTGTTGGGAATATTTGTAACAACCCAAATTGCTAATTCTAGATTTTGGCCGTAGTCGGGGTCATTGTCTCGTGACGTAGCCCGAGAACGGGTATGTGGCCTAACACTCAGCTCGGGGACCGAGTGATATATTATTTTTTATGTAATGGATTCTAGTGTGATGTATGTGTGTACCTTATACCCAGAGTTATTTTAGTTCGATTATTCTGTCAATTTGGCACGCGCGGACGCGCTTCGAGTTGCATGTGAGTTGTGGGACTGGGTAAATAGCTTTATGGCAAGTCTTATTTATCTTTAATTTGATTTAAATGACTAAGCACATAGCCTGTGGTATTTAGTTTAATACATATCAATTGGGAAGCCTATGGTTTTAATAAAAAAAATCAACAACTCATGCATATGCATACAAATGCACTCTAGCACACACTCCCATATAACTTGTGTCAAGTTTGGTGTAAAATGGCTGGAAACTAAGTGGATGTAGGAGCCATCGATGACCACAAGATCAACCTAAACATATGGGATGTAACGGTCCTAAATTCCACAACCCTAGAATTGGGCGCCGCCCGACCTAGACTTGCGCGAACCCCCGAGCCAGTCTCGTTGAGCCACCCATGCCTAGTCAGCCTTCCTTAACATTTACACTTATTAAGCCATTTAAATGTGATTAAGTGAATTATTTCGGTTGGTGATTTATCAGCTTATAGCGGAAGCATCAAAATCTTAAACTAACCCAAATAAATTCTAAGACACAAGTTATAATAACCTAGAGTGTGGAAACCCCACATATATATACCTCTATAAGTATACTTGGTTAGAGAAGAATCAAATACGGCATACATGTCCCAAAATTACTCACAACACCCATATCCCAATGTATTAAAAACATAACATATAATACAAAGAAACGTACACTATAGGCATGAGGAATCGCCTAGCAGCCCTCAACTTCTGTAGCGGCCTCCAATTCATTGGCAGCTACGGCGTGCACCGCAGGCCCACAGCTCTGCCAACTCATCATCCAGCTATGTCCCGCGGCCACTTGTAAACTCAATATAATCAAATTCTTGCTAACTTTAAGTTATGTATTAATAATCATTGATTTAAGTTAACTTCGGATTCTTTATTATCATTTTACCTCAACATACGTAGTAGATAATTAAAGTCATCAAGATGTTTTATGAGCATATTACCTAAGGTGGAAACCATATCAAAATATACATCATATACATATCAACTGATATCCTCAAAATATCAAAAATATAACCTACAAGTTATATACAAGTCATATCCATATCTCATACCCCTAAACCCAGCATAAAACAAGGAAACATAAACAAACGTACGAGTAGGGCAAATGCAGTCTTCAAACTTGCCCTTCCTTCGGCTCGTACTAGGATCTGCACTCAAGCCATCACAAAAAGGCAGATGACGAGTCAAGAGTGAGTAATCTTAAGGAAATTCACCAAGTAAATATGTAAATAAACTACTGGAATTTAAAATACTATAAATAAACATACGGAACAAAAGAATATAGGCAACTATGGAAGATCATCGTATGCATAAATATAGCAGTGAAGCAAAGTGCGTGCAAAATTAAAGTCAGACTAAGCCATACTTCGGGATATCCGCCAGGCACAGCTCGTGAGGATACCTCTAACGGGTGACCCTGAACCCTCTAGTTAGCCGGCGTATACCCACGGCGCACCCACACATGCCTTTCATACTCGGGTAGCATATTCACCAGCGCATGCCTAGACATATACTATGGCTTAGTGAACCTTATGCCCCCATAACGAATAAATACCAGGTGGGGAGTGATCTCAACACCGTAAAGACAACTGTAACAACCCCAAATTTTTAACTGACTTGTGTTGCACTTGTCAGAAATTGTGACCCGGCTACGTGAATACTGGACAGTATTTCGAACTTCGGGAGTCGACACCGAAGTGATTTTATGATTCTTTGATTGTGTGTATTAGTATTTTAGTATTTTACGGGTTTCGAGCCGGTTGGGCGATATTTAATTGAGTGAGGTTTCGACTAGTTAAACGGGGGAGAAAAACAAGTAAAACATACAAATAAATGAATTTTTAATTAATTTAATTAATTAGTTGGCGAGACAAGGCGAGACTACGCGAATTATGAGAGTCAGAACAAGGAAAAATGGACCGAGGAATGTCGTTTGAACGTGGGAGTTGGTTAAATATGTAACATACGGACTATAAAATAAAAAAATTTATTATTTAAGGGTAACTTCCCCAAACTTCCTCAATCACGCTAACATCTATAACGTTACTAATTATTTTTGAGAAATATAACGTCTATTTAAAACGTTATAAATATAACGTCTATTTAAAACGTTATAATTATAACGTCTATTTATAACGTCTAATTATAACGTCTAATTATTTTTGAGAAATATAACCTCTATTTATAACGTTAGATAATTGAGGGAAGGAGTTAGATAATTGAGAAATATAACGTTAACAATTTAAAAGTCAACACTATTTAAGACAAGAAACTAACATTTTCATATCAGATCCGGCCATCAGACCTCATTATCGCTTCGCGATGGATGTCTTCTACAATAATATGCAGTAGACATGTATGTGAAAATTGAATCATTGAGATTGAAGTATCTAAAAGACTACAAAAAGACTCTTCGATCTGAACTATACCAAGGTTTGCAAGATGCAACAAATGTTGGAGAAGCATGTGCAGATAGAGTAAAAGAATTATTCTTCCATCATCATATAATGGGAGCCTTATAGGTATGTACAACCGCTACCAAGATGCAATGGAAATTGTTAGAAGGTAGCGAGAAACTCGGGGATACGCGTTAGGAACATGAGAATGTCTACGGGTTGCGATTAGTCAGGTAAGTACAATTGCCTTAAAAAGCATTTGTACGTTTGTAAGCCAGTAAGAAAATGTCATGTGATTCATTATCATTTATTCAGTCTTGTTATGCTCTATTGTTGGTATTCCATTCCATTTCTTGTTGTGTGCTTCCCGGCGTAAGTGTTTTGTCTCAAAAGTACTAGGACCTGCACTAGAGGGATAAAACGCGGGCACTCGTGCGCACGAGTGTGTGACCACCCTTAGTGACCGTGTGACACCGAGTACTAGGTGGATGGGTTCGAGTCCCTTTCCAGTCATAGCTGTGCTTTCGCTTGTGTCGATGCCCGAGAATACCTCGCGAGGTATTCGCCGTTATGATATGATTTAGACCACTTATGAGCCTCTTTTGATTCCTTGGAACACACTTGACTTTCGATTGATATCTATTAGTCTGTTTATCATGCATCTTGTTTATTTAAATTCCTGTCATTTTTATTACCGCATGATATTTAGACTGATTTACTTGTATTATCATGAATTACTGTTATCTCCTTCTGGTATTACATTCGATTTTATTCAGTTACTCACCGTCTAGTTTGTGACGGTGGGTGCAAAAATAGAGGCGAGAGAAAGCAAGGGCAAGGGACCCTGCCTAGGTGATCTACTGTGAGGATTAGCAGCGACACCAGAGAGACTCTTTAAATAGGTGTTTATACTTTTGCTGATGTATATATCGTTTTATATTTACATTGTTGGGATTATTGAACTTGGTATTTCTTTTGTGAGACTGGTATCATGTATATTTCCCTATCGAATTGTCCACACTTTTAGAATTCCTCTACTCACTTGAATGAGTTATTTCCCTTTTATTATAATTGTTTTAGTCTTCCGCTGTTTACTGATGCAATAACTCTTTCATAAATTACTAATTTGATTAAATTGAAGGCTGACTAGGCTCGTCAGGTTGCCGAATGATGATTCGAGGCTTGTATGGGTCTAGGCCGGGCGTACCCAATTGCATGGGGAAATTGGGGCCGTCACAACAACAGGTAGGAGTAAACTCAACTACCGTAAAGTCACCAGGTGAGAGTACTCGACCACCGTAAAATAATTAGGAAATAGAATAGTAAATTAACATGACTGAATTCAAATAAATTAAGCAGTAATCACTAAAGTGAATTTCAGTTGGGTTACTACACACCTCAATCCGCACTCCACGTCCCAAAAACCAAACCCCGGTCTAGCTCCAATAAACACCCGACAATCAAAATTATCACCCGAATATACTTAATACCATTTGTCATTGAATTAGCTTCAATTGAGTATATTATGTCAATTTTACGGTTTGCGAGGTAAAAACCCCGACAACATCCGCCAAAATCCTGAGAAAATCCCAAAACTCATTTATGAACTCTTTTTCTAATTTCTCATATTTTTTGGATTTTTCAAAATTTTTCCATAATTTTCTAGCTATTTTTCCATATTTTTCTGTAGTTTATTTTATTTAAAACTGTTTTAATTTATTTAAATAAAATAAAATAATATTTATAATTTAAATAATATGGGGGTAGGTCCCCTGAACCAGGTTTAACCCGACCCAACCGGGTCAGACCCGGTTCGGCCCACTTGGACCGAGTTCGGGTCGGGCCCGATCCAGGCCCACCTAGGTTGGGTTAGGGCCACATGCGTGCATGCACCCTCCCCATCTTCCTCTTCGTTGAAACAGAGCAGCTTTTCTGCTCTGTTTCAACAGAAAATTTTTTTTCTTAATTCTAATGGAATTGGGAGGGAGGGGAGACGACATGGGTGTCGTCTCCCTCCTCGGACGAACTGCTCTTGCAGTTCGTCTGACCTCTCGAACTCCACCCCATCTCCACCACCGAACCACCACACCAACATCCAACAACAACGCACAACAACAACAGCAGCAAGACAACACAACAACTCACCTTAACGTCATCGTGCTCTCATTCTCGGCCAATCTCTCTCTCTTCTCCTTCTCCTCTCGGTCTCCCTTTCGATCGAAAATGGTGAGAAAAATGGGGTTTCGAAGGATAATATCAACATTTTGGGGTGAAATGACCAAATACCCTTATGTTCTTATCCTCTTCCTTAACAATCAAATGCAATTTTTCATCATTTCACAATTATTTATTTATTTTCTGATTTTTAATATATATTTATATATACATATATATTTTAAATTATATACATATATAAATATATATATATATATATTCGCCTATATTTTTGCATCTACAATTTCGTAGTGCGGGCCAACGAGCGTACTTGGACGTGCACACTACCGTACCACCCACACGTGTCAACCACGACCCCGCGTGTTACTAGGCGCCCACCAATTTACTATTTTATCACATTTAATTTATTTAATGTGTGTATTATTTTCTTCGACCTAATATTTCATCTTTTAGCGTGCTCGATACCCGCGTTGACGCGCATATTGAGGCGAATACTTAACACACAATCTCACTTGTCAATTGAAATATAATTACACACATCGCGATGTCGTTTAACATATTTTAACATAAACATCGCAAAATTACACAAAAATAACACACAAAATAACTATTTACCTTATACAGGCGTGCTCCAGCCTCGCTGTAGGACCTACAAACGTCTCCGCTAGCATCCACGTCTACAATGACGTCATAAAATAACGACAGTTATTAATTGGGCCGTTACAACTTCAATCGCCTATTTCTGGTCATTTTCCCCTATCAACCCTGCAATATGACGGGGCTGTACCCACCGTCATAAAAGGACGATGAGTATAGATAATAGCAGTAACAACCAAGTGAAGTTTAAATATAATTTCAAATGTCAAATAAATGACTAAACTAATACGATACAGGAATATCATGAAGATAGTACAGACCACATGATAGTAAATCATTGAAACTCGATAATTAAGTGTTCAAGACTCGAGTTCAGGACGAGAACAGGATCTACTAGCCCTAACTTTTACGATTATGAGATATCCACATACCCTAATAAGAGCCCCCGGTGTACACCCTATCGGGAGATATCAACAGTGTCCAGATAAGAGCTCATATCACAGATAAATAGTAAGCATGACTCACTTGCTTTGAACCACTCATTTGGAAAACCCATGAAAACAATGTCAATAATCCACCACAGAATATAGATCACATATGGATTTCAAGAAACATATTTCACCAAGAAATATAACAACCCAATTTAAATGCACAAATGAAATAATATAAATACTCTCACTGGTTTTACTCACAGTACAACTTAACCTCCGCACAACACTCCGTGCTCGTGGCTTTCACAAGCCACCAAAATGACCCCGCACGCTCGTCACCCGCTCACTAAGCACTTGGTGATCATTATCGGTCCAATTTAGTCGTGCTAGAGTTTTATTTCCCTTTAATTGCGATTCCTTATTAATTTCTTCATTTTACCCATTTTTTCCATAATTTTACTCGTTCACCTATTTGGGTCGATTACTTGGGTATTGGTTCGTTGATAAGAGTTCATTTAGACATTAGTTAGTATATGTTATTAGGTATAATTGGACTATATTTATCTTATTTTGTGGCAATAAATGCATATTTTAAGGATTTAATGATTTATGGAATAATATGGAAATACATATACATATACATGTATATATATAATTATATTTAATGTTTGTTTTTAGGTGAAACGGAGTGCACGGTTGGATCTGGGGTAGAAAAATACTCAAAATAGAGTATACACTTACAGAAATTGGACACTGGAGGGTTCGTTTCGGAGTATACACAAGAGTTGAGTACTAGAAGTTCCGGATAGGCGACATGTCTCGTCCCCATAGACCAGACTGCGTCACATAGCAGTAGTAGACAATCAGGAGATGCCACGTCGCCTAGCATACCTATTTCTCTCTCTAGTCCATCGATTCTCTTTGGAATGCGTGACAACACCAACTCCCAGATTGACTCCGATTCTCTCATGCGTGAAATCTCGCCTTGTGCGTAGCCAGCGCCTACCACGTGGCAACACCCCACTCGTCCAACACGTCACAGTAGCACTCTCGGCCAATCAGACGATGCCACGTCAGCGCGCTTTAACTACTCCACCAATCCAATGCTGCCAAGTGTACAGAACATGTAAAAAAGGCCCAAAATACTCCCAGATCCAAAAATCAATCTCCTAACTATTAAAATTGGTTTTTCTCACCTCTGGAGACCAAATTTTAGGAATATATATTAGGACTTAAGGATTAGAAGGAGGATCTATTATTTATTTTTCTTTTAGTTTTGTTTAATTATGTCTTGTTAGTTCCTCTATCTAGGTTGAATGTGGATTGGTCAAGCCTACGACTTGAGAATCCTTTATGAGGTTTATTTATTTTTAATTATTATTGATTCTTTTCTGTAATTTATTTTCTTTGGTATTGTTTGAACAATTGAGGTTAAACACTAGTTTAAACCTTGATTTACATGTCAGTGAGTCGTAAGCACCCATCCTTGTGCAATAAGACCATACTAGTGGCAATTGACCCTACTAATTGATTAAACCCTTTTGGGACTGGTCAAATACCTTAGGGATCTAGGCTAAATCGGGAGCACTAGCGATCCGGTTGTTTAGGTATAGTGCCTTCACGAATCAAAGTAATGTGACCAATGCGTTAAATCTGGAGTACTAGCGATCAGGTTGCGCGTTTGGTTAGGGAAGTAATCAACGATCGTACTTTGGCTGCCAAGATCAGGAAGTGCGAGGAACCGAGTGCATCACCGAGTCTATAGCTGCACTAGATCATAGATTAGTTCTCATCTTTTATAAACTGATAATTAATAAATTCAATCCCAAGTTGTATGGCGAAACTGTGAAACTGAATACCTAAATTCATTCCCATTAGATTTTCGTTCTATTTAATTTCTTTATTTTTAAAATATTTATATATTTTCTCTAAAACCCTAATTTCCTTTTTTTTGTATTTTTCTTACTTAAGAAAGACACCAATATCTGTAGGATCGACCCTTTACCGCTATCTACAAAATAGTTAGTTTAGGAAAAATATATTTTGTTGTGGATTACCCATTTGGGTCGATTGCCCGGGTATTGGGTCGTACTTGAACCCATTTGGATACCTTAGAAATCCCCGAAAATTTCCAAAGATTTTATAAAAATTTGGTCCATGTGAACAATAAAGCGCCGCTGAGATGTCGTAGGGTCCAATGACCTGGACGGTGTCTTCACAACATAGATATTAGGCTTACTACCTAACACATATGCGAGTGACATCGTGACCTCATTAGTCGTGACGGCGTCTTCTTTTAGGGTTCCTGCCAAAGACACACGTGGGTGACGCCTTGAGTCGGAACACTCATGGCGTCACCACGATGTCCTATCGATAATGCCTTTGTACCGGGGTTTTTGACACCCCGGCTCGCGTCGCCGTACTTCGAGCCTATCCCAACTTCAACTAATTGTCCAACACAACACTAAACCACCCTCGGCTCGTGCGAAAACCTGACCAAACCGTCGATTTACCGAAATCATACAAAATTTCCCAAAAATCTCCAAAATTTAGAAAAATTCCCAAACATTAAAATTACTTCACAAATCATGTTTTGATCTTCCCATTGACTCCCAATCAATCAAAACAAATCATAAAAACTGATTTCTCAAATTCGTTGTCCGAATTTATCGTGACAAAAACCCACAAAAATACCGCCAAAACGTAGATAATCACGTAGGGAACCGAAATCTCACCTTAGATTCAAAGATTGATCGTTCCCGTGGCGTCAAACCGCGTCAAAAACCCCCGTGTGAATTGGTAAGGAGAAAAAGATAGATATGAGAATGAATGAAAGGAGAAAGAAAAGGTGATGGGGTTGGTATTTATACCCCTCACCCATCTCATATCCTACACAGATCTCGAGACCGATCCAATGACCACCCCTCACTCTAGCCACCAACTATGACTCAAACTCATGACTTCGATAGGTAACTCAATCTCCTAACTTGATGATTTCTCGCATCATACACGCGTTTTTGGTCCCGTTTTGAACACCCAATTTGTTTGTCACGTCGCCCCGGACATACCAACGTATCACACGTGTTTTACAACTTTTTAATTATATTTTATTTTTTGGTCGTCCACGAAAATAGTTTTCTGGACTCGTGTATACGCATTTCGTTCGTCGATGCCCGTTTATCACGTTTTTCGAGACGAACTCCACTCGAAACTCGACATCACCGTCCTGTCACACAAACTCGAGTATACATCGATAGTACACTTTATCACACAAAAATAACATGAATTTTCGAAGCGTTACATAGGGTGTGCACATTTGATAAAGATCAACCTATATATATCATACTTAGAGCAAATGCTTCATTTTGCATGTTTCTCAAGCATATAAATTTAGAGGTTGTTGTACCTCTTTTTATTGCTAGAAATTGAGAGTTCTAAAGCATATTGATCAAACAAATGAGAGTTGAAGTGTTAGGGATCAAACCACCCACCTAGGTAAGCAAAATCTCTTTTTCCTTGCTTCAAATTATGAGTTTTGGGGTATTGAATCATAAGGCTTTTGTAAGAAATTAGTTTTAAAGTTTTTGAAGGGTAGTTTATGATCAAATGGGAGCATTGATTTTAGTTTCAAGCTTTTATTTTTGGATTTTCAAGTTTTTGCTCAAAATTGGGGTTTTTCAAAATAAAATTGATTTTGTCAAATTTGGGTAGGAAGATGAGTTTGTTTTCGAAATATAAGCTCATATTTTAATTCCTTGACGAAAAGCACTTGGACTAGTAAAAAGGATTTTGAAAATCCATATGGATTTGGTGATGTTGTAAAATTTTCATTTGTTATTGTGTTCTTCATCTTCTTCAAGATATGCATGCTTAGATCCATCATATTTTGAGGTTTTGATTATATAAACAAAGTGCCTAGTGTATTTTTATGTTGGAGGATGTTCTAGACCCTTGGTGGAGGTGAACAATGGTCTAGGGGACGAAAGAAAGGATTTTCCCGAGTTGGGATCTGTACTCAGCACGCTGGACAATCCAGCCAGCGCGCTGGGTGTTTTGGGCAGCCAAAATATGAAATTTCTCCAAATTCATGCAACACTCTAATACCTTAACCACCAACCTAAACTTACATTAAACGACTTGAAATCGCCCTAATACATGTCTAAACACCCAAGAGCCTTGGGAAGTGTTCTGGGAGTCCGGGTGTAAGAGTTTGGGTGTCGGGAGGCCAGTCGAACTAGGAATCTTTATGTGAAAGGTGAGGAGACAGACTAGACACTTGTTTGCATTTCATTTCCGTTTTAACTTCTGAATTTTCAATTGGCCCATTTGTGTTAATCCTTGAACTCGAAATGTCATGTTTGTTGTGTAATCTTCTCTTTTATGGAGTAATTTGTTATGACATTCCTTTGGATTTACTTATTTATTCTTTGTCGATATCTTTTCTTAAATATTTACATAGATGTGCGTGGCTCACAGGGTATGAGACTCAGGGTGTCGGAATTTATTCAGTTAGTGATACAAACCTACTGCATGAGGTTGTTAGACAAAATCCACGACCAATTAGAGTAATACCAAAGTGCACGGGTATTGACCTATTATATGAGGCCAATGTGTAACGAGCCATTTTTCAATAGACCGCCACAGGGGCCAATGCGGGCCCACAGACTGGCTTACCAGCGCCAGCTGTACCACACATTGAATAATATTCACAATTTAATCGTTATTAATCTCATTAAGCTACAATTTACTGATTAAATTGTTGTTGATTTTAGTTCATTGGTTAAGATCATTACCAAACCTCAAATAAACCAAAGGATCTTAAAACATATTAACATAAGTTAATAAATATCGTATCATGTGATATAAACCATAAACCTAGTGCGAAAAACCTATGAAACCATCATATATCAAGAAAATGCACCTCAAATGTCTCAAAATATCAAATATATATAAGGTTCTAAAACATCTCACAATTCAAAGTTCCCAAAATAAAACCAAAAAATATATATAATACAAACGTACAAGTCGGGCTCACAGTCTCTGAATCAACGATACTCTGGTAGCTTTCCCTTACCTCGAATCGTACTAAGATCCGCACTCAAGCCATCACAAAAGGCAGATGACGAGTCCAGAGTAAGTATTCCCTTGAAAATTAAGTGAGCAATAATGAAAGTAAATACTGAAATTTTAAATAAAGCTATTAAATAAACATGCGAAAATAAATACAGGCAACTATGATCATCACATGGATAAATAATAGTGAAAGCTCAAAGTGTGTTCCTAGAGCTTAGGGCCAGACTAGCACCATGATTCGAACTCTTATATAAAATACTGTCTGTGAGTCCCACTCAAGTAGGGCCAGGATCTGGATCCGCTAAGTGGTCGACGTAGTACCTACGATGCACCTACTCATGCCCCGACGCAATTCCCGGATCGAATTATCCACCGAGTTTCCCTGACACATGTGTTATGGCCTATTGAACATACACACTGGAATGGCACGGAGGGAGCCCTGCTCAACGTCCACCCATTAATCCAAAATCCAGGATAGAGTATTGAAAGACAAAAATTGAATTCAAAAGCCAAATAAGTAAATACTCAAGTAATTTCAGTTAGGATACTACACACCTTAAACTGCATTCCAACTAATTCAAATACCATCCAATTCACGCCCCAAAATGCAAGCCAAATCCCCAGTCAGTCAATCCAAATATGATAATTGAAAATATCTGTAAATTTTCCAAATTTGAAATCTTAATTTGAATCCCTTTAGATCATTTTAAATCCCCATTTAATTGATTAAAATCCTCCATTAAAACCCCAATTAAACCCATTTCAGAAATTTTATTGTAAAATTTTTATTTAATTTTATGTCCCAGACAACGCATGTGATGGCCCCAGTTCCACAATTCTAAACTGGGCCCCACCCAGCCTAGACTTACGAGGACCCCCGAGCCTCTCTCGCCGAGTCACGCAAGTCTAGTCAGCCTTCCTTTACCAGTTACCATTTAAAAAGTAATTAAAAGTTGAGTTAATCAATTAGTGAATTATCACAGTTATAGCGGAAACAATTAAACTCATAAACGTAGTCAGTACAACCTAGAGTGTGGAAACCCCGCATATTTATATCATCATCAACAGAGGAGAATCATATCCATATATATATATGCCAAAATCTCTCAAAAACCCATATAAAACCCAATGTTCAAAACATATACATAAAGTAATACAAAAATAAATCACTTATGTCAGATAAGTGGAAAGAACTGCTCTATATCCTCAAATGATATTGCCTAGTTGTGGAGTCTTCCCCTTGCTAGACTGTGAATCTGCACTCCGTCAAACACAAGAATAACGAGTCCAGGTAAGTAACACCAAGCATGACATAAATACATCATTTCAAAATATATAAATCGGTTTAATTCATGTAAATAAAAAGAAAGGAACAGGGGAAGCATGAATACACAAGACTAAATCAATCGAATATGGAGTGTAAGGAATAAGAAAATCAAATAGCAAGAAGTCCCGACCAAAAGGTCGTTGAGTCGCGGCAAGAGCATAGCAGAGTCAGGTTCAGGACGAGACACAACCTACCAGCCCTAACCCTTTCGACTATGAGATATCCACAGACTTGAATAATAGCTCATAATCCCAACGTACATTCAATTGGGATATATCAATGACATCCAGATAATAGCTCATATTACAGATAAATAGTAACTATGACTCACCAATGGACCATTCAACTAATAGAAATTCTAAAAGAAATGACAAACAGAGCAATAACAACAAATTAAAGCTCAAGAAATAACTGTAAAATTCCTCACTATTTTACTTACCTGCATCCAAACTAACACGCACTCACACGAACTCAACTCCTCCTACGAATCCCCTTGTGACCCGTCAATAACTATAACTCCTGATGGCCAATTAAATTGTAATTCACCGTTAATTACTATCCAATTTACCCAATTTTCTATAATTAGTTCATTAGTGTAATTGGGTTGATTTCCAGGGTATTGGGTTGTATTTGGACCCATTTGGATATTCGAGAGATCCTCGAGATTTTCTGAAATTCTTATCAATTTGTTCACTGTGAACTGTGTCACGCCCTGCGGCGTCACATAAAACGTGACATTCAAAGCTCGCTGCTCAGACACCACAAGTGGTGTCGTGGGGTTTACCCTCCACGACGTCACTTAAAGCGTGACTTCGCCCAAAGCCTATGCTTTGCGCATCGCGATCGACGACGTGAGCATAAATGCTCCACGGCGTCCCTCGCGACATGAGTACCTGTACTCAAATTCGGGGTTTTCCTTAACCCCACATCGTGTCGCCGCGTTCCGAGCCTATTCCAAACTCTTATGGACGTCCAATACAACCACAAATTACCTTTACTTCGTGTCAAAACCTCAACAAAACCCTCGATTTTGAAAATCATACAAAATCCAAAAAAATCACCAAAAATCCCAACACTCTACAAATCATCAAAATTATCATTGGAAACATACCAAATCATTCCCATTAATCATTAAATCCATCCAACCATCCCAACAAACTTGAAATCCCAATATATTGTCTGAAATTGTCGTGACGAAAACTCTCAAAATCACCTCCAAAACGTAGATGCACACGAGGGAAATCGAGATCTCACCTTAGAATTCGAAGTTAGTGGATCCCTTGACGGGAATCCACGTTGAAACCTCCGGAAACAAAACTCATATTTTCGTTGTTTCGTTAAAAGAGAGAGATGAGAGAAAAGTGAGGAGAGAGAAAAGTTGGTGATGGGTTATATACCCCTCCTCTCATCACATTCACTCACGTATCCCGAGTCACATCCCTTGGCCCTCCTTCACTTTATCCAACCACCTTGACACAACTTTGTGACACCAATGGGTGACTCTCTTTCACAACTTAGCCATTTCTCGTACAATACTGGTGTTCTTGGACCCGTTCCGCACTACGACTCACTCGTCACGTACTTTCAGACGTACCTACGTGCTGGACACGATACACAACTTTTATTTATTATTTATTTTACATTTTGTCAGTGTTCTTAATTCAATTAATCCCTGAACTGCTAATTACCTGACAACTGTTCGCTCGAAACCCGTTATTCACATTCTTCTCGAACCAAATCCGTTTCCTAACACCAACGCTCACACTCAAACGTCCTCACATGTTTAGGACATTGAAATTTACATTCGGGGTAGTAAAATATAATGCAAAACACCGAACAAAAATAACATACCTCGGCGTTGAAAACCAAAAATTGGACAACTGTATCACAATAAGGGTCCATATACGACCTAAATTGATATGTGGCACGAGTTAGATTTTAGGGTCGTTACACTGCAGGTGGCATCGCCGTGTACAACAGTGCCACGGCGTGCTGGATGTCGTGACCCACGCTACCAAGAAGAATATCTCACGACGTGAACTAAAGCGTGGGTGGAAATTTCATCTTTGGTTTGGACGCTGCAGGTGACGCTGTGGGAGTTTCCTCCCCACGGCGCCCTTGGTGATGTCTGAACCAGTGACGCCAAATAAGGTTTTCGAGCCCCCTCAGCTCGTCGCCGCGGTCCCAACCCGTCCCAACATCGTATATAAAACTATAGAAACCATTTACTGCCATAACCCCTCGATGAAAATTGTCCAAAACCAAAACCCCGACAAATCCAATCAAAAACTTGTTTTGTTTTCAAAAACTTCAACTTCCACTACAACTCTAACAAAAGCTCCACAATATATACAAAACCATCACCCCAACCATGACAACGTTGCCTAATTCAGTTTGCTTGAAATCCATAATTGAAACCCACGTGAAAACCCAAACTTTTACTCCCGAAACGTAGATAATGAGATGGAGAACGAGATTCTAACCTCGGATCGTCGAACCGTTGTCATATGATGCTCCCAATGTTCACTTGAACTTCACAAACCCTATTCCAAACCTCTAATTTTCGGACTTAGAGAGAGAAGAGAGAGAAAGGTGGTGGGTTTGAGGAAAAAATATCCTTTTATAGCCTAAAATCATCTCTCCTCACTTACACATCCCAATGTTTGATCCAAAGGTTCAAAATGAGTCAAATAATCCAGCTTAGAGTGACTTGAAATGGTGACACTCTTCCCTTGTCTTGCCTTGCTCCACACAACATACAAACCCTCGGCATTCCAGTACCCGACTCCTGCACGTACCATCGTGATAAGTCATATTTTGCGTAGTATTTATTAGGTTTATTTATATATTTAATAGTCAAATCTCCAAAATATTAGCGTAATTATCTTTATTTGTCATTTCAAGTATTATGAACTGCGCTATTAAAATCAAAATAAAAAATTGTGCGAAATGGAGTATTCATATGCCGGGGGCATTTTGCACCAAAAATTGTGCTGATACACATCCTGAGGCGACCTTGGTGGGGCCCACAACATGAGAAATTTGCTTTGTATGTACGACGACGTGGCGACAGAGGCGTGCACACAGAGAGCCAAACCAATTTTAGTTGATAAAGATGATGATATGGTGTATCAAGGTATAGACAAATTGATGTGCATGCATGGAGATTCTCCTTGGATTAGTCTCGAGAATCGTATAAACATGGATCAATATAGATCAAGTGACGGTGCTTGTGTGCGTGGAGTAAGAAGTTGAATAGGAGTCATTATCTTTGTCAGTTAGGATAGGACTGATGTATTTTGTATTGATATAGATTTTATATATATCTACTATATATCTATACATATCTATAAGTGTATATATATAGATAGAGGACCGAATTCGATAGTGGGAGAACAAGAAGCAGCAAAACCGGCACACATTGTGTTATTTATTTTATTATATTTTAATGGTGTTCTTCAACACAATGTCCGGTTAATCTCCTTACTCTAGGTGGGAGGTAGATCGGATGAGTCTACAACTTGAGATTTCGTTATGAGATTTATTTAATTCTTCTATTCTTAATTCTCTATTATGATTTATTTCCTTTGGCATTGTTTTCATCCTAGGGTTAGATTTGATTGTATGTAAGACGTCGTGCATGCATATTAGGTTGATTACCCTTAGTCATTGAAGTCGAAACGTCCGTCCTCGCGCGGTAGACTCATATTTGTGAACAGTTGGCTATACTTATTGGTTAGTCTCTTTTCAGACGGGTCAAGTGCCTTAGGGATCTAAGTTAAATCGGGAGCACTAGAGATCTTGTTGTCTAGTTGTAGTGCCTTCACGACTCGAACAAATGCGACCAACTCATTAAATCGGGAGCACTAGCGATCCGGTTGTGTGTTTGGTTAGGGAAGTAGTCAACGGCCGTACCTTGGCTATCGAGATTAGGAAGAGCAAGGAACCGAGTGCGTCACCGGGTCTATAGCTGCACTAGGTCATAATAGAGTCTCATATTTTTCATAACCGACGATTAACAAAATCATCCCAAGTTGTATGACGAAGTCCGTGAAACTGAAAATCTAGATTTCATTCCTATGGAATCTTTCTTTTTTGAAGTTTTCAAACATTCTCTCATTACCTTTGTTTTCCCTTTCTCGCTTTCAAAACCTAAGTTGAGTTATTTAGTCCTTGAGGTTCGACATCCGAACTTACCATTACTGCAGTTTTGTAGTTACCGGTGATATATCGAAACTTACTTTGACGCATTCGACGCGCATCAAATCTTGGTGCCGTTCGTTGGGGATGATTTTGTTAATCATCCAGCTTAGAGTGACTTGAAATGGTGACACTTTTCCCTTGTCTTGCCTTGCTCCATATAACATACAAACCCTCGGGTTCCAATACCCGACTCCGTATGTACCCTCGCGTTTCTCGCGTACTCTCGCACCATGAACGCATATACAACGTTATTTATTAATTATTAATTGTATTTTATCATTTTCCATGTGTGTATGACTATGTAATAGCCTAAATTAATATAATCAGGATTAGTGTTAATAACGAGGATTAACGAGTAATTCAAGCGTTACGTGGATAGCTTGGTTAACTTGGATATGAATACCCAGGTTATATGGTGTTATTTGTGTATGTTGTATGTCTATTATTGTGATGTGGGAATTTAATTTATATAAACATCACATGTGTGTAAGTTGATATCGGGCAAGGCTACAAGTCGGGATATGTCCTGAAGTGCGTGTCGGGGACTGGGTACCGGGTATCGGGTAGCTAGGGTACGGGGCATTAGTTGTCGGGGAGCTGAGTGCTAGTGTAACTAACCTATGATTTTTATATGATTTATTAGGTGGCCTAACTTAAGGTTGAATTAATGTATTAATGGATTAATTGAAGTCTTATAGTTTGATAGGAAAAATCAACGTGCATAGGATTATCCTCGAGATGCACAACATGGTGATTTAAGGCAATGGGTGTCATGATAAGGTGTCCAGGAACTGAGTGGACACAGGCTTGATCAGTGACCATTAGATTTTCCTTAGGATGCGTGTTTGCACTAGATTAGAATCACAACTATATATACCACCGATGAAGTGCTCAACATGCATACAAATGATTTCTCAACAAATTCTTAGAGGTTATGGGAGTGAATCTGAGGTTGTAGAGGACGTGTTAAGCTTTGGAAAGTGATCTTGGGCGTTCAACAACCAAAGCTAAAGTAATCAAACTTATAGGTTGAGTGAATTTCATTAAAATGGGAGTTGTGGTGATCTCGGATATGTGAGTGAATTTACTGTCTTTTGAGGTTATTTAGAGGTTGTTAAGGTCTTTTATGATAAAATATATTAGTTTTTCTCAAAATTGTGGGATTGGTGACCAATTTGAGGATTTCGTGATTTATGGTTATGCATGGTTGATCCTCTATTTTTGGTGAAAACTAGTTTAATTGGTGTTTTGAGGGGGATTTGATGTTATTAGAGTGTATGCATGGTTTGTATGAGGAATTGGAGTTTGGAAACAAGGAAAACCCAGAATTCGTTTTTGAATTTCTGGGCATTGTGCAATTAGCACGCTAGGTGATGAACACTAGCGCGTTAATCACGCTGGGAAGACGATGAACAGTGTTGAAGATCAATTAGCGCACTAATTGATCTGACTAGTGCGCTAATACCCCCGAACTTTAATTAAAATATGAAATCAAACCTAAATGATAACTCACCCATTTAATTAACCAATACACATTGGAAATAGGTCTCGGGACTTCAGGGACTGGGGGAACCATAGCTCGGACATCGGGGAGCTAGGCGTGTCGGATTGGCGGGTTCGAAAGTCGAAGAGCGTATTGCAGGTACGTAAAACCCTTGAGAAAGTTACATTTTAAATTCATGGCGTATGATGTTATCGATTATCTGATCGTATGCGGTGACTGCTGGTGGTCACGCATGGTTTTTCATCTTGGTTATGACTACACGCTTGAGCATGGACTAGTTTGCGACGGTCGACCGTGTAGATAGGAATAGAATGTATCTACAACTGTCTCGAGGGATTAAGGGTACTCTTAGAACTAAAAAGCTTTGAAAGGAGTACGCCCGATTACTGAGTTGAGGTGTAGGTCATTGTAAGCCTGTGATTAAGCACTAGTTTGTGATGAGAACTCCATTTTGCTATTATGACCGGTGGGTCATGGTTTTATCGTGATTAAACGAGTGATGATTTATTTACCCTCTGAGTTTACGTTCGAGCCATTTAGTTGATTATTCGTTGGATTTTGAATTTTTACATTTACAATTGATGTGTAAATAATGTGATGCTATGATGGATTGTTTACTACCAGCCATGGGAATATGATTTCTATTGCTAGGGTCATATTTACATGTCTTTCAAGTTATCGATGTTTTCATGTTTTACATGTAGACTTCTTTTAGGAATTTACTCACTGGGCTCGTTGCTGTATGTGTTGGGCAACTGAGCGCAGATCCTGGTATGAGCAAGAGCAAGGGAAAGGAGGTACTAGGCGACTATCTCTGAGGCCGTTGCTGCTGATAGCTCGTGTTTTGATATCATATATGTATATTTTGTTTTGTTAGGTTTTGGGGACTTTAGAACTTTATCACATGTATATGGATTACTGTTTACTTCGTCTCAGTTATATACATGGTGTTTATTTCTGGGTTTTCCACTACTTAGGTTAAATAAATTCTCATAAAATACGAATTAAATGCTTCCGCTACTGTTATTACTATTAACGAACCTGCTAGATGTTTAGAAGAATTCAACATTTCAATATAGTAGGACTAGTTAAACGGAGCGTCACTTCACAGAGCTACGAACGTGGTAGCATTGATGACGTGTCCAGTAACATGACAGCCGCTGCTGGGCTTGCGGGCGGAGGGCGTGGGTCAGCGGGCGGAAGGCGTGGGTCACGAGATGACCCCGGGAGATTGGGGTCGTTATAGATACCCAACCTAGTGTATTGTCATTCGTCTACTCGATACCCGCGTTTAAACACTAATCGGGGCGAATACCCATCACACTTCCTCGCACGTGAATAACACTATAAAATACACACATTGCGATGTCAATAACCCTAATTTCACATAAACATCACAATTTAAAGCACAACATAAAAATTACTATTTCCCTAGCTCCAGACACGCTCTCGCCTATCTGCGGGTCCCACGAGCATCTGAGCAGTCAACTACGTCTTCAACCACGTCATCAATAACGACAAATTAGCCTCGAGTCGTTACACAATATGTGGCCAATTAGAGTATTACAAAGTGCTCGTGTACTGACCTATTACATTAGGTCGTTAGGACGGTGGTCTAAAACCAAAAAAGTAAGTACCGATGTACACAAAAGTATATTTATATTCGAGTTAGTCTTACTTGTGTTTTCATGGTATTTACAAGCATGTTTTCTATTTCAAGCAATCATTCTTTGCTTTATGCTTTTAAATACCTACTTCTTGTATTTGGAAATGTGAATAAATGCATATTCTAGTCTACTGTTATTTTATTGTACTCACTATCCTTTTTATGACGGTAGGTGTAGATCCATCAACTAGCAGGATGGGCAAGGAGAAGATTGATAATTATCTCTGAGCCTTCGGTGTACCGATACCTTGATTTACTTAGGGTTTTTTTAGTATTTTAATGTATCTATTTGCTTACATCCTTTTATATACATTTTGGGTTGTATATTGGGATGGGCGATTAGTTCTCCTACTTGACACATTATTATACTATTATCACCATCTGGCTATATTGCATGTGATCGATGATATTTTCCTGGTTTCCACACTTAGGGTTTAAATTTGATTGTTTCCGCATAAGTTATTAAGACTTTTGTTGTATTTAATAATTTGGTAAAAAGTTTTAATTAACCTTAAATTCAATAAATGTATAACACGTGTATTACTTATCTTAAACATGAAGAACGAGGATAATAGGTTAAAAGGTTGACTAATACGTAATTAAGTCCTATATGGATGAGATTAGGGCTTAATTACGGGATTACACTGTCCCCGTCAGGCATCAACAAAATCATGGACGACATTTTTTGCACCAATCACTTGCCGATGAAATTGATTCCGTCATTGATTTTCTATTACTATTTTTCCCTATTCCATTCCTAATCAGTCAATTGGTTTATCCACTATATTTTGTCCTTTGATTGCTCACTAAAATGAGTTCATCCCTGAATTCCATCTCTTGTTGAGTCTAGTCTTGTTGTGGTGGTTAGAGGAAAAATATAGTTTGATGTGACAAAACTACAAAATAGAAGTGAGAATAGAGTTTTGTGATTGGAGATAGTTCACGATATGCATATACGTGAACTAAATGTGTATTGTTAATTTTCTACTGGCACGCACGTCATCATCAAATGAACAACAATCAAGAGCTTTAATATATACCATGTTGATTTTCCACTCGTGGGCACATCATCCAACCGCGACACTTCTTCAGGGGTCTATAAATCTCCGCTAGTACCGATATTATCCCTAACTTTAATCATCTTTAACTTTTAGGTGTGGGGTTTTAACTTAAAAAACCTCAATACTAGTTGGGAGTAGGTAATCATTTATATATATTTCTTTATGAAGTTTTATTTAGTCAATGTGGGACTTACTTTCAGCCCACACATCTTCAATATGTAAATTTTTCGATCGTGGGCACAACATTCGCAAGCGGCATGCCCGTAACACTTCACCACGGGCCTGTTGATCTCCGCTAGTATCGATATTGTCCCTAACTTAACCACCTTCAACTCATAAATGTGGTGTTTTAACTCAAAAGGTCTCGGTATTACTAGATGAGAGATGATCACTTATAGACTTCTTTACGAAGTTATATTTATATGATGTGGTTGAACCAAAATTCATCTAGGGGTAGTTTTTTTTTCTAGGTTCTAATCGAAATTCCTGGACCATCTTAATTTTATGCTTTTGGGCACAACATCCGCAAGCACGTTCTGATCGAATCGTCAACTTTGATACCATGTTAATTATTTTATCGCGTGCATAATATCCACAAGCGGCATGCGTGCGTCATTTCTTCGCGAGCCTGTGGATCTCCATCAATATTGATATTGTCTCTTACTTAACTACCTTTAACTCATTGTTGTGGGGTTGTAACCTAAAAGGCCTTAGTACCAGTTGGCAGGGGACTAACTTTCGATCCACACATCTTCGACACCCCACCTTAGACACAAATTCATGATTCGAATGGATTTTTTCTCACAGATGTCACTCGAACTTGACTCTGATACCATGTTAGTTTTTATCGCGGGCACAACATCGTAAGAAGCATGCCCATGGCACTTCTATGCGGACCTATTGATTTACTCTAATATCGATATCATACCCAACTTAACCACCTTCAACTCATAGATGTGGGGTTTTAACCCAAAAGGCCTCGGTACTAGTTGGAAGTAGATAATCAATTATATACTTCTCTGATACCATGTTGTTTTTTCATGTTGGGCTGGCTCGCACAAGTAGGCATGAGCTTGTAGATCTATGCCAGTATCGATATTGTCCATAACTTAACCACCTTTAACTTGTTGGTGTGAAGTTTTAATTCAAAAGGCCTCGATATCAGTTGGGAGTGAGTCCACACATCTTCAACATGTATGACACATATATAAATTTAGGGTGTTACCACGTCATTTTCTTCCTTGTGCACTCAATCTACAACTCATAAATAAATGAAATGAGCAAATACAAAATTAAAGATTCTAATTTATGTAACAATGTACGTAAGAATACTTAAGAGTAAGTAATATAAAATCAAGAAAAAAGAATAAAAAAAATATATATATATATATAGTCAACGGGCGCGTGCGTTGCACATGAGCTGGAGAGGTTATTATTATCTAAATGTAAAGTGATAAGTTGCTACAATGACACTCTATAGTGATACGCAAAGTCACACCAGGGTGACTTCACTGTAAATCGATCCTAGCTCATGGTTTGCATATATTTCTTTTTCGACTTCACTATAAATCAAACCAAGACCCTAAATCTTATTTTTTGGCGAGGGATGCTTCATCTGTCTCATCATAGATACTTTGGAAGAAAAATCTTTTATTTATATTATGAATGACACCGCAACATACAATTTGAGATATATATATATATCTATATATATATATATATAAAGAAATTCTACCATGGTGATTGGAAAAATTAAAGAAATATAATGTTGGTTTGACTAATCATATTGGCGTTAGTCGGCTCTCCAATACCATAACTTGAAAGAAACCAAAAAAATATAATATTGCTTCTAAGAATTGAACTCATGACCTATGCCTCAATTAAAGTTGAAGTGCTCTTTTCTATATGTTAGAGGTAGGAGGAAAAAAATAAAAATAAAATCTAGGGGTATTAGCTTTAAGTGAGGGGAGAAGAAAACAAGGTTAGGATTTAGCGGTTAACAGCAGAGATGAAGAGTGATTTTGAATTTGAAGGTGAAGAGAATAATCCGAGGCAAAGCAAATTTCACCAGACGTCCAAAACAAATAGAGGCGGGAGATAAAACAGAAAAAAAAAAGATACGGAGAGCAAATCTTTAGGGCATCACCACACCTGATACTAGCAGAGATAAGACATATTGGATGAATCAGACGAAGTGTTTTGAAAAAAGAGTAGATAATGTCCCCACAAAAGATATAAAAATATAAAAAGAAATGTATTTTGAGCAAAATAATTAAAAAGGTCCATTGGTAGTATCCAAACGACAAGTTGGTTATGACAGTTAAAGAAAAAAAAATTAAAGAAATCTCCTGAGAAATTCTAAGAGTATTATTCCAAAATTAGTTCTTTTAAAAACCAAAATCAACTAAAATAAATTAAGTCTTTTATGTGGTTTTTATATTTAAATTTATTTTTGTGGGTATGCAGAAAAGAAACATTTTTTTTTTTTTTTTTTTTTTTTTTTTTTTTTTATAAACAGAAATATAGTTATTGAATTGTTGAATTCAAGCTTGCATATTATTTTTTTGAGATCGAGGTCCAGTGTAACCTGAGACTTTGCAGAATTGGAGGTATGTAATCCCACTTACATGGAACTTGACTAATCTCTCAGCCGGGAGGACAAAGCCACAAACGTTACCCTCTCCCTCCCCAATAATGCAAGGTGAGAGAAAGGAGGATTTGAACCCGGATTCAACTCCTTCGATACATCCTCCCTACCACTACACCAACCCATCCTTAGGTAAGCTTCCATATTATTAACTAATAGTACTTCAAAATTAGCCAGTTTTATCGTAATATATTTAGGTGATTGATAATGTTTATTTCTTGTTAAAAAGAATTTAAGAGTTTTTCAACTCAGATTGTATTTTTGTCAAAAATAAATGTGTTATAAAACTTTAGTACCAAAATCTCATATATATATATATATATCATATTACTTCAAACTATTAAGATTTAGAGTGTGTAACCAATTTATTTGGCACCATGTTTTATTATTATCTTTTTTTAAAAGAAAAGATTCGAGAGTAAAAATACTAAATAGAGTTTCTCAAAAAAAAATATTGAAAAGAAAAAAGAAGTTGAGAATATTTTTAAAATCTTGAAATTATAAGAAAAAAAAAAAAAAAAAGCCCCGGCAAAAACCATGTGCAGTGGTCTGTGGCCGTGAAAACCTGAAAATCGCTTTCAAAAAAGCAGAAGCGGCAGATACCAAATCTGCGTTTACAAGAAATCAAATCTAAACAAACTAGCCCTCAATTTGAATTTCTCTTGTCACAACGTGACAAAAGCAAAAAATAAAAATCAAATATGTTCTTTAAAAATCTGTGTTTTTGTTTGATTATATTTCCTTCAACCGTGTGCTCTGTTAACGGTGAAATTGAAAGATCAAAATGGCCATTTGTGCTACCAAACAAATTACTGAAAATTGAACTGTTGTTTTCCTCCTCTCCACCCAAGAAATATAAAACTCTCCTAATCACACCATATTTTTTTTTCAACAAATTGAATGAGAGCTTTCTAGGTCTCACTTTCTCCCATGGACACAATATGCTCCATATCTCTTGTGGGATTTCAGCTCCCACCAAACAAAACTCCAGAAAAAAAAAAAAAAAGAAAATCTTTGTTACCTTTGCTCACATTTCAAGTTTCCTACAAGGGTGATCATGTATTTTAGTTTCTTTATATTACAACTACGATCCAACTATAAATTAACTAAAATGTCGTCACCATATCAAATTATGCTATCTATAAAAAAAAACTCAACGAAATTATGTCAATTATAGGTGCATATATATTATTAATTTAATTCAAGGTGATGGATGCTAATATCGGACCGCCCGACTAACTCTCGTATAATTAATTCAGCCATAACATAAAAAAGTATAAATACTCACCATCATATAAAGACGGACTTAAAATAAGTAAAAAGAAAGGAAATTTTTTTTTTTTTAATATCAAGAAAGGAAAAGAAGATTATGTAGTTGAATTCTACCTACGTTAAATATGTTTAATTGGACCATAATAGCAGACACCCATGCCGTGATTTTAGGCTACATATATCAATCAATCAATTAAAAAAAAAAACATTTTTTTATTACTGTAAATCTTTTTTGGTCCCCAAGAAGTTGCATGTATCTTCCATGATAGATACTCGTCAATAAAAAACAGGATTTCGTTTTACTGCAATGTCACACAGTTCTCAAAGTCCTAGGCCTGTTAGTTATACCTAAAAGGAGGAGTCAGTTAATACTGGAATTGAATATACATTGAATGTTCAACATGCCCAGAGAGCAAATAATCAGCCGAATAGAGAGACGAGGGTAGCAGAGGGAAACAGCCAAAAGCAGCTTTAACGGACCAGATTTAAATACTCAAAACAGAAACCAAGGCTGCTCGATCTTGTGGTGCATGGAGAGAGATCGTTGTTTTTTTTTTTTTTTTTGGGTGATTAGAGTGATCGCATTTTCATTTCTTTATTGCACCTCTCATACCATGCATGGTCACCTTAATTTTGTGTGTTCACACGTTTTAAGCAACTAACTACTTGTTTTTTTTTTGTTTTGAAATTAATGAGGTTCCCACTTTTTATTTAAGTTGTTGAAATATTGCGAGTTTCTGTCCGAGATGATTTGAAAAACACATCATCACTTATCAAAAAAAAAAAAAAAAATCATAAATCAATGGACTAAATTGAGTATAATGAAAGAGTTTAATTTATATAGTTGACCACCAAAAAAATTTGGATTTAAAGCTACATTGTTGTTTATCCCAAATAAAATTACAGCGATAATTTTTTTTTTGAGAAATACAGTTATAAAATTGTCAAGACATGCTTGATGCCAAAACTTCATAAATCAAATTCAAATACCAGTTTTTATCGCCACTAGAACAATTTTGATTTTTAATAGAGATTTCAAAATCTCTATTAAAGATGAGTGTTATTAAATGTTATGTGATAAACATGTTTGATGGGTATTATTTTAATTCACTAAAAGAGTTTTGGCATTTAATAACGACTAATTGATAGAATTTTAAGCAACCTCTACGTAATACTTGTATTAACAATTAAAACACGACCCATCACATACGTTTCTCACATGTCATTTAATAACACTCATATTTAATAGAGATTTTAAAACCTTTATTATAGACCATAATTGCTCTAGTGCGATTATAAAGTTGAGATCGTGAGATTAATATAGCCTATATAGTATATATTACTACCACCACCGATACTTATTATTACTAAATATATATATATATATATATATATATCAAAAAATCTATTTGGATACTAAGGGTCCGGACTAAAAGGGAGGTTTTTGAGATTTTTGTAAATATTAAAGGAGTGTTGAAGTTATAATTTTGAAGTCATTGACTTGGGATGACTTTGAAATAAAAAATTTTCAAAAAATCCCTCAGGGGTGGTGATCAACTATGTATATATATATATATATATTGTAGGTTCACCCACGTGGTGTGTGAGAAAAATGGTGAATATCTGCTTACTCAACAGATTGAATTTAACGAGAGCTCAACGTGGGTTTTGGGGTTAATGTGGTCAGATTGGTATCAAATGTTATGACAAATTTTTTTTTTTTAAAAGGGTATTAAATGTTTTCACATCGTTAGAAGTCCTCATAAACAATTGGAAAAAAAAAGTCCTGATAAACGGCAAGGCCAGGGAACAATTGAACTACTTAGTCAAATTAATTAGGAGAAGAAGGTATTGAAGAGATTCCGTACTTCCTAGTTTATGTGTGGGTTTTCATTAATACTAGTATTGTAATTTCTGTCTTCACTGGTTAGACTTGCATGCACTTCCCATTCTCTTTGATTTATTGTTAAAAATTGGAATGAGAGGAAAGTTGTAACTATTATTCTACACTTTGAATGATGCTTTGCATTTCATATATATAGTAAAAGAGCTGAAGTTATGGTGTCTAGAAGCAAAAATCAAACTTTGCAAATTAGGGTTTCCTTGTTATGTGTAAATTTCTACGTAATTGTGTCTTTTTAGGTGGTACAGACGGCAATGCTGCTAATGCACCTGTGGTATTTGACTCGTTGACCTTTGACTTTGCTTTAATTGAATGACGCATTCCCTCGACGTGCACATATCACGTGATGAAAAAGTAAAGCTTACCAAGCAAAAAGTTGTTAAGAGGGGGAGATTTTGCTAATGTTGGAATGTTAAGTTGGTAATCTCCACTAATAACAATAAGTGGTGTAGACAAAAAGAGTGAAAGTGAAGAGGACTTTGCTAGAGTGACAACCTTAGAAGGCACACACTTTATTCAACCGTTTATCTTCACTTCGAGATGTGAGCTTGTACATCTCTAGATTCAAATATTGGGGGGGGGGCATTTTTGTTCATGTGATATTTTGCTAGTGGTGGACATTAAAATTAGCAAATCCACTCTTGTTAACAACTAGTAACGTGTGCCACCAAGTGGTTGAGACTTACACCATATTTGATAAACACAAACTAGCTTATCACATAACTTATAATCCAGCTTATAAATTAGTTTAACAAATAAGTTGTGTTTGTTTGGCAGTTTATTTTAAAAATATGCTAGTTGAAAATCAAAAAATCTTAAACGCTATATGTAGTAGCGTTTTGTTTTTTGAAACAACATGTAACATTTTTTTTCTCAATTTTACCACCTTGTTTTGTCGCAAAACAACTTAGCGTCGTCAAAGTTTCTCAGGTGAGATAGTAAAGACATCACTTGCCAAAAAGTAAAACCTCGGGAGATCGTAGTTTGAAAGTCAAGAAAAAAAACAACTTAGGGATGTGCTTTCTATGGTGTGCATCACATTTTTTTTGTTCATGTGACATTTTGCTATTGGTGGATATTAAAATTAGCAAATTCACTCTTGTTAACAACTAGTAACGTGTGCCACCAAGTGGTTGAGACTTAGACCATGTTTGATAAACACAAATTAGCTTATCACCTAGCTTATAATCTAGCTTATAAATTAGTTTAACAAATAAGTTGAGTTTGTTTGACAGTTTATTTTAAAAATATGCTAGCTGAAAATCAAAAAATCTTAAACGCTATATGTAGTAGCGTTTTGTTTTTTGAAACAACATGTAACATTTTTTTTTCTCAATTTTACCCCCTTGTTTTTGCCGCAAAACAACTTAGCGTTGTCAAAGCTTCTCAGGTGAGATGGTAAAGACATCACTTGCCAAAATAGGTAAAACCTCGAGAGATCGTAGTTTGAAAGTCAAAAAAAAAAAAAACAACTTAGCGTCAATCTCTCTTTAAAAAAAAAAAAAACTTCTGTGATTCACATTGACCAAAAAAGTCTACCACACATACATACATACATACATACATACATACGTACATATATATATATATATATATATATATATATATATATATATATATATATATATATATATGCACTTGGTCTGTCAATTTTTTTTAAATGTATTGTGCATGTTAAAATTAGTTTTTATTAAACATAATCAAATATATAAAGAATATATTAAAATGTATCGATCGCTAATATGTTTTAATATTGATAATATATAACTAGGCACCTAAGTAACATATAATAGGATTTACTTATCTTATAATAACCTATTGATCCGTTATTTTTTATTAATTAATATATTATTTATTTATTTATGAAGCCTAATTTATTTATTTATAACAACAGTCAATTATATATTTGTTTAAATAAATTAAATATTTTTTTTGGTAGGAAATAAATTAAATATTCTTACATTTATGTATGTTGTACATTCAATTAATATTATGTGCCCTTTTATGTCATTTGACATATGTAAGTTACTCAATCAACTAGTTCTTCTAAACAAGTTTCATTGATCGTCTATGTTATCAACTATTAGCTATTAACTACTAGATTATCAAATTTCAGTTAGATTATCAACTTTTAGTTAGATATACACCTTTCAGCTTGATTATCAGCTAGATTAATGTCTCTTGATCAAAAACATATAGTGATGAAAAATCGAGACCTTATTGTTTCTTGCCTTATTCTTTCATTCTTTGGTTATCGACAAATAAAATCGCTTTCTTATAAAAAAAAAAAAAGGTGTTGCGACTTCAAGTTTGAGCCATAGTCCCTTTTATTATGTCTTGCTGAAGACTGATTCATGAAACCAAATAATTAACTTTGAATACTAGGTATTTCTCAAAAAAAAAAAAACCTTTGAATACTAGATAAGAAGCGTCACTGGTAACAACCAGTTGACCTAAATTGTAAAGAGCTTGGTTCATCTTAAGTGAAGTTTTGAGTCTTATAAATGAAAAAAATTAAATTGAGAGGATTACTCAGTATGAGGCCTATTAATTAGTTAGTACGGTTGACATCGGATACCATATGAAAAACTAAAAAGAAAAAGAAACACGGCTGGAGCCGCTAGAAAATCAAACATGGAGATAAATAACCAATAAAAGTTAACTAGTGACTTAAAATGTGACCGTGTGACAAAATCATTTCACTTTAACCAAAACACTACCTAGACTCCCATCCCGAATTCAAGGACACGCACATTTAAACACACAAATCATCACTAATCAAGACCTTTAACACAAGAGACCACCTAAACTAATGTGATCTAAAGTGGAAAGCTAATGGTCATAATGTGATGGTTGGTAAGGTAAGTTGAGAAAGCAGGAGCAGTTACTCGCATCAAGTACAATAAAAATGAGTGTGCACTGATGAATTTAAATTCCTATTGAGAACCAAAAACATTGGTCCCTAAATAATGTAACTAACTGGACCAACAAAGCTTTTTTAACTCCTCTGTTTCACGTGCATTGTTGGTTTAACTTTTTGAATTTCAACTACTGATGAGTACAATTGAGACGGTTGACGACAGAGAGAAAAAGCGAAAAAGCAGAAAAACAGAGCGAAACAGAGGAGGTGAATTGAGCATTTGCGGCAAATGGCCGTTGCATGTGCAATTTTTACTGCTCTCTCTACCCAATACCACTGTGACCCACTTGGATTTAAGCCCCAAACCACGCGGTTTCGATGCATAAACCACTTTTGAACCTAAAAAACCGCTCTCACTTGGCGGTTTTTGGTCTCAACACCGCAATGTGTCACAATATGTCAGTTAGTTTGTGACGTTCCCTGAAGTTTAAGGACACCCCTACCCCTAAAGCCCCCAAACCCCTCTATTTAATCCCCCCAACGCCCCCCAATTTTCCTCACCAATCCTTCCCTCTCATCTGCTCTTTACCCCCTTTTTTTTTTCCCTTGAAGAATCTCAAGCTTCAACTCTTTACACCCTTTTTTTTTTTTTTCCCTTGAAGAATCTCAAGCTTCAAGTAAGCAAAGGAAGCAAACCGCTCTGTTTTGCCCTGTTTTGCTCTGTTTTGCCCTGTTTCCTCTGTTTTTTCAAGCAGTTTTCATCTTCTAGTGGGGTTTTGAGTGACACCCATTTTGTTAATGTGCAGGAAAATGGCCTTCATTGGGCTCCTCATAGTGGGTCTTCTCTCAATTGTGTCCTCTGCTCATGGGTATGGCGGTGGAGGATGGATCAATGCCCATGCAACATTTTATGGGGGTGGTGATGCCTCAGGCACAATGGGTACGCCCACTTGGCCATTTTAGACGAACTGACATAAACAAGAAAAATAATAATAATAAAAAAAAAAACTCGTGCATTTCATTTCAAGTTTTAATCTAATCTAAGAAAGATTTTTTGATTTTGTTGTTCTGATGTTTTCAGGTGGGGCTTGTGGTTATGGAAATCTGTACAGTCAGGGCTATGGAACCAACACTGCTGCTTTGAGCACTGCCCTGTTCAACAATGGCTTGTCTTGTGGTTCATGCTATGAGATTAGGTGTGTGAATGACCCCAAGTGGTGCTTGCCCGGTGCCATTTTGGTCACTGCCACCAACTTCTGCCCTCCAAACAATGCCCTCGCAAGCAACAATGGTGGGTGGTGCAACCCTCCCAACCACCACTTTGATCTCTCTCAGCCTGTCTTCCAACACATTGCCCAGTACAGAGCTGGGATTGTCCCAGTGGCTTACAGAAGGTATGTGCTACTGCTTTGTAGGGTACCCTATACAGTTGTTGGCTTCTTCCTCTTCTTCTTCATCTTTGTTTCTAGCACCCTTAAAGCTAATTAGTTAGACCTACACCCCATATGCTACTCTACCATGCTTTTTTTCCACTTTTTACTTCAACCGTCAAGGGCCCGTTTGCCTCAGCTTTAAAAACTGTTTCTTTAACCTATTTTTAAGGACATAAACCGTTTTTACCTGTCCGCCAAACAAGACCCAAAACTTCTTCCGCAATGTTAAGGGTCTTTTTTCTTGTGTGACACCTTGAAATTTAAGGGGAATGCTTTTATGAGTAAGCATTTTGATTTTTTATTTTTTTACCTTTTTTTTTTTAACAATTTTGTAGTAGAGTGTTTGTATCTGGTAATCTTAATATTATCTTCAATCATAAAATTATAAAAAAAAAAAGATAAAATAAAAAATTAAGTGGCGTGCTTTTAGTAGTCACTTCAGCATTTTTCATAATTTAATTACCCTTTAAAAACTTTACTAATTATTTATGATGTGCCCTTGGTTTGTAGGGTGCCCTGCAGAAGAAGGGGAGGCATCAGGTTCACAATCAACGGGCACTCGTACTTCAACCTGGTCCTAATCACAAACGTTGGGGGTGCCGGGGACGTCCACTCAGTGTTCATTAAGGGGTCAAGGACAGGGTGGCAAGCCATGTCGAGGAACTGGGGGCAGAATTGGCAGAGTAACAGCTACCTCAACGGCCAAGCCCTGTCGTTCAAGGTGGTCACCAGTGACGGCCGCTTTGTGGTGTCCTACAACGCGGCCCCTGCTGGGTGGTCCTTCGGACAGACCTACACTGGGAGGCAGTTTGTGTGACCAACTTCATTAATGAAACCAAAACCCACCCACAAGAACATTGGTGGTGATGCATTGAAATAGTATATAGTACAAGACTATAGTATAGTTGATGATTAATTAATTAGGTGATTTTAATTAAGTGCCAAAGTTTTATATGGTGGTTTTTAAGGGCAGGGGCCTAGTATTTTAATGGGTCCTGATCATGTCCTGGTGTATCACTTGGGTTTGTGTCATTGTGTGTCCTATTGATAAAGGGAGGGGAGGGGTCTGACGTTTAAGGAGAGGGGGGTCCCTTTTATTAAACGAGTATTTGATGTAATGTGAGTGTGTTTTTTGGGGCAGGTGTGGAGAGGCAGAGGTGGTGGGAGTTTTTAACCACCCGCCTTGTATGTGTCCTGCAAAGAGTATAGGTTTTTAAGAATTACCAAGTTCTTGAGTCGTATATGAGGGTATGATTAAGTTGTATATCTTTGAATTTTCACTAGTAATTAATGAAAGAAAAACTCTTTCTTCATTTGCGTCATTTTTTTTTGATCTCAAAGATAATTGCATACTAAATCTTTGAATTTTTTTTTTTTTTTTTTTTTTGATCTCAAAGATAATTGCATTGAAGTAAAACTCCAACATTACATCAAATTAATATAACAAAACTTAAACATACTCTGGTGATTCACTCTAAAGCAATACTTCAACATGACTTCATGATGTTTTTGTCATATGATTGACAATTTCATTCGCTTGTCGATTAACATGATTCATATTTCATTTGTCATATTTTCTCATCAATGTGATACAATCATGAAATACATCTTCCGCTTTAAGAAGATTGGAGATGTCTTTCGCGATTCTTTCAATCGATTGAAGCGAGTTCGATTCAAAAGTCATATTTTTAATCTGTAACTCGTCAATTCAACTCATTACTTCTCCTATGTCAATTGCCTCTACTTTCAATGGGTCACACCCAAATTGAAATATTTTTGTCCTTGCTTAAACATACCGACCCTCGGAGTCTCTAATTATTGCATACACCCTTACAAGCCCCTCAGTCTTGAATGTCGTTGTCTGTATTGCATTTTTTCTAATTAAACTCAAAGGGGATTCCATGTCATGCTAGTACTTGAACCCATGAAGTGTAACAGTCCATACCTTGACATATCACATGAGGTAGGGGGAAGATCACTTTTCTTCCACGTCAAATTATTTTTGAAGTTCCATATATACCACATGTTTATACACACTTCATTGACTGACAAATTTGAGTCTTGACACAAATTAAAGAACCACTCTTTTATATCATTGTTTGTAGGTTTTCGGTGACGAAGGTCTCGCCAAAAGCTTCGTACCTTTGAACATTCAAAGAAAAGATGTGTTTATTCACAACAGGCTTTGCATAACAAACACAAAAATCTTCAATTTGTAGCCCCAATCAATAAGTCACGACCTTGTAGGAATACAGTTTTGTAAAAGTCGCCACATAAAATGCTTCACTTTTGTTGGAATTTAAAAGTTACACAGTTTCAACCAATCTCCTTGGGTTGCCACCAAGTATCCATCTTTACTCAATTCAATTGCAACTCAATATCCCGAGTTTACCTTATAGATGTCGTCCTTTGAATGCTTTCAAATTAACCTATCACAACCGTGGTTACTCAATATGATTTGATGTATGACATTCACAACTCTCACATTAAAAGTTTTCCCAATAAGATCACTATCCTATACTCTACTTCCATGAATCATCAAATAAAACCATGGCATTCTTTGTTCCTTGGATCATTTAAGTGGTCAAACAGTTATTAAAATTATCTTTCAACCAAGGATCAAGCCATTAACATTATCTTTCAACCAAGGTTCATGCCATAACTTGATCGAACTCCCATCACCCACCTTCCATTGACACCCATTTTCCAACACTGATTTAGCTGTCATGATACCTCTTGAAGTAAAACTTGAATTATGACCAATCTTGGCATTCAAAAAAATCCCCATTTGGAAAATATTTAACTTTAAGAATTCTCGAGACTAAGGTATTTGGATGATGAATAATACGCCATCCTTGCTTAGCCAACATGGCAAGGTTAAAACCGTGTAGATCTTTAAAACCAAGACCTGCCTCCTCCTCCCTTACACAAAGTCTACGTTAATTCATCCAATGCATTCCTTTTTGCTCCTCATTTTTTGAACCCCACCAAAATGAAATCCTTATTTTCTGAAGTGAATCACATAAAGATTTTGGAATAAGAAAAGTACCCATACAATATGTTGGCAACGCTTGAGCTATTGACTTCAGCAACACCTCCTTCCCAGACTTTTAAAAAAATCTGTGACGCCATGACATTAGTTGCTTCCATAACCTCTCTTTCAAGAAAGAAAATACTTCGCATTTTTTCCTTCCAATAAGTGACGGTAGGCCCAAGTATTTATTCCCATGCACATCATTAAATGCCCCTAGTTTGTTGCGGATCTCTGCTTCATCCTCCCCCACTATGTTTAAAGAAAAGAACATAGCAGATTTCTGTAAATTAATGGTTTGCCCTGAAGCTTGTTCATAGGTATCTAATATTGATTTCATGACAATAGCTTCATTTCTATTGGCTCTAAAGAAAAGAAAACTATCATTTGTAAACAGTAAATGAGTAATCGATGGGGGCATTTTGCACAACAAAACAACCATGAATATGCTCTTCCACAGCTGCTTGGTTCAGTAAAGCTGAGAGCCTTTAGAGCCCAAAATGAACAAATACGGGGATAGAGGGCATCTCTGCTGCATTCCCCTAGAAGGAATCACTGGACCGACTAAGCTTCTATTAACATTCACTTTGAACTCCACTATAGTAACTAATAGTATAACCATATCTACCCACTGGTTGGAAAAGCCAAGTTTAAGCAAAATGTTTCGTAATACACTTTGCTAATATCGATCTTCAGTGCAGCTTGTCCGTAGTGCCTATTCTTGTTACATCTCATGGCATGTAGTAATTCGAAGACCGCTAGGACATTGTCTACCGTGAGTCTATGCGGGACGAAGGCCAACTGTTCTTCAACAATAATGTCCTGCAATTTTTTTAAAATCTATTCGCTAATACCCTGACCATTAGCTTATAAAGAACATTGCATAGAGAAATTGGTCGAAACTCTTTCATATTCGAGGGCTTATCGCATTTCGGGATTAAAACAATTGTCGTGTCATTCATGCCCTTCGGGATACTCAACTCAGTTAACATTTTGCAACATTGGTGAAAAATATCTCTTCCCACCATATTCCAACTTTTTGAATAAAAAACTAGGTTGAAGCCATCTGGACTTGAAGACTTGTCGGGATGCATCTCGAAGAGTGTTACTTTGTACTCTTCCATGGTGAATGCTTTCGTTAAAAACACATTCATCTCATTCGTCGTCTGAATGACTGAGATGACCGGTTATGCCTCCACCTTTGAAGCAAAGAATAAGTCACGGAAATATTGGAGAGCAATGTTCTGCACTTCAATAAGGTTATTAGTCATTTTCCTTGCATTATCAAATAAAAAAATATTGTTAATTCTCTTCCACTGAGTTATTGCTGCGTGGAAGGATTTTGTATAGGCATCGCCTTCTTACAACCATAACATTTTCAATCGTTGCCTCCAGTAGGTCTCCTCTTGCTCTAAAAGAGCGCCCAATTCTTGCCTTGCATTCTTTAATTCCACCACCCTACTGGGATTCGAAGACATTTTTAGTTCATTGATTCGTCTTTTACTCAGTTGAATTTTGTGATGATAATTCATTGTCGAAGTGCCTTTACACAATTGGTATGCCTAAATTGCACTCTCGCTTCACGTTCTTAGTTCCATGCATCACTGATAATATCCATGACCACTTCCTCTTTGAACCAAGAATTCTCAACTCTAAATGCATATGTGTGTTGGTGTGGTTTGACGACTTCAAACTTCAATAGTATTGGCGAGTGATCAGAGGTAGGAGCTGCTAAATTTAGTAACTTGGGGTTAGGGAAAATACCCATCCATGAGCCGATAACCATTGCTCTATCCAATCTCTCTTATACCAAATTCCCTGAATCTCTACCCCTTTCTCAAGTAAAATTGTATCCAACAAGCATCATGTCGTTAATAAAAATTCCCTTAATAAAAATTCCTCTATTTTAGGGTCTCCCCTCTTACCCTCTTTAAACATCATATCATTAGAATCCTTAATGAGACACCATGAGAGATTTAACTTTCGAGATAGGGCACGAATAAAATTCCAAGCTCCTCGTCTCCTATCACGGTCAGGGAAATCGTACGTAATAGCCCGTTAAGCGCCAAGATTCCCTCCTCTGCTCCCTCATTTCTAAATCGATATGATTATTAGAAAATCCAAACAATGTACACCGGTCCTTATTTCTCCAAAAAATGGAGAAACCACCACTTCTACCAATTATATCCACAACAAGATAACCTTAAAACCTTATTTTTCTTTATACTTCAATAGTTTTTGCTTTGAAACTAACTCCACTAATGTTAATAATGTCCGAGAGTTTCAGAGCCCTCGACAATTCCAACTAAGGCAACTCATAGTGCTCGACCATACTATCTCGCAGGTCCCATCGTTAGAGCAATTTCAATTTACTTGGCCCACCTTGCATTCATTTGGACCCTTATCCTTATAATTCAAATTTGAATTTTGAAAACCTCACCAGATTGTTAATTTTAAGAAACTCCTAATTAGTTACCTCAATCAAAGTCTAAAAATTCTTGCCTTCACCCCACCAGCTGGTTATTAATTTTAAGAAACTCCTAATCAGATACTTCAATCAAAGCCTAAGAATTCTTTCCTTCACATCGATTATAGACATTCCTTATTGATTCGTCCCAAGTGTCACCGCCATGACATGTTTGCTTCTTGTTTCTCTGAAAAAATTACCTTCAATGCAGAATCTCCACAAAAGAAAGAACTTAAGTTTTATCTAACAAGAACCTCCCACAAGATCAACTTTCCAAAGCGAACCGCTAGAATGACAGATCAAAAGTTATAAACCTCCCAAAATAATTTAGGAGAGAAAACTCACATGCAAGTTAAAAAAATCTCTCAACGAGAAGAGGAAACTCAATGACCACTCAACTTAGAAGTGGGAACGAACAAAACTCTCAAACAGAAGAGGAAACTCACAAACCTCTCAACAAGAAGGGAAAACTTATAAACCACTCAATATGAAGAGGAAACTCACAAAACTCTCTACAAGAAAAGAAAAATCCCAAACCTCTCAACAAGAAAAGGAAACTTATAAACCTCTCAATAAGAAAAGGAAAAATCCCAAACCTCTCAACAAGAAGAGGAAACTAACAAACCTCTCTACAAGAAGAGGAAAATCCCAAACCTCTCAACAAGAAAAGGAAACTCATGAACCTCTCAACAAGAAAGGAAAAAAATAATGTTGTCATTCACTTACTTGTTCATTAAAAATCAAACAAAGTTTCTCAATCAATATTTCATGTATGGTCGGGACCCAAAACATTCGTTTACGTGAGGAGTCGAAACACTGCATCATTTTCATTTTATTAATGTTTTTATTTTATTTTTCATTTGGGGATAGTTCTTCACCAAATATTTGTCTATAACATCATGCAGATTTTTCATTTTTTTTTTTCGAACTTCGTCAAGAGTTGAACCCAGATCTTCAATATATGACTTTTTAACTAGTGAGGCCTCATCCATCTTAAAGATGATTTGGCATATCATAGGTTTTTTTCTTCAGAAGACGCACGATCAAGAAAATAAGAAAATATCAATGGGGGATTAGCCCAAATGCAATTTCGACACTTTTGGAAAGTGAGTTTTGCAAGTGTGTTAGCTCTAACATTGTCACCTCTAGAGATGTAACAAAAATCGAAGAGGTCCTTGTCTTTCATCAAGTTATGAATGTCATAAATCAGGGATCATGTAACAACCCCAAATTTTTAACTGACTTGTGTTGCACTTGTCAGGATTGTGACCCGACTACGTGAATACTGGACAGTATTTCAAACTTCTGGAGTCGACACCAAAGTAATTTTATGATTCTTTGATTGTGTGTATTAGTATTTTAGTATTTTACGGGTCTTGAGACGTTCGGGCGATTTTTAGCTGAGTGAGGTTTCGCCTAGTTAAACGGGGGATAAAAACGAATAAAGGGTACAAATAAATAAATTTTAATTAATTTAATTAATTAGTTGGAGAGACAAGGCGAGACTACGCACATTACGGGAGTCGGGGCAAGATAAGACGAACCGCAGAATGTTGTTTGAACGCGAGAGTTAGTTAATTATGCATTTCATGGACTATGGGATAGAACTTTTTAAAGTGACACAACTCAAATGAGGAGAACCATGAGATTTACATTAAGATGTGTGTGTATGTTGAGATGTGATAAAAGGGTAAAAGACCCATAAGGGTAACTACTTTGAAGAGTGAGAGAAGAATGTTGAAGGGCAAAAGGGTCATTTGACTCATTTAGTCATATATATATATAACGTTTTAACAAAAAACCCTACACACTATTCATCTTCTTCTCCAAGCATTGTCGCCACCCCTCCTGCTCACCCCAATCGACCTCACCGGAGCTGACGCCGGAGGTCCGTCATCTCTCTCTCTCTGCTCACATGTTTCTCTCTCCCTCTCTCTTTCTCTCTTTCCCTTTCTCTCTCACTTACGGTCTCACTCCATCTTCCTCATCTCAACACCACCCTCCACCTCTTCTTGCCGTCGACGAACCGACACTGGTCCCCGGGACCCAAGCAGTAGACGAGCTCACCGGAGATTCGTCACTCTCTCTCGGTTTGTTCTCTCTTACACTCTTTCCCTCTCGGTCCATTCCTCCCTGCCTTGGCCGTGCATACCACCAGTTGTCGGAGGTCCAAAGGTGGCTAAGGTTCACCTCTCTAGCCAGGGATCTGCCTCACTCCCTCTCTCCCACTCTTTTTCACTTTTCTCACTGTTTTTCTTTATTATTTTGAAACTGTTTTCGTGATTGTTTTCATTGCTGTCATGTTTTGCCGCTACCGGAGGAAGTGGCACTGGTCAGGGGTGGTCGGGGATGGTCCTTATTGGTGCCCTAAAATCCCCACATCCCTGGAGCACCCACGTTTGCGTCACATAGGGTGTTGTGGTCGATTGTGCGCGGTTTTCATAAATTGGTTATTATTTTATGTCTCGCCATAATATGCATGTGCGGGCGGCCCTGTTGGCCAAACCACCGAGTGTGGGGGGACCTCTCCATGACCTCAATGATGCCTCGCTATTCTTGTTGTGATCGATTTGGTCGTGTTGGAACTGTTTTAGTGTCTTGAACCTAGGCGATGTTGTTGTCATATTGTGTGGACTATTTTTAAGTCCTCGTCGAAAACTACCCCTAGGGGCGGCGCCGCCACTGGACCACCAGGACTGGAGGTTGTCGAGGACCCCACTGAGCCTTGGCTTAGGTCCCACAGCCCTTCGGAGTGGTCAATAACAGTGAGGCGAGCGCAAACTTTTGATATTACATGTTATGTTCATTTCATTAGTGCTATGCTCCTCCTCACCGAAATCCGTTGTCGTGGTCGACTCCACCACTGTGCCACCGTGACCGGGGATGTCGGGGACCAAGCCAAGTCCATGCTTATGTCTCACGACTCTCGGAGTTGCCTAAAACAGTGACATTATTGTCTATATTATGTTGTAATGTGTTGTACGCATTTTGTACCTTTCTCACCGGAAACCACCATCATGGTGGCTTTGATGTTGACGGGATGACTTGGGGGATTTCCGGAGACATTACCATGTCCATCATGGAGTCTCACAGCCCCCGGAGCATCTCTATTAGTGGTGGTAAGTTTTGTGAGTGTCATTTCATGTGATATCGTTGTTGTGCGTCTCGTCGCAAACCATCGTGAGTGGTCGGCATTGCCGTTGGACGCCATGACTAAGGGAGTGTCGGCGATCACAATAAAACTCTCATGTGTGTCCCATAACTCCCAGAGCGTCCATATCGATAGTGATGAGTCGTTGTAATGGCGAATTCATGTATGAGTACTTTTATCATGTCAAGTGATTGTTGGCATGACGTAGCGTACGCCTACGACTTTTCCATGTCGTGTTGGCATTCTACGATGAGGTTCCCTACTCATTGGTGTATGGTCATGTTGAGTTTCATGTGGAGTCGTGATTGTTAAGCAACCTCGAAGTTGTGTTTCACGTTGGTTAAACGGTAGTGACGTCGTGGTCACGCCGCTGATCCTCGAGACTATGGTGTGACCCACATACGACTGAGCCGAGCCTATAATTCATGAGTAGGCTTACATGCGTTATGATTCTCGATGTTGTGATATTGCTGTCGTGATTATTGTTGTGGTTTTTCAAACCCGAGAGAGTACTCGTCTTTCTATCAAATTGTTGAGTTGTTTAAGTCCTTAAAACACTTGGAAATACACTAGGGTTTCACCTAGGGTTTAGTTAATGATTCGACCCATTAATTAGAGTTTCCAATCTTGTTAGGTAGTGGGAAACTCGGGAATACGCGCTAGGAACGAGAGTGTTTTTATACGCGGGTTGTGATTAGTCAGGTGAGTACATTTACCTTAAAAGCTTGTGTATGATTTGTAAGCCAGTAAAAAAATGTCATGTAATTCATTATCATTTATTCAGATTCATTATGCTCTATTATTGGTATTCCATTCTATTCCTTGTTGTGTGTTTGTTGGCGTAAGTGTTTCGTCTCAAAAGTAATAGGACCTGCACTAGAGGGATAAAACGCGGGCACTCATGTACAGGAGTGTGTGACCACCCTTAGTGACCGTGTGACACCGAGTACTGGGTGGGTGGGTTAGAGTCCCTCCCATCATAGCTGTGCCTTCGCTTGTGTCGATGCCCGGGAAGACCTCGCGAGGTCTTCGCCGTTATGCTATGATTTAGACCACTTATGGGCCTCTTTTGATTCCTTGGAACACACTTGACTTTCGATTGATATCTATTAGTCTGTTTATCATGCACTTGATCTATTTAAATTCCTGTCTTTCTATTACCGCATGATATTTAGACTGCTTTACTTGTTATATCATGAATTACTGTTGTCTTCTTCTGGCATTACATTCGATTTCTCAAGTTGCTCACTGTTTAGTTTGTGATGGTGGGGTATAGATAGAGAAAAGTGCAGTAGAGGCAAGGAGCCCTGCTTAGGCAAATTTTTGTGAGGATTAGCGGTTGGATTTGGAGACTATTTAGTAGGTTTTATGTTTTGCTTATTTGTATATAATTTCATACTTGTGTTTTTTTTTGGAATTATTGAACTTGGCATTTTTGGTGAGACTGGTATCATATATATATGCTTATCGAATTGTACATGAATACTCGGGGTTTTCCACATTTATAGAATTCCTATATTTCCCTTGATTTAGTTATTTCCCCTTATGTTTAGTTTATTTACTTTCCGCTGCGTAAAATTTGCAATAACTCTTTCATAAATTGTATAATTGAATGATTGCAGGTTGAATAGGCTCGTTACGTTACCGAGTGATGACTCAGGGCCTGCACGGGTCTAGGCTGGGCGTACCCAATTGTACGGGGAAATTAGGGTCGTCACAGTTGGTATCAGAGCACAAGGTTCTAAAGATTTTGACTCTTGATTTAAATTCATAAAACACAAGCCATTAAACCAGCGAAAGTTAGGAACGGTTGAACTTAGAGTGGAAACCTTATAATCCTTTTAGAAACTTTGATGGGGGAGTTGGGGATGAGTCGAATTTAACTTCTTACATATTATGCTTGTTGTGTGTACTATATGGTACGCGATAGTTATGTATTGATCTGAAGTATCGCTCTCTTGGTTCAGACAGCGATGGCGGATTAGACAGGTCCGAGGGACGATCGCGGGACGGCTGATTCTCGATTCATTACTTCGGAGGAGTTTCACGCTTGGACACGGAGATTCGAGGACTTAGTGCAGTCGCTAACGATGCCCGCACCTGCTACCACGACACCATCGACCCCGACCACACCTATTCCACCCATTTCAACTACTCAGGGGATGGAAACGCCAGTGGCTACAGCTTCCACAACGCCGATTCCAGTTACAGTGATGCCAGGGACGACAGTTGCACATATAGCCCAGACGGAGGTTGTTACACATCCGATCCAAACTGAGGAGACACCAGTGACACCCGTAGCTGCTGCAGAGACTACTCCAATCACTACTCCAGAGAAGAGTCCCAGAGCCACTGCTGAGGCGAGGTAGTGGAGAGAGTTCAAGAGGCACGATCTAGTCAAGTTCTTTGGTGGCACAGATATAGCCGCGACGGAGCTATTCCTAAAGAATCATGAGAAAATTCATACCATCATCGCGACTGAGGGCCACATGAGGGTGAAGATTTCTTCATCTATGCTACAGGGGGAAGCAGATGATTGGTGGATGACTATCATTACTACCTGAGGCATTCCGAGAGATTGGATCGACTTTAAGACTCAATTTAACCAGAAGTATTTCCCGCCGATTGTTCTTCGGGCGAAAAGGAATGAGTTCATGGCATTGAGGCAGAGCACTGATGAGTCAGTGATGGACTATATGGGCAGGTTTATTTCACTGCTACCTTATGCTGGAGGATCCGTAGATACTGAGGCTGATCGAGTCTACTTCTTTACCAAGGGTCTACTACCCGTAGTCGGAGGATTCGTTGTTACGACTGAGCCGGAGAGCTTGCAGAGAGCATACGAGCACAGTTTGGCGAGGGAGAGTTACTTGCTCACGCATCCGGATGAGGTTAGGGCGAACAGAGCAGAGACCTGATCAGATAGTCACTATCAGCAGGACAGGAAGAGAAAGAGGAGCAGATGGGGTAATCGTAAGCACAGGACGCAGAGTGTAGGATCTGTTGCACATCAGGCCACACGTCTGGTACAGGCCGTTCCACTCGTGCCGAGTTTTGCCAGTCATCCACCACAACTTAATCGACATGACCAACAGTCGCAGAGGAAGACTACTGAGAGCAGGGATACTGACCGAGGAGACAGGCAGAGGAAGACGCAGAGGTCTAGTCAGACCCTGACTCATGGTTATGCATAGGGACGAGGCCAGAGCCAGACTCAGAGATCGCAGGATACCTGTACGTGTTACAAATGCGAACAGGTCGACCACTTTAAGAGGGAGTGGCTTCGGCCAGTGAGCGCACCACCACAGCATCACCAACACCAGAGGGAGCGTGTTTAGGCTGCTGTTAAGCTATACTAGGGGGCGTCCAGACACATTGATAAGGGCATGACTTTTATTTGCGGCACTTGCATGCATATCATGTTCGATTCAAGTTACGTCAATTCCTTGATTGTTGTGCGCTTGGTAGACATGTTTGTAAACTCGTTAGACGTAGCAGACCTCAGTCCTAGTCAGGGTTGCCAGGATGTGATATACCCGAATGTGCATAGTCTTGACATTTTGGTAGTGTTAGGGGGCTACGAGTCGCTAGTAGACATGCGAGTACTAGAGTTGTTAGAGTTTGAAGCCTTGGTTGGTGCGAACTAGTTATAAATATTACATGCTTTGATTGGTTGATACGAGAAGACAAATGGGAGATCTTCGTGAGTTTCATACGTGCTGGAACGAGACATAAGCATTGGCTTGAGTTCTTAAAGGACTACGACTTCTTGTTTGAGCACCATTCCGGGAAGACCAACGTTGTTGCTAATGCTTTGAGCCGCAAAAGATTTGATGCTGAAGTAGTCGTGTGTCAAAGGACCTACGGACGTAGTTTACGAGAGGCAGCCAAGTTGATGAATTCAGCGGACGTGCCAACGACTACCAGGACACAAATACGTGATGAAACGATGTTGCAGACCGTCTCATTTGGCATTGTGTGCGAGGGACAGCAAGATGATGCATCATACCAATGGTATAGTGAGATGGTGGATAGTTCAGATGGCCGAGACAAGAGTCGGTCGACAGACTCATGCTAGAGGTATCGCGGACGACTGGGGTTTCCATTGGTGGTTGATGCGCGTGACAAGGTACTTCAGGAGATTCACCGTTCCTATTTTATTGTATATCCGGGTCGACCTAAGATGTGCGCCAACGTGCGACATCTCTTTTGGTGGCCAGGGATGATTTCTGCGGTATCAGAGTTGTTCGAGCGTTTGACATGCCAGCGCGTAGAGGCTGGGCATCGACGACCTGGAGGACTACTGCAGCCCCACCCATTTCTTAATGGAAGTGGGAACATATTGATGTGGATTTTGTTAGTGGTTTCCCCGATCTCCTCGTGGTCACGATAGCATCTGGGTAATTGTGGATAGATTTACTCGAGACTTAAGAGTGCCCATGAGGGGCAAAAGAAATACTTAACGAGTATCACGATGAGGTTCAGTATGATTTGGGGAGATTATGGATACCTAAAGGTCTCTCCGCTGAAGGGTTACGAACGGGTTGGAGTCAAGGATTGATTCACTCTAAGTTTTATCGGCCTCTTCAGGATTTGTGAAGTGGAATGGTAAAGTTGTTAGTTTAGTTTACTTATTAGGTAAATTTCGAGGACGAAATTCTAATAAGTGGGGGAGACTATAACAACCCCAAATTTTTAACTGACTTGTGTTGCACTTGTCAGGATTGTGACTCGACTACGTGAATACTAGACAGTATTTCAAACTTTGGGAGTCGACACCGAAATAATTTTATGATTCTTTGATTGTGTGTATTAGTATTTTAGTATTTTACGGGTCTCGAGGCATTCGGGCGATTTTTAGCTGAGTGAGGTTTCGCCTAGTTAAACGGGGGATAAAAACGAATAAAGGGTACAAATAAATGAATTTTAATTAATTTAATTAATTAGTTGGCGAGACAAGGCGAGACTACGCACACTACGGGAGTCGGGGCAAGATAAGACGGACCACGGAATGTTGTTTGAACGCTGGAGTTAGTTAATTATGCATTTCACGGACTATGGGATAGAACTTGTTAAAGTGACACAACTCAAATGAGGAGAGCCATGACATTTACATTGAGATTTGTGTGTATGTTGAGATGTGACGACACATAATGGAAACTGTTTTGAAGAGTGAGAGAAGAATGTTGAAGGGCAAAAGGGTCATTTGACTCATTTAGTCATATATATATAACGTTTTAATAAAAAACCCTACACACTATGCATCTTCTTCTTCAAGCACTGCCGCCACCCCTCCTGCTCACCCCACTCGGCCTCACCGGAGCTGATGCCGGAGGTCCGTGATATATCTCTCTTTCTCTCTATCTCTCTTTCTCTTTCTCTCTCACTCACGATCTCACTTCATCTTCCTCATCTCACCGCCACCCTCCACCTCTTCTCGCCATCGACGAACTGGCACTGGTCTCCGGGACCCCAGCAGTGGACGAGCTCACCGGAGATCCGTCACTCTCTCTCTCTGTTTGTTCTCTCTCTCGGTTTGTTCTCTCTCACATTCTCTCCCTCTCTCAGTCCATTCCTCCCCGCCTTGGCAGAGCTCACAATCGGTTGTCGGAGGTCCAAAGGTGGCTGAAGTTCACCTCTCTCGCCAGAGATCTTCCTCTCTCCCTCTCTCCCTCTTTTTCTCTCTTTTCTCACTGTTTTTCTTTATTGTTTTGAAACTGTTTTCGTGACTGTTTTCACTACTGTCATGTTTTGCCACTGCCGGAGGCGGTGGCGCTGGTCAGGGATGGTCGGGGATGGTCCCTAGTGGTGCCCCAAAATCCCCACATCCCCGAAGCACCCACGTTTGCGTCACATAAGGTGTTGTCGTTGATTGTGCACTATTTTCATAAATTAGTTATTATTTTGTCTCGCCGGAATATGCATGTGCGGGCGGCCCTGCTGGCCAAACCACCGAGTGTGGGGGTTGTCGAGGACCTCTCCATGACCTTAATGATGCCTCGCTGTTCTTGTTGTAATCGATTTGGTCGTGTTGGAACTGTTTTGGTATCTTGAACCTAGGACTGGACCACCAGGACTGGAGGTTGTCGGGGACCCCACTGAGCCTTGGCTTAGGTCCCACAGCCCTCCGGAGTGGTCAATAACAGTGAGGCGAGTGCAAACTTTTGATATTTCATGTTATGTTCATTTCATGGGTGCTATGCTCCTCCTCGCCGAAATTCGTTGCCGTGGTCGACACTACCGCTGTGCTACCGTGACCGGGGATGTCGGCGACCAAGCTAAGTTCATGCTTGTGTCTCACGACTCTTGGAGTGGCCTAAAACATCGACATTATTGTCTATATTATGTTGTAATGTGTTATACGCATTTTGTACCTTTCGCGCCGGAAACCAACATCATGGTGGCTTTGTCGTCGACGCGATGACTTGGGGGATTGCCGGAGACATTACCATGTCCATCATGGAGTCTCACAGCCCCCGGAGTGTCTCTATTAGTGGTGGTAAGTTTTGTGAGTGTCATTTCATGTAATATCGTTGTTGCACGTCTCGTCGCAAACCATCGTGAATGGTCGGCATTGTCGTCGGACGCTATGACTAAGGGAGTTTCGGGGATCACAACAAAACTCTCGTGTGTGTCCCATAACTCCCAGAACGTCCATATCGATAGTGATGAGTCGTTGTAATGGCGAATTCATGTATGAGTACTTTTATCATGTCAAGTGATTGTTGGCGTGACGTAGAGCACGCCTAGGACTTTTCCATGTCGTGTTTGCACTCTACGGGCGTTGGACCACACTTGATGAGGTTCCCTACTTACCGGTGTATGGTCATGTTGAGTTTCTTTTGGAGTCGTGATTGTTGAGCTACCTCGAAGTTGTTTTTCACGTTGGTTGAACGGTAGTGACGTCGTGGTCACGCCGCCGGTCCTCGAGACTATGGTGTGACTCACATACGACTGAGCCGAGCCTATAATTCATGAGTAGGCTTACATGCATTATGATTCTCGATGTTATGATATCGTTGTCGTGATTATTGTTGTGGTTTTTCAAACCCGAGAGAGTACTCATCTTTCTATCAAATTGTTGAGTTGTTTAAGTCCTTAAAACACTTGGAAATACACTAGGGTTTCACCTAGGGTTTAGTTAATGATTCAACCCATTAATTAGTGTTTCCAACCATGTCAAGTAGCGGAAAACTCAGGAATACGCATTAGGAACGAGAGTGTTGTTATACGCGGGTTGCGATTAGTTAGGTAAATACACTTGCCTTAAAAGCTTGTGTATGATTTGTAAGCCAGTAAGGAAATGCCATGTAATTCATTATCATCTATTCAGATTCGTTATGCTCTATTATTGATATTCCATTCCATTCCTTATTGTGTATTTCATGGCGTAAGTGTTTCGTCTCAAAAGTACTAGGACCTGCACTAGAGGGATAAAACGCGGGTACTCATGTATAGGAGTGTGTGACCACCCTTAGTGACCGCGTGACACCGAGTACTGGGTGGGTGGGTTAGAGTCCCTCCCATCATAGCTGTGCCTTCGCTTTTGTCGATGCCCGGGAAGACCTCGCGAGGTCTTCGCCGTTATGCTATGATTTAGACCACTTATGGGCCTCTTTTGATTCCTTGGAACACACTTGACTTTCGATTGATATCCATTAGTCTGTTTATTATGCACTTGATCTATTTATATTCCTGTCTTTCTATTACCGCATGATATTTAGATTGCTTTACTTGTTATATCATGAATTACTGTTATCTTCTTCTGGCATTACATTCGATTTCTCAAGTTGCTCACTGTCTAGTTTGTGACGGTGGGTGCAGATAAAGCAGAGTGCAGTAGAGGCAAGGAGCCCTACTTATGTGACTTTTTGTGAGGATTAGCAGCTGGATTTGGAGACTATTTAGTAGGTTTTATGTTTTGTTTATTTATATATCGTTTCATACTTATGTTTTTTTTTTGGATTATTGAACTTGACATTTTTGGTGAGACTGGTATCATGTATATATATGCTTATCGAATTGCACATGAATACTCGGGGTTTTCCACATTTATAGAATTCCTATATTTCTCTTGATTGAGTTAGTTCCCCTTATGTTTAGTTTATTTATTTTCTGCTGCGTAAAATTTGCAATAACTCTTTCATAAATTGTATAATTGAATGATTGGAGGCTAACTAGGCTCGTCAGGTTGCCAAGTGATGACTCGGGGCCTGCACAGGTCTAGGCTGGGCGTACCCAATTGTACGGAGAAATTGGGGCCGTTACAGATCAATATCACAAAAAATAGATTCAACCAAATTTAAGGCCTTAATAACTTTTTTAGAGTCAGAAAGAAGCTTTGAGAGGGGGCAACATCACAACAGTTTTGAAGCTCATGAAGAATGGCTTGGCATTCAACATAGCCACAGTAGAAGCCTGAACATTAACATATCAAAATCCCCAAGGGGCACCAAACCACACAAGTTGAGTGATCTCACAAGAAAATATATCCTGATTTAACGGAGAACGCCCCGACTTTTCATAATTCCAAATCACCTTATCGGTACCCTACTAATCGGGGTAATATAGCTAGCCTCTCTTGCACTAAAAACCTCATTAATTAACCACTAGTTCTATCGCCCCGTAGAAGGCTCAATTAGATCACGTACCCAATTCAATCCCTCTCTTCTTGGTGCCCATAATTTCGATCGCTCCTTGTTTGCTACCCAACGATTGTCCCATATCCTCATGAGAGCCCCATCATCAATCCACTATCGTAATCTCATTTCTAGTAGTGTCCTCCCATCTAAGAAACCTCTCCAAGCCCAAGAGAGTCTTGAGCCTTCCTTTGCAGTCATAAATTCACCGCCCATAAACTACTTGCTTCTCAAAAAACCACACAATATCTTATTTTCCCCTTTCCATATCTGCCATGCTTGCTTAGCTAGAAAACCGATGTTGAAATGCTCAAGGTTACGAAAGCCGAGACCACCAAAACTCTTCTACTTGGTCATCTTATCCCAAGAACGCGAGTGAATACCCCTTTCTTCAAAGGAATTTCCCTACTAAAATCTCACCATGGCCTGAGCTAAAGCTTGTAGAGTGCTCTTGGGTAAGAGAAACATAAACATATGGTGACGAGGGATTGCTTAAGCCACGGCTTTAAGTAATACCTCCTTACGATGACAAGTACCGCTCTCTCCAATTGATGATCCGGTTACTCAGTGACGCATGCCGAACACATCAATAAAATAATTACCTAAATCAACTATTTTGTAGATAGGACAAAAATTTGATCTCACAGAGATTGATAGTCTTTCTAAGGTAAGAAAATAACAAGAAGGAAATCGGGGGTTTAAAAGGACAATTAAAATTGAAGAAATATAAAAATAGTTTTGTAAAAGTGAATGAAATGGAGGAAAGTAACCTAAGCTTTCAGCTTCTCGATTTTTGTTAACAACCTATGTAATTCATCAGTCTTTGGTTCGTGCAAATATATGAAATTCAGTTATGACATAATGTAGCTACAGATCTGGTGACACACTCGCACTTCCTTGGCTCACACTTCCTAGTTTCGCTAATCAAGGAACAACCATTATCTACTTTAACCAAACATACAACCCTAGACTCACACGAATTGGGTTTAATGTGTTGACCGCATAGGAGTTTGTGAAGGCACAACACCAAGACAACTGGATCACTAGTGTAACATCCCTTGTCCCAATTAGCGGATATCTGGCCTGAAACTCTTATTAAGCCCCAGTACACCAGATCAGGCCTAACTACAGCCAACAACCTTTTTGTTTTCACCTGATAACAACATGTATATTGCATATATCGAATAAAACTCAATTCAAATACAACGAAAATTTAAAACTTTTTCGATAATAATATACAATATACTCAAAATATATAATACAGAAATTCCTCGATTAGTAAAAGCAACCCAATCTAGTTATATATACAACATAGTCAACCAACATATATATATATATATATATATATATTATACACTCATCTATGTCATTACATCAAGAGAAGTCTTCGAAACACTTAAAGCTTCCATTTCCTTTTCTATTCCGTTGTTAGTCGAGAACTTGAAATTGTAAAGTTGGTGAGCTCTTACATGCTCAGTAAGTGACTCTCAAGAACCACATCAATTATCAACTAAATAACAAGATAAATGCATAACAATATGAATCCAAGCATATTTAAATAGGATATTGAAAGAATATAAACAATGCATAACTGAATTCAAATTCATAAGTCTTTTACAACTGTACAGTGACTTATATTTTCATTTCATTTGAATTAGAGAGTTGCACTCCCACATCTCTCATGAGTTACCATTGACAGTTGGTAATTCATAATCGATGTACCGCCATCTCAAATGGAAAGCATTGATCGGGATATTCCCAAGTTACTGGGGGTGCAGTGATGGGTGGCCGCCCAATACAGTTCCAAACCCCAGGCTGATTCGTCCTGCCAAACCACTTCCCAGTTTTCATTTTCATTTGTAAAATAATAATAAAACAGTTTAAGTCACAGTACATTGCCTCATTCACAGTCTCTAATACTATGTGCTTTAATAATATTATTTTATGTTACATAATTGATGAAAAACACGAGTCCCACTTACCTTGGTTACAATTCCCTAATCTTAACTTCTGTTTTTCTAGTTCTCGGGGTTCATCTATGTTTCCTTGCACTTGCAAACCTATACCACATTAACTAATGTCAAACTATATCCGACATTTATAGCCTCAAACCCTAATTATAAACTCATAACTTTAAAAAATAACCCCCTTAACGAATCTGATTTTTCCTCATTTTGCACTGGCCAGCGCACTGTCCAGTTGCGTTATTCTTATACCGGCCTCGAACAGGCAGCGTGTTGGGGACTAATGCCCAACAATCCTTAGAGATTCATATATTCCATACATCAATTATGTATTGATTTATAAGAATAATCTCAACTATATATCAACCCAAAACACCCATTTCAACACTCAAACTCGAAATCAGAAGTCCTAAAGACCTTTCTAATACCAATTCATCAGCTAAAGTAAATCCTCACACTCCCAGCCTTAAAACCCACCCATTTTCAATTTCCCAAATTGAACAACCGAACAAACTATTAGAAAAACTCACAAAAAGTTGTCAAACTTCACTACGAATCCAAGAAACTCATGAAATCGCTTTCTCCCTTCTCCCTCATCACTCACTCGAGCAACCACCCTCTTCTCTCTCTCAGTTTCGAACACATAGGCAACAGAGGCTCTAACACTTTTTAACTTATAAATAAACCTTGCCTCGAGATACGCATTACGCAATCTTAAGGTCTATTTAAAGTTTATCCATCCATTTTTATTTTGTTTTATTATATATATAACCCATTATATATAACTATATATACATATATATATATTTCCACATATTGTTTCAATTCTCACACACCAACGAGTTCACTCGAACTTACACAAACTCTTACAACTCTATCGACATCCAGTTCTTCACTTACTAATTAATACATATTTATAATACATACCATTCAAATACAGTTACTTCTGAACAACACACCCATACACACTATTCAAGCTACGCCGAACTTAATTCCAATTAATTACTATTCGGGTTACTGCTAATTTCTAAATTAAGTTACGGATCGTTACAGTCTCCACAATTTAGAATGCATTTCATCCTCGAAATTAAAAGAAATATAAAATTACCTGAAGTTTCAAAGAGAAAAAGAAATTGTTCCCGCATATAAGATTTCTGCTCCCAGGTTAGCTATTCGTTTCCATGAAATTGCCATTTCACCTGAATAAAGGGAATTTCCTTGGTTCTCAACTTCTGAATCTTACGATCGAGAATCTAAATCGGTTACTCGTTGGAGTGAATTCACTCTCGGTCTTATGAAGCATAGACACATGAAACACATTATGAACTCTAACAAGCTGAGGTGGCAACTCAAATTTATAGGCAACAAGACCAATTCTAGCCAAAATTCGAAATAGCTTAATATATCTGGGTGCTAACTTACCCTCAACCCAAATTTGTACATACCCTTCATAGGTGAAACTTTCAAAAGCACATAATCGTCTTTTGAATATTCCAAAAACCTATGATGTCTATCGGCATACCTTATTCTGTCTCAATTGTTGTAGTCAATCGTTGACGAATCTGCTAAATTCTCTCTATGTAGTCATATATCAATTCAGGCCCCAATACTATTACGTTCTCCTACCTCAACCCAACACGCAGGTGAGCGACAAGGTCGACCATATATAATACCTCAAAAGGCATCATTTCGATGTTGGCCTGAAAATTATTATTATAAGAGAACTCACACAAAGGAATATACTTCTCCCAGCTGCATATGTAATTCCTCCCATAATCTGGAAGTAAATCTAGGATCTCTATCATAAGTAATAGACATTGGAATTCCTTGGAACCTCAATAATACAACTCACATAACTAATTCATAGGATATTTCATGGACACTGGTAAGAAACGAGCAAACTTTGTCAACTTATCCGCTATAACCCAGACTGCATCATGCTTATGCTGACTCAGGGGTAGATCGGAAACAAAATCCAAAGGTATATGTTCCCATTTGCACTCAGGAATAGGCAAATAGTGCAATAACCCTCCAGGTTTTCTATGCTCAGCCTTAACCTGCCGATAAATATCACATCTCCTCACAAACTCCATTATTTTTTCTTCATCCCATGCCACTAATATATACGTCTCATATCACGATACATTTTGGTGTTACCTAGATAAATAGAATAAAAAGATCTGTGAGCCTCCTGAAGTAACTTTTGCCTCAACTGTTCCTGAGTTGGAATCCACAATCTATCCCGAAAACCTAAAATACCATGGCTAAAAATTGACCAATCAGGATGATCAATGCTACTAGTTAAACTCGATGTGTAAAGTAATCCTGATCAGCTTTTTGACAATCTATAATCCTCTGAATGATCTCAGGTTCGCTCGAATCTAAGAACAATAAAATCGACTAGTAGTACTGGAACTAGCTCTCTCAGCTGATGATGTGCTAGCTGGACTTTCACAAATCATCATCTCAGAAACTTCCTCAAGAAGTCAAAATAGAGAAGCTCGAGTAGTATCCACAACTCCCTTTTAGTCCTCCTCCTACTCAAGGCATCAGTAACAACATTTGCCTTGCTTGGATGAAATGACAGAGTGAAATTACAATCCTTAAGAAACTCTAGCCATCTATGCTGTCTCATATTAAGTTCACTCATTGTAAACAAGTATTTCAGACTTTTATGATCTGAATACACCATAAACTTTTCGCCATACAAGTAATGCCTCTAAATTTTCAAAGCAAACATTACAGCTGCAAGCTCAAGATCATGAATCGGATAATTTTTTCATGAACCTTGAGTTGCCTCGAAACATAGACTACAACCCTGCCATCCTATATCAGCACACAACCCAAGCTTAAATGAGAAGCATCAATATACACTGTTAATTCCTTTCCGATTCAGGTAATGTAAGAACAGGTGATGTAGTCAACCTATGCTTCAATTCCTTGAAGGCATTCTGATGGCCTGAATCCCTAAACACGGCGTCGTAAGGTCTAATTCCATAATTAAGCTATAATATCATCCACGTAGGACTTAACTACATATTAATCAACCATTCTAACCCATTTACTAACTTACTCGAGTTCAGGATAAATAATACAGTTGTCTCTTTTTTGAAATTTAGAATTTATTAAAATGTTTATTTAATTAATTAAAAATTTAGTGGAAGTCTTAATAGATATGCGAAAGCAATCATATTTCAACCCTAAGTGTGGAAACCAGGAAATAACGATCACATGCATGATAGTCAACAGAAGTCGCGGAATCTAGTCTCTCATCCTAAATATACAACACAATAGTATATGAAAGACATAAGTAAATAAATACATCAAAATACCAAAATCTACGTAGGTCACAGGTAGCCATGCACCGAAGGCTCAGAGATAGTCGCCAATCTTCTCTTTGCCTGGCCTACTAGTCGAAGGATCTGCACCAACCGTCATAAGAAGGACGATGAGTATAGTAAAAATAATAGTAGACCAGAATAGACATTTATCCACATTTCCAATTTCAAGAACCAGGTATTTAATATCATAAAAACAAAGAAGGATTATTTGAAATAGAAAGCATGCTATAAATACCAAATGAACACAAGTAAGATTCATTCGGATATAAAATTACTTGTAGCGTACATCGGTACTACCCTTATTGGTTTTAGCCCTCCATTCTAATGACCTCATGTAATAGGTCAATACATGAGCACTTCGTACTACCCTTATTGGCCACACATGGACCTCATATGGTGGGTCAGTACTCGTGCACTTAGTATTACCCTAATTGGTCGAGGATTTTGTCTAACAACCTCATGTAGTAAGTCTGTAACACTAATCAAATAGATCCCAACACCCAGGTCCCATACCTCGTGAGCCGCGCACATCTATTAAAGTATTCTACGAAAGATATCAATAAAGAACAACTAGAAATCCAAAAGAAATGCCATAAACTAAATACCCATAATTGAGCAAATCATTCAACAAACATAACATTTAGAGTACAAAGGATTAACACATATCAACCAATATAAAATTCAGAAATTAAAAGAAGAAATGAAATGAAAATGTCATGTCTATCTACTCACATTTCATGCAATAATTCCTAGCCTAACCGGCTTCCCGACTCCCTAACTCGCGCAACCCAGACTCCGGTATGCTTCCCTAGGTTCCTGTTACGTTTAGATAGGGTTTAAAGTGTTTTTAGGTCGGTTGAGTAAATCTTGTATTCATTTAGCCAAATTAGTCCCTTTAGTAAAATTTTTAAAAATTAGTGTCAACACAATGCCTAGCGCTCTGGGGGAAATTTTACAGCGCGCTACTGCTCTTCATGAACAAAGTTATCTTCCCTAGTTTAGGAAGTGCGTTGGGAACCCTGTCCTGCGTGTGCGCTGCGATGAAACCCCGAATTCCAGTAAGGAATTCTAGCATTTATGCCTATAGTTGCCCCCTTCACCTTAGTCAACTTATACGCATCTCATGGGAACACAACTAATAGCCCAAAAACATCAGAATCAAAACCTATCATCATATTCCATACTATAACATGAATGCTATCATTTTTCCCAAAACATAACCCAACACCAAATCTGTTTAAAAACCCCACTTACATGTTAAAATAGACTCAAACACACATAAGGATCACCTAAAAATAGTAAGCAAACCCTAAAGATCGTTTTTATGAAAACTCCCAAAGTTCATTTTCATTTTAATGGAGTTTTGAAGCATAGAGAGGCGAGGAAGATGTTTACCTCGTTAGATCTTTTAGGTTGAGCTTAAAATCTCTCCAAACTACCAGAAATCCAGCCCTCAGCCCTTTCATCTGTCAATATTTGCATGCAAATGCTTTGGTTTGATGAGAAAAACTCATCTAGCTAGTATTTATACTTTTGTTATGATCTAGTGTGAGTTGCACATCTAGAGGTCGGTCTCATGGTTCCTAAATGGGTTGTCCACATTATCTAGTGACATACATCAGTCTTGTTTATCTCATCCTAGGATCATCTCGTATGTATATCTATGGCTCTTAAATTTTAAATCCAAACTATAGGAATTTGATTAATTGAACTAATTTAATTCACATAGGCACATTAACTATATGGTTAGTGTATTAATTTCATTTATTAACCCACTATTGGTCCCTCTAACCCCACCAACTGCTCGACACTCAGTGCCCCGCGCTCTCAAGCAACTCGAGGCGTTTCCCTGTGCACACCAACTCGTCAACACTATCGAACTTAATTATTCCGGGTATAAGGTACACACATACATTACACTAAGCATTCATTACATCAAACATACCATATATCTCGGTCATGTGTCTCGGTCAGTACATGTGTCCCAACATGGGTCCACGTCACGAGTTTGTGACCCCAATTACGACCAAAAATCTAAGATTAGAAATTTGGGCCGTGACAAATATTCCCTACAAAATAAAAATTTCATCCCCGAAATTCATCTTGACTTATTATTTCTTTAAATTATAGCAAACTTCCATTCTCATTAATATAACCCTAGCCAAAATTCCAAATGATACTAGCCCCAAAACCCGTATTCCACAATTTCCAAAGGTGGGTCCCTCGACCACTTCAACCGGGGTTCAACTATCACGTTAGGCAAGTCCACGCTCAGCTACCACACTCACATCACAACTAGATATGGCGTTTTGGTCATAATACTCGAGAGAAATCTTGCTAGGCGTAACTTTCTAAGGAGGTTAAGGTGTTCCTTATTCATTTAACACTACTCCTATTCATTTCATTGCATTTTCACTATTAAGTCACAAATTCAGTCGGTTCTCCCTCGATTGTCCAACTACTAGCTCTCTAGTAGATTAATAAGTGCATGCTACTGTTGTATTTAGTTCGGTCAGTTCATGCAATATATATTAAACAAATCAGGACTTACCCTGGACTCGGTCGTATACCGCAGTTGGGTCTAGTCCTGCAACTGCATGAGCATTTTTTCTCTTACATGGCTATAGGGTCTCCTGCTGATATCTCATCAGCTGTGGACACTGTCGCACGATATGTCTAACTTGACCACACCTGTAACATGTCGGTTGTCTTCTCCGATCAGTATATGTAGTCCGAGTCCACCCCTGTCCATGTGCATATCGGTCTCTGCCACCGAACATTCCCAGTGTCTGCGGAGGTGTAACGCGAGTCTAATTGGTGGTGGCAAAATGGGTGGGGTCGCGTGGGTCACGGGACCTAAACTCTGGAATCTCCCGCTCCCTATTCTTTCTTCTTTGCTTCTTTATCTCCGCCTCTCAAAGACAGATCCCTGCTCATATGATAATGGCTGGCTTCGACGCTGTCTCGTCAACAACCCTACTCAAGTAGCAGGTTTCGTGGGAGAGGGCTCCCTCGTATATCTCAGCTGAGTGTCTCGACACCTGTGCTAACCACATACTACCTAATGTCTGGCCTCAAACCATCCCCAAAGTGGTACACATCCTCTGACTCGTTATTCACCAAGTCCCTAACAAACCATCTTAGATATCCATACCGACTTCTATATTGTGTGACGGACTCGGCGAGCTCTTGCCTCATATTCACGAAGTCGCTCCTCAACCTCATCATGAATGTTGGCTGGAAGTACCGCTGATAGAACTTCTCTTTGAATGCCTTCCACGATCTGAAGTCTCCATTAGTTGTTATCGTCATGTGCCACCAAACGCCAACGTCTCTCGTGTAGCGTATATGATGACAACTATGAGTGTAGCCAATCCTCGATCCCTAGTATCCTATGAAACTTCTGTTGGGATAACACCCACTTCTCGATCTTCTCAATGTCCCTGACTCCATCAAAATATTATGGCTAAAGTCTGATAAAGTCTTTCACCAACTAAATTCGATTGAAGTGTTATAAGGTGTGGGTATGGGAATCGGTGTAAACTCAGTAGGATTAATCGTCGGAGCTGCAATCATTATTGCACCCTGAATAATGGGCGTCTTTAGTGTCAGTGCGGTCATTGGGATATTACTAGTTGTAATCATAGGTTCTAGTCTGGGAACGCAACAGTCGTAATTGCAATGGCGGCAGTCGGTGTATGCACGGTGATGTGCACTGTCATGAAAGTCACAAAGTCAGCATGTCTGCTGACCCTGTGTCGCAACTCTGTTAAACAAATCTTGAAAGTCCTCAATTGATATCAAGTGCTAACTAGTGTTGGCGCTACCATCTCTACCCTCTCATTGATCTGCCATCGATGTTTGTATGTCGACAACAAATCTCGGTATCAACTACTGCGCAAGCATTGTGTATATATATACATAAACAACATAATATGTACATATAACAATCCCCAACTCACTTTCACTCGATTCCCAACAAAATAGTCTCTAGGCAAGGATCATATGATTTACACTTCTAAGGTTTATGTTTTATTCAACCTTTGTGCATTACTTATCAAGAACTTAGGCTCTGATACCAAACTGTAACGGCCTGAATCCCCAAACACGGCGCCGCCCGACCCAATCTAGTAATTAAGCCCTAATCCCATCCATGTAGGACTTAACTACGTATTAGTCAGTCTTTCTAACCCATTTACTAACTTACTTGAGTTCAGGATAAATAATACACTTGTCTCCTTTTTGAAATTTAGAATTTATTAAAACGTTTATTTAATTAATTAAAAATTTAGCGGAAGTCTTAACATATATAAGGAAGCAATCATATTTCAACCCTAAGTGTGAAAACTAGGAAATAGCGATCACATGAATATATAATAAGATGGCAAATATAAACAACGTAATAGTCAACAAAAGTCGGGGAATCTAGTCTCTCATCCCAAATATACAGCCTAATAGTATTTGATAGATATAAGTAAATAAAAATACATTAAAATACCAAAACCTACATCGGTCACAGGTAGTCGTACGCCGAAAGCTCAGAGATAGTCACTAATCTTCTCCTTGCCCGGCCTGCTAGTCAAAAGGATCTGCACCCACCATCATAAAAAGGACGGTGAGTACAATAAAAATAACAATAGACCAGAATAGACATTTATGCACATTTCCAATTTCAAGAACTAGGTATTTAATAACATAAAACAGAGAAGGATTTTTTGAAATAGAAAACATGCTATATATACCAAGTGAACACAAGTAAGCCTGACTCGGATATAAAATTACTTGTAGTGCATATCGATACTACCTTTATTGGTTTTAGCCCTCCATCCTAACGACCTCATGTAATAGGTCAGTACATGAGCACTTCGTACCACCCATATTGGCCACACATGGACCTCATGTAGTAGGTCAATACCCGTGCACTTAGTATTACCCTAATTAGTCGAGGATTTCGTCTAACAACCTCTGTAATAGGTCTATAAGTTCTATTAAAGTATTCAAGGAAAGATAACAATAAAGAACTAGAAATCCGAAAGAAATGCCATAAACTAAATACCCATAATTGAGCAGATCATTCAACAAGCATGGCATTTGGAGTACAAAGGATTAACACATATCAACCAATATAAAATTCAGAAATTAAAAGTAGAAATGAAATGAAAATAAATGTCTAGTCTGTCTACTCACATTTTACAAAATAATTCCTATCCTGACTGGCTTCCCGACGCCCCAACTCGTGCACCCAAACTCCCAGTACACTTCCCTAGGTTCTGTTATGTTTAGATAGGGTTTAGAGTATTTTTAGGTCAATTTAGTTAGTCTTATATTCATTTACCCAAATCAGTCCCTTTAGTAAAATTTTTAAAAATTAATGACTGCACAGTGTCTAGCACGCTGGGGGGTCTGTACACTAAATCCATTTAAAAATCCCACTTGCATGTTAAAATAGATTCAAACACACATAAAGATAAAAACAGTAAGCAAACCCGAATATCATTTTTATGAAAACCCCCAAAGTTCATTTTCATTTTAATGGAGTTTTGAAGCATAGAGAGGTGAGGAAGATGATTACCTCGTTGGATCTCCAAGGTTGAGCTTAAAATCTCTCCAAACTACCATAAATCCAGCCCTCAACCCTCTCCTCTGTCACTATTTGCATGCAAATGCTTTTGTTTAATGAGAAAAATCCATCCAGCTAGTATTTATACTTTTGTTATGATCTAATGTGTGTTGCATCTCTTGAGGTCGATCTCATGGTTCCTAAATGGGTCCATATTCTCTAGTGATACACATCAAAGACACATCAGTCTTGTTTATCTCTTTCTAGGATCATCTCTATGTATATCTATGGCTCTTAAATTTTAAATCTAAACTATAGGACTTTGATTAATTGAACCAATTTAATTCACATTGGCACATTAACTATATGGTTAGTGTATTAATTTCATTTATTGACGTGCCTGCGCTCTTACGTAACTCAAATCGACACTATTAAACTTAACTATTCCGAGTATAAGGTACATACATTACACTAAGCATTCACCAAATTTAACATACCATATACCTTGGCCACATGCCTCGGTCAGTGTATGTGTCCCAACACGGGTCCACGTCACGAGTTGGTGACCCTGATTTTTGACTGATCCCGATTATGACAAAAAAACTAAGATTAGAAATTTAGGTCGTGACAGGCATTCTTGCACTCATCAGACCTGACAAACTCAACATTTTTTCTGTGTTAGTTGAGTAAGGGAAAGTGCGATCCAAGAGAATCCCTCAACAAATCACCTGTAATAACCCACTAACCCCATAAAACTACGAACATATGAAACCATGGTAGGAGTAGGCCATTTATGAATTGCCTCTACCTTAGCTAAATCAACTGAAATCCCTTCAACATTAATCACGTGTCTAAGAAACTTGACCTCAAAAACCTAGAATGCACACTTGCTTAGTTTGGTATACAACCTATTATCTTTCAGAGTCTGCAATGTAACTCTGAGGTGATGCGAGTGCTCTTCCTTAGTCTTCAAGTAAATCATAATATCATCGATGAATACTATAATAAAATGATCAAGATAGGGTTTGAAAGCCATGTGCATATGATCCATGAACATAAGCCAGGAGCATTAGTAAGCCCAAATGGCATCACTGAAAACTCATAATGACCATATCAGGTAGTAAATGTTGTCAATGATATGTCTGAATCCCTAACTCTCAACTGATGATAACCGGATCTCAATTCAATCTTTAAAAACCACATGACACCTTTCAATTGGTCAAAAAGTCATAAATTCTAGGCAATGGATATTTATTCCTGATAGTCATCCTATTCAACTGCCTATAATCAATACACATACGCATGGTTCCATCATTTTTCATCACAAAAAGAAGCAGGTGCTCCCCACAATGACATGCTAGGTCGAATAAACCCTTTATGCAACAACTCCTCAATTTAAACCTGCAATTCCCGTAATTCCTTAGGTGGCATACGGTAAGGAGGAATCGATATAGGTTTCGTGCCAGGTATAGTCTCAATAATGAAAGCAATGACTCGTGGTGGTGGAAGTCTAGGTAGTTTAGATGGAAAAACTTCTGGAAATTCATACACTACAGAATCTCCTCAATTTTGACTTCCTGACCATGTCTATTCAAGGTCGTAACCCCTACACAACTCTACCACCCCCGAAGTAGTTATCCGAGCCCGAGTTGTGAACCCCTTCGAATTATATCCCTGATAAACTATCCCCTGGTAGATTTAAAATATCAAAGATGACTAATTTATGAAAAAAAATCAATACTAGTCCGATACATGGATAACGAATCCATACCAAAAAGTGCATCATACTCTAGGTATTCCATTATCTTAAGACTGATAGGAAATTCATTTTCCCCAATTTTGATTACACAATTCCTACAAATTAGGTTAGGATAAAGTTTCTCGCTCACTGTTGTGTTCAGGATCAATAATGTATTAGCTCTAACTGATTTCAGTTTCAATTCATCCACTATTGCACCAGAAATAAAAGAAATTGTAGAACCAACATCAAATAAAACATGCATATCTTGACCACAAATATTAATAATACTTTCCACGAGCCTCCGTGTAGCCTTAGGGTCTGCCTTAACCATCGCATGAGTTTGCCATCATGACGTTTGTGCTACAATACCTCTAGATGTATTCAGCTGGTGGTAAGGGACACTCTCACTGGATGTGCCTTATTTAACCACAACCATAACAATTAACACTGGGTCGATGAAAGACTACACTAGCTTGAGAACTCTACACAGAGCTACTCGGTCTAAACCCATACTGACCTCTACCTCGACTTTTGCCCCCTAATTGTATCGATGGTGGAGGTGGTCATGCTACTGAGGCCAGTGAGCTAGCAGGTACAAAAATCGGTGCATTAACATGTATGGCGGCCTGCGGAGCTGACTAACTAGGTGCTCCTGACACCGAAGAGTCCTCGACTGTTCTCCTATTAGCCTCACGCTGCTGATAAGAATTCTAGTTCCTCTTACGCCCAAATGATTGGCCTGGCTGAATTTGCACAAACTCTCGAGCCCTCTAACTATTAAGGTACTTTGGAGGTGGTGGTAACATTATCGATGGTGCTGGCTGTCTGGACAGAATAGCCATCTCAATCACCGTGGCACGTTCAAAGATAAAACCAAAACTAGTACGGGGATGAAAGGATACCACAATACGTATCTTAGTCTCGCAAACCATTAACAAACAGATCTATCTTATTCTCCTACAGCTTCACTAGTTCTGGTGCAAATTCACTCGACTCATTTAATTTAAGTTCATATTCCCTCAAAGTCATAGACTCCTGTTTCAAATTAATGAACTCGGTCTTTTTCCTTTTTCTGATTGGTTTTGGAAAATATTGTTTGTAGAAAATGTTTATGAACTCTGACCATATGGTGGGAACTTTGGCTTCCATCTCTAACGATTTCCACCATTTCCTAACAACATCAATCAACACAAAAGCCACCAATCGAATCTTAAATCGATCATCTACCTCAACAACCTCAAACCATTGTTCCATCACTAAGATCCAAGTTTCACTACTCCATCTACCTTGCTACCATTAAATCCCATAATTTTATATTTCATAAACTCTTTCCTAGTCCTCAGATATAGGACTTTCTCAGAATATATATGTACCACTAGAACTGCTGGGACTGCCTCCTGTACCTGTGTTTGAACTTGTATCCCAACCGGTGCCACCACTGGTGCCACAAGAACCGCAACATTCATTGCTCCTCCCTCAGTTGTACTACCCTCATGACTGAGAACATGTTGAGTGTCTGATCGTACAGTGGGGGGCTACCTGAGCCATTAAGATAACCATCATTCTACAATGTGCCTCCAACACCTTTTGTAATTGTTGTTCCATACGTTCTTTCCACTCTTCCTCTCTATTAACATCCTCTTGTGGTCTAGGCCCTAGAGATCCCTCTCCTTGCTCAGCCATGGAATTCTGTCTATACAGGAGAATAAATCATCAATATCTGTCAAGGAAAACAGATAAACATATCTATTATATAGTTATCCATAAACTCATCAAATAATGTACACTTTTACATTTATTTTCATTTCCCCCAAATCATGATAAAAACTTTGTTATCAGGTTTTTCATTCTTTTATTAAACTAAGCTTATTTAAAGCTAGGCTCTGATACCAATTGTAACATCCCTGTCCCAATTAGGGGATATCCGTCCTGAAACTCTAATTAAGCCCCGGTACAATAGATCAGGCCTAACAGAGCCATCAGCTTTTTTGTTTGCACTGACAACAACTAATATATTGCATATATCGAATAAATTTCAATTCAAATACAACGAAAATTTAAAACTTTTTTGATAATATTATACAATATACTCAAGCTATATAACACATAAATTCCTCGATTAGTAAAAGCAACCCAACCCAGTTATATATACAACATAGTCAACCTAGTATATATATTATACACTCATTAGTGTCATTATGTCAAGAGAAATCTTTGAAACACTTAAAGTTTCCCTTTCCCCTTCTCTTCCGCTATCAATCGAAACCGAAATTGTAAAGTTGGGTGAGCTCCTACATGTTCAGTAAGTGACTCTTGAGAACCAAATCAATTATCAACTAAATAACAAGATAAATGCATAACAATATGAATCCAAGCATATTTAAATAGAATATTGAAAGAATATAAACAATATATAACTGAATGCAAATTCATTACGCTTTTGCAACTGTACTGTGACTTATATTTTCATGTCATTTTAATCAGAGAGTCGCAATCCAACATCTCTCATGAGTTCTTGCGATAGCAGGTAATTCATAATCGATGTGTCGCCAGCTCAAATGGAAAGCATTTATCGAGATATTTCCAAGACACTAGGGACGCAGTGATTATGGCCGCCCAACACAGTTCCAATCCCCAAGCCGATTTGTCCCGCCAAACCTTTTCCCGGTTTTCATTTTCATTTGTAAAATAATAATAAAATAGTTTAAGTCATAGTACATTGCCCCATTCACTGTCTCTAATACTATGTGCTCTAATAGTATTAATTTACGTTGCGTAATTGATAAAAAAACACAAGTCTCACTTACCTTGGTCATTATTCCTTAATCTTGACTCCTATTTTTCTAGTTCTCGGGTTTCATCTTAATTTCCTTGCACTCGCAAACCTATACCACATTGACTAATGTCAAACTATATCCGACATTTATAGCATTAAACACCAATTCTAAACTCATAATTCTATAAAATACCCCCATAAAGAATCTGATTTTTCCTCATTTTGCACTTGATCAGCTCGTTGTCCAACTGCTTTATTCATGTATTGGTCTCGAACAGTCAACGCACTGGGACCAATGCCCAGCGGGCTAGCTGCTAGGTTTCTGTAATAGAGCATCATTTCTGCTCTATTGTAGCCTCCCCAACTTCATTCAAAACCCCGTGCAATCCTCAAAGAGAAGCTATTCATATATTCCATACATCAATTATGCATTGATTTCCAAGAATAATCTCAACTATATATCAAAGATTAACAATTAATTTCATCAAAGTTTAAAATCCTTTATATAAACCCAAAACATCCATTTCAACACTCCAACTCGAAATATTTCCAAAACAGAAGTCTTAAAGACCTCTCTAACACCAATTTATCAATTGAAATCAATCCTCACACTCCCAGCCTTAAAACACACCAATTTTAATTTCCGAATTGAACAACCGAACAAACTATTGGAAAAACTCACCAAAACTCGTGAGGAAGACAACCCAACTCGTTGTAAAACTTAACTACGGATCTAAGCAACTCACGAAATCGTTTTCTCCTTTATCCCTTTTCACTCGCTCTATCAACCACCCTCTTCTCTCTCTCGGTTTCGAACACAGAGGCAACAGAGGTAATGACACTTTTGATTTATAAATAAAACCCCACCTCGAGATACGCATCGCACTATTTTGAGGTTGTTTTTAGTTTTATCCAACCGTTTTTATTTTATTTTATTTTATTATATATATTATATATAATCCATTATATATAACTATATATACATATATATTTTTCCACATATTGTTCCAATTCTCACACACCAACGAGTTTGCTCGAACTTACACTAACTCTTGCAACTCTATTGGCATCCAGTTCTACACTTACTAATTAATAATATTTATAATACATACCAATCAAACACAGTTACTTCACAACAACAGACCCATACACACTATTCAAGATATGCCAAACTTAATTCCAAATTTAATTCCAATTAATTACTATTCGAGTTACTACAAATTACTAAATTAAGTTACGGTCGTTACAGCTAGTGCTCTTATTTTAGCCTAGATCCCTAAGACACTTGACCACTTTTGAAAGGGACTAACCAATCAGTATGATCAATTGTTACTTGGTTGAGTCTGTCGTGTAAGGACGGTCGCTTTGACTCAATAACTAAGAGTTAACCTAATATGTATGCAAGGGCCCTTACACAATCAAATCTAAGCCTAGATAGAGTTCAATGCCAAAGGAAATAAGTCACAATAGAAAATTAATGCAAAATGATGAATTTAAAAGTTGAAGACTCCATTTGATCCACCTCCAACTTAGAACAACATGATTAGCCGGACATTGTCTAGCAAAAACAAAGTTTTTCTATGCATCTAATGGTAAACAAGATATTCAATTCGTAGAACAACTTAGCTACTATTTATATGAAACCCTTAAAGTTGGTTTAAGACTAAAAAGTATGAAAATGAAGAATTTTTAAGTTTTCTAGGTCTAGCGTTGCAGCTGGTGCCACCCTAGTATTCTTCACGGCGTCGTGTATGACACGATAACTAGTTGATCTCTGCCGAACTCCCGTTTTGGCTCCCGCTTTGGTATTTTACACTGGCGGCGGCTCCCACGACATCACCACTGCTGCTTCGACTTGCGATGCAATTTTTAATCACTTAGAAGCCGAGTTTGACAAGGTTCATGAGACATGAAAATGTTTAGCTCGGAGTCTACTTCCCAATGAAAGAAACAAAATGTCATTGGGATTTGAAATGTGAAAGTTATGACCTTTATACGGAAGTAGGGTCATTAAGAAACTCGACCAATCTTGAACAACTTTGTGTCTCGCAATCCCGAACTATGCACTTTCTTCCCGAGTGCCATATTTGCTTCATAATCATGTTCTAGGCTCGAAATACCTGAAATGAGAGTTTATCACCACAAATGAGATAATTGGAGTCTATTAATACCTAAATTACTACACTAAACAATGCATAATTAGACAATTAACACTTACCTTCTCAATGACTTCACTACACAGTTGCCTTTTCGATTGTCCCTTAATGAAATGGATACCCAAGTACTTTCCTAGTCCGTTTGAGACTTTAAAAATAATCAGGCCTTAAAGGTGTCTGTGACAACCGTAGTTCTACAAACCTAAAACTGGATATGCCTAGCCTAGACTTACGTAAACCCCGAGTCACCCTCGTGCACTCAACGCAAACCTAGTCAGCCTTACCTTACCTTTTCTCGTTTATTTAACAATTTAAAATGAGATCATTAACATTAGTGAGTTTTTCAAAGATAAGCAGAAGCATTTACCATCTCCAACTAATATAACAACCTCTAGACATAAGTTAGGATAATATAGAAAAGTCGAAACCTTGCAAATATATACATCATCACTAAATGTCATATCATAGGAGAGAGTATCCTCATATACATGCCCAAGATCTCTCATTCCCAAAACCCAGTTTCAAAACACATATATACATAAATAGTAATACAAACTAAACCTACATCGAGTCCAAAGAAAGACTGCACCGCTATCCTCAAAGAAAATCACCAAGCTGATGAGCTTTCCCTTTACTCGACTGTGGATCTGCACTCAGTCAAACACAAGAATTACGAGTTCCAGGTAAGTAATGCCAAGCAAGATGTTTACATTATTTCACAATAAATAATAGTCAATATTCCTGCTGATAGAAAGAAAAGGATAGGGAGTGCATGAATAAATAAAGACTAGAATAATTCAAAATCAATAAAAAATGAGTGTCCAGGAAACAAAAGGAAAGATGCAAGTGGTCCCGACTTAGTGAAATAGTCGTTTGAGTCGAGGAGAAACATCTATCAAACTCTTGCGAAGCCAAGGATATTCACCATCCCAACTCAAAGTTTTAGGACGTGGCCAACTCACATCATCCTAAAATTCATGCAAATAAGAATTCCTCCGCAATCTAGTGAAGAAATTCCTAGTCCATATATAGGAAGCAAAAGATCAGCACGTGAATATCAAGTTCCAAAATTAGTAACGTGCATCCCAAGTTCCTGGCGCTAAGGAATGACCCCAGGTAACCATCCTCTCAGGGATTAGACTGACTCACTTGCACTTGGATCACTCAAATAGAATAGAATTCCAAAATAGAACAGAGTAATAACAAAAATAAATTAATGCTCAAATAAATAACTTTAAATTTCTCCACTGGTTTCCTTACCCATGTCTAACGCTAACACGCACTCACACGTCCGTAATTCGACCTACGAATCCCCAAGTATGCCTAGTACTGTCCTATAACACCTATTAACCAAAATCCAACATTTATCCCTTAGTTACCCCGTTTTCTATAATTTTATTCATTTACTTAATTAGGTCAATTACCTGAATATAGGTTCTTAGTGGAACTCATTTAGATTCCCGAGAGATCCCCAAAGTTTTGAAAAAAAAAAAAAAGGTTTGATGAACAATGCTATGCCGTGAGTGGCTCCGTGGCCCAAAACACCTGGCGGCATCATCTAAAACGTAAAATCCAAATTCCTCTCTGTTTTAGACGCCATGTTCGACACCGTGAGAAAACTCTAACGACATCCCTCGTGGCGCTGGTTCTTGAAATTGTTCCCGCATATCCCAAACTCATAGGAATGCTCAAATTACAACGATTAGTTCGACCAAAATAGTGGTCTATATCCTCGGTTTGGAAATTAACTCAAAAATCATGATAATTCTCGAAAAATACAAAATTTATCCAAACACCCAAAACAATCATATAGTTGTGATCCACACCGATCACTTAACCCATAGGAACGCTCAAAACACTTGAAAAACTAATTCCAAACCCGACGTTCAAAAATACCACAACGAAAATCCTTAAAAGACCTGTCAAAATGTAGATAACATCGTGAGGAATAGAGATGTTACCTTGATTTTTGAGTTTGGTCATCTCTTGGCATCGTTCCGAGCTTGATTTTGAACGAGAAATCTTCTCCAGTTCGTTCTCTAATCAGTCGTGTGAATAAGGAAATGAGAAACAAGGAAGAAAGAAAATAAAACAAAACTTTATATATATTTTTTCATCATCGCGTACGCACGTATCTCGAGAACAATCCATCCACTCTTATCTTCACCAGCCAACACTCCTAACACTATTTCCTGCTTACCTAACACTCATAGCTTACACACTTTAGAACTTCACCCCATGCACACACTTCAACACGTTCCTTCGAATCCCTGCTTGCACCACAACTCGCACCACCGTGTGCCTATGAACCTACCAAGCACGTTACCTAATGTATAAATATTATATTTTAATGTGTTTTGTTAATGTTTTATTCACACTTATCCCCTCGACTACTAAATACCCAGACAACTAAATACTTGACCACGGTTCGCCTCGACGCCCGAAAACACATTTCCTCGAGCCGAACCCATCTCTTCACGTCAATGCTCTCTTTCAAACGCCTTCACACGTTTGGAACATTGAAATCTAATTTTGGGTAAATAAATAATAATACAAACACCAACCCAAAAATAACATACCTCGGTGTCGACAACGGAGAATTGTTCACACGTATCACAACAAAGGTCCATGTACAACCTAAAATTGACACGTGACACAAGTTAGATTTTTAGATTACAGTCTTCCCAACTTATCAGAATTTCATCCTCGAAATTAAATCGAATGAAAGAAAAGAATTACCAAAATCAAAAGAGGTAGGGAATATACTTGTGCATATATGCGTCGAGTTCTCACGTCAGTTTCTCATCCCCGTAGAGCTGCCACTTAACAAGAATTGATGGGACTTCCCTATTCCTCAAAACCTTTACCTTTTGGTCCAAAATTTGGATAGGCTGCTCATCATACATGATATCTTCCCAGATCTATCTGACTCAGATCCACCTTTGGTCGACTACCCTCTTTCGACCTATCAAGTCGAGGCATTGACACATGAAACATTGGGTGGATCCCTGATAACTGAGATGACAATTCCAACTCATAAGCAACCTGCCTATCCTCTTCCCAACTCAAAATGGACCAATAAATCTCGACGCAAGCTTCCCTCTCATTTTAAACCTCTTATAACCCTCGTCGGAGATATCTTCAGATAAACATAGCCTCCGACTTGGTATTCTAACTCGTCGTGATACATGTAATTATAGTTCTTTTGCCTATCCTGCACACACTTCAACATCAATCTGATCAGACATATTTTCTCTGTGTGATCCACTACAATTTTAGGCCTAACTGTTGCTACATCCTTTGGCTCTACCCAGCAAGATGGAGATCTGCACGGTGTCGCGTACAATGCCTCATATGGTGCCATACCAATACTAGTCTAATAACTATTATTATAAGCAAACTCACACAAATGAAGATACTCCTCCCATGAACCACCACATTCCAACACACATCCTCAACATATCCTCAAGAATCTAGATCGAACTCTTATGCACATTCACTTGCTAACTAGACATAGATGAATAGCTTCGTAACACTTCCTTGACAATCACTACATTTTTTACATCAACTTTACAAAAGATCAAGGTATCATTCGCAAACATAAGATGAGTAATAGATAGGGAGGAGAAATTCAGTTTGAAGCCCTACATCTGTCCAACTCATTCACTATTGGAGAGGAGGAAGGAGAGAACCTTTATGCAGATAACAAAGAGAAAGGACGATAGTGGGTCACTCTGCCTTAAGCCCCTAGATGGGATGATTTTGCTAGACAATTCACCATTTACTACCACCCTATATGATACTAAGGAGATACACCATTGAATCCATTTGCACCACTTCTCAGAAAAGCCTAATCGTTTCAGCACCTCTGACACCATATCCCACTCTAATTTATCGTAAGCCTTATCAATATCTAACTTGAGGACCAGCTCCTGTGAATGCCTACTCCCATTCGCCATAAAAAGAATCATTTCATGAGCCAAAAGTACATTATTTGACAATTGATGCACTGCAACAAAAGCATTCTGAAAGGGAGAGATTAGTTTGATTAAAACATATTTAAGATGGTTAGAAAGAACTTTCGCAATGAGCTTGTATGAGGAGTTGCACAAACTAATAGAACGATACTCTTTGACTAACTGAGGAACATTACCTTTGTGGATCAAAATTATGCATGCCTCATTGAGCCCTTGTTCAAAATGACCAGCAGAATGAAATTTGTGGACCTCATGCATAGAATCATCCTTAAGTAGCTACCATTTCTGAGTAACAACTTGTTGGTGATGCCATCTTGGCTAAGGGTTTTGTTGAGATTCATCTTTCTATGTGCTGAAAAGACCTCCTCTTCATCGAAACACTTATCAAGTCTTTGTCGATCCTCCTTTGAAACCTTAAGACTCATTCCCTCACCCATAGAAAAGTCATTAACACCCCCGAGATTGATATACATCCTCGAAGTAGCCCTCAATGACTCTGAGAATACCATTGTGATCATAGACTGGGACGACCCCAAAACCTGAGCCCCGCCACACGATGCCTCGTGAGCTCGCATCCTTGCCACGTTCTACCTTGTTGTGTACCATGCGCAACCCACATGTCATAAATCCTCATTCATTAGAGTTATTAACATTTAAATACTTTAATTTAGCGGAAGCCTTAAAAATATGTAATTTATTATTGCATTTCATTAAATTTAAAGAGCATTCAGCCCTATGTGGAAATCCTGACAATGTACACTATATATAACTTAACAAAAGTGATTACATACTTGTACAGGTATCTCAAAAGTCCCCATTACCAAAATAAAGTCAAACAACGAAATACATATACATACGAGTCAGTTTAGTCAGTGGCAAGTCACAAATAGTCCACTAGAGTCTACTTGCCCCTGCTTGTGCTCGAAACTGCATTCAAGCCATCACAAAAACTAGATGACGAGTCCAGTGAGTAAAACCTAGAAAGAAAACCACTCAAAATTTATAATAATAGAAGCCAACAATATGCTAAATAAACATGCACATTTAACAGACAATTGTAAAGAAATGCATGCATAAATAACATCGGTAGCACAAAATTGATGTGTGTCGTGTAGCAGGAACCCGAACATCAGGATCCGTTTAGTGGGTTTCTCCATCCTCCTCCAATGGTTCGTCTCCTGAGTCTGTCCCTATTGTCCAGTCTACCCAAGTCCACCCACATACCTCAGAATAACCAGAATCCAATGGCGAATTAAACAACCAATCGTGCAACATAAGTAAGCACATGGAAAGAGTAAACAATGATATATAATAAGAATTGAATCAAATGAAAACCAATAAAGAAATATTCGAGTGTGTTCCTTAAAGTTTTACACACTTCAAACCGCATTTTAACGTCCCTAAAATACCCCAATCAAATCTCGTTAGTGCCTAGAGATGCGTGTCCAAATAAGTCATCTTATGTGATATAGTATCAAACTAATTAATTTTATAAGATTTAAATTTATTTTTCTCAAATCAACCCCTTTACATTCATCACTGCCCTACACCTAGCACGTTGGGAGATTTTCCTAGCATGGTAGGTGTTCATTCGTTTAAACTAAAGGTGGCAGGAAATATTTTATCACTTTTAAAGTCTAAAGATGAGGCCTTAGAATATTTAAACATTACAAAACTAAGGTTGAGAATTAATTGGGCAAAAAGATTAAGACTATAAGAAGTGATAAAGGTGGGGAATACAATGCTCCATTTGATGAATTTTGTCAACAATATGATATCATTCATCAAACTATTACCCTTCACTCACCTCAATCAAATGGTATTGCCGATCGTAAAATCGAATATCAAAAGAAATGATGAATACAATGTTGAATAGTTTAGGTTCACCACAAAATTTGTAGGAAGCCATTCTAAGTGCAAACCACATTTTAAACAAAATAACTTTTAATAAGAAGGAAGTTACTCCAAATGAACTTTGGAAAGGGAGAACCTTCTTACAAATACTTAAGAGTGTGGGAGTGTCTGGCTAAAGTAGTGATGCCATAACCTAAGAAGGTCAAAATTGGACCAAAAATTTGATTGTATTTTTATAGGATGTGCACATAATAGTAGTGCTTACCCTTTTTAGTACACAACTCGAAAATACCATATATCCATAAAAATACAATCATGAAGTCAAGAAATGTGTTTTTTAGCATATATTTCTAAACAAAGGACTCATAGTGTTGCATTCTAGAAAAATACCGCATTTTGAGATTGTAGATCAACAAATCAGTCATGATCAAGATATTGAGCCTAATCAGGAACCAGGACATAGTAAGATAATCAAAGTTTCAAAGATTAATAAATCAAGATCAAGATATTGAGGCCTGATCAGGAACCAGGACATAGTAACATAATTAAAGTTTCAAAATCTTTTGGTTCTAATTTTCTAAAATACGTGTTAGAAGCTGATCTTCAAACATTTAAAGAAGCAATATCTACACCTTTTTGGAAAGACGCTATTAGTAGCAAAATTGATTCGATAATACAAAATCAAACCTTAGAATTGATAGATTTACCTCTAGGAACAAAACCATTGGGGTGTACATGGATTTTCAAAAAGAAGTTTAAAGCCGATGGATCAATTGGCAAATATAAAGTAAGACTTGTTGCCAATTGATTTGATTTCATTGATACGTATTCACTAATGAATCGAATCACATCCATTTGAATGTTGATTGCCCTAACTACAATACATAATCTTGAAATTCATCAAATGAATGTCAAAACAACCTTCTTGAATGGTGAATTAGATGAAGAAATCTATATGGATCAACCAAAGGGGTTTAGTTCCCAGGCAAGAAAAAAGGTATGCATATTGGTTAAATATTTATATGGATTAAAACAAGCGCCAAGCACTGTTATATGAAATTTGACAATGTCATGATATCCAATAGATACAAAATAAATGAATATGACAAATATGTGTATGCCAAAACTACTCAAAGTGGGTATGTGCTAGTATGCTTGTACGTAGATGACAAGCTAATCATTGGTAGTAATATTAAAATGATTCAAGTAAAAAAATATTAACCAAACCTTTAGATATGAAATATATGGGCATTGTAGATGTTATCTTAGGAATTAAAATCCCTAGGTATTCTGATGGGCTAGTGTTAACTCAATCTCATTAGATTGAGAAAATGTTGAAGCAATTCAACAAATTTAATACAACTCTAATCAAAACTCTGTTGATGTTAAATTACACCTTCGAAAATACACTGGAAGTCCAATATCACAACTAGAATATTCACGTATAATTGGCAACTTGATGTATGTGATGAATTGTATTCGCTAAGATATTGCATATGTTGTCAATAAGTTGAGCAATTTACTAGTAATCTAGGTCAGATCATTGGAAAGCAATTGATAAAGTACTGCGATATCTTCGTTATTCCCTTAAGTTTTAACTATGGATTATATTATTTAAGTATTCGGATGTCCTTGAGGGATACAACGATGCGAATTGGATTTATGATTCCAATGATACGAAGTCAACTAGTGTACATGTTTTCACAGTTGGAGGTGGCGCAATATCATGAAAATCCTCAAAGCAAACTTTTATAGCTCGTTCCACAATGCAATCGGAGTATATAGCACTAGATTAAACTAGGGAAGAAGCAAAATGACTTTGAGATTTTTTAGAGGATGTGTCATATTGGCCAAAATCAGTCTCTACTATTTGCATCCACTGTGATAGTCAATCGGCTATTTGCAGAGCAAAGAATAAGTCGTATAATGGTAAGTCTAGACACATACATTGAAGACGCAATACCATAGGGAATTACTTGAAAATGGAATTATCTCGATTGATTGTGTTCAATCAAAGAAAAATCTTGTGGATCCACTTACGAATGATTTACCTAGTGATCAAGTAACTCATTTATCTATGGGAATGGGATTAAAACTATCAATAAATGATAATCATAGTGGATACCCAACCCAGTTGACTGGAGATCCCAAGATCCAGGTTCAAAAGGGTCAACTAAACTATAGATTAGCGATGATATAGCACTAAAACACTACCATTCCTATGATAACCTATGTTGCATGCAAACGGGAAAAAGATAAGCGATGCTTTTAATGGTTCCTATGACATTTTGTGATGTGGGGTACTACAGGGTACTCTTAATAAGAATCTCCTATCTGAATGTGACCTAGGCCAAGTCTATGAGGATTTTAAATGAAATTGATTCCCTAAAGCATTCAGGATCAGGAATGTTCTGGGCCAAAATGAACACAACCATGAGAACCAAAATTGCTCAAAATGAAGTTGTGTGATTGTTACTACCTTGATTTACATGAACACTGAAAAGTTCAAGACATGATGTTCACTTATCAACAAGTATTTTTAGTGACATATCACTAAGAAAGGTTCAAAGCCACAAGCTACCTGTGACGGCCCTGATTTCTCCGTGCAATTGGGTACACCCGGCCTAGACCCGTACAAGCCCCGAGTTATCATTCAGCAACCTGACGAGCCTAGTCAGCCTCATATTTACTCAATTTAGCAGTTTATGAAAGAGTTATTGCAATAATACACAATGGAAGACTAAACAGTAAATAACAAGGGGAAATAACTCAATCAAAGGGAAATTAGGAATTCTATAATTGTGGAAAACTCCGGGTATTCATGTACGATTCGATAAGCATATATACATGATACCGGTCTCACACAAAACACCAAGTTCAATAATTCCAGAAACATAAGTAAGAAACGGTATACAAAAGAGCAAAACAAAAAACCTACTCTAGGGTTCCTCAAGTCCAGTCGTTCATATAAAGACTCCTAGGCAAGGTCCCTTGCCTCTACTGCACTCCGCTATATCTGCACCCACCGTCACAAACTAGACGGTGAGCAACTGAGAGAAATCGAAAGTAATGCCAGAAGAATATAACAGTAATTCATGAATTATCAAACAAGGCAGTATAAATATCAAGCAGGAATTGAAAGACAGGAAGCTAAATAAACAAGGTGCATGATAGGCAGACTGGAAACAATAACAATCGAAACATGCGTGTTCCACGAGTCAAGAGAGGCCATAAGTGGTCTAAAATCCACAACAATGCCACAACAATATCCACAACAATCCATAACAATTCAGTACATGGTATCACACAATCACTATGGGTGGTCAAACACTTGTGCGCACGAGTGCCCGCGTTTTATCCCTTCTAGTGCAGGCCGCATGTACCTTCGAGACACACACTTATGCCAAGAACACACATACAAGGAATATGGAATGGAATGCCAACAAGTAGATAATAGCAAACACAACGGAATGAAAATGAATCACATGGTATTTTCTTTACTGGCTTACTAACGTACAATGCTTTTTAAGGCAAGAGTACTTACCTGAACTAATCGTTACCCGCGTAACAACACTCTCGCGCTCTTAACGCGTATCCCCGAGTTTCCCGCTACCTGACAAGGTCGGAAACTCGAATTAGTGGGTCAAGTCATTACTAAACCTAGGTTGGTACCCTCGTATTTTCCCAATGTTTTACTGTCTCGAACAATTCGTTAACTCAATCGGTAAATCAAACCAAAAATACAACGAAACACAATGACTCTCTTGGGTATTATAACCACACTATGTAAGCCTAATTATAGATCTTAGGCTCGGCTTAGTCGTATGTGAAATCACACCATAGTCTCGAGGACTGGCGGTATGTCCACGACGTCATAACCAATTCACAAACTTCAAACACTAAACCGCATTTGCAACTCGTTTTGAATTACAACCGAACAACAATTTGAGACCTTCATGACTTCATGTTGATACTATTCGACATCCAGAAAAAGTTTCCTCAGCATGGTATGGCCGGAAAAACACTTTGCCTAGTCAGAGTTTAGCACACGCATACATGCAAGGGTAATTGAACTCAACACGACGTAAAGTCTCATCAAACTACCATGGTCACCACTATGAACTCACGAAAGAGTTACGAGACACTAGCAACATCATGGGGTGATCTCCGACAATCTCTCAAACATGAAGAATCCGACCAGCAGCATTGCCACAATGGTGGTTTTCGGCGAAGAGAAATACAACAATATATGAAATAATGGATGTATACACAACCACCGCTTTAAATTACACACATAATGGGCCTTTTACACACTTATGCATTTTAAAACAGTTACACATGGGCTGTAATATAAGTAAGGAAAGGTATTGGGCCTCTATTGGGCCTTACTATTAAGGCCCATTTACAAAACTTCATCTTCCTCATCAATACATCTCACTGTGACAACGTCCTTCTCTCTTGTCGAATCCGAAACTCACACAACCACCAACATCTTAACTGTGACACACACACCATACGCACCCCACACCCTTGTTGTGAGGCACACACACACCATCACGCACCCCACATAACTCACACATCACGGATTAACATCAACCCATCACAATAACCACACCAACTGTCAACAATTTAAATACCTTGCTGCTGCACATGGGGGGTCATCTCCGACCAGTTAGATCGTCGGAGAGCCACCTCCGACCAGTCTTGACCGAGGACAGACCCACCAAACCACGACATCCCTAACACATAGCCAAAACAGTCCCAAAAACACCCCAAAACGTCAAAACAGTTTGAAAAGTACCATCCTAACTCGTCAGAAAACTGACCCACTCGCCGGACGTGAGGCTCTCCGGGAACGTCGAGACCTACGTGGGTAGTCTACGCCCAAGTTCCAAATCAGAGGTGACCCTACGGTGGCCGGAGGTGAGTGAGAAAAATGTGTGTAGAGGGTCGAGTTTGTGGACTGGTAGAGAGAGAAAGTGTGCTGCCGAGAGGGAGGGAGAGAGAGAGGAAAGGGAGAGAAGAGAAGATCACCTAGGTGTCTACAATGGGTGGTGGAGGCTCCGGCATCGTGGGAGGTGGCGGTGGTGGCGGTCCAGCTAAGAGAAGGAAACTGCCGAGTTGAGAGAGACGATGAACAGGCCGAGAGTGAGAGTGAGAGTGAGAGTGAGAGTGAGAGTGAGAGATGACGTCGACCTGGTCTCCGGCCACCTCTGGATTGGTCGGAGGACCAGTGGTTTGGTGATGGCAGTGGGGGAGAGTGGAGAGGAGAGGAGAGTGTATAGAAGCCGTTTGGGGAAGATGATGAATAGTAGGGTTTTGTGACAAAACGTTATATATATATAATAAAAATGACCATTTTTCCCTTCATTCTTCTTTTCATACACTTCAAAACAGCTACCCTTATGGGTCTTTTACCACTTTATCACATCTCAACATACACACACATCTCGAGGCAAATCTCATGGTTCTCCTCATTTGAGTTGTGTCACTTTAGCAATTTCTATTCTATAGCCCGTATGTTGCATATTTAACCAACTCCCGCGTTCAAACGATGTTCCTCGTCTCGTATTGCTTTGCCCCCGCTCCCGTAGCGCGCGTAGTCTCGCCTTGTCTCGCCAACAAATTAATTAAATTAATTAAAATTTTATTTATTTGTACTCTTTACTTGTTTTTATCCCCCGTTTAACTAGTCGAAACCTCACTCAATTAAATATCGCTCAAATGGCTCGAAACCCGTAAAATACTAAAATACTAATACACACAATCAAAGAATCATAAAATCACTTCGGTGTCGACTCCCGAAGTTCGAAATACTGTCCAGTATTCACGGAGCCGGGTCACAATCCTGACAAGTGTAACGCAAGTCAGTTAAAAATTTGGGGATGTTACACTACCTTCTCTGATTACAGCTTTAATCTTCTCCCTCCTTTGTTTTTGCATTTCATAATGCATTAAAAATCCATTTATGTAAAGGATTAGTGAAATTATGAAGGTAATATTTAGTATTTTTTTGATTAGTAAAGACCAAATCCGGTCTAGGTTACATTTGTAACTATAAGATATCCTGTTCTAGCAACATAAAAATATGATTTGGAATATGTTCCCAAATCTTAAAATCAACATCACAGTGAAAAACTTCCTTGGCCATGCGGTTTACATAGGTATTATTCTCTATACACTCCACTCCTTGTCTGTCTCCCTTAGAATATCACGAATCAATGGATCTCCAAATTGGCTTTATGTTGAGTCCATAATAAGATCAATTGCTTCATGTGAGTCTAGCTCCAAAATAAGTTTCCTACATCCTTTTATCACACACCAGTTGCAAGTCATGTTTAACTCTCAATAATTCGACGCAAAGAGATGAACACCGATCGAACTTTGCTTGAAATATTGCTCAAAAATTACTTTTCATTCCCTGTATAACTCATGTTGTTGTGGCTTCCCCATCCTCCCCTCGTACCGCCCCATCACAATTTATTTTTAGCCGCCCTTCTCTGGTGCTACCCAATGGCAATGCTTTCTTCTTGCTAGAGCTTGGCTCAAGGTTGACCACAAACTTTCCGAACGATGGATTTCATCAAGTAAATAATGGATCACATGACCTCATATCCTGTATTAGATCAATTCTCAAACATAGTATTATTTCTCCGGGATTACAACTTCCAACAAGAGACACCAAACATTACTTTCTTACTATGGACTTTTGACTGAGGTTCGACACTAGCCAATCCACCAATGTTGATGTATAGAAGAGTGTAGATGATATCATTTGGGGTAGGGATTTTCAAACTTGGCGAACTAGTTGATAATCCCTTAAAACATGTAAGGTGGATTTGTCATCTTCATGACATTGATAACAAATCCCATTATCTCTTATATTCCTCTTACAATACAAGGCATTCGTAGGTAGTCGTTTATGTAGAGCAAGCCAAAAGAAGGTACGAATCTGTTGAGGGCCATTCCACTTTCAGATGAAATCCCAATGTCTCGATGGTAATTAGGTAGTGCGTTTCCGTAACTAAGGCATATGTTTTTGCCATTGTAAAAATACCATTCTTATCATATATCCAACTGATCCAATCCGGTCCCCTCCGCTGATTAGGAACTGGGATCGCTCTGATGTGGGGGATTGTTGGAAATGAGTCACATTGGCCACATTTAAATATATACATTCCCCAAATAGAAAATAATGAGGTAGCATTTTATTTAAGATATTACATATAACCCATATATTATGAATGAGAAATTAAGGTTAATATTGTTTAACTAAACCTTTGGATGGACATCGATTTGTGTATCTCGAAACAAATCGAGTAATTTGAATTGATGTATTTAAAATTGTAATGGAGTTACAATTCTATTGATTGCATTTAAATACATGTATTACATCTCGAGAAAGGTACATGGTGTATAGTCATTCATAACGGCCAAATCAATAAAACCTCATGAGTTCCTAATTAAACTCACTTAATGACATTTAATACTATTAGCCTATAAATAAAGCCTTAAAACTCCTTCATTTGCATCCTAGAAAGTATTGCGATGACTTCTAATCTTCTTCTCTTCTCCCTCTTTTGTGCATTGCATACTCTAAACTAGGAGAGTACCAATTTTTGTTTGTGGTTTGTAGTGTTGCGAACAATTAGAAGGAGATCATTGTATCCTGGAAGACATTTTGTCAATCATCGTAAGCACCAGTATGGGACAAATTTGTCTTAAGGACATAGAGTAAATCTCTATACTCGATCTCAATCCTTTTCTCTCAATATCCTATCCCACACATTACTCACTCGTTCTCTCCTTTTGATCTACTACAGCCTGCTTGCTAACTTAAGCATTATAGTAGATTTGGCTGGTACCACGCGAATGTCTATTAATGCCTCTTAGGTGTTAGTTTGTTGAAGGTTAGATTGAGCTCTAGCTACCAAGCACAAGATGGTTACACACTGCCCTACCCATTATTTGAGTTAAACCTGATTATGCCAATTTTAATTTAAACAATAGTTATGTTTTATGGAATTGGATATTAGCATTAAAGAAACAATAAATTAATACAAGGTTAATTTCACCCAAGCTCATTCAACTTTATGATTTATAACACTTTAGTCACTAGACTTATGTTTGTAACAATATAGTCATTCAACTTTAAGATTTGTAACAATTTAGTAATTGAGCTTTATATTTTGTAAAACACGAAAGTCATTTTGATGGCTTTTCAGTTCAAGATCTAGCAAAAAATGGCGATGTGGCGCCTAGTGGCATTTCACCCACCGTCACTAAACTTAATGTGAGGCAAGAGTCCAACTGACATGCCCGACTAGAAAGCCATCGGAATGGTTTTCATGTTACAAAATATAAAGTTTAGTGACCAAGTTACAAATTATAAAGTTGAGTGACCACATTATTTTTTTTTTAGTAACTATATTGTTATAAATATAAGTTCAATGACCAAAGTGATGCAAATCATAAAGTTTGATGACCATGTGGACAATTAACTCGATAAATTCATAAAATGAACATAGTAGAAATAAAAATGTTTAAATAGATGTGTGCTGGGTAAAACTTATAAAGAAAGAATAAGAAATACATAAGTTCAAAGAAAAATAGAAGCTAGTAACACTAATTAATACAAAGATTAGTGGAGTTGGTTGTAGTGATTTGGTTACCTCCAAACTTCACTAAAAAAACTCGACTCAATAGAAACTAGTAAAATTCGTTGAGATAGGGTAATCGAAGCTAACTTAGGACGCATGCATTAAGTAAGAGGGGTTTAAAAGATTTACACAGTACAATATCAATTGCATTAAATCTCGCGCAATGGAAGAGTTTGATCTATGTAGCCAATCACAGCTAATGTGAGATTGTGGCTATGTTTTTATTATTAATTTTTTTGTAATCATATTATCCCATTTTAAAAGAAAATTTGTGAAGTTGATAATTGTAATAATATCCTTTCTTCAAAAAAAAAAAAAAAAAAAAAAAAAAATTGCACTGATATCCAACAATTTCTCTCCATCATGAATGTTAGTAGATTGCAATGAGACAACGACTATTTTGTTGTTACACTGGCTATATCAATCACCCTAATCTTTTCTTGATGTCAATCACCTTAATCTTTTCATCAATATACGCACACTTGGAATCCCTCCTTCCCCCAAATATTTAAACCATCAACGGCTAAGTAAGAGACATATTTACGTGGTACTTGTATCAACCAAAGCCTCCTATACTTACCAAAAGACTTAAAGTTTAGCTCACTTTTGTCGCTAAGCAACTTTTTAAAAGATTTATTCCCTCTTTTTTTTTTCAAGAATTTATGCTCTTTGATTGATTGAAAATGAAGGTTTTCGAATGAAGATTCTAAGTTTCTTGGGAAATTCTTCCTTTTTTTTTTTTTTTTGATCAGAAAGAAACAACCTTTGCACCCACTAAGGTTTGAATCTATGACTTTTTACTTCTAAATTTCATATCAAACCATTGAACTACCCAATTGATTAAAGTTTTCTCAATTTTGTCAATCTACAAAACCTAATTTTACTTTTGACTATTTTGTTGATAATAACATTACTAATACTCCCTCTGGTCAATAATATAAATCATTCTAACAAAAACTCTTTGTCTAAAATTATAAGTCGTTTTTGAAATTCAAAAGTGTATTTATTTTTTTACTCATTTTACAATTATGCAATCCACACATTTATGATTCTTCAATTCTTCCATTCATTTAATGTCAAAAGACATATATGTAAATTACACTCGTAATTAAAGCTCTCTTAATTTTTGTGTCTTCACTTTAAGCGACTTACATTTTTGACCAGAGGGACTATATATTAGAAAGTCTTAGTACATTGAATATATTGCTTTGTATGTGAAACTGCCAATAGCAATCGACACTTGTAAGTTTTTGTCATTAAGCAACACATTTGGAGTTTTTCGGTTGATTAATTTGTATTGTCAATTACTTGTCATGAATGGATTAATTGATGCCCATGCGGCCATGCCATCTTATCTTTGTAGTTATATATATGATTACTTAATTAGATAAAATTCTATTATATATAAAATCTTTCAATTATAGTATATGTTAATCTTTATCATCAGACTCGTCACAACCAATCATGATAATCATGTACAAATTTCTCATTAAATATTAAGCAGTAGAATTTTAAGACACTTTCCCGTTTAGCAATTATATTAACAAACAAATGGGCATGGCGCGCAATTTATTTTGTTAGCAGTATTGTCTTCAATCATACAAATTTAAATACTTGCATAAATATGTACATTAATATGTATTTATAGAAGTAGCCACCATATTAATAGCAAATCTTGCAAACTTATCGTGACACCATAGAAAAAAAAATCATAACAATAATGAAGGTTTTTTTTTTTTGCTTAAAAAATCAGGGTATTTTTGTTTAGTGGTGGTACTACTCTGCTATAATACTATTGTCTACTGTTGGTCTCTCTGCCTCTAGTGTTGTTACTTTGCATTAAATGCCTGTTTCCCTCAATTCCTTTTGTTTGTGTAATTAAACAATAGGGAATCATTGGAAAAAACTTAAGACACATGGGCGTTGTTTGGTTAGGGGTGAAGTTATCTCCTGAGAGATAACTTAAGAAAGTAAAGAACTAATCTTGTTTGGTCGCTCAACTTGTCTGTAAATTATCTTCCAACTTATAGGGAATGGTGAGAGAAATCTCCTCCATCCCCCTAAGGAGTTATCTCTCAAAAGTTGTAAACACAATTACCCCTTAGTAATGATGTCCCTTTTATTATTTATATCTCTCTCTCTCTCTTGTTTAAAGGCTATTTATGTCTATTCCTATATTTTATTTTATTTTATTTTGAATAGAAATCAAAATTTCATCAATCATTCATGACTCAATACAGGACCAGATATAACATCAAGTACATTGATTCGTTAACCCTATTTGTTCAAACAAACTACCATTAATTTAGTTGTAAATGCGAAAGTAAAACAGTTTGACAATCATAAACTGCTCTTTACAACGTTGAAACTCATGATAATACATAAAGACTACTAGAACCAAAAAATGAATAATAAAACTTCTCAACATGGAGAAGAAAACCTAAAACTTCCAAACAAGGAGAAAAAATCAAAGACTTCCAACTAGAGAAAAAAACTAACTATAAAATAAAACTAAAGAAAAATCAATTCAGCATGCTACAAAATTCACGCAACATCGTTGATGAAGATGTACCACAACAAGAATGGACCAATCTCCACAAATCTAATTAGATCTATTGTTTACTATTTGAACAAAATGCAAAAGAGATATGATTGGAACCACCGCTGAACGAAGGTGAGGATCAGCGGTGGTTAAAGAACAAAAATCGCAAAAGTGAATCAAGAAAAAGAATTTTAAGATTTTGGAAAAAAAAAAAGGCTGCGATTGAAACGGTTAAAGTTTGCTAGACCTAATTCATATATTTTTTATTGTTTTAAAATTTTCACCTTCTCTGCAAGTTTAAAGTTAAACCAAACATAAAAATATAAAGTCTAAGGAGTCAAGGAGTTAACTCTGAATTAACACTGTAAGTTAGCTAAAACAAACCAAACGGGGCCTTATGATGCAGCTAACAAAATAGTTAAACTGTGTCCGAGGCAATTACATGTACGATATTTGTCACAATTTGATTTATGTACAAAAATTTAACAGATGATATTGATTCTCTAAAAAAATTGATATTGAGACTGTATTATCGTTCGATAAATTCTTTTACTAATACCCATTTCATAAAGAGTGACTCAATTGATCATTAGAGTTAGAATTATAGAAAATGCAATTAGTATTTTATTAACTTCCTAATGCCACTGATATTTCATGTGGAACAAAAATCAGAAATGCTAGAATGACAATAAGATTTTTATGTGGGGCCCATATGCCACATTAGCTTGTGGATTCTATTGTGACATCGACTTTGTTTGGCACGTACAAACTAGCTTATCAACTAGATTATAAGCTAAATTATAATTTATTTTGACCAATCAATTGTGTTTGATTAGTAACTTATTTTTAAAATGCCTAATAATAAAAACTATCCTTACTTTTACAAGTTGTATCAATTATATCCCAACCTTTGAAATTTATCAATTATATCATAATTTTTTAATTTAGAATCAATTATATCCTTAACTAATTTAGGCCCATTTTTCTTTCATAATATGTGCTCACACATCATTCTCTTTAATTTTCTTATCATAGAATTTAAAATTTATTCATACACATGCAATAGAGCTTAATATATTTTTTTCTATGTATATAATACACATAATTGTGTTTGCACCTATGCCTACTTAATCACATGTATAATCATATGTAGATACATATGATTATTTAACTTACTATTGGTGGTTTGTGGATAACTAATAAATTTAAATTAAAGTATTATTGTATCATTGATTAATAAATTATTTCTTTTATGAGTTCTCATACATTTAATTTATACATGTGACTTAAAAGATTTTAATGTAAATTGATCAATATGGATGATCATGAAAAGAAAAGTTAAAAGATTGTGTTGATTTCAAAGAAAAAGTGTCAAAATTACTTAAGGATATAATTGATACTAAATTGAAAAGGTTGTGATGTAATTGATAAATATCAAAAGTTAGAATATAATTGACATAGCTTGTAAAGTTTAAGATATTTTTTATCATTAAACCAATACAATTAAAAATAAGCTCAGGTGAAACTCTAAAAAATTAGCCGCTAAAAGAGAGCGTTTTGAGTTTTTGAAAAGGTGGATCATTTTATCTACCATTTTTGTCCCGGATTTTTTCCTAAAAGATTTTGTGATGTGCTACTGTTTCGTAACTAGATGTGCTTTTATAATGGTGCGTTGTCAAACATCAAAAGGTAGAGTATTGAAATAGAACTCCTACATAACTAAGACACCTAAAAAAATTAGAACACAATTCAAAAGCCGTATATGTCCATCGAACTTGTGACCACGCATATCATCATCGAGTATTTTTTTTTTTTTTTTTTAGTCGGACAATTTGTCTCTATCACCAACAATACTTTGCAAAATGAAAACAAAGTAAAGCTAGACATCCCAAGCGTGCTCTCCAAGCAAACCTAAAGATAAGGCTTCTTCTTTGGCCGCCGGCCGGGCCTCTCAATGCTTTCCACGTGGTCATTCTGCGGCTAATCTCAACAGAGGTTAGATATTTTGTTGTTTTTAGAATCTGTATGTGTGTTGTTTTTAGGGTATGCTCTTTGCGATCACCTCTTCTACTCCCTCCTTTCTTTTTCGTTTTTCCCCTCTTCTTTATGCTGAGGATAGGGGTTTTAAAGCGGAAGAATCGAGATCTGCTTGGAAAGCAATGAGAAAGGAGCCTTGGAGTTCGAGTGGTGCAGAGACTACGTCCGTCTAGATTCGCTGGCGATTAAAAAGGGTTTCATTGAACCGAGTCTCGCAGTGGCAAAACGAAAGACGAAATGTGGCTCCACATGAGCCATTTGTTCCAATGGTATTTGTGACGACCCCATATTTTACAATCCTATAATTGGTCACTGCTCAGTCTAGACCTGCATGGACCCCCGAGCTAATCTTGTTGAGTCACACAGGCCTAATCAGCCTTTTATTACGCATTTACATGTAAAGTTAATCAATTAGTGAGTTATTATTAGAAAAAGCGAAAGCAATGGAACTCGAAACTAATCTATGAACTTCAAAGACACTAAGTTAAGACAAATCCTAGAGTGTGGAAACCCGTAAATCATATCCACCATATGAATCAAAGAAGAGTGTCAATAATGTTATACATGCCCAAGATCTCTCATAACTCATAATCTCATGTTCAACAAAACAGTATAGATACATAATACAAGACATACTCAACGCGCGAAAGGAGAACGCTTCGTCGTCCTCGACTTCAATCGCCTAGCGCTAGTCCTTTGCCTTTGTCTACTCGTCGGTCTGCCCACCTTCACAAACTAGACGGTGAGTACAGTGATGTAGAGAGTAAAATACCAATACAGTCTTAATAGCATTTCAAATGTCACATAAATGACTAAACTAGTATCATACATGGATATCACAAATATTATAAAAGATAGCATGATAAGTGAATCACTGAGACAACAACGATAAATGGGTGTACCGCTGCGTAAAACTTGCAATAGCACTTTCATAAATTGTATAATTGAATGATTGGAGGCTGACTAGGCTCGTCAGTCCGCCAAGTACCGACTTGGGGACCTGTACGAGTCTAGGCTGGCCATACCCAAATGCAAAGGGAATTTGGGGCCGTCATAGTTGGTATTAGAGCGTAAGCTTTAGAATCTTAGGGACAGAGTATAGAGTTGTCTAAAAAATTATGATACCAACATCAAAGTTGGTATCAGAGCCCAAGGTTATATAGACATGACTCTTCAACAAAACAACACACAAAATAACTATTTACCTAATATGGCCGTACTTCAGCCTCATTGAGGGACCCATGAACGTCCCCGCTGACTTCTACGTCTACAATGATGTCATAATTAACAACAATTATTAATTGAGCCATTACAGTTCTTCCCAACTAATTTAAAATTTCGTCCCGAAATTTAAGTTATGATAAACACTCACCAGTAAACAACTGAGGATATCTCCGTCTCATAGTCGACTCGAGCTCCCAGGTGAGACCTTTAGTCCCATGATGTTGCCATCGTACCAACACCTTCGGAATCTCCCTGTTCCTCATAGTCTGTATCCTGCGATCCATAATCTCTACAGGTTGCTCTTCATATGTAACGTCAGGACAAACCTCAATCTGTCTAATATCTACCATCGGCCTCGGTCCTGACTTAGCTAACCTCAACACAGACACGTGAAACACTGGATGAACACCTGCTAACTCTGATGGCAACTCCAACCTGTATGCTACTGTCCCAACACGTGCTATAACTCTGAAAGGTCCAATATACCTCGGTGCTAGTTTCCCCTTGATCCCAAACCTCTGATGACCTTTCCAAGGCGAAACCTTCAAATACACCAAGTCATCCACTTCATAACTTAAACCCTCAAGATACCTATCAGCATACTTCTTTTGCCTATCTTGAGCTGCTTGCAATCTCAACCTAATTTGTCGAATCTTCTCGGTATGATCAACAACAACTTCAGGTCCAATTACTGCCACATCCTTAGGTGCTGCCTAACAAGCTGGTGATCTGCAAGGTCTACCATACAAAGCCTCAAATGGTGGCATACCAATACTCGCCTGATAGCTGTTGTTGTACGCAAACTCGCACAACGTCAAATACTCTTTCCAAGCACCTCCAAACTGTAAAATGCATGCTCTGAGCATGTCTTCCAATATCTGTATCAATCTCTCTGACTGACCGTCCGTCTGAGGATGATAAGCCGTATTAAACTAAAGTCTAGTCCCAAACTGCTCCTGCATGCTCTCCCATAACTTCAAAGTCAACCTGGGATCTCTATCAGACACAATAGATATTGGCACTCCATGTAGCCTAACGATCTCTCGCTCAAAAATAATACTCAACTGAGGAAACGAATACTTCATCGATATAGGGATGAAGTGTGCAGACTTCGTCAATCTATCAATAATAACTCAAACAGCATCATGACGCTTCGTAGTCTGTGGCAACCCACTGATAAAATCCATCGTAACATGCTCCCATTTCCACTGTGGGGCAGTGGCTGTAACAATCCAGCTGGTCTCCTATGCTCGGCCTTAACCTGCTGACAAATATGACAAGCCCTAACATATGTACCCACAACGGCCTTCATTCTCGGCCACCAAAACAAACGTCACAAATCATGATACATCTTGGTCCTGCCAGGATGAACTGTATACCGCGAACGGTGTGCGTCCTCAAAAATGCTATCATGTAGTTCCTGCACCTCAGGTATCCACAACCTACCCCTGTGTCTCAAGCACTCATCTGAACCACCAGACCAATCTGTGCAATCCAGATCCTGAGCCAGACAACTGAAGCGAACAAAATGTCCGTCAGCCCTTTGCCACTCAGCGACCCTCTCTAACGACAAAACAGGAACACGCATCTGGTAATAGATATGAACATCAGCAAGAGCATCTGACAAACACAACACCGTCACAGCCTCCAGCAATCCATACTCATGTGTCATTTGCCGCAGCACAGTATGACTCTACACCGCTCTGGCTCAATGCATCAGCAACCACATTCGCCTTCCCAGGATGGTACTCAATCGCGAAGTCATAGTCCTTCAATAACTCCAGCCACCATCTCTGTCGCATGTTCAAATCCCTTTGAGTGAATAAATACTTCAAGTTATGATGGTTTGTGTATAACATGAACCGCTCTCCATAAAGATAATGTCACCAAGCCTTGAGCGCAAATACAACTGCGGCTAGCTCTAAATCATGCACTGGATAATTCCCCCCGTAGGGTCTTAATCGCCTCGATAAGTAGGCAATTGAGTGTCCATCCTGCATCAACACGCATCCCAACCCAGTTCTGGAAACATCTGTGTAGACCGAGAAGCCTTTATCTGCCACAGGTAGAACCAACACTGGCGCAGAAGTTAACTTCCTCTTCAACTCTAAAAATGCTTCCTCACACTCTTCAGACCACTCAAACCTGACATCCTTCTTGGTCAACCTCGTCATCGGCGCTGAAATCAACGAAAAATCCTGCACAAACCGCCGGTAATAGCCCGCAAACCCTAAGAAACTACGAATGTCTGAAACTGACTCAGGTGTTCTCCAATCAATGATCGCTCGAATCTTGTCTCCATCAACAGATATCTCTTAACTACTAATGACATGCCCGAGAAATTTCACCTCACTCAGCCAGAAAGCACACTTGCTGAATTTAGCATACAATCGGTGCTCCCTCAATGTCATCAAAACATCTTTGAGGTGTCTCTCGTGCTCCACACGAGTCTTACTATATATTAAGATATCATCGATGAATGCAATCACATAATGATCCAAAAATGGCCTCAATACCCGGTGCATCAAATCCGTAAAGATAGTCAGCGCATTAGTCACCCCAAATGGCATGACTGTGAACTCAAACAATCCATAGCGCGTGCTAAATGTCGTCTTCTCGATATCACTCTCACGAATCCTCAACTGATGACAACCAGATCGTAAATCAAGCTTCGTTAAAAACTTAGCACCCGCTAACTGATCGAATAAATCATCAATCCTAGGAAGTGGATAACGATTTCAAATCTTCACCTGATTTAGTTTCCTATAATCTACGCACATTCTAATAGAACCATCCTTTTTCTTAACAAAAAGGACTGGTGCGCCCCAAGGAGACATACTGGGATGAATAAAACCCTTCTATAACAACTCCTCTAATTGGGACCTCAACACTCCATGCTCTGACACTGACATCCTGTACGGTCGGTTGTATATCGGCTACGTCCCCAGAATGAACTCAATTATGAACTCAACTGCTCTAGGAGGTGTTAAACTTGGCAAATCGTCTGGGAATACCTCAGGAAACTCACACACTATTGAGACATCCTCTACTCTAACCTCTGGTATCAGGTTTGGCTCAACCATTGACCTAAATGCCTCCATCTCTTGAGTCGTAGCTAATCGACCTCTAGTAATCGGTAAGTCTGACGTTGTACCAACAAAAGTAAATATTGGAATTCCCTCAATATCAAATACTACCATCTTACCGAAACAATCAATGTGTGCGCGATATGCCGATAACCAATCCATACCCAATAAAGCATCAAACTCTAAATACTCTAGTACACAGAAATCGACCGGTAACTGGTGTCCCTCAACCTCTACCACACGATTCTGGCATATCCGATTAGGGTAAGTCTTATCCCCAGCAGCCATACTGAGGACAAGATGTGGGTCTAAAGTCTCAGCCTGTAATCCTAACTGTCTGACCCTACGTCCCGATATAAAAGACAAAGTACTACCGGAATCAAATAATACATGCATGGAAATATCGCAAATAGATAACATACCTTCGACAAGCTGACGAGTCACACCACGATCTGGTTGTACTACAGTAGGTGTAGAAGCAGCATGAACTCTCTCCCTAGCTGACTCAATCTGTAATCGTGAGGATGAAGCTGACATCGGACAATTACTCTATATATGTCCGACCTGATGGCATCTAAAACATCGACGCGTCTCCTGCCAACCCGATTGTGATACTGTCGATACCTGATCCCTGTCACATCCCTGACCTTTTTGTCCCCTGCCACGACCTCCTCCATCCCTCGCATGTTGTCATGACTGCTCCACAGGTGCCTGTGTAGTAACATACACCACTTGCCTCCCATCTCCTCTCTATTACTCGAGATGTTTATCACGTCGACCCTGATCCTGCCAAATTCTCTGTCGACCCTGCTGATCCTGCCTCTACCTGTCAGACTGATCTCTCTGTCTCTTTGGTCTCTGATCAGACCGAGAACTCTACCCATACCTATCTACCAACTAGCCTCTATGTCGCAAATAAGTCTCGCAAGCTAAAGCCTTATCGTAAACAATCTGTAGAGTCTCACCTCCAGTCGCGACAATCACACCTCTGATCCTCTCATCTAATCCTCGGATGAAATAATAGATCTGGAGTCTCTCAGTGTTCGCCACATCCATGGCATATATCATAAGGTACCTGAATCGGTCCATATACTGAGAAACTGACATAGTACCCTGTCTCAGTGCCAAAAACTCCTCTCTCAACCTCAACCGTACCTCCGTGGGAATATACTCATCTAAAAACAATTGTTGAAACTCCGCCCACGTCGAAGGTATGGAATGAGTGTCGGTGTAGGTAGTCCACCAAATTGCTGCCTGACCCCTCAAACAGTACCCTGAGATACGTGGCTGATCTGCCTCGGGTACCTCTAGCAGCTGATGTAATCGTCTGTGCGTCATCAACCAACGTCCTGCAACCTCAGGATCACTGACTCTAGTAAAGTATGTAGGGTTAAACCTCATGAAATCTTTCACCATCTTCGCTGCCTCTGACATCCTACTCCTGGCAGTCGAAGCCACTACCTGCAGCTCGGTAGTAGTAGGTGTCACCTCAGTAGTCTCAGCTGGTGCCATAATAGGCTCAACCCTCTCTATCACTGTCTCTATCACTGGTGCCTGTGTGTCAACTACCGGTGCAATTACTGTCGGAGTGGTAGACGTAACTAACTCAGCAGTGGATGCTACTGCTGGTATCCTCAAACTCCGGATATACTCCATCAACTCAGCCATCTGTGCCTACTGTAGTAACTGCAGCTTCGTCACTCTCTGCACCATGGCTCGTAAATCTACTGCTTCGCTAGTAATAAGACCACTAGTCTCCCCTACCTCCAGCTGTGTAGTCGGCGGAGTAGTAGGAGTCTGTCCGTCCATCATAAACTGCATAACCAACGTGCATTGGATCAGACTCAATATATACGCATATAATATGTAGTACAAAATCAACACATACGTATGTAGTTTCTCGAATCTACCCGCCTCACATCACTTCCCAACTAAAGCTTTATTCATTCACTTGTGGTTTCCACATCTAAATTTATTAAAGTTTATGTTCTTATTCAGTCTCCAATCAAACCTAAGGTTTCATAAACCTAGGCTCTGATACCAAAATGTAGCGGCCCCAATTTCATTGGCCACTACGGCGTGCACCGCGAGCCCACAATCTTGCCAACACATCATCCGACTGTGTCCCACGGCCACTCATTTCCCATGTATCAATCAATTTTCAGTTAACTTTGATGTTAGGTATTAATAAAAACTGATTCAAGTTAACTTAGGTTCCTTTAATATCATTTAACCTCAAATTACGCAGTGGAAAAATTAAATTAATAGCATAAAGATTTAACATGTATTTTATGAGCATAATACCTAAGTGGAAACCATACCAAATATACATCATATACATATCATCAGAGATCCTCAAAATATCAAAAATATGACCTACAATTTATATGTAGCTCATATCTACCTCTCAAAACCCGAAACCCAGCATAAAACAAGAAAAATAAACAAACGTACGAGTAGGGATAGAGCTATCAATTTTCGTAGTCCTTAAGTTTTCCCTTCCCTCGACTCGTACCAAGATCTGTTCTCAAGCCATCACAAAAGACAGATGACGAATTCAGAGTGAGTAATCCCAAGGAAATTCACCAAGTAATTACGTAAGTAAAATGCTGAAATTTAAAATACTATAAATAAACATGCGGAACAAAAGGATACAGGCAACTGTAAAAGATTATCGCATGCATAAATATAGTAGCGAAGCAAAGTACGTGCACAGTAAAAATCAGACTAAGTCATACTTCGGGCTATTCCCTCGGCACGACCCGTGAAAACACCTCAAACGGGTGACCCTGGACCCTCTAGGTGGTCGGCGTACATCCACGACGCACCCACACAAGCCTAACATACCCGGGTAGCCTATTCCCCGGCGTATGCCTAGACAAGTGCTATGACTTAGTGGACTCTATGCCCCGTAATGAACAAACACCAGGTGGGGAGTGATCTCAACACCGTAAAGACACCAGGTATGAGTAACTCTACTACCGTAAAGACACCAGGTGAGAGTACTCAGCCACCGTAAAGCAATAATGAAATAGAGTAATGAATAAATAGAACTGAATTCAAATAAATAGAACAGTAAATACTAAAGTGAAGTTCAATTGGGATACTACACGTCTCAATCCGCACTCCGCGTCCTGAAAACCAAACCCGGCTCAGCTCCAATAACACCCGACAAATCAAATTATCACCCGAATTATACCTATTACCATTTATCAGTAAGTTAGCTTCAATTTAATATATTTTGTCAATTTTTTGTTTTTCGAGGCTAAAAGCCCAACTATATCTCGCCAACATTTATGAGAAAATCCTAAAATTCCCTTATTTGATCAAAATATAATTTTTCTAAAATTTTCCTATTTTATATGAATTTTCTATGAATTTTTTAGATTTTTTTCTTTTTTTTCAAAACTGTTTTTTTATTTAATTAGGGGCGGTTTGGCCTGAACTGGGCCGAACTGGCCCTTCTTCCTTGTTGGAACAGAGCAAAAATGCTCTGTTCCAACAGCTGCTTTTTTTTAAACTAAATTTGGGAGAGGGAGAGGGAGAGGGGAGACGACATGTGTGTCGTCTCCCTCCTCGGACGAACTGCTCTTGCAATTCGTCCGAGCTCCCAAGCTCCACCCCACCACCACCGAACCACCACATCCGCCAACAACATACAACAACAACACAACTCACCTCCTTCGCCTCTCCACCACGAGCTCATTCTCTCTTCCTCTTTCTCTCGATTTCCCTTCCTTTCGATCTTCTTCTTCTCGTCTGTGTTTTTTTTTTCATTTCCTTCTTCTCTCGTTTTCGATTTAACGAAGAAGAGGCGGTTAATGGGGAAAATGACCAAAATGCCCTTGTGTCCATCCACTTTTTTAAAACAACCACATACCCTTTTTGGTAATTTCACTATTATTTTCTAAATTTCCTGATTTTTAATATATATATATATATTAAATTACCTCTATACATATATATATAAATATATATTTGCCTATACTTTCGCGCCTAAAATTTCGTCATGCGCGCCAACGAGCGTACTCGAGCGTGCACACTACCGTACCACCCACGCGTGTTGACCACGACCCCGTGTGTCCCTAGGCGCCCACCAATTTACTATTTTGTCACATTTAATTTATTTTATGTGTGTAATATTTTCTTTAACTTAAAATTTTGTCTTTAATCTATCCGGTACACGCGTCGACACACATATCGATGCGAATACTCAACACACAATCTCACAATTCAATTTAAAATATAATTACACATATCGCGATGTCATTTAACCTATTTTAATATAGACATCGCAAATTAAACAAAACAACACACAAAATAATTATTTACCTAATACGTCCGTACTTCAGCCTCACTGTGGGACCCACGAACGTCCCCGCTGGCGTCCACGTCTATAATGACGTCATAATTAACGAAAATTACTAATTGGGCCGTTACAACTAGTTAGGAACGTGACCCAACTACGTGATACTGGGAAGTATTTCAAACTTTGGGAGTCAACACTGAAGTATTTTTATGATTCTCTAATTATGTGTATTAGTATTTTAGTATTTTACGGGTCCCGAGCCGTTCGGGAGATTTTTAATTGAGTGAGGCTACGCCAAGGTAAACGAGGGAGTAAAACACAGTGAAAACACTAATAAATGAATATGTGTGTAATTTAAATAATTATTAAATAGACAAGTTGAAACTACGTGCATTGCGAGAGTCTGAACAAGGAAAGACGGACTGAGGAACGTCGTTGGAATACGGGAGTTGGATAGTTACACAACACACAGGTTATGTGATAGTAATTGTTAAAGTGACACATCATAATGAGGAGAACTATAAGATTGGCATTGAGATGTGTATGTATGTTGAGATGTGATAAAAGGGTAAAAAACCCATAAGGGCAATTGTTTTGAAGAGTGGGAGAAGGATGTTGAAGGGCAAAATGGTCATTTGACCCATTTATTTGAGTATATAAGAAACAAAACCCTGATTTCACTATACACCTTTTTCCTCAACGAACTCACTGCCACCCTCCTCCTCTCTCCACTCGGCCTCACTCGGAACTGATCACACCGGAGGTCCGTGATCTCTCCCTCTCATTCTCTCGGTCTCTCTCTCATCCTCTCGATCTTCTCTCTCAGTCTTCTCTCCCTCTCGGCCTCACATTCTCTCTCTCCCCTCTCGGCTATTCATTCTCTTCCTCTCTGGACTGGTAGCTACCATCTCTCTCCCGGCACTGGGACCTTGACCATCTACCGGAGACACCTAAGTGAGCTTCTCCTCTCTCTCTCTTTCATCTCTCTCTCTCGCCAGCAAGTTTTCTCTCTCCTACAGTTCACATTTTTCTCACTCACTTCCAGCCAATGTGGGGTCACCTCTGACCGGGAACTTAGGCATAGATTACCCATGTAGGTCTTGACGTTCCCGGAGGGCCTCACGTTCGTGTAAGTGGGTCGTTTCTCCGAAGTGTTAGAAAGGTACTTTCCAAACTTTTTTTGACATTTTAGGTTGTTTTAGGAACTGTTTTGCCCACTGTTTTGGGGATGTCGTGGCCGGTGGGACCGCCCCGGTCACGGTTGATCGGAGGTGAACCTTCGGGCCACTCCACTGGTCGGAGGTGGTCCCTCAAGTTGCAGCAGTTGTGTGAGTTATATGTATGTGTTTTCTTTCATTTTTTTCAAACTGTTTTGGTATTTGGGACTTATAACGTTTGTCAGAGACAGTCGTGGATAGGTCCTCCCGACCCACCAAGGCCCCACATCCTCATAGTGTCGCTGGATTTGAGTATATATGAGTGTGAGTCATGGTTTGGTTGGCTATGTTGTAAGGTGTTCATGTTTGACGATTTTCATGAAGTTGCCGAAAACCGCCACTAAGCGGCGGCGCTATGGGCCGGACACCACGTCCAAAGGGTTGTCGAGGACCATGGCTTGCTTTTGTTGGTACCTCGCTGTCCTTCGGTATGTCCGAATCTGTTGTGTTGGACTGTTTTAACCTTGATTTCATGTTGGTATGTTGTTCTCTTCCTCGCCAGAAAAATCGCCATCACGGGCGGCGTTGTCGTCGGACGCCGTGATCGGGGGCGTTGGGGGTCACGCTAAACTCTTGTACGTGTCCCATAGCCCCAGAGTGTCCATATGGATAGTAGCAAGTTGTTTTATCGATGAGTTCATACATTGGTTTTGTTTTACTATCACGTCATGTAGTCGTTAACGTGACGTTAAGCGTGCCCCCGGCCTTACCATATCGTGAGGGTACTCTACAGACGTTGAATCACCCCCGCAAGGTTCCTTACTCGCCGGTGTATGGTTATTTTGAGTTCGTATTAAGTCATTATCATCGAGCGACGCCAATATTATGTTTTTAAGTTAACTGAATGGTAATGACGTCGTGGTCACGCCACCGATCCTCGAGGCAATGGCGTGACCCACATACAACTGAGCCAAGCCTATGATTAATGAGTAGGATTACATGCATTATGGTTGTCAATGTAGGGATATCGTAGTCATTGTTATGGTCTTTCAAATCCGATAGAGTATTTATTTTTCTATTGAATTGTCAAGTTGTTCGAGTCTTAAAACATTGAGAAAAACACTAGGGTATCAACCTAGGGTTAAATAATGACTCGACCGAATAACTAAAGTTTCTCGAACTTGTCAGGTAGCTAGAAACTCGGGGATACGTATTAGGATTCACGAGAGTGAGTTCGCGGGTTACGATTAGTCAGGTATGTACACTTGTCTTAAATCTTGTGTATGATTTGTAAGCCAATAAAAAATCTCAAGTGATTCATTATCATTTATTCATATTCGTTATACTCTATTATTGGTATTCCATTCCATTCCATTCCTTGTTGTGTGTTTCTTGGTGTAAGTGTTTTATCTCAAGAGTACTAGGACCTGCACTAGAGGGATAAAACACGGGCACTCTTGTACAGGAGTATGTGACCACCCTTAGTGACCATGTGACACTGAGTACTGGGTGGGTGGGCTTGTGTCCCTCCCATCATAGCTGTGTCTTCGCTTGTGTTGATGCTCGGGAAGACCTCGCGAGGTTTTCGCCGTTATGCTATGATTTAGACCACTTTTAGTCCTCTTTTGATTCTTTATAACACACTTGAAATTCAATTGATATCTTTTAGTCTGTTTATCATGCACTTGATCTATTTAATTTCCTGTCTTTCTATTACCGCATGATATTTAAACTACTTTACTAGTTATATCATGAATTATCGTTATCTTCTTTTGGCATTACATTCAATTTTCTCAAGTTGTTCACCGTCTAGTTTGTGACGGTGGGTGCAGATAGAGCGGAGTGCAATAGAGGCAAGGAGCCCTACCTAGGTGACTTTTTGTGAGGATTAGCAACTGAACTTGGAAGACATTATAGTAGGTTTTTATGTTTTGCTTACTTGTATATTGTTTCATACATATGTTTTGGATTATAGAACTTGGTATTGTTGATGAGATTGGTATCATGTATCTTGACTTATCGGATTGTACATGAATACCCGGGGTTGTCCACACTTATAGATTCTTACATTTCCCTTTGATTGAGTTATTTCCCTTATGTTTAGTTTATTTACTTTCCACTGCGTAAAACTTGCAATAACTCTTTCATAAATTGTATAATTCAATGATTGGAGGCTGACTAGGCTTGCCAGGTCCGCCGAGTACCGACTTGGGGACCTATATGAGTATAGGTCGGTCGTACCAAATGCAAAGGAAATTTGGGGCCGTCACAACAGGTACCTGAGGCAGTTTACAGGGGATTTGGTGCGAGATGAGTTGGGAGATATGTATCACTTTGGGGCGGGTCTGAGAGTAGACATTGGCTACCATGTAGTTAGCACGGCGCTAGGACACTCACCGAGATATACGAGCGTGCTCTTTCCCACGAGACCTACTACCTTGGTATAGTAGCTTATAGGGCAGCTTTCAAATGTTGACGTCAAAGCAGGCTGCGGATTTCGAGAGGAAGCATCAGAAGGCAAGGCACACAAGAGGTGGGATAGAGGCTCCCAAGGTTCGGGGACGACTTCACATTTCACATCAGTGGTGCCTCAGGTATCATATATCGCATCAGCTCAGAGCTAAAGAGAAGGACGTTCTTTGCCCCCACCACCGATTGGGCCCTCATTACCTGCGCTAGTGAGACTTGCTCTTCTGGCACCACCAGTGCCACGATAGCATCAGCAGCAGGGTGGTAAAGGCCGAGGCAGAGGTAAAGGCCGAGAGGGACCCCGTCAGGGACAGAGACAAACATCGGTTCAGAGATAGCCGTAGTCTAATCAGTGCAGATAGATCGCATATTACAGATGCGAATATGTAGAACATTTAATGAGGGAGTGTCCACAGCCAGCAACACATTGTACCTACCATAGAGCCGAGAGGCAGCTCACATGGTAGCACAGCCTGACACTAGACACTAATACCACACGGAGTCTCATAGAGGGTACAATTTCTATCACCGATAAAGAGTCTTATGTTTTATTTGATTCGAGTTCCACTATTTCTTTCATTGTTAGACGCATGATAGACATACTAGGACTGACACCGATTAGGCTTAGAGTACATTTGATGTTGAGTACCACCGTCGAAAATAGGGTTTACCCTAACAGCTAATTGAAAGGGTCCCAATAGAGATTAGTGGGATAGAGTTACCCGCCGACTTTAGAGTCCTTGAGATGTTAGAGTTCGACACTCTTTTCGAGATGAACTGATTATCAGCATACCACGCGCACATAGATTGCTTTAGTAAGTTCGCACGTATTCGAGATTTCGGGACATCCAATGTTCGTACATCGAGGGAGTACACCGAGAGTCGATACCATGAGAGGTCGATTGGCAACTAGTGAGGAGATGGAGACTCTAGAAGCCTTCTACACCGTAGCAGAGAGTCCCCTACTTGAGGATATACCGATCATTATAGAGTTTTTCGACGTTTTCCCCGAGGAGTTTCATGAACTACCGTTCTGTTGCGAAAAGTAGACTTCATCATTAAGTTAGTACCATGCACCAGACCGATCGCGATACCACATTACCGCATGGCTTTGAAGGAGTTAGAGGAGTTGAGGGCTCAGCTTAAGGACTTGAGGGATAAGGGATTCATCACGTCTTCTATGTCGTTGTGGGGAGCACCAGTACTTTTTGTAAAAAGAAGGATGCTAGTCTACGACTGTGCATCGACTACAGGAAACTGAATAGGCCCACAATCAGGAACAAGTACCCGTTACCGAGGATTGATGATCTATTTAAGCGGCTGAGATGAGCACATTTCTTCTCCAAGATAGATCTGAGATCAGGGTATCATCAGCTGAGGATCGGGGACGAAGATTGGTCCAAGACAGCGTTCTACACCAGATATGGACACTACCAGTTTACGGTCCTGCCGTTCGGGCTGACCAACGCCCCGCCGTGTTTATGAACCTTATGCACCGAGTATTCAGGCCATTCCTTGACCGGTTCGTGGTAGTCTTCATCGACGACATTCAAATCTATTCGAGGACATATGAGGATCACGAGCAGCACCTCAGGGAGACGTTGCAGACATTGAGGGAGCACCGTTTATATGCCAAGTTCAGCAAGTTTGAATTTTGGCTTTCAGAAGTCAAGTTTTGGGTCACATTGTTGGAGCAGTGGGGATTACTGTTGATACGGCCAAGATTCAGACGATTATGGATTAGCCGGCACCGACGTCAGTGACGGAGATCAGGAGTTTTCTGGGGTTAACAAGCTACCACCGCAGGTTCGTGAAGGATTTTCCTAAGATCACTTCATCGATGACTAAGCTGACACAAAAGGACGTCATGTATGATTGGACTGAGGAATTCAATAACGCATTTGAGCAGTTGAAGAGGTTGTTAATGAGAGCACCAGTATTGACACTGCCTAAGGTTGGACAGGGATTCCTAGTATACACTGATGCTTCACACACGAGACTTAGATGCGCGTTAATGCAAGGTAGCGAAGTTGTGCCTTATGCTTCGAGACACCTAAAGATACATGAGAAGAACTACCGACGTATGATCTTGAGTTAGTTGCATTTGCACTCGAAGGTGTGGAGACACCACTTGTATAGAGAGAGATTCGCACTCTTCACTAACCACAAGAGTCTGAAGTATCTCTTCACTAGAAGGAACTGAATATGAGACAGTGCAGGTGGTTAGAATTCTTGAAGGATTACGACTTTTCCTTGGGGTATCACCCAAGAAAAGCGAACGTAGTCGCCGACACACTGAATAGGAGACCGACCAAAGACGCCTAGGTTGTCAGATGTCATATGACGCACGAACATGGGTTATTTGAGGCAGCGGGGACAAGAGATCAATCAGACGTTCCTACAGATACCCGAGTTGAGATTTGCGCACTGTACAGATTGTGTCTACACAGAGCGTGTCAGAGGGTCAGAGGACTAAAAGGTTGTACCAGCGATTCAGTGAGTTAGTGTAGAGTTCAGATTATATTGATTGGGTCGAGATGTCGAATCAGTTTCTAAGGTTCGAGGCCAGACTTGGATTCCCGAGATGTCAGAGCTGAGAGGGGATTCTTCAGGATTCACACCATTCCCGATTCATCATTCATCCAGGCAGGACTAAGATGTATCACGACATGCAGAGACATTAATGGTGTCCAGGGATGAAGGCGAATGTGTAAGAGTTCATCAGGAACTATGGGATTTGCTAGCAGGTGAAGGCTAAGCATCGTAGGCCTGGAGGACTTTTACAGCCACTTCCCATTTTGAGATAGAAATAGGAGGACATAGCCATGGACTTCTTTAGAGGGTTATCGAGGACAACCAGGAGACATGATTCCATAAGGTTGATAGTTGACAGACTAAGTCTGCTTACTTTCTGCCAGTTGTCGCGCACTACACTTTTGAGCAAGCGAGTATACTTTTCGAGAGGGAGATCATTAGGCTTCAAGGGGTACCGTTGACCATCACATTATACAGAGATGCTACGTATACATCTAGGATGTGGCAGAGTATGCATGAGCAGTACGGTACGCGTCTATAATTTAGCACAACTTTTCATCCTCAAACAGACGGACAAACAGAGAGACTGAATTAGGTTCTAGAGGACATGTTGCGGACCTGTGTGTTAGAGTTCGGCTAGATCTTGGGAGGAGTACCTACTATTATGTGAGTTTGGGTACAACAACAGTTATTAGGCTAGCATTGAGATGGTGCCATTTGAGGCTTTGTATGGCAAACCGTGTCGCTCGCCATCGTGTTGAGCTAAGCTAGAGGACAGAGTGTCAATATGGTCTGTAATTATTGTTGACCACACCGAGAAAGTACGACAGATTTGATAGAGACTCAAAGCAGCCCAAGAGAGACAGAAGAAGTATGCAGACAAGTACCACAGAGATCTCACTTATTCCGAGGGAGCCTACGTCTATCTTAAGGTTTCCCCTCGGAAGGGTCTGCAAAGATTTAGTGTGAAGGGCAAGCTTGCATTGAGTTTCATTGGGCCATTCAAAGTTAGGAAACGGGTTGGAAAGGTTACGTACGAGTTAGAGCTTCCTCTCGCATATGTCAGGTGTTCATCCAATTTTTCATATTTCGATGCTTCGACTAGCTGAGTTGAAGGCAGACGCACGACCGACAGTTGACTTAAGTTAGATCAACATGAGCGAGGATTTCTCATATGAGGAGCAGCCTATCCAGATCCTAGACCGAAAGGTACAATAGTTGAGGAACAAGTCTATCCTAAAGGTGCTCACCAAGTGGCAATTCGACAGCGACTCGGAACTCACTTGGGAGCAAGAGGACTATATGCGAGATCGTATCCCATACCTTTTCGAGTTAGGTATAATCCTAACCTGAATTTAATTTCGAGGACGAAATTTCCATTTTGTTAGGAATATTTGTCACGGCCCAATTTCTTAATCTTGATTAACTTGCTTAATCAGGATCACCGACGCGTGAGGTGGGGCCCGCATGAGATGCGCACACTGACCGAGGCATGTGGCCGAGGTAAATTTTTTATTTGTACTGGTGTATGCCTAGTATGGTGTAGGTGTGTAGACTAACTAAGTCAATACTTGCAAATATCGACGTTGAGACGCGAGCGGGGACGCGCCTCGAGTTGCGTGTGAGCCAAGGTAGCGGGTAGCGAGACTTGTGGTAAGTCTAAACTTTGTTAAATACAAATTAGAATAAATTAATACACAACCTTGGTAATTAAATTAATGCACATTAGTTGAGTTGGCCTATAGTCTATTTACTTAAGAAATCATATTTTAATATCCTATAGTTTGTTTTGAATTAAACTAACATTATGACAGACCTCAAGATCTGTGCCACCACATACTCCCATGTTGAGAGTCATTCATGTTGTGTCACATGAGAAGCTGGATTGCCTAGTTAGTGACCACCGAATTTACCTCGAGATACACAATGCACACAAAATTATGCAACACCTATAAATAACACTTGATGAGTGGATGTTCACTATTTACATGCAAAATAGATTTGAACTGAAGAAAGGAGAGGATTTGAGAGAGGATTTTCGAGCTGAAAGTGAAGATCAACTAGATCTAACTAAGGTAATCACCACCACCTCTCTATTTCCATTCAAATGGGTCAAATGGGGGTTTTGTGTTTAAATCGGATTTGAATTGAGATTTTAGTTTCTAAAGTGTTATTCTTCCATATTTTGGTTGTTTCAACTGTTATCTATGGATTTGATTCGAATTTTTGAAGGAACTTGGGTTTTTGGGTGAAAACTTTGAGCTTTAACAAAAAAAAGTATTTTTTTACTTAAACTATTTATATATTAAATATTTTTTACTAACAAGTAATATATTTATCAGTAGTTTTCAAAAAAAAATGTATTTATCATTAATATATCAAAAACTATGTTTAACTGTGTAATATAATTAAAAGAATAATGCCTAAGCGTATTGTAAAATATATTACAATTAATAAATGATATATTAAAAATTATAAATGTTTTTTTTAAGACATTTCCTTTCATGTCACTTTGTTTGTATTAGCTCATTTATCAGCTAGTTTTTTCAAATAATCTTAATTGACCAGTTAGATTATCAACTTTCAGCTATCAGATACTAGATTAATCAGCTATCAAATTTCAGCTAGATTAACAGCTAGTTTTATTAAACAAAGTAGTATTATTATTCAGGCTCTGTTTGGTAACACCAGCTGATAATCCAGCTGACAGCTGATAATTTAGTTGAAAGTTGATAATCTAGATGAATGCTAATAATCTAGTAACTGATAGTTGAAAGCTAATAATCTAATTAATTAATTTAGATCTTTGTGAAAAATAGTTGATTAAGTAGCTGATGAATACAAAATGATATAAAAGGACGCTCTTTCTAGTCATTAAAAAAGACATTTATAGTAATTACTATTTGCATTACATATACAAACAAATTTATTATTATGAGTTGATTATAATATTTTTTGGATAAACGAGTTCATTATAATATTTAACATTATATTAATTGGGGTGCTATGAGAGATGTTTTAATTATTAATAAAAGTTAGTGATTATTAAAAATTCATTAAGGATTTTCATTTATGGTTATATATATATATATTTACATATGTTTCAAAATTATTAAGGTTCTTCAAAAAAATATTTTAAGGTTAATGCATGGTATGTTCCTTATGTATGTAGAATAAAGTATTGTTTAAATTATAATTGAATGAGTATTTTATTTAAGAAAGATAGACAATGTCGACTTAGTTGGATGGACCGTGTTAATATGTTACGTTATTTTTCTCAAAATGAAGCATGTTACATTTTTTTTGAAGAAATAAATATGTTACTTGTTAGACGTTACACTTTTTTTTTGACAAAATAATAAGTGTTTTTATTATTTTGTTTCCAAACAAAAGTGGACATTCGCTATTTGGTTTTGTCAAAAATTGGCTATTTATACGGACATTAAGGAAAAATAGGGACAAAGTTGGAATGAAAAACAAAACTGACATCTCAAAATTAAAATGCTAGTAGAGATAGCGTCTGTGATTCTAGATGATCATCTAGCTTATTTTGAAAATAAGTTACTAACCAAATACAACTTAATTATCAAAGTATATTATAATCTACTTGATAAACTAGTTTGTGCATGCCAATCAGACCATCAAGCATTTTTTTCTAAAAAAATCTTTTTTTTGAAGAAAAATATAAGTTTATTAATCATTAATGGTTCGATACAAGACCAGACATAGAATCTAAAAATATATTAATTCAATAATCTTATTTATTTAAGAGAACTACCATTAATTTGGATTTGAATGCAATTGTGAAATTGAAACATTTTGACAATCAGAGACTGCTCTCTATAACGTTTAAACACTACTAGAAACATATAACAAATAATAAAACTTTCGAATAAGGAGAAGAAAACTTAAAACTTTTCAACGAGAAGAAGACAAATCAAGAACTTCCAACTAGGGAAGACAAACTAACTATGAAATGAAAAACTAAAGAAGAGATCAACCCAGCAGCCGCACAAAAACCACATACAACTGTTGAGGAAGATGTACTGCAACAAGGATGAACCAATCTTCATAAATCTGATTAGACTTGCATCTCATTGGATGACTAAAATGTAAAATGATGTGATGTGAACCACCGTTGATTGAAATGGAAGATTGATGGTGGTTCAAGATTAAAAATCACAAAAAAATAATCAATAAGATTTTTGTAGGGTTTTTAGAAGAAAAAAGAGGCATTTGTTTAGGACTCATAAATTAAACATTTTCCACAATAAAATGGTATTAAACATTTTCCACAATAAAATGGTGTTTCTGAGAGGAGAAATCGTACTTTATTGGTTATGGTTTGTGACGACCCCAGTTCCACAAACCTAAAACTAGACCCCGCCCGGCCTAGACTTACGTAGACCCCAAGTCCTCCTCACGCAGTCAACGCAAACCTAATCAGCCTTACCTTACTATTTCTCATTTATTTAACAAATTAAGATGAGATCATTAATATTAGTGAGTTATTCAATGATAAGCGGAAGCAATTACAATCTCCAACCAATATAACAACCTCAAAACATGAGTTAGGATAACCTAGGATGTGGAAACCCAGTAAATGTATATATATCGTCACCAAATGTCATGTCACAGGAGAGTATATCATATACAAGCCCCAAGATCTTTCATTTCCAAAACCCAATTTTAAAATGTATAAATACAGTAATACAAACTAAACCTACATCGAGTCCAAAGAAAGAACAACTCTGCTATCCTCAAAGCAAATCACTAATCTGAATAGATTTCCCTTTGCTCGACTATGAATCTACACTCAGTCAAACATAAGAATGACGAGTTCCAGGTAAGTAACGCCAAATAGAATGTTAACACTATTTCGAAATTAAATAGCAGTTTATATTCATGTTGATAGAAAGAAAAAGAATAGAGAATGCATGAATAAATAAAAACTGGGATTAAATCTAAATCAATCAATAATGAGTGTCCAGGAATTATAAGAAATGGGCAAGTAGTCACAACCAATAGTCGTTTGAGCGAGGAATAAGCTATCCCTTCTAAGCTTGGAGTTCGGAGTTTAAGACATGCTATATCACATAATCCTAAATCCACGCGAATGCAGAATTCTTCAACAATCTAGTGAAGTAATTCTCACTCTGTATATAGGAACCCAAAAGATCAGCTGGTGAATATCAAGTTCCCAAAACAATAATAACGTGCATCCCAAGTTTCTGACCTCTGGTTTATGCACCACCTTAACCCACGACTTTCAAGAATCACGTTGACTAACTTGTCATTTGACCACTCAAATATAATAGAATTTCCGAAACAAGATAAAGCAAGAACAATAAGAAATTAAAGCTAAAAGAAATAACTGTAAATTTTCCTCATTGGTTTACTTACCCGTGTCCAACGCTAACACGCACTCACACGCCCGTAATTCGTTCTACGAATCCCCAAGTAATCTATTACTTTTTCACAACACATATTAACCAAAATCCATCATTTATCCCTCAATTACCCTATTTTCCATAATTTAATTTATTTACTTAATTAAGTCAATTACCTGAGTATTGGTTCTTATTGGAACCCATTTGAATACTCAAGAGATCTCCAAAGTTTTCGAAAAAAAAATAAAAAATTAGTCTAATGAACAGTGCCACGTCGTGAGTGGTGTCGTGACCAAATAGCCTGGCGGCATCATCTAAAGCATGAAATCCAAATTCCGCTCTAGTTCAGATGTCGTGATCAACGACGTGGAGAAAAACTCTCACAGCGTCCCTCGCGGCGCTAGTTCTGAAATTATTCCCCAGGTTTTTCCACACCCCGGCTCGTTTCGCCACATTCCGAGCCTATCCCAAACTCATAGGGACGCTTCAATACACAAATTTCATCTATTAGTTCGATCAAAACAGCGGTCTATAACCCAATATGGAAATTAACTAAAAAATAATGATAATTCCCCAAAAATACGAAACGCATTCGAACACCAAAAACAACCACATGATTGCGATCCACACCAATCTATAAATCCATATGAATGTTCAATACACTTGAAAAATCAATTTTCAACTTCACCACCCAAAAATACCACGACGAAAACTCTCAAAAGACCCGTCAAAACAATGTACACGTCGTAAAGAATAGAGATGCTACCTTGGTTTTCAAGTTTAGTCATGTCTTGGTGTCATTTCGAGCTCAAAATCTCGTCGAGAATTCGTTCGTTCAAACAACGAAGAAGAAATGAAGAAGTTGATCGAGAAAAGAGAGAGTTAAAACTTGATATATATCTTCTTCATCCTTGCGCACATATGTATCCCGAGGAAATCTTGAGGCTCTCCCTTTTCTTCAACCAACAAACCGCCGCTTACACTAACTCACATTCATGACACCACTGGAACACTCACTCCCATGCGCACACTCCCATAAGCATTTCGAAACCTCGTTTACACCACGACTCACACCGTCGTGTGCCCAACAACTTAACAAAGCATCGAACATGATACTCAACATATAATTATTAAATTTTAATGTATTTTGTTAGTGTTTTATTTACATTTTCCTCCGGACAACTAAATACCTAACCCAAAGTTCACCCGGATGGCTGAAAACATATTTCCTCGAGTCGAACCCGTTTCTTTGCATAAATGCTCTCATTCAAACGCTCTCACACGTTTGGAACATTAAAATCTAAATTCGAGTAAATAATTAATAATACAAACACCAACCAAAAATAGCATACATTGGTGTCGACGACCGAGAATTGATCCCATGCAGCACGACGAAAAGTCCATGTACGACCTAAATTGACACGTGGCACGAGTTAAATTTTTAGGGTCGTTACATGGTTCAATCTATGATGAGTCATGTTGATCTTCCCATTTCCTTTTGGGGTTATGCCTTATAAATTGATGTGTTTACTCTGAATTGTGGTCCTTTTAAAGCGGTTGATAAAACACCATATGAGATGGTTTAGGAAGAGACCTAGTTTGTCTTTACTAAAAGTTTGGGACTATGAGATCTTCGTATGACAACAAATCACATAAAAATAGCAGCCAAATCTGGCAAGTGTATATTTGTGGAGAAAGAGTTTGTTGCTTGGAACTAGAGGATACTACTTTCATAATCCCACAAAGAACAAAGTGTTTATTGCTTGAAATGGTGTCTTTATGGAAAAAGAGTTTATTTCAAAAGACATAAACGGGGATAAAGTAAGTCTTAAAGAAACTCAAGAACCACAAATAAACAATCAACTGCTGGTGGGAGATCAACAAAGTTCTGAACTAGTTGAGCCTCCGCAAGTATCACAAGGCCGACGTAGGTCTGATAAGGTAAGACATGAACCTCAGAGATGTAGATTTCTCGTTACCGATAGTAGTGAGGTATTGCTTATGGATCAAAATGAGTTTAATACTTATTAGGAGGTTGTGTCTGGCCCTAAGTCAGATAAATGTCTTAGTGCCATGAACTCTGAGATGAAATCCATATATGATAACTAAGTTTGGAACCTGGTTGACTCACCTGAAGGTGGTAAAACCATTGGATGTAAATGGATTTTAAGAAGAAAACTGACATGGATGACAAAGTGCATACTTATAAAACATGGCTAATAGCAAAAGGTTTCAAATAGACTCAAGGTGTTGATTATGATAAGACTTTTCTTCTGTAGCCATGTTTAAATCCATTAGAGTTCTAATTGTCATAGTTGCATATTATGACTATGAGATATGAAAAATGGATGTCAAAACAACTTTTCTTAATGGAAATCTACTTGAGAATGTATATATGATACAACCCAAAGGGTTTGTTTATCATGAGAATTTTAAGAAGGTGTGCAAGCTTCAAAGATCCATTTATGAATTAAAGGAAGCTTCTCGGAGTTGGAATCTTCATTTTGATAAAGTAATTAAAGAATTTAGTTTCATTAATAATGATGATGAGCCTTGTGTATACAAGAAGGTCAGTGGGAGCGTAATTGTTTTTTGGTATTGTATGTTAATGATATATTACTCATTGGAAATGACACCCTTACATTATAGAATGTCAAGTTTTGGTTAGGAAAGCGTTTCTCAATAAAAGACTTAAGAGATGCAGCCTATATCCTTGAGATTAAGATCTATAGGGATAGATGTAAAAGGCTAATCGGTCTAAGTCAGAGTGTTTATATAGATAAGGTACTAAATAGGTTCAGTATGCAAGACTCTAAAAGACGGTCGTTGATAATGTCCCATGGAATAAATCTCAGCAAGACTCAATATTCTAATTAAGACTAATGATGAGCAAGAACGCATGAATACAATTCCATATGCATCAGCTATTGGATCCATCATGTATGTCATGTTATGCACTCGACCTGATGCATCATATGCTTTGAGCGCAATAAGAAGATATCAGTCAGATCCAGGTGAGACTCACTGGATAATAGTAAATAACATTCCTAAGTACTTGAAAAGGACTAAAGATGTGATCTTGGTCTATGAAAGTTTGGAAAACTTGCTTGTTGTAAATGATTATATTGATGCAAGTTTTCAAATTGACATAGATGATTTTAGATCACGGTCTGGATATATGTGTTTATTTTAAATGGAGGCACAGTGAGCTACAAAAGTTTGAAGCAAGAAATTGCAGATTCTACAAAGGAATTTGAGTACATTGCAGCGTTCGATTCAACTAAAGGGCAATTTGGATGAAAAAGTTCATCTCTAAACTGGATGTGGTTTCAAGTATTGCTAACCTTGTTTGCTTGTATTGTGACAACAATGATGCAAAAGGACGAGTCAAGGGACCAAGGCCGCACAACAGATCCAAACATATACTCAATCATTTTCATCTCATGTTAGGTCATTAGGTATTAGATACATGAATGATTGGCCCTAGTGCAAGGGGATATGTTGGGGCATGTGCCCTAGGTTAATCTTATGAACATTGATTCTATCATTATTTTGGTTACTAAATTTAAGGATTTCATTTGTTGTTCATTATTATAATTGGTTTGCATATTTACATTATAATAGGATCATTTGATGTTTACTGAAATATTCAAAATGTCCCTAGTCGGCCATTATACTGAGAACTATAATGAATTAAGACTAGTATGTGTGTTAATTTATGGTCATGCGATGATCGTACGTATAAGGATATGAATCAAGATCATGAATATCTGTTAAGGAACATGGTACTGGACTGACCCACAAAGAGAACACCACATGGATGAAGTCATAAGTGTTACTCATGAAAGGTATATCATTTAGTCCTTTGACTTGAAATTTCCATAGACTTCAACATTACGATCATAGTGATTTGACGCAATCAAACATTATTCTTAATCGAATGATTATAAAGGTTGTGATTGCTTACTATGTGAATAATGTGTGAGGGTGTGTAATCGAGATATAATTTTTCCTCTCATAAATAGAGAGATATCAGTGAATCCTTCGATATGTTCAACTGATAATGGCCAAGTCCTTGTAAATTGATATGATCAAAGTCATATTTTTGGTCTATGTAGAGATTGTGACTAGTACGATTGAACATTGACGGTGACTTTTTCGTGCCTTATGTTTGATCAAAGGATATCAAACGACAAAAGGATATAATGGTAATTTGCTTAACTAACTATATACAAGTGTGACGACCCAAATTTTTCATACAATTAGGCCCCACCCGGCCTAGACACACGTGGACTGTAACGGCCCAATTAATATTTGCCGTTATTTTATGATGTCATTACAGACATGGACGCCAGCGGGGACGCTCGTGGGTCCCACAGTGAGGCTGAAGTACCGCCGTATTAGGTAAATAGTTATTTTGTTTATTGATTTGACTAATTTGCGATGTTTATGTTAAAATAGGTTAACGACATCGCGATGTGTGTAATTATATTTTAAATTGACGTGGGAGATTGTGTGATGAGTATTCGCATTGATATGCGTGTCGTGTCAGTGCACGGTAGATTAAATATGAAATTTTAAGTTGAAAAAAAAATATTACATATAAAATGAATTAAATGTGATAAAATATGTAAATTGTTGGGCGCTTAGGAACACGCGGGGTCGTGGTCGACACGCATGGGTGGTACGATAGTGTGCACGCCCGAGTACGCTCGTTGGCGCGCACGACGAAATTTTAGGCGCGAAAGTATAGGCGAATATGTATATATATTTATATATATATGTATATAAGGAATTTAATATATATATATATATAAATATATATATATATATATATTTAAAATCAGAAAATAAATAAATAATAGTGAAATGACTAAAAAGGGTATTAGAATGTGAAGGGAAATGGATAGACATGAGGGGCAAAATAGTCAGTTTACTTGGAAATTTGATAACCATCACCATCTTTCCTCTTTCTCTCGATGAATCGAAGAAAAAAAAAACAGAGAAGAACGAAGAAGAAGAACGAGAGACCGAGAGGAGGAGAGTTGGTGAGCTCGTGTTGGAGAGGCGAAGGAGGTGAGTTAATGTGTTATTTTTGTTGTGTTGTTGTTGTTGTTGTTGTTGTTGTATGTGTTGGTGGTGATGGCGGTTTGGTGCATCGATGGTGGCGGGGTGGAGCTCGAGAGCTCGGACGAGTTGCGAGAGCAATTCGTCCGAGGAGGAGACGACGTCGTCTCCCCTCTCCCCTCTCCCTCTCCCTCTCCCTCTCCCTCTCGATTCATGGAGAGAAAGAAAAAAAAAAAGTTGGGAAAAAAAAAAAACAGAGGCGTTGTGCACCTCTCGTTAGGGAAGAAGAAGACCCAACCGGGTTGGGCCGACCCGCCCCCGTCTGGCGGGTCGGGGCCGACCCAGATTGGCCGGTCGATTCAGGAGGCTGAACCGGACCGGAAACCGGGTCCGGTTCAGCCCAACTCTAAAAAAAATAAAAAAAAAAAAAAAGAAAACAGTTTTGGAAAAAAAATCTGGAAAATTCATAGAAAATTCAGATAAAATAGGAAAAAATTAGAAAAAAAAATATATTTTGATCAAATAAAGGAAATTTGGGATTTTCTTGGAAATGTTGGCGAGATATAGTTGGGGTTTTAGCCTCGAAAAATGAGAAATTGACATAATATATTAAATTGAAGCTAATTTAGTGATAAATGATAATGGTATATTTCGGGTGATAATTTGAATTGTCGGCATTTATTGGAGCTGGACTAAGGTTTGGTTTTCGGGACGAAGAGTGCGATTTGAGGTGTGTAGTATTCCAATTGAACTTCACTTTAAGTATTTACCGTTTGACTTATTTGAATTTAGTTCCATTTATTCTCTACTCCATTTCATTATTGCTTTACGGTGGCTGAGTACTCTCACCTGGTGACTTTACGGTAGTGGAGTGTACTCCTACCTGGTGTCTTTACGGTGTTGAGATCACTCCCCACCTGGTGCTTATTCGTTACGGCCATAGAGTCCACTAAATCATAGCACTTGTCTAGGTATACGCCGGTGAATAGGCTACCCGGGTATGATAGGCTTGTGTGGGTGCGTCGTGGGTCTACGCCGACCACCTAGAGGGTCCAGGGCCAACCCATTAGTGTGTTTTCATGGGCCGTGCACGGGGAAAAACCCGAAGTATGATTTAGTTTGATTTTTATGTGCACGTACTTTGTTTCGTCACTATATTTATGCATGCGATGATCTTTCTTTTACGGTTGTCACGTATTATTTCTTTGTTCCGCATGTTTAAATTATAGTATTTAAAATTCCAAGTACTTTTACTTCCGTAATTACTTGGTGAATTTCCTTGGGATTACTCGCTCTGGACTCGTCATCTGTCTTTTTGTGATGGGTGAGTGCGCAGATCCTAGTACTGAGCCTGGGGAAAGGGCAAGCTTGAGGACTACATCGATTGATAGCTCTAGCCCTTCTCGTACGTATGTTTATATTTACTTGTTTTATGTTGGGTTTTGGGACTTGAGAGATAGGTTGTATATTTTGATATTTTGAGGATCTTAGATGATATGTATATGATGTACGGTTGATATGGTTTCCACTTAGGCATTTTGCTCATAATATACATGTTGAATCTTTATATTGATAGTAAATCTTCCGCTGCGTAAATTATGGTTAAATGACATTAAAGGAATAAAAGTAAATTCATAACATCAAAGTTAACTGATAATTGATTGATAATAAATAATTGGGCGTGGGACACAAATTGGTGGTGACGTAGACGGTTGTGGGCCCGTGTGGCCTCCGTGGCGGACCAATGTGGAAATTGGGGCCGCCACATTTTGGTATCAGAGCGAGGTCAAACTTTGAGAATTGGAGATTGAACAATAGTATAAACTCAATGAATAAATCTTAGATGTGGAAACCACAAGTGAATGATTAAAGGCTTAGTTGGGAAGTGATGTGAGGCGGGTAAATTTAGGAAATTACATATGCGTATGTTTTGATTGTGTACTATATATTATATGCGTATGTACTGAGTCTGATCCAATGCACGTTGGTTGTGCAGTTTATGATGGACGGACAGACTCCTACTACTCCGCCGACTACTCAGCAAGAGGTTGGTGAGACTAGTGATCATACCACTAGTGACGTGGCTGATTTGCGAGCTATGATGCAAAGACTGACTAAGAAAGATTGATTCAAATAGAGCAAGCAGACTATTACAACGAGCTCGAGATGGCTGAGTTGATGGAGTACATTCGGAGTTCGAGACGCGCAAGAGTAGCTGAGCGATCGCCGAGCGTGCTACGCACTTACTACCACTCAGACAGCATTAGCCCCAGCTGTTGCTACACAAGCGAGTGGGTCGAGAGACGAGTTCAGAGAGGGTTGAGCTGTGGTAGTACCAGCAAAGACTACGGTGGTGACACCCACCACTGAGAAGCGGCAGGTAGGGACTTCGACTGCTAGGAGTAGGATGTCAGAGGCAGCGAAGATGGTGAAGGATTTTATGAGGTTTAACCCTACATACTTCACTGGAGTCAGTGATCCTGAGGTTGCAGGACGTTGGTTGATGACTCACAGACGACTACACTAGTTGTTGGAGGCACCCGAGATAGATCAGGCGCGTATTTCAGGCTATTGTTTGAGAGGTCAGGCTGCAGTTTGGTGGACCACCTACACTGATATACATGGTACGCCAGCGACGTGGGGAGAGTTTAGACAGTTATTTCTAGACGAGTATATTCCCACAGAGGTGCAGATACGATTGAGGGAGCAGTTCTTGAGTTTGCGACAGGGTACCATGTCAGTTTCGCAGTACATGGACCGATTCCGGTATCTCATGATGTATGTTATGGATGTGGCTAACACGGAGAGATTACAGATTTATTATTTCATCAGAGGTCAGGATGAGAGGATTGGTGGGGTGAAAGTCGCGACTGGTGCGAAGACGCTACAGATTGTGTATGATAGAGCATTAGCTCGCGAGACATATCTACGACACCGGGGTGAGCTTGGAGATGGGTCTGGACAGAGTTCTCGGTCTGATCAGAGACCGAAGAGACCGAGAGTTCAGTCTGACAGACAGAGACATGATCAGGGTCGACAAGATAGGCGTTTCGAGCAGCAGAGAGGAGATGAGAGGCAGGTAGTGTACATTGCTGCACCTACACCATTTGAGCAGCCACGACAGCGTGTGCGAGATGGAGGAGGTCGTGGTAGAGGACAGAGAGGTCGGGGTCGTGACTGAGCTCAGGTACATATAGTATCACAGTCAGATTGGCATAATACACGACGATGTTTTAGATGTCATCAGGTCGGACATATACAGATTAATTGTCTGATGTCAGCTTCGTCATCACGACCGCAGATTGAGGCAGCTAGGAAGAGAGTTCATGCTGCTGCTAGTACACCTACTGTCGTACAGTTGGATCGAGGTGCGACTCGTCAGCTTGTCGAGGGTATGTTATCTATATGCGATGTTTCTATGCATGTATTATTTGATTCCGGTAGTACTTTGTCGTTTATATCGGGACGTAGGGTTGGACGATTAGGGTTATCGTTGAGACTTTAGATCCACATCTTGTCCTCGCAAATTGCTTGGGGATAAGATTTACCCTAACCGGATATGCCGGAATTGTATGGTAGAGATTGAGGGACACCAGTTACTGTCGACTTCCGTGTCCTAGAGTATTTAAAGTTTGATGCTTTATTGGGTATGGATTGGTTATCGACATATCGCGCACACATTGATTGCTTCGGTAAGATGGTAGTATTTGATATTGAGGGTATTCCAGTATTTACTTTTGTTGGTACGGCGTCAGACTTACCAATTACCAGAGGTCGATTAGCTACGACACAGGAGATGGAGGCGTTTAGGACGGTGGTTGAGCCAGACCTAAGACTAGAGATTAGAGTGGAGGATGTCCCAGTAGTGTGTGAGTTTCCTGAGGTATTCCCAAACGATTTGCCAGGTTTACCACCTCCTAGGTCAGTTGAGTTTATGATTGAGTTGATTTCGGGGACGCAGCCGATATACAGCCGACCGTACCGGATGTCAGCGTCGGAGCAGGGAGAGTTGAGGTCCCAATTAGAGGAGTTGTTGCAGAAGGGTTTTATTCATCCCAGTATGTCTCCTTGGGGCGCACCAGTGCTATTTGTTAATAAGAAGGACGGTTCTTTGAGGATGTGCGTAGACTATAGGAAGCTGAATCAAGTGACGATTCGAAATCGTTACCCACTTCCTAGGATTGATGATCTATTCGATCAGTTGGCGGGTGCTAAGTTTTTCTCGAAGATTGATTTACGATCTGGATATTATCAGTTGAGGATTCGGGAGAGTGATATCGAGAAGACGGCGTTTTAGCACGCGCTATGGATTGTTCGAGTTCACAATCATGCCATTTGGGGTGACTAATGCGCGGCTATCTTTATGGATTTGATGCATCGAGTACTACGGCCATTTTTGGATCGTTATGTGATTGTATTCATCGATGATATCTTGATATACAGTAAGACTCGTGAGGAGCACGAGAGACACCTCAGAGATGTTTTGATGACGTTGAGGGAGCACAGATTATAGGCTAAGTTTAGCAAGTGCGTTTTTTGGCTGAAAGAGGTGAAATTTCTCGGACATGTCATTGGTAGTCAAGGAATATCTGTTGATGGAGACAAGATTCGAGCGATAATTGATTGGAGGACACTTGAGACAGTTTCAGATATTCGTAGTTTCTTGGGCCTTGCGGGCTATTACCGGCGATTTGTGCAGGATTTTTCGTTGATTGCAACGCCGATGACGAGGTTGACCAAGAAGGATGTCAAGTTTGAATGGTCTGAAGACTGTGAGGCAGCATTTTTAGAATTGAAGAGGAAGTTGACTTTGGCGCCAGTGTTGGCTCTACCTGAAACAGGGAAAAGTTTCTCGGTCTACACAGATGCTTCCGGGACTGGATTGGGATGTGTGTTGATGCAGGAAGGACACCCTGTTGCATATTTATCGAGGTGATTGAGACCCCACGAGGAAAATTATCCCAGTACATGATTTAGAGCTAGTCTAGATTGTGTTTGCGCTCAAGGCTTGGCGACATTATCTTTATGGGGAGCGGTTTATGTTGTTCACGGATCATCAGAGTTTGAGGTATCTGTTCACTCAGAAGGATCTGAATATGCGGCAAAGACGGTGGCTCGAGTTACTGAAAAACTACGATTTCGCGATTGAGTACCATCCTGGGAAGGCGAATGTAGTTGCTGATGCATTGAGCCGGAGTGGTGTAGAGAGTCAGACTGTGCTGCGGCAGATGACACATGAGCATGGATTGCTGGAGGCTGCGACGGTGTTGTGTTTGTCAGATGCTTTTGCTGATGTTCATATCTGTTGCGCCAGATGCGTGTTCTGTTATGTCGTTAGAGAGAGGTCGCCGAGTGGCAAAGTTCGACGGACATTTTGCTCGCTTCAGCTGTCTGGCTCAGGATCGGGTTGCACAGATTGGTCTAGTGGTTCAGACCAGTGCTTGAGACACAGGGGCAGGTTGTGGATACCTGAGGTGCAGGAACTACGTGATAGCATTCTTGAGGATGCACACCGTTCGCGGTATACAGTTCATCCTGGCAGGACCAAGATGTATCATGATTTGCGACGTTTATTTTGGTGGCCTGGGATGAAGGCCGATGTGGGTGCATATGTGAGAGCTTGTCATATTTGTCAGCAGGTTAAGGCCGAGCACAGGAGACCAGCTGGATTGTTACAACCACTACCTATTCCACAGTGGAAATGGGAGCATGTTACGATGGATTTTGTGAGCGGGTTGCCACAGACTGCGAGACATCATGATGTTGTGTGGGTTGTTATTGACAGATTGACGAAGTCTGCACACTTCATTCCTATATCGATGAAGTATTCATTTCCTCAGTTGAGTATCATTTTTTAGAGAGAGATTGTTAGATTACATGGAGTACCGCTATCTATGGTGTTTGACAGAGATCCCAGGTTGACTTCGAAGTTGTGGGAGAGCATGCAAGAGCAGTTTGGGACGAGACTACAGTTCAGGTACGGCTTATCATCCTCAGACAGATGGTCAGTCAGAGAGATTGATACGGATATTGGAGGACATGCTCAGAGCATCCATTTTGCAGTTTGAAGGTGCTTGGGAAGAGTATTTGCCGTTGTACGAGTTCGCGTACAACAACAGCTATCAGGCGAGTATTGGTATGCCACCATTTGTGGCTTTGTATGGTAGACCTTGCAGATCACCAGCTTATTGGGCAAAGACTCGAGGATGTGGCGGTGATTGGACTGAAGTTGTTGTTGATCATACCGAGAAAATTCGGCAAATTAGATTGAGATTGCAAGCGGACTCAAGATAGGCAAAAGAAGTATCTTGATAGGTATCTTGAGGGTTTGAGTTATGATGTGGATGACTTGGTATATCGAAAGTTTCGCCCTGGAAAGGACATCGAGGTTTGGAATCAAGGGAAACTAGCACCGAGATATATTGGACCGTTTAGAGTTATAGCACGTGTTGGGACAGGTAGCATATAGATTGGAGTTGCCTGCCAGAGTTAGCAGGTGTTCATCCAGTGTTTCACGTGTCTATGTTGAGGTTAGCTAAGTCGGGACCAGAAGGCCGATGGTGGATATTAGACAGATTGAGGTTCGTCCCGACGTTTCATACGAAGAGCAACCCGTTGAGATCATGGATCGTAGAGTTCGACTCGAGGAACGGGAGATTCCGAAAGTGTTGGTACGATGGCAAACATCATGGGACTGAGGGACTCACCTGGGAGCTCGAGTCGACTATGAGACAGAGATATCCTCAGTTATTCGCTGGTGAGTGTTGATTATAACTTAAATTTCGGGACGAAATTTCAATTTAGTTGGGAAGAATTGTAACGGCCCAATTAATATTTGCCGTTATTTTATGACGTCATTACAGACATGGACGCCAGCGGGGACGCTCGTGGGTCCCATAGTGAGGCTGAAGTACCGCCGTATTAGGTAAATAGTTATTTTGTTTGTTGATTTGACTAATTTGTGATGTTTATGTTAAAATAGGTTAACGACATCGCGATGTGTGTAATTATATTTTAAATTGACGTGGGAGATTGTGTGATGAGTATTTTTCATTGATATGCGTGTCGACGCGGGTACCGGGTAGATTAAATATGAAATTTTAAGTTGAAAAAAAAAATTACATATAAAATGAATTAAATGTGATAAAATATGTAAATTGTTGGGCGCTTAGGAACACGCGGGGTCGTGGTCGACACGCGTGGGTGGTACGATAGTGTGCACGCCCGAGTACGCTCGTTGGCGCGCACAACGAAATTTTAGGCGTGAAAGTATAGGCGAATATATATATATATATGTATATAAGGAATTTAATATATATATATATATATAAATATATTTATTAAAATCAGAAAATAAATAAATAATAGTGAAATGACTAAAAAGGGTATTAGAATGTGAAGGGAAATGGATAGACATGAGGGGCAAAATAGTCATTTTACTTGGAAATTTGATAACCATCACCATCTTTCCTCTTTCTCTCGATGAATCGAAGAAAAAAAAACAGAGAAAAACGAAGAAGAAGAACGAGAGACCGAGAGGAGGAGAGTTGGTGAGCTCGTGTTGGAGAGGCGAAGGAGGTGAGTTGATGTGTTATTTTTGTTGTGTTGTTGTTGTTGTTGTATGTGTTGGTGGTGATGGCGGTTTGGTGCATCGATGGTGGCGGGGTGGAGCTCGAGAGCTCGGACGAATTGCGAGAGCAATTCGTCCGAGGAGGGAGACGACAGTCGTCTCCCCTCTCCCCTCTCCCTCTCGCTCTCGCTCTCGCTCTCGATTCATGGAGAGAAAGAAAAAAAAAGTTGGGAAAAAAAAAAAAAAAACAGAGGCGTTGTACGCCTCTGTTAGGGAAGAAGAAGACCCAACCGGGTCGGGCCGACCCGGCCCTGTCTTGGGCGGGTCGGGTCAAAGCCGACCCGGTTGGCCGGTTCGGTTGGGCCGAACCGGGGGGAGAACCGGGTCCGGTTCGGCCCAACTCTAAAAAAAATAAAAATAAAAAATAAAAATAATAAAAAAAAAACAGTTTTGGAAAAAAAAATCTGGAAAATTCATAGAAAATTCAGATAAAATAGGAAAAAAGTAGAAAAAAAAATATATTTTGATCAAATAAAGGAAATTTGGGATTTTCTTGGAAATGTTGGCGAGATATAGTCGGGGTTTTAGCCTCGAAAAATGAAAAATTGACATAATATATTAAATTGACGCTAATTTAGTGATAAATGATAATAGATATATTTCGGGTGATAATTTGAATTGTCGGCATTTATTGGAGCTGGACTAAGGTTTGGTTTTCGGGACGAGGAGTGCGATTTGAGGTGTGTAGTATCCCAATTGAACTTCACTTTAAGTATTTACCGTTTGACTTATTTGAATTTAGTTCCATTTATTCTCTACTCCATTTCATTATTGCTTTACGGTGGCTGAGTACTCTCACCTGGTGACTTTACGGTAGTGGAGTGTACTCCTACCTGGTGTCTTTACGGTGTTGAGATCACTCCCCACCTGGTGCTTATTCGTTACGGCCATAGAGTCCACTAAATCATAGCACTTGTCTAGGTATATGCCGGTGAATAGGCTACCCGGGTATGGTAGGCTTGTGTGGGTGCGTCATGGGTCTACGCCCACCACCTAGAGGGTCCAGGGCCAACCCATTAGTGTATTTTCATGGGTCGTGCCTGGAGAAAAACCCGAAGTATGATTTAGTTTGATTTTTATGTGCACGTACTTTGTTTCGTCACTATATTTATGCATGCGATGATCTTTCTTTTACAGTTGTCTGTATTATTTCTTTCTTCCGCATGTTTAAATTATACTATTTAAAATTCCAGTACTTTTACTTCCGTAATTACTTGGTGAATTTCCTTGGGATTACTCACTCTAGACTCGTCATCTGTCTTTTTGTGATGGCTGAGTGCAGATCCTAGTACGAGCCGGGGAAAGGGCAAGCTTGAGGACTACATCGATTGATAGCTCTAGCCCTTCTCGTACGTATGTTTATATTTACTTGTTTTATGTTGGGTTTTGGGACTTGAGAGATAGGTTGTATATTTTGATATTTTGAGGATCTTAGATGATATGTATATGATGTACGGTTGATATGGTTTCCACTTAGGCATTTTGCTCATAATATGCATGTTGAATCTTTATATTGATAGTAAATCTTCCGCTGCGTAAATTATGGTTAAATGACATTAAAGGAATAAAAGTAAATTCATAACATCAAAATTAACTGATAATTGATTGATAATAAATAATTGGGCGTGGGACACAGCTGGTGGTGACGTAGACAGTTGTGGGCCCGTGTAGCCTCCCGTGGCGGACCAATGTGGAAATTGGGGCCGCCACATGGACCCCCGAGACCACCTCGGCAAGCCAACGCATGCCTAGTCAGCCTCAATTCATCAATTTAACAAGTTATAATGTGAGTATTGGATTATAAACATTATTAGAATGATACGCACCGGAAATTAACTAACATCAAGCAATAACTCAAATAATTAAAGGTAAATCAGGAAGCTTTTATGAATGTGGAACCCCGAATAATCGATGAACACGTGTTAAAAATATAGTGTAAAAGCACATGATATCAGTCTTACAATTCCAACCATAAACATATAGTATATGAGAAACGTAAATACATCAAGCAAAACGGAGACCTACTCTAAAAAACAAGAAAGAGTTCCTCACAGGATCAAGTGAGGTAGTTGCCTAGCACGAGTCCCTTCCCCTTGCTCGTCTCCGATCTATCTGCACCTACTGTCACAAACTAGACGGTGAGTAACTGGAAGTAATTATAGTTACGCCAGAAGAACGTAATAGTAATTCATGATTTACCAAATAAGAAGTCTAGGAATCATGCGGTATTGAAAAGACATGAAATAATAACAAATTGTATGATAAATAGATTAACAAATAATCAACGATATTTTGAATGTTCATCGAATAAAAAGACGCCCATAAGCAATCTAATCCACAACAATATCCACAACAAGTCCACAATCATATCTACACCATAGCCTCAACAATCCAGTACTCGGGTATCACACAACACTAGAGGTAGTTAGCACTCCTTGTTGGAGGTGCTCGTGTTTTCCCTAGCTAGTGCGGGCCACATAGTACCTTCCCAACACAACTTACGACAAGAACACTCAGCCAAAGAAATAATGGAATGGAATGCCAAGCAATAGGATCAATTCAAATATCACAACAAAAGAGGGAAATGAATCACATATTATTTTCTTAACTGGCTTACTATTGTACATATATATGAAGGCATATATGTACTTACCTAGTAATGTCACGACTCATATACATTCACGCGACTAGCTACCAATGATTTGAACCCTAATAAGTTGGTTTTATAGTCAATATAAGACCCTAAATAGACCCCAAAGTTCCCAAGTTTTCATAGAATTCACAACATTTATTGTCAAATTTCTAGTTTGGATGTCGTCGCGGCATCTAATTTTCACTCTCGTTTTAGATGTCGTGGGTGACTTCGTCGTGTACAAGTTTCCACGGCGTCGTCACGGCGCGAATAATTCAGTCTTTATTTTGGACGTCATAGGATGGCGCCGCCTAGCATTTTGGCTCACGATGTCGTCGCAGTGTCTCGTGGGTTTTGGATTTTTAAGGTTATGTTTTGGACATCGTCAACCGACGTCATGGGACTTATCGCCCATGGTGTCATGCGCAACGTGTGGAACAGAGTGGGTTTGCATGGTTTTTCAAAATTTCGACGCACATCGCTGCACCTCGCGCCTATCTCAAACTTATACGAAGGTCCATAACCATACAAAATCATCTTTGGATCTTCGTAGAACCTTCGGACGATTGTCCGGAATGAAAAACACTTCAAAACGTTGTAAAACCCAACGAAAAATAGTAAAACATCTCCAAACTCTAACACCGTTCACAAAACGCGTGTTGATCGCTCCGAGGATCACCAAGGCATCGAAATATTGATCAAAATTGATTGTCACGACGCGGTGTCCATGGTCATCGCGATGAAATCGAACGCATCTAACATTAAAACAAAAGAAAAAAGAAGGGGGACTGAGATCTCACCTTAACTCCGGTGAAATCAACACTCCGGCAAGACTCCAACCACCAAAACCAGCCCTCCAATGGTTGTCCAAGGGTTTTCTTGGTTCTTAAGAAAGAGAAGAGAAGAAGATAAAAATAAATGAGGAGAGAAAAATGAGAGAGAGAGAGAGAGAAAAAAAAAGGTGAGAGTGATAGCCCTTTTATAGGTCCCCTTTCCATCCACTTTCACACACGCATTCTGAGGTAGATCAAAAGCTCTCCCTTTTTGAGTTGTCCATCAACTCTAACTCCACTTAGTGACTTCAATAGGTGACTCGTACACCACTTAGTTAACCAAATCCCTAGCCGTTTCTCCTGTACTCGAATTCGAACCACATTACGACTCGCGCATCACGTACCCCTAGTCTCGCCAACATTTTTATTTTAGTTATTTAGCTTAATTATTATTCAAATAATTCATTTATTAGCATTTTTTGTGTTTAAAATTCCTTTTATCCTAGGCGAAGCCTCACTCAGACTTTCAATTTGCCAAACGGCTTAAAACTCGTATTAAACATACATACTAATACAATCATTACAGAAAAATAAAATTATCTCTTTGTCAACTCTTAAGGTTTGAAATGTTTAACGTATCACAACAGTCGGGTCACGGTCCTGAAATACGACACGTGACATATTAAATTTGAGGGTCGTTACAACAAGGGTTGTATAAATAGTTGTGTTAAGTGAATTCATATTACGAGAGAAATTAGGGTTGGAATCTAATTTTCGTTTTGAGAAAACGAGTTAGGTTTTTCCAGACGTTCTTAAATTTTAAGGAGAACAGAAAACTTTTTTTTTCTCTCACAAGCTAGCACTCGGAATCTCTGTCGTCATTCGTGTGCGAATTTATGATGGAGGACGTTCATCTCTGGCAGCGTCTTGCAGATTGTTCAACACAATGAAGGAAACTTGGTTTGAGGTATGATTTAAGTTTCATCAATCAATTTAATGGAACTCGAATTTGATCATGTTGGAGTTTTCGAAATAAAATATAAAATTTTCGTTGCGTTTTGAACCCCAAAACCCATCAATGTATATATTTACTTTTGGAATATTTAGTTGCCTTGTATAGTGAGTACTCTATTCCGGGTTTTCCACAGTTGTTTGTCATTATATTTTGACATGACTTTAAATATATTCTTGATATTCATATCTATTAAGTCTTCTGCTTAATCAACTGTTTAATATTGTTAAACTCTTGTAAAATGCACCAAATTCTTATCTTAGTTAATCTGACAGGAAAAAGGATAACTTAATGTAATAATGACTACATAACTGTCTAACTCTGAAATAGTAAAAAATAAGTTCCACACACTCAAAGAACGTTGGTGTGGCAACAAACACCGGAGGCGCGCAGGACCCAACAGGTCAATGACGTAGTAGGGTTACGGGGGCGCCGCAGCGGTGCCCCACGGCGGCCACAGGGTGTGTGTCCGCCACATGACACATTGTGAAAAAAAAAACCAACGTGACATACAGAACGGTGGGAGTATTAGTTTTAAATTAAGGGGGCATTGTGATTTTAATTGTGTTTAGCCTATTAATATAGCACTTTCGAGTTGTTTTCAGTGTTCCCTCTGTTGAACATAGTGTATAAGTTTGTATTGTAAAAGTGACAACAAATCTTTAGTCCCATATAGGAGAGAAAGGTTTGGTTTGTCACTTCAAATGTTATCCGACACACCTCCTTATTGTTTGAGTGACAAATGGAGTGTAGTGAGTGGAGTGGTCCATGGGGTGGTCCAATAGGGTGCTCATGGGGCTACACCTTATACATACATATCTTTGACTAGGGCCTTGGGCCTTTGGGTCTTTGGTTTGATGCAACACTTAGCCATTTCATAACATAAGTTTTAAATTTTTCGAATTTGGTTTTTGTTTTTTAAAATAAAACACCAACAACTATGGATTTCGAATTAAATCAATAATGGTCCACTTGGACAGTTAAATAAACTGTCCACTTAGCCAAGTAATTAAACTGTCCACTTGGGCAATTAATTAAACTAGCCAAGTCCACTCTGGAAGTGCTTTAATTCGAATTAGATAACTGTTGAGGTAGTTAAAGAAAATTCTCTATAAATGTAAGAATCTAAGAACATAGAAAAAATACAGATTTTCGAAACAACAATAGATGTGTTTTTGGTGGATTGAGAGAGATTGGATTGATGTTGTTTTGAAGGTTCTTTGATTGATGTATTAATCAAAGTTCAAGCAGTTGTATCCTGATGAGAGAAATTCTGTTCCTAGCAGAATTCTACACCGAATTGGAGAAAAATATATCTGTCTTAGGACATTGCATTTTGTAAGCCTCTGGTAAAATTTATTTGTGTGATTTACTTGTTATTGCCTCTGTATTAGAACAACATGACTAGTTCTTATTTTCGCTTATTATGATGATGTCATGTTCAGATTTATGATAATTTAGATTGCTTGTTCCACACACTAAGAGAGCGTTGGCACGGCAACGAACACCGGAAGCATGCGAGACCCAACAGGTCAATAACGTAGTAGTTGCGGGGGCGCTGCAGCTTGCGCCACATGACACAAAAAAAAAAAAAAAAAAAAAAAAAAAAAAAAAAAAAAAAACCAACTGTGACATATGGAACAGCGGGAGTATTAGTTTTAAATTAAGGGGGCATTGTAATTTTAATTGTGTTTAGGCTGTTGATATAGCACTTTCGAGTTGTTTTTGTTCCCTCTACATGTTAATAATGTGTGGTTCACCCACGTAGTTTTGGCTCTTTATAGCAGACAAATTTGTGTCTCTCTTGCTAGTCTTCCATAGAGCTAGCAAGCTCGGTATATATTTGCTGTCAACAACGCAACCAACATGGAATTAATTGTTTGTGTTGTTTTTTCACCAGTTTCTGACTTTATGTTTCTGCATAAATGAGTACATAAATTCAAATGGGTTGCAGCTGTGCAACACATATATACCAGCCCAAGTGAAATTGGAAACTTAAAATCAAATCAGCTTAGTTGGTGAATCTCTGTCAACCATTTATACGAAATTTCCTCAAAATTTAATCACTATATTTGACCAAAAATATCTAAATACATAAAGTTTTACTGCCAAATCATTGGGCTACGTTTATTTAGAAAGAAGAGGTCATGAATTCAAAGGTGTAAAAGTTATTTCTTTTCTATCAAAATAAATTTAAAGGTGTAAAAATTGTTTCTTTTCTATCAAAATAAATAAATAAATATATATATATATAGTTTTACTTTACTTTTTAGTGTGTATATCATTTTATGGTTTGGATTTCTAATATGTGGTGTTTGGTGTCTGAAGCTAGCGTGTTTATTTGTACGTGATGGGTAGGGAGGGACATAATTTAATACGCCCTCCTGGTTTTGTACATGTAGGGTAACCTTTTTAATTGTGTGGTGTAAATGTAGATACTGTAAGGTGATTTAAATTAACTAAAATTTTGTATATTTACACAATCCAAAATGTCAAAACGACATCCAAATTAATTATACTGTTTTTGTATTCCTTTAAATAGTAAATGTGAAAGAATTCTTAAATTGTTAGGGGTGTCTTTCGTGACCACTAAGGGACAGTGGTCGAAGCTTTCCCTGACCAATCCCAAAGAAGGTGTTGCGTGAGGTAGCTGAGGCGGTAGCAATTCGAGAAGGGGTTACCCTAGCTCGTGATCTAGAAGTCTCTATTGGTGTCATCGAGAGTGACTCCCACCTGGTGACCACTGCTCTCTGTCAAGACATCTGGACAAAGTGGATGGCCCTATCATCGCAGAGATCATGTATCTCAATGCGGATTTTGGAGATCTAAATGTGGCCCTTCAATTGGCGCACTTAGCAATGATCGAGAATATTGATTTATAATTTGGAACGACGTCATACCATTGACAATCTCTTCTCACGTATTAAACGATCTACATTTTCAACCACTACACATTGTGTATGTAAAACAAATTCACTTTGGGTCTGAACTTCATTTTTTCATGTTATAAGATCATTTATCACCAAATATGTTGTGTACTCTTGACACGAAAAAAAAAAAAAATCACTTTGTTGATATTTAGAAACATTACATTAAAAATGTGAATTTACGGCGTCTCCCACAATAAACAGCTTATAAAAAAGGAAAATGTAAAAGTTACTCACTTTGAGTACCGACTTTGGATAATGACTCAGTTAAATATCGTATATTTTATCTTAAGATGTGCACATACACATCTCGATATATATTGCATAAAATCATTGAGTTGATGCCCAAAATTAGTATCTAAAATGAATTACACTAATAATTTTTAACTTGAAATATCTCTAGTAAAAGGCAAGGTTGGAAGTACAACCCTATTAGAAGTCAAAGTTGCTTCCTATTAAATAGAATAAAAATAAAAAATTGTTCAAAAAAAAAAAGAGAAAAACTCAAAGTATAATAATCAGAAAAAGTGTTTTTTACTTATTTTTCTAATTTTTGGTTAGAAAGAATATAACGGATGTTAGTTAATGAGGTAGTTAAAGTTGGGTGGTCAACAAAGAGACAAACAGTCTAGTAATGAGGCGCACATGGGTGGGGCCCGAAGAGGACAATAGTTGAAAGAGACGTGTGAAAAGTGCAGGACGCCCGTTGTACCATCTTTAGTCAGACGCCGTTGTAGGGGATCGTGCAGTGCAGCTATTTTCGGCGGACACCGACGCCACATCTGATCACATGCGGACACGTGGTGAATAGCGAGAGGGTCTTAATTCATGACATTGACGTGTCAAGATTCTGGAGACAGAGGGGAGACATGCGGAGATACACTGTTGCAACTTGCTAGTAACCACCACTCTTCCTCCTTTCACGCCAAAATTACTTTCGCGCCATTTTAACTTGTTATCTCGTTTGTATTTTACCTTTTTTTTTTTTTCATGCATGGGTCGGGTCTAGTCCTCCCCAGTCCCTATACCCTCAAGTACCACCCAAATCTGACTCGATTAGAGATATCAAAACAGCTTTGTTATTCAAAGTTAACATAAAAAAAAAAAAAAAAAAAAAAATTTAGAAGGCTACCGTCTATGTGAGACTCGAAAGTAGTTGAGTGTAGATTAATTAGTGCGGTTGACACCAAATATCATATAAAAAATTAAAAAAAAAATTGCTTTACTACTTAAACTAAGTTGAATACGTAATGTGTATGTTTGAAATTATATAAAAGTTTATTTAATCATTAATAGTTCGATACAAAACTAAACATAGAATCAAAAAATACATTGATTCGCTAATCTTATTTGTTCAAAAGAACTTCTTTGACAATCAGAGACTATTTAACATCTGGAACCCATGACACCACGTAACGAATAATAAAACTTCTCAACAAGGAGAAACAAATCTAAAACTTTCCAATGAGGAGAAGACAAATTAAAAACTTCTAACTAAAAAAGATAAGCTAACTATAAAATGAAAATAAAAGAAAAGACCAACCCAACCACCGCACAAAAACTACACACAATAGTTAAGGTTGATGTACCGTAATAAAGATGGAACAAATCTTCACAAATCTGACTAGATCTATAGTTGATTTGATGAATAAAATGTAAGAAGTTGTTATTTGAATCAATGATCAAAATGGAGGATAGGTGGTGGTTCAAGATCAAAAATAACAAAAAAGAATTAAGAAAATAATGTTAGGGTTTTTTGGAAGCATTTGAAATTATATTTGTTATATGTAATCAAATGGATACTTTTGTGTTGATTTTTATAATTTAATTAGGGAACTGCTAGAGTAACCCACTTTAGATATCAAAATTGGGCACCTACCCACTCAGTGCCCATGTGATATACCTCGATATGTGCACTCGTGTGTTGAGGTATATCGCCAGGGCCGGTCCTAACTATTTGGGGGTTCGAGGCAAAACTTTAATGTGGAGCCCCTTTTTATTGAAAATAAATAAATAAACAAAATTCTTATAGATTTTAAAATAACGTTTTCCCTCCTTTTTTGAGCTTGAGACTGGCAATGAAAATATTTTTCTTGGTGGAGTTAAAAAGCTTTCTTCTTGGTTTTTCCAAAAAAAAAATATAACTTGTTTCTTTTTTCTTTAAATCCGAAAAACATACTTTCGACTTGTATCTATTTAATAATGTAAAAATGGTTCAAAAAAAAAATGTAAAACAAACACAACAAGAAACAAATCTTCTAATACATAATTACACAAAACACGTATAATATCAAACACAACTTAAAGATAAATGTGGTTCACTAATCACTAGCAACAACGAACCTTCAAATTGAAATAATACAAATCTAACTAGATTAAAAAATGACGTTTAAAAAAATAGATTAAAAAATGAGCAAGAAGAGTCCTTAAATTTAGCTTGTACCAACTTGCAAAGATCAATTGATTCAATTGAATTATGATATGATATGAAATCATAATCACTGAATCTTTAAGACTAGCATGTTTCACATAAAAATCGATAGAAAATTGAAACTCAAAATTTGTAAATATTAACTCATTTAGATGTAGAATTGCTAGAAGAATGCGAATAAACAAACAAAAAGTCAAGCTTGCTTTTTTCAATTTTTTATTGAGTGTTTGGGTATTCGTGTTAGTCGCTCCCTTTATTATTTATCTTTACAGTCTTTCTTTTGTATAAAAGGTTATTATTTATTTTAGGAAATTATTTGTATGGAAAACTACTAGAAGGTAAATAGACAATACAAATTTATTTATGGATATATGTATACTAATTTGAGATAAGTAGATATCAATTAAAAAAAGGGGAAGAAAAAACGTTAGACAATTTTTTTTTGGGGGCCACCCAATTAGTGTTAACGTGTATCTTTTTAACAAGAAATAGGTGAAGGATATTTTTAGTTTATCTTAACCCACACACACACACACACATATATATATATATATAAAAGAAAATTTTACAATAGAGACCAAATATATACTCATGTCATGAAAATTCCTCGAAATATGTTGTGCATTAAATACACAATGTATTTATGTCGTTTCGATTAATGTGTTAAATTTAAATTCAATAGTTCTAAATAGTGCACCTATGAAATAGATATATTTTTGATTTTTATGGTAGAAGTAGCCATATATATAAAATATAAAATAACTATAGACTACATATAATACTATTTTCTTGCAAAAGTGGGGCCCAACGAGCCATTGCCCTGCCACCCATGCTTGGGGCCGGCCCTATATATCGCACGAGCAAGGGCCAGCCCTGTATATCACACGGGCACCGAGTGGCCATAGATAAGTGCCCAAAGTGGGTTACCCATGTTGTAAATAATGTGGATTGACAACTCTACGTATTCCACCTATTATTATTCTAACTCTTCACATGATGTAACACCCAAATTAATTCATATAATTACTTAGTCTTAATGCTATTTATTCATGTAATTGTATTGAAATGTAACTTGTGCCCTTTGGTCTTACCAAGGGCCTATATAAAGAGGTTCCACCTATGTAATGTGATACCATATATTGGAATGAAAGTTCTCTATTTCTCCCATATCTCTTCTCTTGTTCAATTTCTATTTCTTTACTTTACTTTCCTAGCTTTGTTCAAAGTAATTTTACAACACGTTATCAGCACGAACTTGCTCTAGCATTAAGGAGATCTTGAAGTTCAAGAAGGCTTGTTAAGGAGATAAAGCTAAGAAGGTATAACTTTTATGAGTTCGGTTTATTTTTATATTGTCTTGGTTGCTTCACTTTTATATGCATGTTTTATTCATATATTATGCATTATAACGTCACCGATTGTGAAAGTATGCTCTGTAGTTGCGTCTTGTACGATCTTCTACATCAGAAATCAAAAGTCAATATGTGACATAACTAGTTTTCTCGCTATACTATAAACGATTAATTATGCTTCATTCTCGATTTTTTTTATTGCAAATAGTGTTATGAGTTTGGGTTGATAGTGGGTAAGCCTTGTCCCCGGTAAAGCTAAACATTGAAAGGGAGACGGGTTATCCCGTTCGAGGAGGCATGGTTTTTAAGTAGACTTCGTCTCACCACCCAACCTGGAGGTTGTCCCACCAACTCATACAAGTAGTATATTTTGCATATTAATAATCAAGTTGTGAACATATATTTAATGGTATATTATCTATTTTGTATAAAAAGAAAACTATTTAGTTTATCCCTATTTTCATAAAGATTTTATTTAATTATAATTGAATTAATTACCTTAACAATATTGACAATACTAATTACTTGTCAAGGCAACGGGATGCTCAAATTATATATAAAATATCTATGCAAGGCTATGCGTATAAATATTTATTCGTCAAATATCTCTTTAGACTCTTTAGAGATTTGAAAAGTGAATATTTCACTTTATATTATCATTTCACCTCATGGAGCTATCTATATCAAGGCCAAAATCGGGGATGCTCCAAAAGGCTCAAAATGAGCTAATTTGGGTCTCATGCTATAAAATTTATATCATCAAATATCATTTATTATTATTCGCAATTTCAATTACCTCTATATTGAGGCTATGCAGAAATATGACTGATGAGACAAATAAAAGCCACGTGGCTCGCCTCGATGTATTACTGCAACAAATTATCGAGTGTGCACGTCAATCCATTAAATATTAATTATGGATTGAATCCTTGTCTCGTGGTAGTTGAGTAAAATAATAAGATATTATAAATATAATATCACTCATGTCCAATTGGTTTAGCTTCAAAATAAGAAGCATATGTTGCATATAATGACCATGGTCGCAATTACAAATTTATGGACGTGGAAAAGGTGAAAAGATATGGTAAAAGTCATATTGACAATTCCATTGATAGTCAAAATAAAAAGTGGTGCACCACTAGAAAGGGTAAATTAGTATTGACAATGAGCGCTCATAATTGTGACATTTTTTCGTCACGTAAGAAAGGCTATGTTGCCTAAATATTGTCATACACATACCCAAATATTTTTTATCTTTTACCATGCCTTCAAAATCAAGGCAAAATTATGAATTTTACCATTAAAAATAGCTCAATTAAGTATTGACACATTAAGATGTGTTCGAATTATGAGCTAAATAAAGGCGAATAACGCATGTCTTGCTTATTGTACTACATGTACATTGTAATATAAAGAGTATTTATCAAATTTAAACTTAGCAGAGGCTAATGTTTATGCAGTATCTGGTACAACTATAATGTTGTCAATGTCTTATCTAGAAGTTAATCAGTATGATTTGTTTCATCTGAAAATTTAAATTCCCAGCATTACCTTCTGGATTTTATTTAAAAAGGCATGTCGAAACGAATGTCGTCTTAAATAAGAAAATTAATGATCCAAAGACATTCATTTTATGGCATGACCGGCTTGGTCATCCAGGATCATCAATGATGCGAAGAATAATTAATAATTCGCATGGACATCCTTTAAGGAGTCACAAAATATTTTCAGCTAGTGATTATAAATGTGCTAGTTGTTCTCAAAGTAAATTGATAGTTAAATCATCTCCAAATAAAATTGTTGTGGAATCCCCAGTTTTCTTAGAACGCATTCAGGGAAACATATGTGGACTTATTCATCCTCACTGTGGACCATTTAGATATTTCATGGTTTTAATAGATGCATCAACTAGATGGTCACATGTTTGTTTGCTTTCGACCCGCAATGTTGCATTTGCTAGACTTTTAGCGCAAATCATTAAGTTAAGAGCACAATTCCCTGGACAACCCAATCAAGACCATCCGTCTTGATAATGCCGGGAATTTCAATCTCAAGCATTTAAAAATTATTGCATGTCTATAGGAATTACCATTGAACATTCTGTTCCACATGTGCATACCCAAAATGGTTTGGCAGAATCTCTGATCAAACGCATTCAATTAATTGCCAGACCTTTAATCATGAGAACTAAGTTATCAACTTCAGTTTGGGGACATGCAGTCCTTCATGCAGCATCTATCATTCGTTATAGGCCTACTGCATACCATGAACATTCCCTCATGCAACTCATTTTAGGTCAACAACCAAATATTTCACACTTAAGAATTTTTGGTTGTGCAGTGTATGTTCCTATACCACCTCCCAATAGAACTAAGATGGGTCCACAACTAAAACTTGGGATTTATGTTGGATTTAACTCATCGTCCATTATAAGATACCTTGAGCCCTTAACAGGGAATTTATTTACTGCACGTTTTGTTGATTGTCACTTTGATGAAGCAATTTTCCCACCATTAGGGGGAGATAAGAAGTCAATTCAAAAGGAATGACGCGAAATTGCTTGGAATGCATTAACTTTATCACATTATGATCCACGAACAAATCAGTGTGAACTTGAAGTTCAAAAGATCATTCAATTGCAACAAATTGCAAATCAATTACCAGATGCATTTAATGATGCAAAACAAGTGACAAAATCACATATTCCAGCTGTAAATGCTCTTGCAAGAATTGATGTCTCTGTGCAACAAAATGCACAAGAACCAACGAAACGCTTAAAGCGTGGAAGACCGGTTGGTTCAAAGGATACAATTCCTCGAAAGAGGAAAACGGGAGTAAAAATAAATACAAATCAAAATACTCCTGAGAAAGCACAAGAATCCTTTGATAAGGGTTTGTCAGAAAAAGTTGATTCTGATGTGGAACAATTTCCTCTAGAAAAAGATGAAAAAGATGAAAGTAATGAGATCTCAATAAATTACTTAAACTCTGGTAAGATTTGGGATCGAAATGAAATTGTTCCTGATGATACATTTGCTTTCAATGTGTCCTTTGAAATATGTGAAAATGATGATGATCCAGAACCACGATTAGTGGACGAATGTAAAAAAAGACCTGATTGGCAAAAATGGCAAGATGCTATCCAAGCAGAGCTAAACTCGTTAAGGAAACGAGAGGTTTTTGGACCAATTGTCCAAACGTCAGATGGCATAAAACCTGTTGGATATAAATGAGTATTTGTACGAAAGAGAAACGAAAAAAATGAAGTTACAAGGTACAAAGCAAGACTTGTAGCTTAAGGTTTCTCACAAAGACCTGGCATCGATTATGAGGAAACATATTCTCCTGTTATAGATGCAATCACATTTCGGTTCTTGATAAGCCTTGTCTCGAAGGGCTTGATATGCATTTAATGGATGTCGTTACATAAAGCATATCATGTACGGATCTCTGACAAAAGTGAGATATATATGAAAATCCCCGATGGATTTGTAATATCTCGATGAAATAAAATCAAAACCTCATAACATGCATTCTATAAAATTACAAAGGTCTTTGTATGGGTTGAAACAATCCGGACGAATGTGGTACAAACGTCTTAGTGATTATTTACTGAAAGAAGGATATGTAAATAATCCGCTTTGCCCATGTGTCTTCATTAAAAGATCATCAACAGGATTTGTGATTATTGCTATATATGTTGATGATTTAAATATAGTGGGAAACCACGACGACATCGTTAGAACATCCAAATACTTGAAAAAGGAATTCGAGATGAAAGAACTTGGAAAAACAAGACTTTGTCTTGGTTTGCAAATTGAACATTTTTCAAGTGGAGTACTTGTCCATCAATCAAATTATATTGAAAAATTATTAAAAAGATTTTATATGGACAAGGCACATCCATTGAGCTCTCCAATGGTTGTCAGATCACTTGAAGTGGATAAGGATCCATTTTGACCTCAAGAAAGTGATGAAGAGCTAATTGGTCCGGAGGTACCATATTTAAGTGCAATTGGTGCACTTATGTATCTTGCAAATTGTACAAGACCCGATATTGCTTTTGTTGTCAACCTACTTGCAAGATATAGCTTTCACCAACTCGAAGACATTGGAATGGTGTTAAACACATTTTTCGATATCTTCGAGGAACAAGTGACATGGGTTTATTTTACTCGATAGGGGTAAAATTGAATCTCCAAGGTTATCGATCTTTGGATTTTTATCAGATCCCCATAAGGCCCGTTCTCAAATGGGATATGTATTCACCTGTGGTAATACTGTTGTATCATGGAAGTCAAGTAAAACAAACTATGGTTGCCACTTCTTCCAATCATTCTGAAGTACTTGCAATTCATGAAGCAAGTCGTGAATGTGTTTGGTTGAGAAACATGATTGAACATATTCAAGAATCATGTGGATTGCCTTCAATAAAAGATTCTCCAACCATATTATATGAAGATAATGCAGCATGTATTACACAATTAAGTGAAGGATTCATAAAAGGGGACAGAACAAAACATATTTCACCAAAATTCTTTTTTACGCATGAGCTTCAAAAGAATGGTGAAATTGATATCAAACAAATCCGATCGAGCGATAATCTTGCTGATTTATTCACAAAAGCCTTACCAACTACGACATTTAAAAGGCTTACATATGATATTGGCTTGCGTAAACTTAAATACATTACAAGTAAAGAAACTAAACAAGTCTCACCCATGTGGACATGAGGGGGAGAATCAAAAGGAGTTGTTGATTAGTGCATTGCACTCTTTTTCCCTTGTCTAAGGTTTTTTCCCACTGGGTTTTCCTAACAAGGTTTTTAATGAGGCAATCCTAACAATATTAATACTTCATATCGAAATTGATAAGTGTATTGTACTCTTTTTCCCTTCGCTATGGTTTTATCCCAATGGGTTTTTCTAGCAAGGTTTTTAATGAGACAATCCTATCAATATCATACTCCATATCAAGATTGATGAGAACAATGTACTCTTTTTCCTTTGCTAAATTTTTTTCCCACAGGGTTTTTCTAGTAAGGGTTTTAACGAGGCATATTATCTTAGTAAGTTGTCATCCAAGGGGGAGTGTTGTAAATAATGTGGATTGACAACTCTACGTATTCCACCTATTATTATTCTAACTCTTCACATGATGTAACACCCAAATTAATTCATATAATTACTTAGTCTTAATGCTATTTATTCATGTAATTGTATTGAAATGTAACTTGTGCCCTTTGGTCTTACCAAGGGCCTATATAAAGAGGTTCAACCTATGTAATGTGATACCATATATTGGAATGAAAGTTCTCTATTTCTCCCATATCTCTTCTCTTGTTCAATTTCTATTTCTTTACTTTACTTTCCTAGCTTTGTTCAAAGTAATTTTACAACAACCCAAGCTTTTTTCCATTCATTTTATAGCTACTAAACAGGCATTTTAAGCGAGTTTAGTTTTACCAACATGTAAGTTCTAATAAGATTTGGAAAAGTACGGGTGTTGATATATAATAAATAGAAATGGGTAAGGTTTACGAAAATTCCGCAGGTAACTCTTGTTTTTTTTTTTTTCATGAAAGATATATTCCATAAGTTAAAAAACACATCTGGAGGGAGGTTCTCCCAGGTACAATTCTTAAGCTCCTTAAGAGCAAGTTTTGCCGAGCCATGAGCACGAGCATTGTGCTGCTCCCCAAGGACATAATAGAAATTACATGGATCCTGATTCTCCCAGGTAACCTTTTGTTTACATCTCTACACACAGTACATACACACATTACTACACCCTTGTTTGGTTAAGGGGGTAGAGATAACTTACAGGGAGTTATAAACTAATCTTGTTTGGTTGCCCAAGATAACAAAAACAAACCAAACGAGGCCTAAAAGTCCAAACACAAAAAAAATGAAGAAAATTCTATAAGTTTTTGAGGACCAAATGCACAGAAATAGAAATCACTTCACCTTCCCATGCGATAATTATGTTTGACATCTCATCTATCGCCTTTATTTATTTATTTATTTATTTATTTATTTAAGTGAGAATCGAACCACAATCCCTCGAAGCCTTGCCTCTTTGGCAAGTGATGTCTTTACCATCTCACTTAAGAGGCTTTGACCATCTCATCTATGGTTAACAACCTAATTAGTGAAGGGACTAAATATATGTATTCATAAAAGTGTAAGGAACTAATTTACACAAATAAAAGTCCCGAGACCAAAGGAAGAAAAAAAAATCAATAAGTTTTGAAGACCAAACATGCACAGATACATAGGAAATCACTTCACCTCCCTCGAATCTTGACCAATATCGTTGATCTTTATCGTTGATTTAGTTTTGATGTAATGACATTGCAGACTTGCAGTGCAATTGGAGTCCACTCAAATCTCACTTAAGATACAAATTTTAAAATGAGAACTCATATTACAAAAGTTTGAATTTGATTTACATATCCTGAAACGGAGAAATGCATGGAGAGTAATCCATTAACAATTACAAATAATGTTGCAAGTCGGAGATGAGAGGACAATAAGAAACAGAAAGTAATGTCGTTTGATAAGATTATACTGTACAGATTACTCAAAATTACATACTTTTTTGTAGCGTAAATGAACAAACATCCATCTCATACAAGTATAAGATTTCAAGTTAATGGCCTGCATTTCCCACTTGAGGCCTCTGACACAACTTTTGAAGGAGAAGATCATCTAAGCATCCTTCATGGTGCACTTGATGCAATTTGTTGATTTTACAAACAAAAGGAGTCCTTCAATGGGTGCAATGCCTTTGGCCAATCAGACCAGTCGGTAGATGAACTGCATGGCGACGCTTGATACTCAATTAGGTTGCTGCAATAAATAAATCAAGTCTTATGAAAACAGGAGAGTGATGACGGTAAAATTTAGTAGGTTTAATGCTTTTCTGCCTCAAAGAGCAATGCAATGACAATGCAGTTAAAAGTAACAAACAAGTCACACATATTGGATGCTGTTAGAACACTTCGAAATTTTGAGCACACATATCACAGTGAATTATTCAATGGACTCCAATGTACGTGTGACTTAGTGTGTGGCGTTCAAGTTTTATCAGGGCGGTTTCCTTTATGAATGAACTCACTTTGAGCGTATAACATTTCACTAGTGGAACATACCTGAGAATACAAGTGATTGTCAAATTGCGGAACTGCACACGGTCCCGATGTAGAAGCCCAGGTATGGTGACCAGCATCAAATGGCGGTCTCATTATCTCAAAATTATTGCTAAGTTCATAATTCACATGAGGGTCTTGCGACTCTGGCTTTACGCCCTTGTTACAGGACAAATTGAGATTGTATTGGGAGTAAGGAGGATATTGGTCGCTTAATTGTAACCCCAAGCAGGCATTTCTGCTTAGATCATGCAAACCATTGCCTTCTTGCCCTGAGCTATCAATCTCCGGTTGTTTGCCTGTTCCAAAGTAGGCAGAATAGCTAGGAAGGGACACGTCTGTTGCACATTCCATATCTCTGCAGAATGCAAAACAAGCATCCCTAAATAAGAATCAATGGAAACCAAAAGTGAAAAAAATATTACATAAAAAATTACAAATTCTGCAAAATAAAACATCTTTTGTAACCATCTCTAAAATGTTTTCATCAACTTCTAATTGAAGATAAATACTATCATTCAATCCCCAAATACCAGTGAAGAATTGCACCAATAAAAGAGAGCCTATACTTTTTCAAAAAAAAAAAAAAAAAAGCCTATATAAAATAAGTTAGAAATTCCCTCCTGTTCAACTTTTAGACTAAACAAACTAAACCATTTGCCACTCAAAAAGATCACCACCGATTACTTACAAAGTTACACACCTCAAACACAAGATATCATTTGCTAATCTTGCAAGATAGTCAACTTCAAAATCCTGTTATTTCTCTCTAACCACATTGTCTGAAAAAGGGCCACTTGATATAAGACCTATCGTTTTTGACAGAGGATAATCATTTCCGTTTATGACCTCTTCAAGCATTATCTCAAATTTTCAACAGACAGAAGGCTTCCTAGTTTTGTCCCCCAAATTCACATGATAAGCACTTGCTTTCCTCTACCATAGGTTATAGCACTTGAGAGACAATGCTAAGAATGGGAAACTCCTACGCAGCTATTATGAGTACTTACTCTCCTCTTGAATTATTTTTGCAAGTTATAGACAGTTATAGGTCTTCAAGCATGATGCACTGACCTACAAAAGTTGTTTAAGTTCTCTTGCATAGATTGAAATGTCGACAAAGGAAAAAAATATAACCACCAAGTATTTAGGAATAACTTGTATCTGTAGAGGGTAAACAGATTGAGCCAATTCTTTTCAAGAACGATTTGTTCAAGAAAAATCATCTTCATAAACTTGTTAGAAATATTTTACGGCCCTGAAGAGAGATGTACAGCTATTATTAATACATACATTTCCCATATGAAAGATAGCTCGTATGTCTTGCATATTAGAAGGAAAAGCTATTTCTACCACAAAAAAAAAAAAGGAAAAGCTATGACATTTAACAGCTACCCACAATTATATTTGCCAAGGACCAAACACAGGTTGGCCTGAAAGCTATAGATGTTATTCAAGGGGCTAACAATGAAAATCAGGCTATTCCAACACTATCATCACATGCAAACCCACCTTGCCTGTGAGTCCTAAACGAGAAATGCCAATGCAAACATTCAGAGGGGATTAACAAATGGGCATGAATCCAAGACCAACCACAAATTAATCTCTTATCAAGCTAAAGCAACTAAAACAATTCAATCCCGTTCTTTTTCTTTTCTTTTTCTTCTTTTTTTTTTTTTTTTTCTTTGGTAAAATCCCGTTCTTGATTCTACATATGGGAAAAATGATGAGTTTCCAGCGAAAAGCAATAACATCACGTAAAATGCTATCAACATACTGCATGAAAGAAACTTCTCCCATGTCCAAATACCCGTTGCATCTAATATTGAGAGCACAAAATTCATGCATCAAATGGACTCACAACCACAAATAGTACCAAAGTAGCAAAGAATATTAGATGTTAGAGATATATTTAGGAAATCGAAATAGGATGGTTGTCATACAGCATTAGTTACTAAAACAAAATTATTCACCTGATTGCATTCACGCATACAACTTATTTGTTGTCATTTGAAAAATGTAGCACTAATTCTATTATATGCATTTACATGTAAACTCATTGATGAACTATTGAGTCAGAAGTAATCAACAGATGGATCAGATAGGAACTAAAAATCATCTTACCAGACTACGAGTGGTAATTGGAGACATCATATTATCTTACTCACCTAACTCACTAAAATAAGTTACCCAAAACTGACCCAATTCAAAAAATGTAATGTTGTATGGGATAAACAGGTTTCCAGGTCTCCTAAGTCCTAACAAGTTCTACATGAAATTGCAAATGCCCATAGTAAGGACCAAACTTATTCATAACTTCACATGAAATTGCAAATGCCCATAGTAAGGACCAAACTTATTCATAACTTCACCCACTTAAAGTAGATACCAAGACTTTCAAAATCATCAGCGGGTATGAACATAGAGCTACAGAAACCAAGATTGTTAGATACTAGGCACAACATTCTCCTCTAAAAGCCTAGCCATGAGTACATAAAAGCAAAGATCTCATAGTTGACTCATTAATCACACAAGTTCTTGATGCTCAGCCAAGAAAAGGGTAAAGACATGGTTCATCAAAATACCAAGGAACAAATTGAGACCCCCATGCCCCCTATTGGTCCCGAAGGTGCTTCAAACACCATCCGGCCGAGATGTGTTGTAAAAGCTACAGAGGCGATAGGACGTTCGCCGTAAACGCAAAAGTCCATTGGAAGGGACTGCCCTAGGTAAAGTCCTGCAACTTGGTTGAATGATCCCGCTTGCAACATCCTCAGTAGGAAGAGCAAACAAAGAGCTAAAGGAGTCCACCAAATGGAAAAAGGTTCCCGTGGACCCATTTCCATTAAATGGAAAAAGACCCATTTCCATTAAATTGAAAGATCCATCGCATCGAGTTCGGACACCGAAGTCTTCCGTCTTCTTCTTCGGCCTCCACAGATCAGGCGAATCACCCCCGGCGCCATGAATACGTAGGAACGAGGGGGTCGCCGTTTATCCGATACCAAATTGATACCACCCCGGAAGAGAAAAGGGGCATCATGAGAACGTTTGAGCATCACCTAAAATCAGTTGTGTTTAGACTTACTTGTAGCTTCTCAAAGACAACTCAAGCCCAACATGACTTTTCAAGTCTAATATTGAAAGGGGATTGATAGTCATTGTTGATACCCTATACAACAGCTGTAGCTTTAAGTTAAGTGATGGTCTAACATGGTAACAAAACTTCGGTTTTCCACATGTTTTGGGCTAAGACCTCATCCCTAGATCTTTTTGATTCCCACATGTAAGTTTGATTCATATGTTATTTATTCTCTCTTCTATCTCTTCATGTACATAGAGCTGCATTCGAGGGAAATAAGTGGAATTTCAGAAATGATTTAATATACATGGTAAGAGAACCACCAAAGCTTGTAGGTCAAGTGGTGATTTGGTATCTAGATGATTGAAGTTTAGATAAAGAATCAAGCAAAAACCAATAAGTTCTAGTTAGTTTGTCCAAACTCCTTGGCAGTCATTTTTTTTGTCCATCTTACAACAAACATCCTCTCAGTCACATGATCGTAATAAAAGAGTCATCAATACTAACTTTGTCACTTGATGAATTCCAAAATTATGTTGTCACCATGTTTCAGGACACAATGTATTTTTGAGTCTCTTACCTTTGGTGCAGCAAGCTGTGGTCATCAGGTAAAATCATATGTTGATTTTCATTACCAGGAATCCATGATAGCGACTCAGCATGTTGCTCCTCCACCATTCCCAATGGTATATGCATACCATTTTGGAACTACATGATGAACAAGATTTGATGAGAAGTCCATCATTTGCACTACCATAAAAGCAAGTTGACAAGAAAATAATGACTGACCTGAGTGGTGCATTCTAGTGCAATCAATTGTTCCTTCCCCAGATTTTCCTGCGAGAGGAAATATAATAACCAAGTTATCAAATGTTTTTATTGCAATTGAAAAGATATATTGACAATTCTAATGCCATCCCGCATGTAAATTTGCAATTTGAATAGCTCAGGTCAGAAATTGACTTTTCCTTTGGTATATTATATTAACAGGTGCAAGAACTACACAAATAAATGCAAAGTCTCCAGTCGGATCACATTATAAGTCAAAGAAAAATACAAAGAAACATTGACAAAAATATGGTTAGTTGTCTGTTATAACGTGGATAGTATCAGGCATACTCCGGAGTAAATCCTAATATTGCATCTTTCTCAAAGTCCGTCGAGATATGTCTAATTGCGCATGGGAAAAGCACCATGTCTGACATAACCCGGTTTTAGAGGTAAGATTCCTTGTTGGACAAGTAAAAAAGTTGTATCAACTTGGTCTTAAATTTATAGGAATAACTATCATTAAATGTATAGTGAATTTACAAGTCTAAAAAAAACTAGCAACCAACTAAAACAAAAGGTAGCCACAGGTAACTTGTTTAAGAACTTAATTAATGTTAAGTTAGATGGAGATAATTCCAGTACAGAAGGAAAACCCGATTTGTAGAATGGGAAATGCTATACAAATGCAAATAGAAAGGATGGAAACAGCATAAGCAAAATGTACCTTATGGGTTCGAATTCTATTAAGGGATTCCTTGAGCGACTGTTCCATTGCTCTTAAATGCTCTACACTATCAATCTTCTCAGGGTCAGCCCAATTGCTGCAAGAACAAAATAACTTGAAATAAGATCAAATGGATATCAAACAACGAATTTCAAGAATCTGGGTAAAGTCTATAACTGATGACAGAATATTAGGTCACTGCTTTATCTCATGAGACAACATATTGGACAGTAAAATGTAAAAGCTAGCTGAAGGTCACTAACACAAACTCGAAAGCAATTCTCTAGAAGATGACCACCACCAGAATACCTAGTATCAAGGAGGATACTTCTAGTGGCAGAAAAATTAAATAAAGTGAAAAACAAAGTAATAGGGATAACAATGTACATGCATTCGACCATATATTTCTAAACATAAACTGATAATCAGCATTAATGTTGCCCTTCAGCTCAACTGTCAGTTCATTTACATGTTCAATCTCATACTGATAGAACCAGTCAGGCATCAAAACATAGAGTAACCGCAGCTTAAGAAAAATGATTTTGATACAACATCAGAACACATAAACAAACAAAGAATGAAAAACTGACATAATAAGCCAGATTTCAGGTTTTTTTAATGGTTGGATTGCATATTACATGGGAAAAAATAAAAACAAAAATATGAACTTCATTGAATGTTATCAAACTATTCCAAAAATGGATGTAAAGGTAATTTGAAACTCAATGAAGATTAAAAAAAATGTTTAGTGGAATATCAAAATTTCACATTGAGATAGAAATTCCCGGAACTTCTCTAAGATATTGAATTATTGCAAAATTTTCAATATTATATTGCATTTCCCCTAATTGTTTCCAAATTTTCAGGAAGCAAAATAGAGGAGGGAGTCGAGCTTTGAATTCTTGTGAAAGGGAGAAAGCCAAGTTCAGATGAAAAAAACTCCCGCCTCCATGTAATAATACCAATCAGAACGAAGTGATAAAAGATCATGCTTGGTATAAAAGAAAGATCTTCAATGTGAGAGTATTTCTTTAGAGATCAAATTAGTTGGAAAATCTTTATCGCTTTCTTTTTTGTTTCACTGTAAATATAATCATATACTTCTCAGAGACCGAAACCTTCTCTAGAGAATAATTTGAAATTGAAACGAGCCTCATCAATTGTTATAGATGTTCCACCAATAACATGAAAACAATATTAAAGATGCTCTTTGAGGAGCAGGAAGGTGCATAGCCTTATTTATGAGAATACACAAGAGAAACGGAGAAAAATTCCTATAGCAGAAAAAAGAAAAAGAATAGGCAAATGTAATGTAATGTTTACTAGCAGGTGGGAGGGAAGTTGTTCTGTAGGATGAAATGGATAAGCCTTAGTAAAGGTGAAAATTGTGGAATATGAGAATGCAATAAGAACTAAGCCGCGCCTTCAAAAATGAAAATGAAGAAAGGGTAAAGCGGTGCATTAAAGAAAAAACCAAAAAAGCGCAAATGTTGGGTGCATGATAGAAATGAAAGGGCGTCTCACTAAATGGAAAAGAAGAAGGTTTAATGATATGTGAGATGTATTCAAAATTAATGAAAAATCATAATAAATAAGATGCCAATATGAATGTTAAGGACAATTAAGTGTCTGTTGCAAGTCATCCATGTGAAAGTTTGACATTAAAATTTCAAAACCATTAACTTCCATAGTAACTGCATGAAACCAAGTTTTCATGTGGTAAGGAACTTAACACATAGGTTTTCCTTTTTATAAAATTAAGGAAGATTAAATGTGAACCTCTTCTAAAGAAAGAGGCCCAAGACAACACACATACAGGGCAACTGAAAATCCACAAAATAGTAAGACAGCTATAATCCAATGAATTACAAATTATAAGAGTTATAATCAATACATAAGCCAACTAAGCCATACAGTTTTATAACCCAAAGTAAGTAGAAAAAACCTAAGAAATATTTCTGTGAAGAATTATTTGAAAAAAGTCAAATACCATAGAGAATAGAGATCAAAACTATGGCCTCCAGCTTGCAAGCTGTTGTTGAACAACTAAGCTACAAGGCTACCCCTCTGCTTACTAAAGAACCAAGTCCAACAATTTAATCATCTCAAATAAGGAATAATTTGAGCTCTCGCCAAGCCAACAAACCTATCTATGCCCATCTAGGTGCATCCATTATAACTAGGAATTTGAAAACTATGGGTAACTTGCAACTAGTAACACAAACTTTGAGAGGACAGTGATAGAAATATGCATGGTAGTCATGATTCATAATTCGAAACAAAAACAGGAGGAAAACAAGATTCCAGTCAATTTAGATCTTCAACATGTGGATGGCATATTAATATTTAGATACATCTGTTTCTTCTATCCCAAAGGGATTAAGAGACTAGTAATGTCTTCAAGTCATGGCAAAACAAGAACTACTTTTGCACCAGCATTCAATTCCCATGCTTTATACAGGCTTGAAGTCCCCAATGCAGTGGAGAGAAAAAAAAAAAAAACTAGCAGATTTCTTCTTTCAAGAAAAAAGCACGAACACATGATCACATCAGAGTTATTACTCATAATTTTCCTATAAATTATCGAGGTTTCATGATTACCTCAGTCTTTTATGAGTGTCCGACAATCGAGCTTGGAGTATCCTTACTTGGTGAGTCAGCTCCTGGCAAAATTAATTTAGCCTAATCACCTTGCAGAAGTGACAAAAGAGAATAACAGGCATTTGGAAGAGTTGACTAAGAAAAAAATGCAATTCTTGAAAAAGATAAAAATAGCAGTATAGTATGTTGTTTGATGCATACCTCCACCGTTTGACTGCTGTGTAAAAGAAAAAAGAAAAAAAGCAAAAAAAGGGACATTAGAAATTCCTTTTTTCATCCAAGTGAAAGAAAGATCAAAAAGTTCAGCGTAGATTGAGAGAATCAAAATTTAAGCATGAATTCTCCACACCTTGTTCCAAGAAATTCTTGAACATTCACATCATGGTCCAACTTCTTAAATGTTTTCTTCAGTGCCTATACTCTCAAAAAGAAACAAGACTAATTGAATAACAAATGCTATTGAACATTCAAATTCCTCGTAAAGATAAGCAATGCAAATAAATCCCCAAAAAGAAGAGACTGCTTATAAGCGAGGCTTACTTCAAGGCTTTCCAATTTCCTGCGCAATATGAAGAAAAAAAAAAAGAAAAGTTTTATTGCGCTTTTGTATAAATTAATAAACCAAACTAAGTGAATAATGAAATAAACCAAGTTAACCTTGAACCTACCTTTTTGCTCGCTCTTGTGGAGTTAACTGGGCATATCTGGCAAGAATATCTTCAATGCTGCTGCTTCAAAACAAAGTAAAAAATGCAACTATAATGATGCTTGAAATAAGGCACTAAAAGGAAATCACATAATTACAACTCTTAAACAATGGACCCGCAACTATTACTTCAGTTTCTATGCATTTTAAATAAGTAATATTAATATCTAAAAGGGAGGTCAAGCATTGGGAACAAAGGGTCCACAAGGATCTATACAGGCAGAAGAAAGTCTATCATGGAGTTAATTTTAAAAAAAGTCGTACTCCTTGGACAATCATCCAGGTTGATTCCACAACCAAGATTTATCAAGATCAATAGACGAGCCTAACTCTTCGTTCTAGTTAATTAAAATAACAAACAAGTTCTTAGGGAAAAATATGAAATGGTCATCAAAAGCAAAACTTAAACTAATGGAAACCCGGTCCTTAGTAAATACACGAAGCGAGGCGCATCTTGATTGATAAGTTGCAAAGCAAAAGGAACTAACTGAAATAAAGTTCTTAATCTAGTTTCACTTTGACCCGAAGATGAAATAGTTCAATTTCTTAGATAGAGGAAAGCTGTAAGGCAAACATAACTTAAACCATTTAAAGCAAGACATTACTTTCCAACAAACTTAGAAGCGCTCGCCGACAAGTAAAATTAAAAATAAAACACATAGCATCTTTTAACTATGAATGGTGATAAGATAAATTGCATGCCATAAAACACAGAAATCAAATTTTATCTGTTTGAAGACAACACATTTGGCTCATTTGATGATTTTGTTGTTTGGGGATAAAAAGGAGGATGAATTGAGCAAAGAAAGTTCTACCTGTGCTCTCCAAGGCACAATGTGGGCTTCCCGGAAGGCGAAAACATTAAGAGAATGGCATCTATGTCGCATAATATTGATAATTCTTTGGTCTTCTTCACGATTCCAGTCTTACGTTTGGAATACGTTATCTGCCGATTACTCGAGCTTTCGATTCTCTTAATCTTCAACTTAACCCTCCCCATTTCGCAAGATATCCACCAAAATCAATCCATTACTCACTAATTTGATAGTTATTGAATAGGGTTAGGGTTCTCCGATTCCCCAATTTGACAGACAATATGAAGAAACAAGAAATGAAAGGGAATGGTGAAGAGATTGCTGAAAAAGATGAGATGAGATCGAAGATCGAAGAAGAGTGCTGCAGAAAAGATCGGGAAAATGTGATGGTCGAAGTCGATTGGACGATCGGACGATCGGACGATCGGCGTACCTTGGATTTCGGATTCCTGAACGAGCGAAACAACTGGGGGTTGTCCCAATTTGACAACCCATCGCTTCAATTGCAACAAAGGGGAAATTTTTTTTTCAAAATAACTGCATACTCCTGTATAGTATGTCACACACTAATGGCATCTCACTATTTAAATAAAAAAAAAAAAATTTCATTCAATTAAATTAATTTTCTTTGTCACATTGATCACAAAAATTATTAAATCTTTTCTCTTTGAAGTAACAAAAAAAATTATTAAATCTTATGTACACAGAGATGTGATGCTCAATTAGTATTTATTTTAGCCTTGAGGTGTTTTTTTTTTAAGTAAATATAGAAATTTCATTAATTATCAATGGAAAAGAATTAATTGTTCTAATAAAAGTACATTGGCTAGTTAATTCAATTTGTTCAAAACAACCATCATGAACTTGATGGTGGATATGAATATAAAATTGAAATAGTGTGACAATTAAAGACTGCTTTCTACAAACATCCGTGATACATGACACTACATAAGATACTATTAGAACCACATAAATAAAAATATAACTTTCAATAAATGAAGAAAACTTAAAACTTCCTACGAAGGAAGGAAAGACAAAATCAAGACTTCCAACGTATGGAAGAAAAACTACATAAAAATTAAAATTAAAGAAGAGGACCAACCCACCAACTGCACAAGATCCACGAACGATCATTGAGGAAGATATAGCGCATTAAAAATGGATCTCACATTTAAAAATTGAACAAATAAAAACACAAAGAGAATCTAAAAAAAATAAAAACACATAGAGATGTACTGATTGAAATCAATGTCGATCAAAAGAGAAGATTGAGGATGGTTCAAGATCTTGAATGACAAGAAAAAAAACCCAAAAAAAAGAATTTGAGTTCTAGCCGTCTTGCTATTACAGTTACTTTTTGTGTAGTTAATGAATATTCACCTAAAATATACTAATGCATAATATTTAGAAGAATAAAATATGATAACAAAATTAAATAAAAAATGTAATTTCAAGTGTCCCGTTCCAACCATTATCTCAAGAGATGCAGTTGAGCTCAAAACCACCATTACAGCAATTTGGAGGCCCCCAACATGATCGCTGCACTCCAAACCCACCCATCAAAACCACTTCCCCAAAACCAAAACCCTAATAAACACTCCAGCATCTCCAATGGCAGCAGCAGCAGCAGCACCACCACCACCGATTCAGGCCTCCTCTTCCGCCAAAAAGTCCTGTACCTGGAAGCCCTAAAAGTGGACACCACCAAAGCCCTCACCATAAACCCTAGCGTCCGCACGGCCCCTCTCCAATCCCTGAAATCCGTCCAGCGATGCCTCCACTCCATGGGCGTCCACTCCTCCGCCCACGGCCGCCTCTTCGACATGTTCCCTTCCCTCCTCACCTGCGACCCCCACGCCGACCTCTACCCCGTCCTCGACTTCCTCCTCCACGACGTCGCCATCCCCTTCCGCGACGTCGAGAAATGCGTTATCCGATGCCCTAGATTGCTAATCTCCGATGTGCCCCGCCAATTGCGCCCCGCCCTCTACTTTCTGCGCCGATTAGGGTTTGTCGGCCGCCACGCCGTTGATTGCCACACCACGGTGCTTCTGGTGTCCAGCGTGGAGGATACATTGATACCTAAGCTGGAATTTGTGCAGAGTTTGGGGTTTTCTTATAGGGACACCGTTTGGATGGTGTTGAGGAATCCGGCCTTGTTGACGTATAGTGTTGAGGGGAATTTGAGGCCGAAAGCGGACTACTTTTTGAATGAGATGAAGGGGGATTCGGCCGAGCTCAAGAGGTTTCCGCAGTATTTTGCTTTTAGTTTGGAACGGAAGATTAAGCCCAGGCATCGGCTTTTGCTGGACCATGGGTTCGAGATGTCGTTGCCGGAGATGCTCAAAGTGAGCGACGGGAAGTTCAGTAACCGGTTGGTGGAGATGAGATTGCAATCCCTTGATGAGAAACTCACTTTGTAAGTTTTTAATACATCATTTCGCTCTTGTGTTATATAAATCAAGCAGAGTACAAAAAAAAAAAAAAAAAAAAAAAAAAGTGTCTTTCTTGTTTTGAGGTTAGTGATTAGAGTCTTGTATGATCTGCATAATGTGAATGTTCTTTCTATACAACTTGAATATGAATTATCATTGACAAAGATGTGTATATATTTTTAAATACTTTTAAAGCCTCTTTAAATTCCTTTTTACGAATTTAGGTCTATCTAGGAATGAGGTAATGTAATCGAGGGTGTGTTTGGTATGCATGAATTTGAGGTGGGAATTTAAATTAATGGGAATTCAAATACTTATGTTTGGTTGCACGAAGAGAAATTACCATCGGAATTTGATATTTTTATTCTTTTTCTTGATAAATAATGTTGAACAATTTATTCTATTAAAACTAAAAATTAATAAAATCTTGGATATATCAACAAGATGAATTAATTGACGATATATTTTTTTGAGTTAGACAAGTTAAATAAATTATACTTTAAAAAATGAAAGAAAATCAAACATAATTACAAGAATAAAATTCATTAATTTCTTATAGACTTTAGAAAAAAAATATTAATCTTAAACAATAAATAATTAGTGCACCTGAAGTCAAAAAATAAAAAATAATAATAAGTGCACCAAAAATGCAATACATGGATTGAATTTTTTTTTTATGCAATATAAAACTACTCAACCATATGACTTTGTACTGCATAAATATCCATACCTAAGAAAAGTACAATAATAAATGGAAATATCAAATCTAGAACTACTAGAAATTGAATTGTTGTTGGTGCTCATGCAACAAGTGCATAAGAATTTCATATTTGTCATCGCCTTCCAATGAGAGAAAGCTATCCAGGTCAGTGCGGTTGTTATTGAGAAGGCGAATAAGTTTTATCCGTTCGTCACTACTCAAACCTTCAACCTTTCTCAATTCGTTGTTGACTTTTCCTCTTCTATCAATGCTCTCCACCTCCTTTTGGTAAAATGTGACTTCATGCTGATAACAGTTAACCATGTGGCTCATGTTTTCAAATGTCGCAGCATAGACAGAACAAAATTGTTGCAAAGTGTCATTTAATCCACCAACCATGTCATCACCTACGATCTCTTTCTTGCTCGATTTGTTGACTTTTTGTTGAACGCACCTCACAATCAACTACATCGCCAGGTCTGTCTTCTTTTGTGTTATCATTGTACTCATCATTGTTAGTACCATCTGCCATATCTTCAGCATCTCTAACCATATCAAAGAAGCCCGTTGCATTATGTCCTGTTGCATAGTCTTTTCCAAAAACCGTTGACAATACGACATAATAAGGAAATGGTTTGCCCCTTACTTTCTTAGCGGATGGATAAAGCTATTAAAAAATGAAAAAATAATTCAAAAATTAAACGTTAACTGTGTTAAAAATTGAATGACAATTTCATACACAAACTTGTATAACAGTGTAACCTTAGCATAGTCATTAAACACGACATCTTCAACGACCACACAAGATCTACGATCATCCCATCCAAATCCACTATTGCTTAGCATATGTGATATTGCCTGGTACTTTTGCTTTAAAGTCTTCACCCGTGACTCAATATGAGGTGATGCTCTTAATCTACAACCAGGGATTTTCTCAGCAAGTATCCTTTCCAAATGTGTGAGATAACCAGACCTAAAAGTCCCATTATCTGCTTTCAGTCTCTTGTCACATTCAATTCCACCAAATAGTCTACTAATTTATCATCTTCATTTGTAGCCCAACGATGCTTCTGAAGCACTCATTCCATATTGCACAAAAATATATAATGAAAAAAAATAGTGCTAAGAAGGTTCAATAAAGATACAAAACTATACATGCATGTCTTACCGACATAGTTAAAATGAATTAAAAACTGTTGGAGTATATACAATCTGACATTAGAAATATAATAAGAGTTGGTGTGGTATATAGGTGGTGTAGATTGGACATTAGAAATATAATAAGAGTTGGTGTAGTATATAAGAGGTGTAGATTGGATCCTAGCACAAGCCAATTGGTTTTGTGCAAGATGGGCTCCAACCCCATTTATATACTCACGTGTGCGTGTGCGGCCCAACACTCTCCGAGCCTATGAATTTCTATAAAAACCAATCAAATCACTAACTAAAAATTTGACAAAGAATGCAAAAAGAAAATTTTGTTCTTGAAAAATATTCTAAGTGTTTCTCCTATCAAACATCTCCTTCGCTAGGTTGTCTCTCCATTCATTCCAAACACTCGATGACTTGATATGCGTGTAGTGTTCATTTGGCGATTCATTGTCAGCATTATCACTTAACCATTCAACATTTCTATTGTTCATTTGCCTCTCCAAAGGATCATATGACATCTCCTTTCGAATATGATTATGAAGAAGGCAACACACAACAATTATACGCATCTGCACTTTTAAAAGGTAAAAAGTGTGTTTTCTTCTAAGAATCGTCTATCTTCCTTTTAGAAGTCCAAATGCCCTTTCTATTGTGTTTCTTGCTCAAGAATGTTTATTGTTAAAAAATTCTTCAAGCGTGGTAGGTGGGTTTTCCCAATCATTCAAATGGTATCGTTTTCCTCTATATGGTGCCAAAAAACCTTCGCAGTTAGGGTAACCACCATCGCAAAGATAATAACATCCTACAAATAATAATAAATATATTTATTTTAGTGTTTTTAAGAAAAATATAGTTCATTCAACATACAAATAATAATGATGCATTTACGTTCAGGAACCTTAAGTCCATCAAGTCGTGATATTGCATCTCGCAATACTTGAGAATCAGTAGTTGATCATTCCCAACCAGGTAAAACGTAAATGAATTGCATTTTTGGGGAACAAACAGCTAACACATTTGTTGAAATTTCCGTTTTCCTACTTCAAAACCTAGGCCTATCCGAGGTTGGCACGTTGACATTAATGTATTTTCTATTTAGTGTTCCTAAGCAGTTCTTAAACAACTCCCATCTACTATTAGTAGAATTTTCAGCTACCGTTTATGGCTTTCTTAACAATATTGGATGGAGACGCAACATGACATTCAATACGGTGTTAAACTGTCAACTAATTGTTTCTCCCGAGCGTGCAAAGTGACACTGTATGTCCCTATTTTTAGTGTCATGAGCTAATATGTAGAGGAACAATGCAATCATTTCTTCAATGGTTTTATTTACAGTGCCCTTCAAGCCGCCAATTGTCCGAAGAAGATTACATAGTTTCTTAATTGCTTCCCTATCCATTCGGATGTTATCAATACATTTTGTCATTTCTACTTATTTTTGAATAATAATTTAACTCGCGTATTAATTCTCTATTGAAGCATATATCTTCGATTACTTTTCTCCTTGATAATTTTGTAATAATGATAATAACTAGAATCATAATGATAATTAATGCAATATTGTTCAACAGCTGCATATATTGAATCATAATTTATAAAACTTTTTTTTCTATTATTAGATGGAGTATTATTTAACAAGCTTATATTAATGTTATGTACTACTCATGAAACAAAAGAAGCGCAAAAGAAATTTATAATTACATGGGCACGACCTTAAAAAAAAATAACATAGGTGCATTTCAATACGGATAGGCAAAGCTATTTTCACTTTTTTTTGGGGTACTATCTTAATGTGACTTTTTTTTTCTTGGTACACCAAAATCTGACTTTATAATCTTATGTTTCTGATAGAGAAGCTAAGTGTACATATAGAGAAGCAAAGGGTACATTGTTGACTTTGTACCTCTCAAAAGTGACAAGGTTACCAGACTTTAATCAAGTCAAATAATCTTTGATTTAATTTTCTTGTGTAACATGTTTAGCATTCAACGGTTTAGGTAAAAAGTATTGTAGGTTGGGTGCGCTATTAATTAACTACAGCAAGTTGGAATTTATGATTTAAATTTAATGTATATGGAGCATGTAAAACATGTCTACATAGTTAGATCAAATTAAGTGCATGTGTATATGTGGCATACATAGAGGGTTGGTGTTAGTTATGGGAAGTTACTGTGTAATGGGTAGTTACTAGTTAGTGAAGTGGGTGCATGTATGTAGTGGTGTGAATGGGTCATGTTGACCAAGTCCATACATGTGTAGCATTGTCTATAAATATGTTTGATGGGTATAAACATTTATCTATCATCATAGCAATATAATCCATCAATGCAATAAAATGTTTTTTGATATGTTAATTTCATTATTGTCTTTCATTTTATTTTATACTTGTAACAAAATTTGATAAAAAAAAATTAACTAAAGCAAGTTATATAGACACATGTTAACTAGTCAATGGAAGCATAATTAAATAACAAAAACTATATAAATAGGTTAAAATAAAGTCTCCTTGGCTAACTCAAAAAAAAAGTCTCCTCTACACATAAAGCAGAGATGACAAAACACCCAAAAAACATAAAGAAGACAGAGGCCCATATGGGCTATGAGTCGAGGCGCATAGGGATCGGCCCATATGGGGTTCCTCTGCACTAAGGCGCAGAGGGTTCCTCCCATAAAAAATTATTAAAAAATCGTACATGTGCTCAAGAAATTTGGAGGTGTAGGTCGAGAAGATGTTGGGGCAGATAATACAACTTGTGAAGAGAAAACACGGGTGTATATATAACTTGTGAAGAGAGAAGACTCGGGCTTCCTACCATAAAAAAAAATCGAATAAACAGCTAAAAAAAACAAAATGATGTGTGGGAATTGTAATCACCTCCAAATTCGGGATGTATTACAATTCCTAAATACATGTGAATTAAAATTAGTTAAGAATTAGAATTCCACCCTAATTTTAACTCCATTCCTTCAACAAACATAGGAATTAACTCTAATTCCAATTTCAATTTTATTTTCCCACGTACCAAACATAGGAACTAGCCTAATTCTAATTCCCACCTTTAAATTCCTACCAATCAAACACCACCCGATGGTTGTTGGTATGCTTACATGCATTCTTAGGAATTGTCTTGAATTCTTTGTCATATGTCCTTTAGCATCCTTTTGTTCTTCTCAAGTCTGTTTACGACAATGGGGAAGGTCAACCTAGGGGTGGCAAATCTTGGAGGAGGAAGCTTTTCCATATTAACCTCTTGAATTGCAAATATTGTTCTTTGCATAAATGGAAATGAAGACCTTAGTATTGGGAAAAGGGACCATGGATAAGGTCATATCTACAGCCTTAATGTTACCCTAAGAACCCAACCAGAAGTTTTTCAAGGAACTAATGCATTGAGCAAGATTGATTTGTATATCACGTCTAGTCATGGTGAGAATTGCTTCCTAATTTTAAGATGAATAGCTACAGAATGCAAAATGCTTTGAGGAAGGTTCTCGAGCATTAATTAGGAGAAAATGCAATAGAGTAGGAATTCTTGTGGATAATGGTTATAAGGATAAGGTCATAGAGGTTAAGAGAATGGGAGATAGATTGGTCCTAGTTAAATTAATTATTGGAGACGAAAAAATTAACATAGTCAATGCCTATGTACCACAAGTAGGATTGAACGAGAGCATCAAACACAAATTTTGGGACGATATGGATGGATTTATGCAAGGTATATCATTAGATGAAAAGATTTTTATTGGAGGAGATTAAATTGGGCATGTGGGGGCAAGTAATGATGGGTTCGAAAGAGTCCATGGAGGTTTGGTTATGGTACAAGAAATGAAGAAAGAGAATCAATCTTAGAATTTGCTTCAGCTTATGACCTTGTCTTAGCAAATACTAGTTTTAGTAAATGAGAGTCGCACCTAAGTACTTTTAGTAGTGGTCATAACAAGAGTCAAATAGATTTTATTCTAACAAGAAAAATAGATAGAAAAATATGTAAAAACGCAAAGTAATACCCGGTGAAGTGCTTACTACCCAACATAAGTTATTAGTACTTGATATTATGCTAAAACGACGACTTAATAGGAATAAAAGAGACAAGGACCCTAGAATAAAGTGGTGGAACCTAAAAAATAATAAACAAGTAGAGTGTAGAGAAAAACTACTAAAAGAAAACGTTTGGAATCTTTATTTAGATGCTTATACAATGTGGTTAGAAATGAGTAGTTGCATAAGGAGAGTAGCGTCAAACGAGTTCGGTATATCTAAAGGCTTGGAACCAACAAAGAAGGAAACATGGTGGTGGAACGAGGATGTCCAAAAAACAATTAAGACTAAAAGAGAGATGTATAGGAAGATACCTAGGTGTCAAGATGAAGATGCATGCAATCAATATAGAGAAGCTTGAAAACAAGCTAAAAAAATAGTTAGTCAAGCTAAAACAATCTTCATAGAAGATCTATATACAAAGTTAGGTAATAGAGATGAAGAAAAATATATTTATAGGCTAGCCAAATTAAGAGATAAAAGAAACAAGACCTAAGCCATGTAAGATGTATTAAAGACGAAAATCAAAATGTTTTAATGCGTGAAGATGATATTAAGGAGAAATGAAGAGGTTACTTCGATAGTTTATGATAGCCAAGTTGATATCATTGTAGATGAAAATCCACAACAAGAAATAAATGTAAACTATACATGCAATATTAGAACTTCGGAAGTAAAAGAGGCATTGAAAAAGATGAAAATAGGGAAAGCATGTGGCCCAGATGAAATACCCGTAGAGGTTTGGAAATGCTTAGGGGAAATTGGATTGACGGCTAACAAAACTTTTCAACAAAATTTTAAAATCGAAGCGCATGCCAATGGAAGCGCATGCCAATGGATTGGAGAAGAAGCATTCTTGTACCAATCTTCAAAAACAAGGGAGACATTCAAAGTTGTTAGGACTACTGGGGAATTAAACTTATGAGTCATATGAAACTTTGAGAGAGGATGATTGACAATAGGCTAAGAAGAGAAACAACAATATCAAATAATCAATTTGGCTTCATACTTGGAAGGTCAACTATGAAGGTAATTTTCCTTGTAAGAAGATTGATGGAAAAATATAGAGAAGAAAAAGGATCTTCATATGATATTTGTAGATTTAGATAAAGCATATGATAGGGTTCCTAGAGATTTTTTTGGTGGGTTGTAGAAAGAAAATGGTGCATGCTAGATATATAGACACGATTAACTAGTATAAAGACATTCGGTGGAACTACAAAAGAATTTCCATGACAATAGGACTACATCAAGGATCGGCTTTAAGCCCATATCTCTTTATGCTAGTTATGGATGAACTAACTTGGCATATTCAAGAGGATGTACCATGGTGTATGTTATTTGCAGATGATATTGTCTTAGTGGACGAAACAAGAGATGGAGTGAATAGGAAATTAAAACTTTGGAGGACTACATTAGAATCTAAAGGCTTTAAGTTGAGTAGGACGAAGACCGAATACATGCACTGTAAATTTAGAAATAGGAGACATCAAGATGCTCTCGAGATGATGGAATGGTAAAATTAGGGAAGTAGAAGTTCCTATTGTGAAACACTTTAGATATCTAGGATCAATCATACAAAATGATCGCAATATTGAGAATGATGTCACACATAGAATTCAAGCTAGATGGAAGAAATTGATGAGTGAACTGGTGTGATCTGTGATAAAAATATGCCTATTAAGTTAAAAAGGAAAATTTTATAGGATCGCAATTAGGCTAACTATGCTCTATAGAAGTGAATGTCGGGCGGTAAAGCAAAAACAATTACATAAAATGAGTTTAGCAGAAATGAAGATGCTTAGGTGGATGTGTGGTAAAACTCGTAAAGATAGGATAAGAAATTCAAAAATCCAAAGACAAGTAGAAGTAGCACCATGGTTGCGGTGGTTTGGTCACCTACAAAGATGACCTACAGATGCTCCCACTAGAAAAGTTGACTTAATAGGAATTGAAGAAATTCAACGAGGTAGGGTTGACCGAAGTTAACTTGGGATGCATTAATTAGAGGGATTTGAATGGTTTGAAAAATTTACCATCAATTGCATTAAACCAAGCACAATAGAGGAGTTTGATCCATATAGCCGACCCCAATTAATTTGGGACTGAGGCTATGTTGTTGTTATTGTTGTTGTTGGATAGAATATATTGGTCTAAGTTGCAAAATATAAAACTTAATTGAACGAGTTGGCAGCAAACCTTTGAATTTGATTTTATATCAAAATTCAAATATGATTGTTTCCCTTTATACTATATTGGAACTAAATTTACCCTAATTGGTTATCTACTTGTTCAGTTTTCTATATTTTAAGGTTCACGAGGCAATTGGAGTGGAAGGCTTAATAAAGAAGCTAAGATCGGTTGAACTGATTGAATTTCTTTGATTCATACACTGATGAAGTCGTATAGTTTCAAACTGGGTCTATCATAAAATTTGTTATCGTCCTAATTAGTGTTGTACATTGTAGATTTTCAAGTTATTTAAGTGGCCTTAAGGAAAGGGAAAAGGCTTTTACTTCCAATAGGTTAGAAATTAAACTCTTTCAATTAAGTAGATATGTGTTCACTAGTTAATCAATTGGTGAGAATGATTGATGTGTTCACTAGGCTTTTAGTTATCAAGATGAGAGCTAGGTTATTAAAGCTTGTTAGTAAGCACAATCAATTTCTTAACAGACAGAGATTGTATTTTTGAATTCATAATCAACTCAAATGAATCCATATTGCGTTCACTAGTGAATCAAACAAAGACAAACACAATAGATAGATGAGTAGGATTCAAGGCCCATATCATTGTTGATAAGATCATCAAGAAATGAAACAAGAATCTAATGGCGCTAAAAACAACAAGTGGATACCGAAGCAATACCGATTATGATTCGAAGTTTTAGACATTGGTGCTAGTTGAGTAGCTTATGGCATTAGGAGGAGTTCACACTTCAAGCTATGCACTGCAAATCAATTAATAGAGGTTTTCTTATACAAACTTTGAATCTGATGGTGTGTTAGCACAAATCAGAGAAGCAAAGGTGTTAAACAGCATAGCAATTTAAGGTACTCAGTAACAAACGTTCATCAGATAAGAGGAAATAAAACTAAAACTCCATTGCGCTTCACAGTGGGACATAATATGTTGTTATGAGAGAATTTAGAGGGCTTGTATTAGAGAGTATCTCTGGAGGTGAGTTAAGGCATTAGTAACTACTGACAATGATGTTAAAATAATCCACCAAAGCATATAGTGTTGTTAGATTCTTGTTGTTTTGCTACGCAAAATATCGTAACTTTTTCTACAAGTGCCATTTCTTAGTGTTTGTTTGTGGACTTGTACTCTTCATAATTTTTTTTGTTAGATCATTACTATAATTAAAAGTGGATTCATGGTGGCTGAGCATTAATTTACAGATTACATTTATTTGCTCTTGATTTAGGGTTTTTTGTTTCCCAGTTCTAGTTTGGGGACCCAATTCCTATTAAAAATTAATTACGTTCTTGTTTGATAGTTTTAATGCCAATGACAAAGATATCTCGCATATAAACACAATATTTGTTTATTTGTTTGTCTTGTTTGTTTGTTTTTTTTTGGAATTATGGTTTGTTGTCCCAAGTTCTATTTTGCACTGTTATATTTGTCGCACTGTTATATTTGTCTTAGTAAATAATTACGATTTTCTTGAAAAAAAAATTAAATAATTACGATTTTAATTGGGTTGAAAGATTGTGCTCATCCGTGTTCTTGAATTGTAATCAATGTCTGATGCTAGCCATTTTTCTGTTGAAACACTTAACTAGGCTTTTGTTACTACTTGTATGAAATGAAAAAAAAATAAGAAGATACAACTGCCTGATTGTTCATTGATATATTATCTAATGTAGAAATTTGTCTTTAGTATTGTTTCTTTAATTGTTTGCATGAAAACTTGTTTGTATCATAAGTAAGACCTTTTGCTTTGCTCTAACCTTGATGGTCTTTTTCTATATGTAGAAAACGGGGGCATATACCCAGACATAATAATAACATCAGATGCATTCTTGGATGTGCTACTCCTCAATATCCTCTAATAGAATATTACGAATATAGTAAGGAGGGGTAGAGAAAATCGTTAATCCTTGGGGAAGCTCCTTCGCGTAGGTTGCAAGAGCGTATGTCACCCTGTTGCCTTCACGGTATGTATGCGAGAAAGTCAATGTCCAGTCCTGATCAAGTATTCGTCTGATATCCTGGACCAAATGAAAGTGGTAAAGACCTTGCGTATTCTGACCCTTCACCATGTCAATTACACATTTGCTATCCAGTTCTACCTCTACCTTCTTATAACCCCTATCCCAACACAGCTTGATTCCTTTGTACAATCCCCAAAGTTCTGCCAAAACAGTTGCTCCTGGTCCGATATTGTGTGCAAATCCTTCTAGCCAATCCCCATTATTATCACGGATAAGTCCCCCAGCTGATGCCCATCCTATTATTGATATGAATGAACCATCCGTATTAAGTTTAACTGCACCCCCTTGAGGGAACTTCCACTTCGCTAGTCTTTCCTCACGTGGTGGGAGAAAAGTCTTCACTGTCTCCATGGATTCTTCGAAGCTTTTTCCCTGTTGGATAATGACTACACCGTGTTTTGTGATGTCTGCACAATCCTCGTCAAAAAGTATTTTGTTCCTTCTCGACCATAGATACCAGTAGCCAACTCTAAAAAGCAAAGGCCAACTCAAGCCTCTGACCCTGCAATTACGATCATTAAGATTTGAGGGTAACTAGAAAATCAGCATTAAAGAAATCATTAAGATACTCCCCTGGTATGAGGGACTGTCAGGTAGTTGCAGTCCCTCAACGCATGTGTTTGAGATTGAGAGCCCTGATTACAAAACGGACATACATCCGAGCCCACCATATTCCATTTTACTCTCTCCGTTCATTAGAATAGCCTTGATGATCTTTGTTTCCACCTTTTATGATGTTATTTGAAGTACATAAGAATGGTGAAGAAGTGGGTGACGCTGCATGGAACGAATGTACATGTTATGATACGTATCAATGTTTGGTGGGTGGAAGAAAAGGTTGTGCATGCCCGCCCACCATTCTAAAATACTCCCAATCTCTAACGGTTTTTGTAAATGTTGAAAAAGGGGCTCTGGCAAGTGGCAAGAGAACACTCTTATATAACGAATTATGATATTTTGATCAGCCAAACAGCAACTGTCTGAACAACACTATTTGCTATGGTGGTGTTTTATTAACGTCATATATCAGTATAGTTCTTAGTGCCTTAACTCATCTCTGAAGACACTCTCTAATGCAAGGAAAACCCTTTAAATTCTCCCTTAACCATAACATATTATGTTCCATTGTGCTGCGCAGTGGGGCCTTAGTTTTACTTCATTTTATCTAATGGGCATTTATGAGTGAGTACTTTTTATTGCTATGTTGTTTAACACCTCTATTTCTTTGACAACGCACCATCAGATTTAGAGTTCGCATAGGAAAGCCTTCATTAATTGATCTGCAGTGCTTAGTTGGTGGGCCAAACTCCTAATAGCATTATTTACTCAACTGGGGCCAATGTCAATATCCAAAAACCATGACCAATGTGCAGGACTTTGCATCATAATTGATGTGGCTTCTTGTATCCACTTGTTTTTTTTAACACCATTAGATTCATGTTTCACTTCTCGAGGATCTCATCTGCAGTGATATGTGCCTTTGATTTTAGTCATCTATCTATTGTCTTTGCCTTAGTTTGATTCACTAGTGAATACTATATGGATTCACTTGAGTTGATTATTAATTCAAAGATACAATATCTATCTATTAAGAAATCGGTTAGGCTTATTAACAAGCTTTAATAGCTTAAGCTCTCCTTGATAACTAAAAGTCTAAAACAAGCTTTTTGATTATTTTACTCCTCAATAAACGACCTTAAATGGTAAATGGTGAACCTAGAGGCAAGCTCTAGGCATAGCAAGGTTTGAGGCAAGAGAGCTCTCTTTTCTCCTTTTTGTTTCATTTTGGCAGTAGATGTAAATTGGGTGTATGTTGTCTCAAACAATGTCATTTGGTGTTGCGAAATGTGAAAAAGAAAAGGCGGTGCTTTCCCATTTGTAGTTTGTCAATGATATGTTGCTAATGCTTCTCAAGTTGCGGAGGCTATTAAGAGCTTTTGCTGCATTTTGGTCTAAAGTTATAACCAAATAGAGGTTCAAATGTGTTGTATCGATCTTAGTGCTTATCAGGTGTAGGATAAGGCGATAGGAACAGTGCTGGATGGGGAGTTTGTCCAGTAATCTATTTTGCTTTGCCATTGGGCGTTAATCATGTAAGAGTTGATTCTTGTTATGTGTTCTTATCAAGAATTTTAAAGCGACTTGAAGGATGGAAGAAAGCATGTATGGCCAAAAGAGGAAGATTGATATTGATTCTTTTTGTGTTAGCTTCCTGCTTACATAGTATTTGTCAATCTTCAAAGTCCTCACGAAAATGGCATCTATGATAAGGAAGAGGATTAGAGACTTCTTTTGGATGGGCTTGGATGAGGGTCATCATAGTAGTTTGGTTAAATGGAACGAAGTTTAGAGACCATTGGATAAAGGGTGCCTTGAAATTTAAAATGTGGTAATGAGGAAGAAGGCATTGGCATCTTCTGAGGGAGGAGGATTCGTTGTGTGCATTGGGCAGCAATTATTAGAATCAAACATGGTCTCAATTGGACCAGGTAGCAGCTCCATAGAGAGAGTCTTGGATGCTTTTGGTAGTTCATATTCTTTTTCGAATGTGTTTAGCCCATCTTCTATTTTTTTTGGTAGGAAAATTTGTTTACCTACTTCACTTAAAATAGGTAAATCACTTTAGGTTTTGGGAGAATTCTGTTCTGGAAACTCAAACTTTACAAATGATCTCTATTTCTTATCTTGCTACCATAACATGCCTTCCTCAGCTTGTGTCCAATTATCATTTGGATTTTCTTTCATTCTCTCTATAGTTTTAATTTTTCAAGAACCCTCACTGGGAGAGAGGAGGAAGACATTGCAGCACTTCTCTTACTTTTATCGGAATCCAAGTTCCATTATACCAATATGAACTTTCTTGTAACCTTTACATTCAAATCTTTCTTAAAAGCTATATAAAAGATCCATGGTTCCCCACTTCTCAAGCAAACTCTTAGGAAAGCAGGGGTTCCATCCAAAACTAAGATTTCGGATGGTGGATGGCTTCAAGTAGGGCACAAGTTTCTCAATTTCGGAGTTAGTTCGATAGTGAGTTGGTCTATGACTCAATGGTTAGTTAAAGAAAATATCAATTGAGGTTGGTTGTTTTGTAGGATTGCTTATCCTGACTCTGTTTTTTCAATTTATGTACTTTTTTCTTCATCTATGTAAGTCTCATTGTTTATTCTGAAAATTTGAAAACTTCATGCAGCAAAATGAATAATACTAGCAATCCAAGCACTTACTGAAACTAAAATATTATTGAATCCTTTAGAATATAAGGATTTGGAGAAAATAGAGGAAGAGAGTAGAGCAAGTGTATCACGCGCGAGATTCACGTATCGAATTGAAATAGAACTTGATAGTCGCAACAGACTTAATGATTTCCCAGAAGTCTGAGTGAAGGCAACTGATACCGATTTGGTAGTTTGCTGCTGTTATAATCAGTTGGAGAATAAGAGCACAAGGAAACAAGGTTAGCACATGTATGGTACATGTTGGACTTCTCTGGAGAACCAAGTCCTTGTATGTAGGCCTCAGTTAAATTGCTATGTTTGAATAGCAGTAAATTTTCTCAAATTGGGCCCTGAGAACTTGGCCCTCTCTTTTTGGGCTTTATGGAGCAATGTCTTACAAATCCCTTCAATGGTACACAACCTAAAGGGAGTCGGAGCTAAATATGAGCTGTTTTTCTTATGCAGAAATCAGAACTACTTGGGGGGCAGATTTACGTTACAGGTTCCAGAATGTATTAGTGTGACAAAAGAATGCAATTGTCAGGACCAATGTTTGGGTTGGAAGCTTGGGAAACATAAGCAAGAGTTGTCGAGAGAAATGACGGCAGTAGAACCTAATTTTTACCACATTTAAAGCAATAATTGGGGTCCGATGAAAGCTGGAGACATCAAAGAAAAGTAGTTGTGTTTTTCTCTCTAACTTTAGAGGTAAGTTTTCTATAGTTCTTTCATATTTATGTACATTTGAGAATCTTGTGATTGATATTGAGATTTCAATGTTTCACTTCTAACAACATTCATGGCTTGCTAAGATGTATGAGACCACATTTACTGACTCTCAGCATCAATTTGTTGGAAGATGTGTAGTCTGTCAATATCTTGTGCCCATCATCCTCTGTGGAGGTCTTGTTGGTATAGTGATGAAGGCCAACCATGAAAGTCCTTCTTTCATATCGTTTTGGGTGAAGATCTTGTCTCCTACCAATATGTTTCAGAATGCAGACTTGCAGCCATGAAATTCTTGACTTTTATTTTTCATTTCCTCGGGAGGGAATCTTGTTTCCTAAGGTCCTATCACATCTTTTGTTTGTTTCCTTGTAGAGGGACCAGGGAGTGTTAGCAGCCACAACTAACACTGCACCTTTTATTTTCTTTAGCCCTACATGAGTGCGATGGGCTCCTTTAATCTTGTTAGTTGGCAATCTCTATTATTGCATATTGAATAAGCATATCTAGAGAAGCTCTTTGACTGCTGACGTACTGCTCAAATGGGCCTGTATGGGTGAATTACATGCACACTTACCATGCATTCTATTTCACATGTATATGCATGCATCTGAGAGTATCTACTCCTGTTGTACTTTTTTTTTGTTTGTCAAACCTATTCCTGCTGTACCTGAAAATGGGCAAGATGTATAGGTGGTGCCTCTGATGGGCTTTAATTTTGATTTGGATGTGTTATTTGGTCCCCCAAACTAGGATCAATGTGAATGATGCCCATTTTTTCTACTGATTTTAACTTATCTAGAACACGAAAATGTTTAGATTGTTGTTGTTTAGCTATAGAAAACGTTATATAGTTTCTTATACAAGTGTTGTCTCTTGTTCTGTCTGTTTGCAGACCTGGACTCTTCATAACTGTTCTGTTACTATGTATTAAAAGTGGATTCATGCTGGAAATCAATTTACATTTTGGCCTTTGTTTGGTTAGGGGTGGAGTAATCTTCTAAGAGATAACTTACAGGGAGTTGAAAGCTAATCTTGTTTGATTGCCCAACTTTTCTACAAGTTATCTTCCAACTTACACCCTTAGGTGCGAGATATTTCCTCCCCCCTCCCTAAAGGAGTTATCTCCCGGGAAGTTATGGACACAATTACCCTTCATTAATGACACTTTTATTACATATCTTTTTTGTTCAAAGTTTATTTATGTCAATTCATATTTTTTATTATTTAAAATTTTGAAACTTCTCTGCAAATTTAAAGTCGAACAAAACATGAAAATATTATCTCGAAAGACTTAAATTCAAAGAGATAACTCCGAACTAACACTGTAAGATAGCAAAAACGAACCAAATGAGGCCTTTATTCTTATTTGTTCTTGATTTATGGTTTTTGTTTGGCATTTCTGGTTTGCAGACCTAATTCCTATTAAAAATTAATTTGCATTCCGGTTTTGCATTTGTAATACCAATGACAATGATATCTCATTTACAAACACAACATTTGGATTTTTTTGTTTGGAATTATGGTTTGCTGCCCCAATTCCTATTTAGCGTTGTTATACTCGTCCATGTAAATTACAATTTCAAGCGGGTTGAAAGATCACCCGTCCATGTTCTTGCAATGTAATCAACTTCCTTAACCAGCCATTTATTACAGCTTGTATCAAATGAAAAAAAAGGAAGATAAAACTGCTTAATTGTTCATTGGAATATTATTTAATGCAAATATTTCTCTTTAGTGTGGTTTCTTTCATTGCTTGCATGAAAACCTGTTGGTATTATAGCTATTAGCTAAGACCTTTCCTTTGCTCTAGCCTTGATGATCATTGTTTCTTATGGTATTATCTGAAGTACATAAGAATGGTGAAGAAGTGAGTGGCACTGCATGAACGAATGTACATGTACATGTTATGGATGCATCAATGTTTGGTGGGTAAAAGACAAGGATACTCCATATCTCTGACGGTTTCCTTAAATGTGGAAAAAAAAGGATATTGGTGGGTTGGTTTCTGTGGCTGTGTAGTTGTCCTACTTTTTTCTATAGACTATATGCTACGGTGGCATTATCTTAATGTCATTAGTAGTAGTTTAGTTTATAATGCCTTTAACTCACTTCAGAGACACTCTCTAATTAATAGTCTAATGCAAGGAAAACCTCAAAGTCTACCCTAATAACAACATATTATGTTCCACTATGCAGTGTGGTGACGTTTTAATTTTATTTCATGTTATCTGATGGACGATGTTTGTGAGTAACTTTTCCTTTATTTCTTTGATCTGTGCCAACACACTATCAGATTTAGAGTTTTTACAGGAAAGCCTCCATTAATTGATCTGTGGTGCTTATCTGGTGGGCCGAACTCCCAACGGCATGAACTACTCAACCAATGTGCAGGACTTTGCATCATAATTGGTACGGTTTCTTGTATCCACTTGTTGTTTTTAGCACCATTAGATTCTTGTTTCATTTCTCAAGAATCATATCAACTGTGATATGGGCCTTTGATTTTACTCATCTATCTGTTGTCCTTGTCTTTGTTTGAACACACTTGCTGTTGCATCAACAAGGGACACTCGTGTGTTTTCTTGTTTACATTTAGGTGAACAGTCATATAATGCGATGGTTAGGTTCTTTAGCTTGATGTTTAAACCCTCTTGTACACACAAAACAAAATTGCTTGCTATTGAGCACTGAAGTAGATGTTGGAAACAAGAGTGTCTCCCTCACTAGGTTGGTTTTATGAGATGGCATCTGACACAGTGGTCTACTATTTTAGTAGTCTGATTTGCAGTTTGAATGGGGTGAAAGTTAAATCAAAATAAATGTAGGGCTCTTTTTTTTTTTTTTTTTCCTTTTTATATTCTTATGCTTCTTGGAAATGACCAATCCCCGATTTAGTTAAAATAAATTTGATGGGGACTGATTGGACAAGTGTCAGATTTTTTTTTTTTTTGAAGCTATCTGTATTGAATTCAGACTATTTGGAAATGTGGTAGGGGTTACGAGTTTAAAGAGTTGGTGGGTGAGTTATGGAAAGGAAACCATTGCATTTATATCTTCATTATGGAGAAAAATAGAAAAGGAGTTTTTTCTTCTTTTTTTTTCAAGCAAAAAATAGAAAAGGAGTTGTTGAAGCTATTTCTTACCATAATAATTTGTAGTAAATGATTGGTGCACCCTTGTAACCAATTTTTTTCTAAGTGCGTTGAAAGTTAAAACCAGTATGTAAAGGCAGTTCTAGAATATCCCAAACATGGTTACATAGACAAGTTTCTTGCTTGCTTTTGAGTTATCTTGGGAAATGGGTTTTGATGATGGGTTTGATGGCAGCAGTTAGTTTGTGGAGGCTTGTTAAGGATGTTGAGGAAGAAGCTCCCATTCTTTAATTAGAGTTCAGTTTCAGTTTCTAGCCTTGTAATGGAGCAGACAATGTTGAGAGAGCTTTTTCTTTCCATGTATAATATGGTGTAGACTGTGTAGTGTGGTTTGACTACCAGATTTGTTTTTGGCTTATGTGATTTGTGCATGATGTGGGGTTAAAAACTAAAATGTTTACGAGACTAAGCAACTCTTTACATATAGTGAACTGGATAACGATGTTTTTGTCTGTGTAAAATGCTAAGCCTTGTTTGGTTCGTTTGGTAACCTTTCTAAGTGTATTTCTAAAGAATTTAATTTTTATGTGTTTAGTTAAATTTTCTACTTCTCGGAAAAGTTTGGTTTTTGAAGAATAATTACTTGTTATAATTGACTACAAATTTATTAATCCATCCGATCAATAATATAAATCGCTCTAGAAAAAAATTTTTGTTCAAAATTGTAAGTCCGTTTTCGAATTTGAGAGTGTATTTATTACTTTTTTTTATCTATTTTACCCTTATACAATTCAAATATTTATGATTATTCAAATTTTCAATTCATTTAATTACGCTTGTAATTAAAGTTGTCTTAATTTTTGTCTTTATACCTTAAACAACTTATATTTTTTACTAGATAAAGTATTAATTTATTTAGGATATATAGTAATTTCCATTGAGAAAGTGTACTTTTCAAGAAGCGAAACAAAATTTTGGACGAAGGAAAATGATTGGGTGATTTGTTTTGACTCAAAATGGACAATCGTTTGTTGATGTCTATTAATTTTTACTTCAATGGTTGTGCACACATAAATTAATATATATTTAAGGGACTTCAACATAGTGTCCATTTACGTCACCCTACCATTACCCTTCAACTGAACTATTGTTGTCATTTTTCGGGAGATTACTCTTAAAGTTAGAGTCCGACTAAGTGCACTCCAAAAAAAAAGTCAAACTTAAAAAAAAAAAAAATCAATCCTACTACAAAATGACTCTTATGCCCTCATCGTGATTAGTACACCCTCACTACAATTTCTAAGTGCATCTCACACTTTTCTTTGTGATTTGTAGACATCATTGAGTGTTCAGCCTCGAAGGTTCGAATATCTTGTTGAAGAGTCGTCGGAGTCCACCGAACCTTTAGTTGGAGAGTCGGTCACAACTTGTCAAACCTTTAATTGGAGAGTCAATCGGAACTCACCATACCTTTAAGTCAGCAGTTGATCAACTAAATCTCATCAAAAAAGTTCGGTTGGACAACACCGAGCATAATGGATAAGTTTTAGCTATATGTCATCGAACTTAAAATAGATATCTTGACCAAAGTTTTGGAGTTTGGTATTTCGGTTCGGATGAAATAGATTTTGGTAAAAATGTGGGGTGCATCTTGAAATTGAAATTTGAATTAGGGGTGCCACGTAAAATGGGATGTACTTAATAAAAGATAAGTTGCACTTATCGGGACTCTAAGGTTATTGGACTAGAAAAATTATAAAATGACTCACTTTAAGTCTTTTGCATTTACTTATCCGGACATAAATCTAAAAGATAAAAAAGGTTACATTATCATTTTATTGGACTAATAGAATAGTTTACCATTACAGCAAGTCAGTTAGGAAACCAAGGGGAGTGGTATGGTGAAGAAGTACTGTCACTGGGGTGAAAAAGTGAGCATAATTAAAGTGGGGGGTGTGCACGTGAATGCCAAGGAAGTGATTGGTGGTGAAAGGGTGATTGATAAAAGGTGAATGGGGGGAGGAACTGGTGGTGGTGAATGAGAGTGCTTGCTGGGGAACCGTTGGGCCTGCCTTGTTTATTCCAACAAGGACGGACTGTTTGTATGTGTGTATATTGTATTGCACTACAGATTTGCACGATTGGAGAAGATACGTTACATTATGAAAAGAAAAGAAAAAAAAAAGAGTGAGAGAGGGACTAGAGATGCACGTGCACTCACCCCCACCCTAAGCACCTAAAATATCTCCTTTTCATTGTTCAGGTTGTAAGGAAAAAAAGTTAGAGAGAAGAAGCTATCCTAAGCCAGGGTCACACACGTGGCCCCCACTCTCTCTCTCTCTCTCTCTCTCTCTCTCTACATCAATCAATGCCCTTGTATCTCAACAAAATCAAACCTACACTGTCCTTCCCTTCTCACCACTACAATTACTCTCTCTCTCTCTCTCTCACTCTCTCTCTCTGTCTGTAGCACAGTTCTTGGTTTGTCAGCTCTCCTTCTCATCCCTTCTGTACAGTTATTTAACTTCTTACAACACCCCTATAACAACACTCTGTGCGACCCCACCTCTTCCCCCAAAAGAAATATAATAATAGAACCCTGCTAATGTACCGTAGCATGGGCAAAAACAAACAACACGCCCCAAGATGTACATCGGAATATGATAAGAATGTATCTCAATATAAAAATATAGGTAGGTGTTTGTGCTGAATGAATGCTGTGCATACTTTTATTTATTTTTTTTGAATCATGTGCATTTTTAATATTTTTTTGTCATCAACTATGTACAATTTTTTTTTATTTATAGCATCTCCAAAATGGCGTTGGTGTAGTACAAATGCACCTTTAAATTTAGTTTGGTATTGTTCATTACACTAAAGTTATTTTTTTGTTTTTTTTTGTTTTTCTTTTGACAATTTTTGTCACCGTAGAATATTAAACATTAAAAATTAATTAAAATATAATATAATAGTAGATAAAGTAGGATAGTGTTGAAGGGTTGGAGAAGAGATCAATATTTAGTGTTAAAATATAATAAAATAGTAGATACATAGATTTTGAAGGGCTGCTGATTTCAAAGTAAGCTAAAGATAATTTTAGATGTAACGGAAAACCAAGTTGGACGGGGAAAGAGATCAATTATCACATATGTTTGCTATAGGAGGGTGTCGAGCCTAGCACACCCTTGTTTTATGGCTGGATTCATTATTTATAATTATAAAATATAAAAAGATTGTTAAATCAAATAGTCCATTGTAATAAAATGAGTAAAATGCAAATATTTGAATCATAATCCTAACCCGATTTAGTTTGAGACTTTATGCCTTGTTCACTCTCTTTCTTTTCTTTAAGCTTCCTTTACACCACGTTGTTTTTTGGCTTTCTATTAGGTCCTCTCTCTCTCTCTCTTGCTAGTACTGCTTGACACAACTGTGACTAGAGGGAAGTGTTTGTTTGCTTGTTTGTTTGTGTTATAATGTTTACACTTGGAAATCAATAATACACTGAGACACCCTTCACTTTTTCCCATCTGCTGTTAAATCATGAAAAATTGTGCAATACTGTAAATCTATACCTCCTTATCTATTTATGGTACTGATCTCTCTTTTATTTTTCCCATTTTTTCTTAGAGACCTCATTAAATTCTTTCTTTCCACTGCACTGCCACTGCACCCCACCATTTTATTGTACATTTGTGGTATTTTAAATGGGTCAATTTTAGTACCCTTTTTGGATAATTCACTGAAATCAGGGAAATTAAAATAATGCCATGACTCATGACCATTACATATTAGAGTGAAACAAACCCAACTCATAGCTTTCCTCTCTGAATAGTCTATTGGTTGGTACTGCATTGCCTACCTATTAGTAGTGATCTATTTTAGCAATGCCAGTCCTAGCTGTTTCTTGTGTGCCATTGTATTGTATTGTATTGTAGCTAGCTAGCTAGCTATATTTATATGTTTGTTTTGTATGCAAGTCTTAGCCACTCTTGTGACTTCATCATTGTGACTGTAGATGTACTATTTTGTTATTGCTGGTCTGATAGATGATGTGAGGTTCTCTTCTTGTTTTTCTGATCATGATGCCTTTCACTAGGAAGATAAAAGAGTACTACAATTAAATAAAGAGTAACTTGAATTTTCGTTCTCTAAATCCACTAAGAGTCAAAACTGTCCCTCCCTCTAATTACACCTTCCCATTAGCTAGCTGTATCAGTACTTGATACTTGATAGGTAATGGTGAAATAAATCATTGTATTCTCATGTTTTTTTTTTTTTGAGGTGTTGTCTTTCTTTTTTTTACAATTATTTGGATTTTCAATGAGGACCAATGAAGTGAAAGTGTGATCTGACCATCATGAATTCATGGCCACTGATCCATCGTTGCACCACATTTTAGCATAAAAATGCATGCATGATGAATGTCACCTCAGCTTCTGAATTGGGTCTTTGTCAAAATCTTGTTTTCGTTGTCTACAAGAAGTGGTTGGGGAGATGACTTTGAACATCAATGCTTGGTTTCACAGACAGACATGGTGGGACTGTTGATATATGCTTGGTTCATTTCCGTTCCTACTTCTTTTTTGTTTTAATTAAAACTATATAATTGATTCTTGGAAGATAGAGTGACAAAACCCACCCAGAAATATATGTCCTGTGATGCATTGAAAGCCTTGCTTGTTGGTTGGTATTTGAACAATTAAGATGTGGGTCTTCATTTGGCTTTCATCTTTTGAAAACTGTATGCCCCAGACCTTAGGTTGTTAAAAATGTCAGGCTAGACCAATGGAGATAGCATGCATGGACCACATATTTCACCTTAGCAGATTACATATGCATGATTATGTTTAACGCATCACTTTTTTTTCCATTCCATATATTGATGACTTTTCCAGGTGTTTTCAGCTTGGTATTTAGTAGTGTATGGAAGTAAATTTCGGACGGTAAGTAAATCGACACATAAAACAAGTGTAGCAAACATAGAGGTAATTATGTGGATGTATTGTCAAACTCGAATGCAGATTCTAACAAATGTAGGAATAACGTCAGTCAATTAACACGAAAACGAATGAGCAATGGCAATGATTTGTACATATCTATATAAAGATGGCTTATAAATTGTTCAGTTGGTAAACTCACATAATAGAAAATGATGAAGTTGTACAAGGATAAATCTAAGATTACTTGAGCTGTGTTGTCCAATTAATTTGGATCAACATTTTACATAGCCTGTAAAGGTTTTCGTAAGTGATATTTTGTGCCCAATTTTTGAACTTGAAGCCTCGTTTTCAAGGATTTGTGGACAATGACATGATTAAGTGAAGGCATCAACTTGATCATGCGCTCATTATGTGAATTTTGTGCCAACCATGCAACTTGAATCTGATGAAAAAAAAAAAAAAGAGGCTCTGTGGTAAAGGCGCATACAATTAGTAAGCCTTTGGAGATGGCTAGTAGATCTTTTGGTTAAAGTTCCCATTCATAAACTTACACTGCTAGATGATGCTCTTGCTTTGTTTCTCCATTTCAATATAAGGTTTTGTTTTGTTCTCAATTGATGGGGCAGTGAATAGCAATATTAGAGGCCATAAAGCATAGTCACCTTTGCTTTCTCTCCTCGCTCACATGATAGATATATGGTTCAGGTACTTTTGGCTCGTCTACACATAACTTATTGGTCCTTATGTTGCTTTTATCACATCAAGGATCATCCCAAAAGCATGTTTATTTTTTGGTCATACTTAATCTAACTACTCGAGCACATGAAAAATTGGTGTTGTGGCATCAATTCCATTTTTACAGGAAATTAACCAACTCCCCAAAGCAATTTCGTGTTAGGTGTTCCTTGTATATAAAATTTCTTGATACTTTGTTGGCAATATAGTTATAACATGTCATCTAAAATCTCAGGCCACGTGATAAAAAGAAAGCAATATCTATCTCTTTGTGAAAGAAAACAACAAGAATAAGAAACTCTACTATAGTTTCAATAGTTTTCAAATGAAGAACCCGAATGTTTAAGGGCTTGTAGTTAATTAATCAATAACGTGTGCTCTCTTTGTTTTTTATTGTGTTAATTTATACCTAGATAGGTAGAAAGATATAAAACCATGTATAGGGGAAATTTTTTTACTCTTGGCACAGATTGCATTATTGGATCCTTTCGAAGAACTTGTACCAGATGAAAGTTACTTGCATAATCTAATCAAAAAAAAAAAAAGTTACTTGCATAAAATAAGACAATTAATGCATTTTGTTCAAATTAAGCAAAGAATTGGAAATTGGCATTTAATACGCAGATAAACCTTTTTTATTGTCAGATGCACTTCAAATCATGTGTTTTATATAATTGGAGGTGTAGCTGATAACACAAAAGGGGTTTGATATATCCATGCTCTATGGCCTAATTGATGAGTTTTTTTTTTTTTTCCTGATAAATTTGAGATGAAGGTAAAAAGTTAAAAATAATCAACTTGTGATTAGTGAAGCAAACAAAACAAAGATGGGGCTTTTGGAGGAAAAAAAGGGCAACTTGCAATGACTGATGGTTCCTCTTCTTTGGTGCCAATGCATGTAAAGGAAAAAAAGGTGGGAAAAAACAAACTTGCTTGTTTTGTACAAAGGTAAATATTTGCGTGATGAAAGCAAAATATTCTTCTAGGTTGGAACGTTAACACGCGTTTCACTCTCCTTTTTTTCCTTCTCTCTGGTCTGGAAAATTGGAGACCACATAATATCTTGTCTGGAAAATATAAGTCTCTTTTGGTAGTTAGAGGTGGTCTCTCTTTCACCATCCCCAACAATTTCAATAACTAATCCTTCTCATCTTGTTTGGACCCTTTCCAAACAACAAAACCTCTCCATATATATGTTTGTAGGGCAGGTGGCCCACCAACCATTTCTTTTCCTCTATAATTTATATGGTAATTTTATTTTTAAAACCCTTAATCAAATTTTACGGTGAGCTATTCTCATTAGTTTGAGTCGGCTTTCTACAAGCCCCCAAAAAGAATATAAGCTTATCTCAATTGATTTTTCTATACCCAAAGAATTCGATTTTTTTTTTTTGAAGAAAAAATGAAAAAAAATTGACCACCTCTTTAATTTTTTGGTATATAAAAACTAAAGAAAACACAGTTTCTTTCTGTACTAATTTAAACCATCGACTTCTATAGAAATAAGTACATATCAAACTTATAGAGCTTTTAATCGAGATTCAACACATGATTAGATAGGGGTGTGTATTTTTGTGTGCATTCTAGCAATGTCACTCTAGTATTTTCACTATCCAATCACAACCATTGCGAAAATTTCTTTAATTGAGATAAAAGAAGTTGAATTGAAAAAAAAAGTTGAATAGAATGACCAATACTGATATGAATTAATGATGGGTTTTCTTAGTCTTCTCCAACATTGGAAATACGTACCTTGTATACAGGCTGGCAATTTGAGTCATGAAACGTTTAATACAACATGACACGACACGTAATAAACATGGTAATAAATGTCATGAGTTTGACATAAGTGGATCTGGGTTATAATATACACGATTAATAAATGAGTTTTTTTTTTAAACTAATAAATGATTTATTAACATGTTAACATGTTTGACTCATTTATAACTCGTTTAGCATGATTAAGAAATGATGTATAAATAATAAATATGTTATAATAAATAAATTATTACAAAATTCACATATTTTAATACATGATAACATGATTATTTTTTATTTGCAGACATCATTTTCCATACTTAACTTTACTTTTAGAGAAAATATTTATTTTACTTTTAATATACTATTCAGGTTTAAAATTTTATTAATTATTATTTATTAAAAATATGAATTTACATGTTTTTTAGAGGATTCTTGTTGTCTTGTATATGTTATTTGTTACGAGTCATTTTTCCTTCATTATTAATACTAAAGTGTAAAGACTTGAATGAAAAAGTTAAGCAAAACACTACATCTCCATTCTATTTTATCGTCTATTTAATTATGTTCATTTAAATTTATTCATATAGATATTTTAAAAAATGTAGTAAACAAATTATAAAAATTTAAATAAATTAAAAAGTTTAAATAAAATATTTAATAAATATGTGACACGAATACCAACATGTTTATAACACAGCCTACTTAGACATGAAAATGATTAACATGATTAATAAACATGTCATGTCATGAGTTTGTATAATATGGGTCAAGTCTTATTTATGACACGACATGTTTATAATTCGTTGACACGAATTGTCACCTCTACTTGTATATAGGATTTTATAGGTCAGAATAAGGACAAGGAACCAAAATATGCATTAAATCCCCGTTATTAGTACTCTCACTTGCCTTATGAATTGTTCATTAATTCGATTTTGACCAACACGATTTATTTTATTTTATTTTTGTCTTTTGAAACTAGTATATTTTTTTGATATATATGCTAATTACTGAGATTTACCCAGAGTAAGCTAGAAGTAGAAGATCAAGATTCAAGACATTTTGATGAAGATTAAGATATAGACGTGTGCGGGAGAATGATTCAAACATTGAATTCGAGGAAAAATTTTCTCAACCGAGAGAAAATGATACAAATAAGAGTTTGTGTTAAATTAGAATTTTTATTTATTAGATAAGATAGTTTAGTTTAGTTGGATTACAAGTTATGTGTCATTTTTGTGTCAAAGTTAGAGTTTAAATAGGAGTTAGTGGTAGTAAGGGTTTTATTAGAATTACGGTTAATATATCTTTTGGTATTCTATTAGAATTAGGATTCTTATTATTTTACAAGTTTATATAAATGTTACACATGTAATATTTTAGGGATTGTTTATTGATTTTTTTAATAAAGAGTAGTGTTTCTTTTTCAAGATTAGGGTGTAATTTTTAAGGTCTGAATTGTATTATTCTTAGCGTCGAATAATCAATTTGAAAAAGTTCGCCATCACATTTCGTGTGTTAGGATAACGGTTAGACTTTTTTTTTTATATCAAATTCTCCACTTTTTAGTCTCTTTTTTCTTTGGTTAGAAACGGTTAGTCTTTTATAGTACTTGTGTTCACACTTCACACAAAATGTCTCTAATCAATGTTAATCCGAATTTTAATGTGTATTACTACTATATTAATCATACTCTTCGTACCCATCAATCATCATGTTAGGCAGTTTGCACATTTTAAGAATTTAAGCTTTGACACCCTCGTTTTTGTTATGAATTTGTGCCCATAAAAGTAGAAACTGAACATATAAAATGTCGTTTTAAGTCTAAAATAAATTTACTTTTACAGCTTTACAATTAGTTGGTGGCGTTTAGTTAGGCTTTTCGCCATTAACGGCTAAGTTTGAAAGTCTTTTTGACTGCAGTTCTTCTTTGAGCCAAAGTTAGTACATTCCTGCACGTTACACGTTCTGCAACCTCCCATTTGATGAAACCTCTGCAACAGTGATTAATTAAAATTGTTTACCTATGTCATGATGTTATTCAATGTTTTCCAAAGACAAATTCTACTTGCCTAAAAAAACAATTGTAATTCTACAATTTACCAAATTGGAAAAGTTCAAGTGCCCAAAATTATTTTGGGAAAGATATATTTTTTTCTAGCTATGTATGTAATATATGCAGGAATCAGATCATCTAAAATTACATTAATTCATTGGTTTCTTTAGATGAATGCATTGGAAAAAATCACTATTTTAATTTTTATTAACTTTTTAGAAGAAATCAACAAATAATTATATAAAAAAATTAATTACGAATTGAAAGGCTCATCAATAACTAATTCAATTGTCTTATTATCGTAAAAAAAAAAACTAATTCACTTGTTTTTTTTGTTATCTTTAATTTGTTTTTTTTTTTTTTTTTTTTTTTATTTCAATCATAATTTTATTGAAGCTCAACACAGGTTATAAATATGAAATTGCTTATACATCAACCGGTGCCACGCTCCAACAATTAGTACCAACATGACTTCGCGAATTACTTGCCATATCATGAGCCAATGAGTTCGCTTGTCTTCTAATGTAACGGATCTTTCATAAGGGGTGTCCAGCCAATAACCTCTTACATTCATCCAATATTACATCAACTTCAAGCATATTTGAATTCAGATTGTTTATGCCATTCACTGTCAATAGTGAATCCGATTCAAAGATGACTTGTGTAAGTCCTAGCCCATCCACCTAGCTCAACGCTTCCTTTATTGCCATAGCCTCATCCTCAGCAGGGGTACATCTACTCATGAAAGTCCTTGTTCGTCCATAGATCAATACCCCCATGTCATTTCGAACAACACCACTCAAGCCTACTTTTCCTTCCTCATCAAAAATAGATGCATTAGTATTGCACTTGAACCAACCCGTTGCTGAAGGACTCCACTGTTTATCGCGGCTGCTAACAGTTTCTTGGGGTATCCCAGTTCCACTACTCTTTTCACCTTGAGTCTATGCCACAAGCCATTCCATGCTCTGCCTAATAACCACATGTACTGGGGCTCCATTATTTCTCCATGATAGGTTGTTTCTATACTTCCAAATCTCGACATATACATGCATATTTTTGTATTTGGGTATCCTCCATCACCTGGAAGAGCTAGAAAAATCAACCCTTGAGATCGGCTTCATCCCCATCATACTGACTTGGCAAGACTCCCCTCCAACATTGGCATATCCTACTACAATGAAACATGAGATGTCCATATGTCTCGACTTGACTTGTGCAACAAACACACCCGTCATCAATCAACATCCCTCAATTCACAATTGATTTTGCTGCCACGATTCCTCGCCATGTAAAACTCGGATTATGGCCTATCATGGCCTTCAAAAAATTTTCATTCGGATAGTATTTAGCTTTAAGAATTCTCGATGTCAAATCACTTGGGTAATGCAACAATCGCCACCCTTGCATTGCTAACATGGCTAAGTTGAAATTGTGGAGATCTTTAAAACCTAAACCACCTCCTCCTTCCTTACACATAGTCTACGCCAATTCAACCAATTCAACCAATTCATACCCTTTTGGTTGTCATTCTTCATACCCACCAAAAAGAGTTCATCTTTTGGAGTGAATCACATATGGATAAAGGTATCAAGAACGTTCCCATACAGTAAGTAGGGAACATTTGGGCTATCGATTTCAATAACACCTCTTTACCCACCTTTGAGAAAAAATTGTGCTTTCATGATGTTAGTCTCCGCCACTACTTCTCTTTCAAAAAAGAAAAACTTTACTTCTTTCTCCGTATTAAACACGGCAACCCCAAGTATTTACTATCATAAATATCATTGTGGACCCCTATTCCATTACAGATTCTTGCCTCCAACTCCACTTTATGTTCGCTGATAAAAACATTTTTGATTTTTGCAAGTTTATAGCTTGACCTGGCGCTTTCTCATACCTATCCAACTATTGTTTCATCGCCACCATTTCCTCCTTCGAGGCTCAAAAAAATAGAAAGCTATCATCGGCAATAATAATAGATGAGATACCGATTGGGCACCCAGTATCACTTTGCAACCATGTATCCTACCTTGAATCTCGACTTGATGAAGAAGTGAGAATAGTCCCTTCGAACATAGGATAAATAGGTATGGTGATAATGGACATCTTTACCTCAATCCCCTGCTAGGTTTAATTGGTCCCACCAACTCACCATTCACATTGATCCAAAACTCCACATTGGTAACTAACATCATCACTAAGTTCACCCATCTTTCTGCAAACCCCAATCTCCCAAGAATCTAATCAAAAATGCTCAATCCACCTTATCATAAGCTTTATTGATGTCGATCTTCAAAGCCGCAGTGTCATATTTCCCCTTCTTGTTACACTGCATCGAATGTAGTAGTTCAAACGCAATTAAACATGTTGTCAACAATCAATCTATTAGAGACAAAAGCTGATTGCTTCTCCGAGATAATGTCCTGCAGAAAAAATTTCAATTTGTTTGCCTATATCTTGGCCATTAGTTTATATAATGCATTACATAAAGATATTGGCCGAAACTCCTTCATGTTGGATGGTTTGTTGCATTTTGGGATGAGTACGATTGTCATATCAGTCACTCCATCAGGAATGTTCAGGTTTGTAATCTAACTGCTACATTGTTGAAAAATATCTCTACCAACCACATTCCAACTCTTTTGATAAAAGGCCGGGTTAAATCCATTGGGCCCTGACGCTTTATCGGGGTTCATTTAGAACATAGCTTCTTTGAACCCCTCTATGTTGAACGGTATCAATAAAGCGTTGTTCATTTCCCCGGTAACTTTCGAATGAACAGTAGAGAACACTGACTCTAAGTCCACATCTGCATGCTCAAACAAGTTATGAAAGTACTGCACCACAATTTGTTGGATTCATGATACATCCTCTACTCTATTACTTGCATCATCAACTAAGAAATGTATGTTATTGTATCGACTTCTTTGTGTTGCAACATCGTGAAAAAACTTCGTGTTTTCGTCTCCCCCTTAAAGCCAAAGCATTTTAGATCTTTGCCTCCAATATATCTCTTCTTGCTCAAGAAGATTCCCTAACTCAACTCTTACTGCCAAGACCCCCTCATGGTTTTGAAATCCATCTCCGATCTCATATCCTCAATTTTCTTCTTGTTCCTTTGTATTTTGTATTTAAAACCCCCAAGAAGGTGTCTCCCCCATGCTTGTAATGCTAATGCACACGACTTCAATCTTATTGTAATATCTCCCCCCTGTTCAATCTGCGATGCCTCCTTTATGACGTCCATTACCACCTCAACCTTCCACCAAGAATTATTTATCCTAAAGGGATAGGTGCGAAGGTTAGTGATAAGATCTTGCGCTTTCAATAGGATTGGATTGTGGTCCGACGTAGGTGTCGACAAGTTCAGAAATGAAACCATTGGAAATAAGGTCCTCCATGCGTCCGTAAAAATGGGGATTGCCCTTACCCCTTTCCCAAGTAAATTGATGCCCCACAAGCTCCACATCACTGAGTCCACTATCCGTGATGGCCAAACGAAACCCCTGCATCAATGATTCCTCTCTAGCTGAGCCTCATCTTTTTACTTTTCTTGATAACAGATCATTATAATCACCAATAAGATGCTAAGGGAAATTAGAACTTCTCGACAAAGCTTTACTAAAGTTCCATGCACAACGACGCCTACTCCCATAGGGAAATTCATAATACCTAGTCAATCGCCACTCCTGCCCCTCATTCCGTTTTACAACTACATAAATATGATTATTAGAATACCCCAAAAGTGTGCACAAGTCACTATTCCTCCACAGAGCATAGCCAAACCACCACTCCTCCCCATCTTATCTACCATAAAATACCCATCAATCTTTATTTTATTTTTTATTTCAATAATTTTATTTTCAACACACAACATCTCAATAAAAAAAATTACGTCCGAATATTGCCAAGCCCTAGGTAGTTCCAACTAAGACAATTCATTGCACTCGACTGGCCCACTTAATCGATGATAACAACCTTTCAACAAAGAAGAAGAAAAACTAAGCCTCTTGTCAAAGAAGATGAAAAACTAAGCCTCTCATCAAAGAAGATGAAACAATTCTTGAACACCCCTCGGCCCACTAATTGAGAAATGATTTGTAACCTCTTCTGGTCCACCAAAAACCCATTGAATGAGGTAAAAAAACATTCCATAATTTCAGCTCCCTTTAATTTCCATATTTGAATCGAATTCCAAATTCAAAATTGAATTTAATTGACAACATAATTGCCCATAAAATCACGCCTCAATCATTTTCTATAACATATGCAAATTTAGTTTCTATATTTGTTCTTGCCAACCATCACCATCGCTTCACCTCTGTCAAAATAACTGAATTTTTTGAAACCCACTGCTTTTTTTAATTTAAATTTAAAACAATGCTAATTTATTGCCCATAAATCTCTCCACTAATGTTTCCAAAAGAGATCGATACAAATACAATTACCATATTTGTCTCTAGTCGTAATTGTCGATCAGTCCCGCCTCATTGATGCCGAAAAACTTAATTGAATTTACTTGGACTCAAAAAAATTGGGTGTACTAGTAATCTCAATGCACCTCTTTGTCAAGTGTTGGATAACCTTCTCCAACATTCCACTCTAAGCATTAATATGCTCTTAAACAATGAACAAGACCAACCAAACAATCGAGGAATATAATCAAATCAACAAAACTTGACCTCCCAACAAAGAAGAGGAAAAACTGACCTCCCGACAAAGAAGAGGAAAAACTAACCTCTCGACAAAGCAGAGGAAAAACTAACCTCCCGACAAAGGAGGAAAAAACTAACCTCCCGACAAAGGAGAGGAAAAAACTAACCTCTCGACAAAGAAGAGGAAAAACAGACCTCCCGACAAAGAAGAGGAAAAGCTAACCTCCCGACAAAGGAGAAGAAAAACTACCTCCTCAACAAAGAAGAGGAAGCATGATCACAATTTAAACTTCTTCTTCTTCTTCTTCATCTTCTTTGCTCATTTCTTCATCTCTCTATTTTGTTGTTATTATTGTTGTTGTTCGATATCTTTAATTTGTTATGCATGTGTATTATGTATAATTATCCCAATTAAATGGTTCCTTTGATTGCATGCATAATATATATTATTAGTATGTAATTATAATTCAAATGATTTGACACTAACAAACATTTCCAAAAAAGTGATTATATATTATTTTTTCCATAAAATATTATTTATTGAGGGAATTAACACTGAAGTTGAAAGCACTGAAGACATGAATATAATTTGATTCTTAAATGCTACAATGCTACAATAATTTATTAATTCTTACTAATACCGAGAATAAACACAAAGAACGGGATGAAAAACAACTCGATTTAGACAACTTATCAATAAGTTTTACAATGTCTATTAAAAAAAACATTTTGTTAAAAACTATAAAATATCTAATGATGTTCTTATGAATCTTATACTTACATTGTTAAGGAATATTGTGCAATTATAAAATATGCATAAATCACTCCTGTAATTATGTGCTTTCTTATTTATATATTTCCTTTGATATGCAATCACATCTCTATATATAAAGACATGTAATAGATCAATATACAATAAAAGGTAAATTGCAAATTGGTCCCTGAGGTTTACTATAATATGCACTTTAGTCCCTGTGGTTTCAAAAATATATATTTTGGTCCATGTAGTTTACTTGTAGTTAGTCAAAACATCATTGAGTTAGTGTGAAATTAAAATATTATTATTATATTACTTTTTAATGATGTGGCCTAATTATTTTACCAACAATACCCTTTAAGTTTTTCTAAATTCTATCTTTCCTGATCAACATTATTTAAAAAATTATCATCTTAGTCCCTTAACTATATGTACACTTTTATTTTATCTTTTTGATATCAAATATATGTACATAAGAATATTTATTTATTTGTTCAAGAATTATTAATACATTTTAAATTAGTAAATATCATATTTTACAAGAAATAAATAATGATAAAATTTAAGTATATTTATTATTTAATAATAATAAAAAGTTGATAATCTATATTTTGTGAAAGGAATTTGGTGCTTAACAATCAAAATTGTAAAGCCATGTTGATTTTCACATTAAAATAAAAATATACAAAAATGTGTATAAGTTTATATATATCCAAAAATTTTTAAAAAAACTATTAATTAAATTGTCGCATTATTTTTCAATTAACACATTTCTATAATTTATAAAAATAAATACACAAGATATTCTTAAAGGCTATAAAAGTAGTAAACCAACACTAAAACCAAATGTTACTCTATTAATAATAATATACATAAATACATACAAAAAGTTTATCAAAAAAGTTATTTTAAAGAAGATTTACAAAAAAGTCATGATTTATTTAAAAATATTTTGGGTCTTTATTCTTTGTGTTTGTCTCTCTGTAGTGGTAAATTAGTCTTTATATATTAACTCAATCATGGTTTAGAAAAAAGTTATTAAAAGGGACCAAAGTGCATCTTTTTAAAACTTAAAGGACTAAATAAGTGCATATTATGGTAAATCTCATGAACCAATTTGTATTTTACCCTATAATAAACTTATCATATTTTGTTAAGATTGTTATGGTATCAAAGCTAAAGACTTAAACATAGGTCGATCGACCTTCAAGTTGATGACTAATTTTGTGGTGTTTGCTTCCGTTGTTACCTATTTCTTCTTGATTTCTTTTGCTTCCCTTGTTCTATTTGCTTGCTTGTACGAGCCAATCTCGTGGGATTCTACTTGTTGCTCTCGCATTCGCTGATTCGAGCACGGTTCGCGATGCTTGTCACGCTTGTTATCCATACACTATCAGTTGATTTGAGCATAGTCCATGAAGCCTATCACGCCTGTTACTTGTGCACTGTTCATTGATTCGAGCGCAGATCGTGAAGCCTGTCTCGCGTGTTAATTGCAATCTTGTTGCAGATTTGCCTATCTTGCGTAGCGCTTGTTAGCTGTAACACCATTGCATATATTTATGTCACATGTTAGCTGCATATCTGTCTATCCTGCTTATCCGTTGCCTGTATCCATTTCGGTTTGAAAACTCAAATTGGCTTTATTGTCTCCACTTTGAGTTTGAGGGGGAATGTTAAGAAATATTGTGCCATTAGAAAATATGCACAAATAACTCTTGTAATTATGTGTTTCATGCTTATTTATATATTTCCTTTTATATGTAATCACATCTCTATATATAGATACATATGTAATAGATCAATATGCAATAAACTTATCGTTTTCTGTTACATTGTTAAAATTGTAAAATATTTAATTTTTATTATATCCTTACAAAAAAATAATAATGGTTTATAAATTTAACAAAATCTTTTATTTTATAACAATCTTTATTTTTATTTATACAATAAAAGTCGGATTTATTCAGATTTGAGATGTTCAGTTTTATTCGTCCTGCAATAGTTTTCAGATTCATCATTGACACCACTTGTCTCTCCTTCACACATGCATCTATCGTCATTCAATTTCGTCCACACTTATATATGCTTATGTAGGGATTTGCGCTAGTTGTTGGTTTGATATTTTCACTTGATTTTCTTTTTTAATAAGTTGTCTTATGTGGGATTTGCCCTTATTGAAAGTTTTATTTTTCGTTATGGTTTTATTGTTGTAGATACAAAAGAAAAGCGTATAAGTTGTACATAAGTTTGCAAACTTTCGCAATGTCGATTTGATCTCATAAAAAATAACAATTTTATGAAAGAAAATATCTTTTCGTCAAAAAAAAAAAAAAAAAATCATTACATTACATGTGATTTTTATACAATTAATGACAACTTACGATTTTTTTTTTTGAAAAACAACTTATAATATATTGATTGATGCTAATTAATTTTTTTAAAATATAGCTTTAAACAATAAATATTAATGTTTTAAAAACTAATTATTTTTTTGAAGTGTTTCTTTTTATTAAAAAAAATCAAATTAAACCGGTGGGATGTTGAGAATCTTAACCAGAATTGACATTTTTCCTTTTTTTGCATAGACTTAGAATTGACTTTCATATCATTCATTGCTTAGATATATAATGCGAGTGACTACATTTATAAACACACTATTCTTATCGATTTAGTTAGATCAATTATGAGCACATAGAGTCTTAAAACTGATATTATACATGCTATGAACATTAAAACCTCAAGTTATTAATTATCTTTGACATATGCTTCTCACCTGCCTTGTCAAGGAAGGACTGTCTCAGATCTCAGGCTCAGCTAAATCTTCTCTGCACAATAATGTAACTGTACTGCACTTGTAGCAAAGAAATACAGTTTTTAATTGCCTATAGTTAGTTTTTTATATTAAATTTCTTTGTCAAGCCTAAGAGTGAGACAGCGTAGGAAAGAAGACTACTTGGCAATGGCTAGGGAAAAGGAAATCAGGGGTTGATTTGTCTGACCAACTTCACGCGTGCTATAAAGTGACCTTCACACGTGTGACCAAGTACATGTATATGGTTTGTTATTTCCTTTTTTTTTTTTTTTTTAGTACGTTAGAATGACATCTCTACAAATCACACTATAATACACGTCTCCTTTATCCAACCTTCCGTGCCCATCTTTAATTGTGGGCATTTCAAAATTTAAAATATGATTATATAAATTATAGAAAGGGATGTGCGTTATAGTGTCACTTAGGGGCACACAGGGGCTTATGGTCTAACATTTTCCTGCTTTTTTTTTCTTAAAAAAAATGGAGGCAACTTTTCAAGCCACCATATATGCCAGAGTGATCAGTGAAGTAAGAAAAGTAAGAAAACCCCCCAGCTCTAGAGAGAGAGAGAGAAAGATGAGTTAAGTGTGTGTGTATGGGTTTCTTTCTGTTGTGCTTGAAAACAAACGCTTTTGCTGTTTCAAAACCTCTGAAACTCCTCTCACCTTTCTTCTGTGTCTCCACTTTTGAGTGCTCACAGTCATCACCACCAACCGCCTCTTCTCTTCACAAAAACACATGAACATGACTTGCAGAAGCTCACCAGAGATGTCATGGTTTCAAACAATTGTAGTAGTTCCACTAGCTCAATAGGCTTGTTTGCAGACATGGGTTCTCTCTCTATCAACCCCTCCTCGTCATCACAGGAGAGTTACTACTGCAGGACCACCACTACCAGCTCTGACCATGATCATCACAATAATAAAGCCATCAATGTTCATGATCATGAAGCAGCAGGTCTTGTTTGGAATGCTTTTCCTTTGTGTAGCAGTGATGATGTTGATGAAGAAGAGATCAACACCAATGGTGCCATTGAAGAAACCACCACCACCACCACCACCATGAATAATGAAAATGATGAGAACCACTCATTAGTCAACAAAGAAACAAGTGAGAGTAGTGGGCAATCTAAGCTTTGTGCTAGAGGCCACTGGAGACCTGCTGAGGACACCAAGCTTAAGGAGCTTGTTGCCCTTTATGGCCCTCAGAACTGGAACCTCATTGCAGAGAAACTTGAGGGCAGATCTGGTAATTACTAATCAATCCCCCAAACACACATTAGTGTTGCCCTTCATTTATTTTGTGTATTTGTTTTGATGATTTTAATTTGTTAATGTTTTGGATTGTGAAGGTAAGAGTTGTAGGCTGAGGTGGTTCAACCAGTTGGACCCCAGAATCAACAGGAGGGCTTTCAATGAGGAGGAAGAGGAGAGGCTAATGGCTGCTCATAGGCTGTATGGGAACAAGTGGGCAATGATTGCAAGGCTGTTTCCAGGGAGAACAGACAATGCAGTGAAGAATCACTGGCATGTTATAATGGCTAGGAAGTACAGGGAGCAGTCCAGTGCTTATAGGAGGAGAAAGCTGAGCCAAGCTGTTCATAGAAGGTTGGACTTGGAGGAGGAGGAGGATCATCACTTCATCACCACAAACAGTAGTAGTAGTAGTAGTAGTTGTAGTTGTATTAGTAGTACTCTCAAAAACTCCTCATGCCCATTATTGTTTCCATTTGGAAGTCAAGTAATGGGTAGTGTTGTTGCTCATCATCATGGTCATGGCACTCTTGGCTTCCTCCTCCTCCTCCTCATCATCATCATCATCATCATCATCATCAGATTGGTGTTGTTAATGATCATGAAGATGCAGTTTCTTGTTGTTCTGATGCTTTTCAATATCCCCATCAAAGTGGACTTTGTGCAGAGCAGACACCTTATAATTTCTTCACTGGTGATTAATTCTCTCTTTCCATCTCTCTTAGTTTCTGTTATTGTTTGGGTTTCTGTGCTTTCTTTACAATTTCCCCTTCTTAGTTACAATGCATAGTTTGAGCTTTTGAACCAATTGGGTCTCTCTAAATGCATTTACTTCTTGATTGTACCTGCCACAATTCTGTGATTGATCCCCCCATTTTTTTATTAATGAAATCCATTTTAGTTTTGGGTCTACAATTGATTTTTTTTTTTTTTTTTTTTTTTTTTTTTTAATTTTCTTGTATGCCTGTGTAACAATAATGTATGTTTTGCAGGGCCCATTAAGGCAGGCCTAGTGAGGATAAACAACAACAACATCAGGAGTTTTCACACCATGGTTTCTACCACTACAGCAATGATCCAGTGGTGCTGCAGCCAATGCAACAACTTAACAACCAGTATCATCAACACCACCAATACTCAACATACATATCTGATCATCATAGAACATTAACTGAACCATCAATGTCATCATCATCAAATCAAGAGTCCAACAACAGTGCCCATTTTGGTTCACCACACTTCATAGACTTCCTAGGGGTGGGAGCTACATGAGAGTTTAATTGTTTAAATTAGAAGGGTCAGGGCCAGGCTGTGTTTGCTAAAACTAAGAGAAGTGATATCAATTTGACAGTGCTCAAAGAAAAGTGAAGTCAGTTTCTAAACATGGTAGAAGGAAAGGATTGTTGTTCAGTTGGGTAGCAGAAAGCTTTGTGATGATGATAATAACTATAATTATAATAACAATAATGGATTCTTTTTCCTTTTTATGCATGTATGTTTGTATTTTGTCATTCATCCATCATTTCCATGTATCATCATCACTGGCATTCACGTATATATATATATATATATATATATAGAGCACTCACTCCCTCACTATAGTTATCAATGCTGCAGGAGTCACAAGTTATAAAATTAGTGGCTGATCCTGGACTCTCTCAAGTTTATTAATGTGAATATGTAGCACCACAATCATTATATTTACAACTTTTTTCAATTAGTGATTGATCTCTTTATAAAATTTGTGATCAACCCTTATGAGTCCAGAGTCATGGCTCCGCCCAGACGTTATTGATAATTAAATTACAACAAAGGTTGATACTTGATAGGAGTGTGCATTATGTGATATATTATAAATATAAAAACAAATAATAAATGAAGGAAGAAATGCGGAAAAGCTTAAAAGACTATATTTTCTTTTCAATCGATTCCTTTTTTTTAAAAAAAATCGAATTTTTCCAATACATTAGTCAATCTATATATAAATGTATCTTTACATGCTAAACTGATCATGCTAAGATCCTATTTTCAAAGACTTAAACCTTAACAAACTTAACTAATAAAGATCAACTAAATCTAAACTAGATAATCATTAAATCTAATTTGAATCAAATCCTATCATTATGATGTGACTTTAGAGTTGTGTTATGTAGCACCACCCAATTAATTGTATGGATGAACATATAAAATCTCAATTTCAAATTGGTTGGGGTTGGCAATTTATATATATGGACCTGTTGCAATTGTTAGGAAAGACAAGTAGCTTGTGCACATCCCTTTGATGTGCATTGAGATGCGTGTGCTCATACACATCATGATGAAAATAATGCGAGGGAAACACATAAGTGTGTTTTTCTTGAGTTACAAAAGGCAAGATTTGAAGAGATCACGATGAAAATCATGCGAGGGACACACATAAGTGTTTTTCTTGGATTTCAAAAGGTAAGATTTGAAAAGATCATGATGAAAATCATGGGAAGGGCATACATAAGTGTGTTTTTTTAAATTACAAAAGGTAATATTTGAAAAGATCATGAGTTTGACTTCTCGCTGAAGTAATTAAAAAAACAAAGATTTTAAGGGTACAATTTTAGTTTCTTATAGAAATAATTTATATAGGAGCTTATTATTAAGAGCCAGCTGCATGCATGTTATATAAGATGATCGATGATGGTGATGGAAGAGACATGGGTATAGCTTTTGAATTTATCCACATATATGGGCTATGGAGCATCATTTTCTCATGAGCTGCAAAAAACCAGGAACAGATTCTTGTTGTGGACATTATGTTAATGTTTGTGAGTGCAAGCCCGAAATTCTTTCCTTTCTAATGCATCAATGATGGTAACGGTTCATCGTCACTTCCTGCACAAGCTCATGCCTCCCACATGGGACTTGCTTGACCCTTCTTGTTGCATGTATGGGAGATCCACCAAAACCGTATATACATATTCATACGTATGATTTTACAGCTTGATCATGCATAACATTACATGCTTCTAGGAGTACTATCTAATTAATAATCCCTCCCTTTCTATGCAAATTAATTGATTAGTCTATTGTTTCTCATTATGTACACCCCAAACTTAAGCCAATATATCCAATATTAATTATTAATCTTTTGTTTTTTTATATATTTTCAATCTGCATAACTTGATCTACTTTAATTAGTTCATACTAAGTTGGATTGGATTCATGATCAATAGATGAATTATATATTTGGATTTGACTAGCTAGAACGAGAATTTTCAATTAATCCACAATAATCATATTGACCATAGATTTGCCTTAACTAAATTGGATCCAATTTGTATACACCCTTAGGTACACACATTTATGTCTCCATACATCGATCCATGTGATGAACATTCTAGATACTCATTTTTATTTTCATTTCTTGGTAGGAATCTAGATACTCATTTCAATGTTAATTACATGTAATATTATCAATTTTTTTAAGGCAACTGTATACATGTAATATCATTACATGTGCATATAATATATTAGTATTTTAAATAGATGTTTAAATCTCTTAAAGGTTGATTAGCATTTGCATGAAATATTTCATTAGGAATGATATTGTTATTATTATTTTTTAAATAATCATAGGTGTCTTAATTTTTCTTTTCGAGTCCTTCCACTAATTAATCTCATCATAATACGAGAGTAGGGGTGCACACGGATTGTACTAATCCATGGATCCGGTCCAATCCGGATCAATTATCACTAATTGGATTAATTTTTTGATCCATTGGATTGGACTGGATTGAAAAATCACTAATCCAGCTGGACTGAATTGGATTACGGATCCTACATAAAAAACCGCGAATCCAATCCGATCCAGTCCGTGTAGTACATCAACACATATACATATATGATCGTATGTACTTTAGTACCTTAAAGAGCATCAATTTAAACTATTAACTTTAAACTATAGCATCTAAAAGACTATGCTTATTCTTTAACTCTTTTGTTATGTTTTTAACTTTTTTTTGTAGGTTGCATATACGTGCACTTTTTTTGTGCTTTTGTGAGGGTGTATGGTGAAGATTTGTAGATGACATTTTGTTTATGTAGGAACTTGTGTAGGAACTTGCATTTTGAAGGTCATTGTGATGACAAGTTTATGGGAAATATGCTATATATAGTTTTGTGAAATGTATGTTGTAAATTTATCATTCATGAGATGATAATTCTTGTAATTCATTTGATTATGTCTAATTTCATGAATCTTTGGATAGAAAAACGTTAATCCGTGGAACTTTATCCAATCCGATTCGCATTTTGCAAATTGGATTGAGTTGGATTGATGAATTATTTGGACTGGATTGGATTGTATTTTTTCAATCTGCAATAATTGGATTGGATTACGGATCGACCCTAATTAGACTGGATCCAATCCGTGTGCACCCCTATACGAGAGTCAACCCAAATGCCCCAATCCTATGGCCTAAGAAAACTCAACATATATTTTGATTTTTAGATATCATTTTTTTTTGAAAAATAGATATCGTATAAACTAATTTGATAGCAAACTATATATCTTTAAATTAGGTCAAGTGGTGTTCTCGATCTGTATACATTGTTTTGTAGAAGTACCATTGATCACAAATGACAAATAATGCTTCTACGGCAAGATGCATGGTTTCTTTTTTATCAATAAAAAAAGAAAATTATATAATTCTCTTACTAATAGATAACTACGTACGACTACGAATGTTTATACATCACATATAGGTACGCCTCTAGACAAAAGTAGTTTTGACTTTTTTTTTTTTTGAAAGAATATTATTCGTACATGTCACAGCTTATAAATTCAATGCAAAAGATCTACACATACACAATTTCTATGGATTGATCAGCTTGCACTAATGACAAAGTTGGAGCTCACAACTAAACTTATCTATATTTAATATATATATTGAAATGAAAGATATGAAGGAAATTAATTTTTCAACTGCGACGACCAAGACTTAAATTCCATATATTTGAACATGAAGTCAATTTATATCCTCTAATTATATATAAATTAATACCAAACATATATGTTTTACATATAGTGTGTTTTACAAGCAAGTTTATATAATTAATTAGTTGTGACTTGAAACAATTAATTAAGGTCATCAGAGTAGTTATCTTAATAACTGAAAAACAAAAGGTAGTTATTAGGTAATTAACATATATGATAATAGCTAATTGACTTTTCGGATCCCATGGAAACTTCGAACATACCACATTAATTTGTCAACCTCCTTACGAATATAATTTGGAAAGAAAAGATGATTTTTTGTCTTTCTTAAATTTCTATTCTAATAAATCACTCTCCACGTTGTTAATTAAATGGTCACATATGATTATATTTCAAACAAATGGATAGAGTTTTCTTTCTTTATTTTCTTTTTGTTATTTAATTTCGACTGCTTAAGCAATTGATGCAAATTATAAAGATAGCATTCCCACTGTATCCTAATCAATGAGTTCGTGCATGCATGAGCTCATTGAGATTTTTGCACAAAATTAAGTTGAAATAAAATAGTGATATACGCAACAAAAGATTATAATCAACAATTGGTTGGTGCGGCCATGTGAGACTATGAGTTTTAAGGATATAATGGACTTATGCCTCTCTTAAGCAAGACCTTAATTTTGTGTCTCGTAGATGGAGGAAACATAGTTGAGAGACCCACCTCTATAAGTGAGTCTGTTAGTGTTCGAGCATGAACTAGTTGGCGCAAAAAAACTGGATGCAACCAGCAGATCGATGGATATGCATTTACAATTATAAAGTAACTTCTCACATATAAAAACAAGCTGAAATTAATATATGGTTTTTTCTTGCAAGGTAGAAAACTAAATATATTAATATGGAGAGAAATGTACAAGAATCGAGGTAAAAGATTATTTGTTATAGTGAATGGAATAAAACTAATTGTGACATAATCTGAAGAAGAATATAATTAAATGAACACGTCTAATTAATCAAAGAGAAAAACGTAACCAAAAGATTCAAAACCAAAGAGTAAAATAAGACGTGAGATTCAAAGAAGTTGGTTTCAAAAAAAAGTCAGACGAAAATCTCTTTTTGATAATGGTTTAAACTTAAATTTCTTAGCAAATTGTTTGACTAGGGTAAAAGCCGAGGATCGGAAGGTGCTAAGGTGACGTACTGTGGACACCTACTTGTTGATGTCCCTTAAATATACATATATCCATATGTGTGCACACAATCATCAATGCATACAAAAATTAAGGGACACCAAAGCGGTTCACCCAAAATATTTTCCAAATGCGTAAACAGTAAAACAAAGTAGAACATTTTCCACTCTTAGTTTGTCTTGCATTCATAAAGAACCAATGAAGTTTTGTCTAAGCCCCTTTAGTGAGATGGTAAAGACATTACTTGCTAAAAAGGCAAGACCTCGAGAGATTGTGGTTCGATTCTCACTGAAGTCAACAAAAAAAGAACCAATGAAATTTTAAATTTAGTTTTACCTTTAATAAGATTAATCTTAGCACGTCTGGGTCCTACAATATATTAGGCAATGTACTAGGATGCCCAACAATTATATGGCACACACCTGTTGTCTACTCTTCAATATACCTCGAGATGTGTGTAGTCTTGAGAATCAAGGGCAGCTGCTGAGTGCGTGTCATAGCTAGGGCACTCAAACATTTTCCAATACATATATTAACAGAAAATCTGTTTGGACTCTTTGAGTCTGGAGTCGTAGAGGGTTTTTAAACTTTTTACAATGAGTGTTGGATTTGCACATTTTAATCAAATACAATATACTTCAGAATGATGACATTCAGCCATTTATCTCAGCTATTGGGCCTCAACCAGTACCTTAGTTTTATAATTTATTCAGGTCTGCAGTAGAGTCTATTTCTATAAAAAAAAATAGTGATTGGGCCTTCTTATTGTTTTTGCCATTGCTTGGGCCTTATTGTATATTTTTGTAATAGTGAGCCCATTCAAACCTTGCCCTGCCCATCCCAAAAAATCATAGTGAAATCCCATTTTCTTCTTCAAAAGGGTGGTTGATGCATGCCCACTTTCCCATGACCAGCCAAACTGTTATAAATTGAACTTACATAACTGTTGATCAACTTTTTGACTCATCTTTATGTCCATGCGGCTGCGGCGAGGCTTTATTTGGCCTGTCAAGTACTGCTTTGATCAAATGCCTGAAAGAAATGGTTTCTTAGAGTTTTATTTTATACTAAAGCTCTTAAATTGTTCAAAATTAACTAGCCGTTCAAGGGGACTGAATGTCTCAAATGTAATAATGGTTTTCTTGATTTATGTTTAAGGGAATTTTGAAGTTAATTATATCTTGTTCTTTTTGTGTTTCAAAGTTACTAATGCGCGCCTGTTGAAGATGTGTTCACCGAAAGTTAGTCCCACATCGATTAAATGAAACTTCGAAATGAAATATATAAGTGATTAACTCATTTTTATCAAAAAAATGAGAAAGTGATTAACTCATTCCAATTAGAACCGATGCATCTTGAGTTAAAACCCCACACCAAAGTGTTGAGGGTGGTTAAGTTACGATTAAATCTGAAGCTTTTGAGTCTTTCTAAAAATTCCTAGCCATGATTAAAAATCAATTTTCCAAAAATATCAAAATTTTTTGTACTGACTTGAGCGGGGAATATGTCTCGACATTTCCAAGATTTCATTCAACAAAATGGCATTATTTCTCAAAGAAGTTGTCCTTGTACACCCCATCAAAACAGAGTTACTGAATGGAAAAACTGACATCTTCTCGAAGTGGTTTGTACCTCGCTCATTAAGTCTTATGTTCCATCAAGATTCTAGGTTGAAGCCTTGTCTACAATTGTCCATTTAATAAATCGTCTTCCTACGCCTACACTTTAAAATAAAACACCATATTTCCTTTTCTATCAAAAGCAACCTACATATCATCATCTCCACCCATTACAGAGTGTTTGCTTTGTTCTTCTTCCTTCTCATGGACGTACTAAACTCACTTCTCCATCAATCTGCCAAATGTGTTTTTCTTGGCTATGCTCCACGTCAAAAGGGATATATGTGCTTTAATTATATCACTCAACGAATTCGTGTTTCACGTAATGTTATTTTTTTTTTACCAACAATATCTTTTTCCTCATGTTTCTACTGATCAACAGATTTGATATCCTCACCAAGCCTCTCCCTTGCACTCGACATCAGTTTTTCGTACACAAATTGATGTTGCGTGATTCACCAGCATCAATTTGAGGGGGGATTTCAAGTATAGCTGCAAAGATATTGTAAATATCTACTTTCCTAAGAATAGGTTATTTAGTTTTAGAATGTGAATATATACTTTCCTTTGTTGTATTTTGGGATGTGATTAGAGAGTTGACTTACTGTAATTAAAGAGTAAAATATGTTGTACAGTGCTATACTTTGTTGTATTTTAAGATGTGATTAGAGAGTTGACTTACTGTAATTAAGGAGAAAAATATGTTGTGCAGTGCTATGTAACCGAAAACATGACTCAATGATAGACAATTTCATGCAAGAATACTCTTGTCTTGTTACTTTTTACCTCTATTCAATTTCAATCTCAGTTCCGCCCCTGTGAACCTGTACCTAAATTCTCTTCAAAACACACTTGATCTTTCTGAATATGTACTGGCAAAAATTTTCTTTTAACTATACGAAAAAAAGGTATTAACTGAGATGTTCAAGTGTGAAGGGACCAATAATAATGAATGAGAATGATACCATGATGCAAGATCAAATAGATAGTTACTATGTTTAAAATTTTAAATGATGTTTTTTTTTTTTTGATGACCGTGGGTATCCACTGCCTGTCCTCTGCGACTAGTTCCACGGGGCCCTGGTGTAGTCCGCCGTTGCGTACCCCAGTGGCCCAATTGGAATTGCTAGGGGCAGGAATCGAACCCCCGTTGTTGAAGTAAGGAGTGCCATTATGGAGTCTGGCCCACCTCGAGCCTGCCCCCGTTGTTAAATTTTTTTTTTTAAATGATGTTTCTTTGTTGTAGATGAACAAACAAATATTTGCAAGCTTGCTTTCAACAATGATCATTCCCATACAGATTTGGAAGTTATTCATCTTGAGTATTTACGGTGTTGCAATCTGGAGGATTTCATCCTAAAACCTAAAAATATAATAATTTGTACTGAAAACAGTTTACTGAAGATCATACTTAGTCTGATGATTCACATGTACTTGCCTTGATTGAGTTCCAACTATATAATTGTGGCATGCATCTCTCTACTGTTTGTGTGTCCTAAATTTGACATTAGTTGGAATGGTTGCATTTATTTTTTGAAGAAAATAAAGAGGAAAAATATATCAATTGTTTGTCAATACTTTGTTTTTATGTGTATTTCATTATTTTGCAGTGTCTCAGTAGTTTGGTGGTACCATTCACAATTAAACATGTTTACCAGCAAAGCGTGTCTTTGAGAAGTATTAGATATGGGGAAGTGCTAGAATGACACCTCAAAAACACACCAGAACGCACACTGCCCCCACATCCATGGTTTGTGTTCACCTTAGGATGCAAGCTTACACACCCCAAGATTCATAAAACGGTTGGGTAAGGGGTGTGCTTTCGATGTGTGCTCCAGGGGTGTCACTCTAGTATTTTCCTTGGATATATCAGTTTTTTTTTTTTGAAGCAATATTAGATAAGTATATTAGTAGATCCAGCAAAAAATTCAATTATGTCATGTAATTGAAAGAGATATTTAGATGTCGAAGCATTAGACATATTAGAAAACTTCATACCAATAAAATCTACTATTTAAGCTATCAGGAACATGTATATGTTGTAAGAGCTTGCGTTTTTAACAAGTCATGATTTAAAGTCTTCTAAAGCTCTGCCAAAATTTTGTATTGCAGAGGGGGACTCAATTTTCGAAAGAAAGCGAAAGGAGGAAACCTTGCATGAATATTTTTGTGTCAGCCCAGCAGGAACTTCTACAAGGCCTAGAAGTTGAAATTTGAGGTACTTCAAGTCGGATTACTTCATCTTTTCACCAAGACAATTTTTGGTAGGAGAAGTTTGTCAAATGTTCAATACAAAAGCTCATTGATTTTATAATGAGATTTGGAAATTTGTTTACCTATTAGGACGCCTGAGCAGATTAGCAACAAAAATCTTGAGTGAGCTAGCTAGCTATGAATAAATTCACAAGCAACTGCAATGCTGATTGAAAGAAATTGATAGACTGCAAAGTGGGTGTCCTTGAGTTCCTTCATTGATCAGGCATAGAGCAAAGAGTGTAAATTTCCATATTGACAAAATCATAAAGAAAATGTTCAGTGTGCCAGATGCGTAGGCGTATAATTCACTACTCCACATAATGTTTTCTATCTTTCTTTTTTGGTCTCCCCACTTAAGGCGGCATCCAAAACCAACTGCCTTCGCTATTTTGGACCAACCTACTACAAGGCCCAATATTTCGAGAAGGTCTTCTAGCTAGAGTTTCTTTAAAACGAGAGCCCAACCTTTCTTTTCTTTTCTTTTTTTTTTTTTTTTTTTTTTCTTTTTTTTTTCTTTTCATTTTTGGGTGCTTCTCATAATCTTTTCAGTTGCTTATTTCTAGAACTACAATTTTCGGATTTTATGGAACTAAAGCACCAGCAGTATTGTTTTCAGAAAAAAAAAAAAGCACTAGCACTATTTTTTTTTTCCACTTATTTATGGAATATAAGTTGTACCTTTATGATAAGAAAGTGAGCTTCTGATAAGAAATCTTCAACACAGGGAAAAAACAAGGTTCCTGAATAACACGCTTCCATTGATTTAGGCACTATTAACAACTTTGTGGAAGGTCCACATTGAGCTTGTTACAGAAAAGTTTTGAAGAATCCAGAGAAAAAACACATAACAATGGGACCAACGCAGGGGGTCATTGACAGCGGCAGCAGGTAAAGAGCTTTGTACATGTAATGAATTGTTTATTGTTGTATGATTGATCTTCAAGTGAATTTCAAAGTTTTGAATGTTACAACAGGAAGGAGATTAAGAAAGATTTTTTTTTTTGCGAGTATCGATACACACTATAAAATGGAGCAACCTTCGACAATGAAGACTTCTCCCAGCAATGCAGCACTAATCAGAATCTCAGTAGCACTTCTTCGGGGCATTCATTTAGTAGACTTAAGGTATGTCGAGTGGAACTTTGATTCTATGATTTCAAGAGTCTTAAATCTGGTGTTATTGACATTGGTACATGTTCCCATTGTATTGGAAGCATGTACTTTAACCGGCCATCGCAAAGACATTATTTTTAGTCAACAACCATGAAACTTCTTACTTTAAATAATGTTATATCTCTTATTACATGTATTCAGCAATGTAAACACAACATCAAACCTCAGAACTTACAAAAACACAACATTTGAAATGCAAATTCATCAAGTGGAGGGTGGTGGCTTGGAGAATATCTTTTTAGCAAACTCAATCAACTTCTCAGTCTCACCCAACAAGCCCGGGCGTCTTCTCCTCGTCGAAAAGCTTGAACCCATGCATGCTTTCAGTGACTCTTATCCACCCAACATAGCACCCAAAGGCAATGTCAAGGTACCCAATTTGATCTCCATTGAAAAACTCCCCTCCTTTGCTGCGTTCCTTGAAGGCCTTCTCTATTAGCTCTAGCCCTGCCTTTGCTTGCTCTAAGGACTCTGCCTTGGCCTCTGGGCCTTGTGCTTTTGCAATACCAACTAGGGATGGGAAAAACTTCACAAGAAACAAACAAATGCAAAAATGTCAACTTTACATTAGATTTTAAGATTTGGGTCTAAACCAGGCGCTCTTAGTTTGACTAATCTTGTGAGAATTGGTTGGGCAACTCAATATTCTCATTACTGGTGAGAAACCAACACATTACCAACATATTTAAATTTAATCATAAACTTTACTGGTAATGTTGCGTAGAAGGGACGGTCTAAATTTTCAGCATTATTAAAGTATGTAATAAAGTAGTTAGCTTCTAAAGACTAAGCTCTTTTTTGACAAAAATAATAGATAATCTAGCAAATTAGTTTTCAATCATAGAAATTGAACTTTGCCTCAAGTGCATCCAATGTTCGATTGGGATGACTATTTGGTTAGTCATAGGATTAAAGTTTAGTCCAATGTTTGGTTAAGCGGACTAAATTGTGAAACGAATTACATAGTCTAGTATCCATTTGACTAAATAAAGACAACCGAGACTCAGTTACTAAGTAATCCAACCCAACCGAAAATTTCATTTTCGATTTTATCCTTACTTATTTTAAACACATTTAGTTCATTTCCTCTTCACTCCTCTCCAAACTCTCGCATCTGCGAACCAGATCTACGACATCTCGACCTCCGCTTCCTCTGTGCGTTTCTCCGCGCCTTACCCTCAACCGCCTTGCTCCTCCTCTGTGCATCTCTGAGCATCTTCTTCTCTCTACGCAAAATTGCAAGTCCCCTCCTCCCATCTAAAGTTTGTTTCATATCGATGTGGGGAAGCAAATCTCCACCATCTATGCACCTTCTTCAGATCGCGAGTGAAGGAGTTCGAGTGAGGGTGTTCGGGTTTTAGGGCTTGAATGATCAAGATCGTGTGTGTTAGATATTTATATAGGGAGGGGTAGAAATGTCATTTGGACTAAACCACTTGAACCCCAATCAATCCAACCAAACAAGTCTCCAATTTTGGATTACCCTTAATACATAGCCAACTAATCCAATGCAACTTAGTCCAACCCCATCAAGACAAACCTACAAACCCAACCGAACACACCATTAAGGTCAACATAGATTATTATTATAAATAAACACAACTATTTGATCAGTCAAAGAATTTCTAGTTAGACGAGACATCACTTGCCAAAAGTTAGGTAGACCTTATTCGGTCTATTTTTAGAGTTATTGCAATAGTGGAGATGAACACAGCAGGTCAATTTGAACTAGTCCGGTAGTTATGTGTTCTGAAATAAATCTTGAATTATGTAAAAACATGCATATGATTATATGAATCAATTAAACAGCAGCCATGTTTGCATATCCTCTAGGCTTCTTAGTTGCTGTTTTGTTGTTGTTGTTTTTTTTTTTAATCATGCATATAGAGTCATATTATATATATATAACTAGCTAAGCTATACCTTCCGTAAGCGCCCCAAGAAATTATCGAACACACAAGGCTGACACCTCTGAAGAGGTCATGGTTGACTCCGACCGATAATGCGAAGATAACTCGATCTTAGTGGTTGATGGAGGGATCTAACCGAAACTTCTTTAGAGACGTCGGTCGTGTCTGATCGGGCTCGTTAGTCCAAAACCTACGGGCGACCATAATGAACCAAAAAACTTCAAAACTTTCAAAAAATACATGTAAATGGCTAAAACAAGTGAGTTTTGTTCGGAATCACTTAATTTTTTCGATTTCATTGAAACTCTGTGTCCAAAATGCAAGATTCAAGTATCAAATCGAAGCCCTAACCTAAAAACAAATTCACAAACAAAACGACTCAAAAAGAAAAAAAACCTAAAAAAATCCAAAATCGACACTAAGTGAGATGATGAATGCACCCACCGCGTCGAGCTCAAGTGGTTTTATTCGGATTTCGTCAGGTTTGGGTTGTTGGTGAGTGCAATTTGAGAGAGAGGTGAGTGGGGTATGAGTAAGTAAAAACCCTTTAATATGGGGGGTAGTTAAGTAATTTCACAAAATTGGGATCCGTTTAGCCGCTCCCTATTTATAACCATAATAGAATAGCTATAATGGTCACAAAAAATCTGGACTTTGCAAAATTTATTGACTAATTAAAGGGTATTAAAGGATTTTACAAGAAAGGCTGTAATTGTCATACATTAATAATATTCCTTTGTAACAAAAGTTTACTAATGTTACTTAAAATGGTGATACACACGCACGTACCATTAGAAAAAAAAAAATGCTAAAGTGACTCACCATTGACACTCACAAAGAGCACACACTTTGATTTTGATTTTGATTTTTCTTACTTTTTTTTTTTTACAATTTTATGCTTGAGGATAATGCTAAGGTTATCCACTACGGACATTCACTACAACTACAAAATTGTTAAAAAAAAATAAAATAAAAAAATCAAGGTGCGCACTCATAGGGATGTCAGTAGTAAGTCACGGTAGCATTACTCTTTATAATAACTAGTCAGTCGGCACGTGCTTCGTACGTGATGTAGAGTACAGAAAAACAAAGCAATTTCATTGTCTTTTTCACCTAATTCTTTAGTTAAAAAAGTTAAAGCTATTTAATTAAATTGACAGTTTTTATTGAAATAATTTAAAATCGGCTTTAATTGGAGAGATAAAGAAAAATGGAGTGAAATAAGAAAAAGTTAGAAAAACTTCTGTTTTGAAATCTAATTAAAAACAATTTTAATTATTTTCTAAAGCTACCTTCATTATTTACTTTTATTTTTTATATAACCCATTTATTACCTAAAAATCTCACACCCTAATTTTTCTCGTTTTTTTCCTTTTGTTTTAGCGGCTCGTCCACCGATCTCTATCAAATCTCCTTATAACCCAACAATCTCCTCTCAAACAACTGTTTTGCCTCGTCGATCTCTTCAATCTTGAGAAATTGAATTCTCGATTTCTTCTCAGATCTCATCTGATCCTTCTCTCCATCTCTCCATCTCTCCATCTCTCTCTCTCTCCCGCTCGCGCACAGTGCTCGCCCGGTCCCTTCCCTACCTTCCCGTTCAATCCATCGCTCGCTCTCTTCGTCGTCGAAGAATCGAAGGTACGCACTTTTCGTCTCACTGTGAAAGTTTCGGTCTTGGCTTGATCGTACTAAGATATGAGATTTGGTGAGGATCGTGCTAGTGATTTCTGTGTGTTTTCGCATTTCGTAGAGCTTGTTCTCTTGTTTTGTTTGATTTAGTGACTGACAGTGGTGTGTTGATTTTGAGTAATTTTGTTTGATGCTGTAAAGTCTTGCACAGATAGTGTTTGATTATATTCTTCTCCTATGTGGTTTTGTTTGAGGTGCAGTTTCAAAGTTTTGGTAGCTATTGAGATGAAGGTGTTTTCATGAATGAAAAATATAAATCAGTATATGATGTGTTTTAGAGAAAAGTTCATGGGATTCACCAAATCCGGAACAGAGCTGAAGGCTATGTAGCCTTGAAAAGGGTGAACATTAAGATTACAGTCTTTATGAAGTCAAGATCTTACTTTTTAGAATTAGCAAATAATGCTCATGTTTGTGCTTTGTAAAAGTAATCCATGTTTCAAAAGCTTATGGTGGGTATCACTGGGTATGAAATGAGGGATGGTGATATTGAAATCGATAATGTTGCAATCTCTATAGTGTGCTTGAACTCAAATCTTCATCAGTGGCATTTCTTTGTTTTGATAATGTTGCAATCTCTATAGTGTGCTTGAACTCAAATCTTCATCAGTGGCATTTCTTTGTTTTTACTTTGTGCTCAAGGAATATGTTTGATTCTCCAAAAAGCTAGAATTTATGACCCTTGAAATACTTCAGTCTTATCATTTATGGTACCACTTGAAGGCTTGATAATTACCGGAATCATATTTTGAGGTTTGTGATTCATGTGTTGTATTGTATTCTCAAATTGAAGTGTAAGATATGAGATTGGAAAAGTTTTATGCTCATGGATTTATTTGGTCTGCCTTCTCTTTCTCTGTTTAAGGCATGAAAGGGATTTTATTATCTTGCACAATGCATGATATAACTGTTGAATGCCAAAGCAATGATCTAATCAGTTGGTCATAATGACCTTTTCTTTTTCGCTCTTTGTTTTATGTGTGTGTCATCTTTAATAATGCTTGTAGTTTGTTGAACTTTATTTCCTGCTACGTAAATGATACATAAAGACTGTAAACCAAAAAAAAAATGATACATAAATACTATGTGTCTGTATCAATAGCGGCGATGAAGGATGAAGCTGACACTTCTTTTGAACATACGTATAAATAAGCTTACAAATAGCCAAAAAGCTCTTTTTTATTTCATAGAAAACAATATTGTTTCTTAATCAGGGTTATAGAAAAATGGTAATTATGTTTACAACAAATTCCTATTACTACAACAGTTGCAATCAAAATTATGAAATACCATATAGTTGCACTAGGTAGAGTGGTAGACATTAATAGATGATTAGAGCTACATAGGAGAATGTAAAGAATGTAACAGATTCCTATTATTCATTCTTCTGTCTCTAAAGAGAAGCTTGGAATATCTCGCATGAGTTTCAATTATTTTTTTTGATGAAATCGCATCGTTCCATGATGTACTCATTGAAGTAGATGACGATATGATTTGTGATTGAGGTAATGTATGCTGATATTTTGTCTCCCAACTCAATTTATTAGTTTCTTGTATGGGTTCATGTCAGTGCAATGTTTGTGTGATGAGATGGGATCGACATGGAGGTTTTTGATCGCATAAGCGTGGATGGACACATTGGGACCGAGAGATATCCTTTTTGGGATTAAGTTCCCATGGACTTGTTGAGTTGTGACTCCAAGCATGTTTAAATTCGTGGGATTGCGGGGAAATCTAGTAAAAAATTGAAAATTAAAGAAAATTTTAATTTCTTATCAAACACTAAAAAATTAAAAAATAAAATTTTCTCACATGCAATCAAACAACATTGAGAAAATTTTCTTAAGAAAATTCTCTAAAGAAAATTTACTAAAGAAAATAGTTTTTTCTTATTAAATTTTATTTTGCTATCAAACACACCCTAAAAGTGGCGCCCAACCTTATCGTTGGTTGGTCCGCCCTTAACCATTACGTGAAATGACGAGACTGCCCTTGAATTTATTTCACCAAATTGAAAACGAACTCACTCATGTAGCATATTGTTTGGTTTCAGGGGTGTTATTGGTCTGATACATGTGTGCGCCCCACAACCAGTCGACCGCGTCCCTCTGTCCATTGTGTCAACGTCGGAGCCACCACCACCACCACCCTCTCCTTATCGTACCCTAATTGCTTTGATCGAAGACGAGACGAGATTTTGAGCCAAAAAGAAAAACCCTAATTTCTCTTGCGCCTCTCCTTCGCGGTGGTCTCCTCCCTTTCCTCTTTTGCAGTTGCCCCGCCCGCTTCTTTTCGAGAGACAGTAAGACCACAGTTATTTTTTTTTATTACCTTTTTTTGTTTTTACCCTCTTTTAAAAACTTAATCAATCTTTTTTCAAAAACAAAAGGACTTTATTAATATCATCTCATTCTAAAAGAATGAATATGATTAATTATTCAATTGTATGGTACACGGCTTAATACCAATGAATATGAGCTTTCCAAATTTCTCAAAAAAAAAAAAAAATTCGTTTGGGATTGAGACTGCTTTGTTGTTTATTGTTATTCTCATTAAGGCATTATTACGTACAGGTATTTTATCTCTGTAGAATTTCCTTTTCTTTAGGGTTTATGATTAACTGGTTTTGCAATTTTAAGTTTGTCGTGTTTAGTTTGGTCGATCGCAGTTAGCTTACAAAGTGGTGGAGCACATGGCACTAGGTGTACATTGAGATCTTAAGCAACAAGAACACAACCTCAATCTTGTATTCGGCGTGTCGCTACATAGATTAAATGCTTCGACCCAGCTACATTGAGGTCTTAAGCATATAAAATTATATATTTTTAACTTACTTTTTTCAGTTATCGACATGCTGTCATGTGATGCACAAGGTGGAGAGGGTGGGAGTTCCCATCAGCAGAATACTTCTGCTTACACAAATTTAGCTGATGCCAGCAATGGGGATTGGGTACTGGAGGAGGATGAGGAGGATGATGTAGATTTCAACCCATTTTTAAAAGACAATCCTTCACCGGAAGCTTCTTCTGGTTTGAGCTCTGACAATGAGGGTATTGGTGCTCGAGAGATGGACAATATAGGGGCCTCTTTGGCTGTCGAAGAAAACAACTCATTACCAAGCTATGGGGGGCTAGATTGCAGCAGTGAAGATTCCCACAATGAGTTAGAAGATGATGTGGCGAACAATCAAGTTTCTCATGGAGGACCCCTAAACAAAGAACCTGAAGATGTTGCTGTGCAGAGACCTAGAAAGAGGAAATTAGCTCCAGCTTCTGAGGTACAAACAGGATCCATTCAGCAAGAGTATTGTAATACTTCTAAGGAAGCAGTTTCAAGTAATGACAATGCCTCAACCGGTGGAGCTGAAGTTGTTGAAGATGTTTGTAAAGGGAACTTGCCAGATAACAGAAATCCAAGCAAGCCTGTTAGTGAATGGGACAATGAAGATGCAATCTGTAGGCGTACTAGGGCTCGTTACTCTCTTGCTAGTTTTACACTTGATGAACTGGAGAATTTTCTTCAGGAATCGGATGATGATGACCTTCAAAATGTTGACGATGAAGAAGAATACCGCAAATTTCTTGCTGCTGTATTACGAGGGGGAGATGGTGAAAGTAACTCTATTCAAGAAAATGAAAATATGTATGATGAAGATGAAGAAAATGATGCAGACTTTGAGTTGGAAATCGAAGAAGCATTGGAAAGTGACATAGATGAAAAGACTCAGGATAAAGATGGAGGAGAGGAACATGGAGTCTCAGGTCGTCGACCTGAGACTAGGCAAAATAGACGCCAAAAAGCATCTTTACTAAATAAGAAGTTTTTGGGACAAGCCGACAGGCCATTGCGCCCTCTATTGCCTTTTGTATCAAATGCACAAATGACAACATTTCCTGGTTTTGTGTCACAAAATCTAATGCCTGGGTTGTCTCTTCATTGTCCTCCTTTCTCAGCTCAAGTTGGCTCATTAAATGGTTTTACCCCACACCAAATTGGACAGCTATATTGTTTAATACATGAGCATGTCCAACTCCTTGTGCAGGTGTTCTCTTTGTGTGTTCTTGATCCTTCTCACCAGCATGTTGTTGGTGAAGTTAAGTCAATGATTTCGGAAATAATTCGCAAACGTGATGAAGCATTAGCATGGAGAAAGGTGCCATATCCTAACTCTTGCTTTCAGCCTCCATATATTTATTCTTCAGTATCCGATGGGTATGTCTCATGTGCAAAAAAAGGCAGCCTAGAGATGGATGGTATGATACCAATCTCTAGTAGCGCTTCCCCTTCTGAAAGAAATTCTGATGATGTTGATATCCTTCAAAACAAGGAGTGTTCTTTGTGGATGCCTCTGATAAATGATCCTACACTATCTGTTCTTGATGTAGCCCCAGCTGCTTTACTTGGTAGCTATTTGCATGATGTTTCTAAAGGTAAGTACAATTAAAAATTCTTTTTGCATATTTTCAAAAAAAATAAAATAAAGAATTCTTTTTTGCATTAATTGCTTATGTACACCCCCCTTTAGATGTGTAATATTTGAATTCAAATTGGTTTGGCAGCTATTCGAGAACATAATCAACGCCATGCAGAATCTTTGTCTTATGGCCATTCTGATAAAGAACCACTTTTCCCTCTTCCTGCTTTTCCTGCAGTAGCTGATTTTAGTTCTGGAATTGCGGGAGAATCAAACTCCCAAGGTGCAATTACTGATAATTGGTCCTTGCCTGGTCATGGAAAACCTAGGAAGACCTTGGCTGCCACACTTGTTGAAAGCACAAAGAGACGATCGGTTGCTCTTGTTTCAAAAGAAATTGTCAAGTTAACAAGGAGATTTTATCCGCTGTTCAATTCTTCATTTTTTCCGCATAAGCCTCCCCCAGCATCTACTGTCAATAGAGTGCTTTTCACTGACGTAGAGGACGAGTAAGTTGCTTCTGTTTAATTATCAGTTCCATTGCTATGTGTTAGATTCTGCATTTGGTTGTTATGCAAAATATTTTGTCTGATAAATTGGATACCATTAGTCTTCTTTCTGCAGGGTTTGGGAAATATGCTGCCTATTATTTTATTATTATTTGAAAAATCCTTTTGATCCAAGTTATCTTTTTTTATTTTTTATTTTTTTTTCTTGTCAATGTACTGGTTCGTTAGTTTAGAAATCTGACAAACATTTTGCATTCGGTAGTTTTTGTGAGGGGACATAAATATGCAAAAATGCATTGTGCCCGTGGGAGTAAATGTTTTTCTGGTGATGTTGCTAATGAATAATAGATACATTGGGTTTTGTTGTATTATGGATTGTTGATTGTTTAGGCATCATATTTCTTCTAACGATAGCTATTAATTAAGGCTGCGGCTAAATGGACCCCATTTCTTGCTAAACGTACCCAATTACTTCTTTGTATCCTACTTTCTTGCATTTTAATTTTGCTATGCAATGGTTAAAACCGAGAAAAATAGGAGGATTGAGGGGTGTTGGGGTGAGACCGTGAGGGTATTCTTGGGATTTAGAAAAAAAGTGGGGCATTTAAAGTAAAAAAAGAAGTCGGGTACAAGAAGTAATGGGGTACGTTTAGCAACAAGTGGGGTCTGTTTAGCCACTCCCTTAATTAATTGAAACGCTTTGCGATTCATGTTTTGTAATATGTGCAGATTAGGTTGCTCAGTTCATGCCTTTTCTGATTACAAAATTGTGGGGGTCTTTGGTAGTGGCGAGCACTCACTTGTCGGGGTGCATCAAATATTGGTTAGAATAGTGTTGAAGTTAGAGGCTCATTGGAAGAGATACACTTGACGATTGAGTCTATTGGTTAATTATTTCTAATAATTTTGGCAATTCATTATGTGGTGATTACGTCCACTACATTCTCATCAATTCATCTAAATATAAAAAAATATATTTATTTATTTTAATAGTTCTAAATTACTCACAGATAAATATGTGTGGTCTATAATAAGACAACATATCTAAAAATTAATTGATTTAAAATTTGACTCCATTTGAGTTTTATCTTGCAAATTGCAATAGTATAATGGAAGTTGATATTATATGGGAACAAATGTAATAAAATAACTTGCTTAGAATGGACAATGAAAAAAGAAAAAGAATTGAAGAGTCAAGGAGTAGAACTATAGACATCGGAAGAATAAACAGGTGTACTAAGGCATTATGGTAGTTCCAAATCAATTTCCTTTATTAGGCAAGGTAGTGCATAGCGTGTCATAGGCAACACAAAATTCTTAATTTTGCAAAACATTCTTGCAATATCATTTTACATGTTTTGCCTATGTTCCTTGTTTCGAATGCTTGTGGTATCCTACTCTTGTACATTGAGAAAAATGGGAATCCTGTTGTAAAGAAATATGCATTGTGTGCTTGAAAAAACATTATTACTGAAACCATAATTAATAGCGCATGTCAAAGTCCTGTGTTACGATTCCCATTTGTGAACGTGTTTCGTAGGAAGGCCAAGCGTGTGTCGAAGCACGCCTAAAGCCGTGGGGTCCAGTTCTGTTTAGAAGAGGTTGATTCAGTGAGTCTAGTCATTATAAGTTGTTGTGAGTCAGTCTGTCGAGTCAACGAGTCGAGTATCTTGTATATATAGTGGAGTCGGTGATTTAGTGGGTATCGATTGAGTCTTATTGTTGTTGGTGACCATTTTGGTCTGGTAGAGAGATATCTCTTTGGTATGATATGGGAGTAGAGAGATTCTCTCCCTCCCTCATCGTTGTATCCCTTTTCTTTCGTTCATATATCAATAAAACATCGGCTTTCACTCACATATACATTGCAACCTATCATCCTGCTATATGGTGGTTGTAGAATCTTGGTTTGAAGCCTTCAATACTACCTATAGTTGTTTGAAGTCAAGTCATAGAACCATTAAGAGTGAGATTGGATTCAAATTACATGATGAATCTAATTTTTGTAAATATACTGAATGAACAGAGAGATTACAACAATCACTGTTATGGACCTCAAAATAGGTTCTTAGAATAAGACTAGTCTGTGACTAAGTCTTGCATAGAAAAGTCCATGACTGCTTCTCCTTAGACTAATTTCTTCACAAGTTATAGCTTATTTCATTTTCCTGAAAAAGAATAACTTATTTCATTAATTGCATAATACTTCAATATTTAGAATTCTCTTACAACCAAAATATAAACTACTAATAGGAAATAACAACTACTAATTAGAAAGTAAGAAACCTTCCACCAAAAAAAAAAGAAACCTACTCTAGAAACTCTACTACCATCACTACCTAGCAAATAGGAACTACTACTTAAAAATAGAAACTGCTAAATATTTCCTAAAGATCATATCGCAATCATTCTTTTTTATTTTTACATGTTTCAACTAATTTTACTATTTTTTGTCATACAAAGTATGTTGCTGTTATCATATCTAGCTTTCCATTATTTGCTATAAATTTTTTTAGTAAAGTAAATCATTTGACGTATTGCATTCGTGATGAAACTCATCATTGGGCTTCTGTTATTTGGGGTACAACATAGAGCCATATATCTATGTGTATCCCCTTTTTCCCTGCATATTTTCTCTTATCAATGTCGGATATTTTAGAAATAAAGGATGTTATGTTAAATTCAATGAAAATTTAGAGATATCTCGATTTTAATTATTCAATTTTAGGAATCACATTTTTTTGTCGTAATAAGAAATGACCTTTGTATTAGTGAAGAGGCTAAAGAAAAGTACAAACGTATAAACAACAATAACATCAATAAAATACATCATAAGGACCAGATGAAGAAAGTGAAAAACATCCTCCCTCACCTCCTAAAAACGCACATAGGCCCTCATGACACAATAGATCTCTAATTTCTAAACCATTCATCAATAGAAAACCCCAAATTCTTAATTGCAACCTATTACATGACAACTTTATGGTTAGTACCATCCTATATGAACTCCATGTTGGTGCTCATCCATTAAATCCTAGTGTTCCTTTCTGACCATTTAAACCATAGAACTTCAGTATCACTACATTTCATGCAAACTTAAACACCTAAGAAATCCTTGGAGTGCTTCTCTTCTGAAAAACTGTGTGATAACCGTCCATAGCCGCGTTTGGCAAGCCAAAATCCTTGAGTTTCATTGATTTTAAGATTAATAATATTAAAGAAAATTAAAGAATTTTTTTTTTTTTTTTTAGGTGTAGAAGTATTTGGATTCAAATGGATTGTAGGATTTAAATCTTGAGTCACGATTTTGACAATATTCTGAAATTGATGATTTAGATCTAGGGAGAAAAACAATTTGAATTGTCATTTAAATATTAGTAGAATCTTTATTGCTCACTGCTTTACATTGCACTTTCCTCTGCATGTTTTGAATGGTGGTGTTCCACTATCATGCCAAATCTACAGAGTTAGAAAGCATGTCGTAAACTTCCTTATGCTAGCAAATATTTGAATAGAAATTGACTAGGAATTATGGTATTTAAGAAATTTGGTAATTGTAGAAGTAAATCAATGAATGCGGCTGCAGGACAGGAAAGAGGAATACCATCCCCTTAAATCTATTGGAGACCTTAGATTGATAATCCTGCCTTTGATACAATAATGGATAAGTAACTGTATTAAGTTCAGCTGAACGGAAATGTTGGATCCTTCTAGCCGATCTTTACTAATTTGGGACCGAGCTTTATTATCGTTGTGACTGGTATTGATACTGGTGCTTCTGTTATGCTTATCATCTGTTTCTCTACGTCTTCTTTCAGATTATATGTGTTTTGTCAAATTTCTTCCAATGTTATTGTGGTTGTTGCTCTCTTATTTCTGCTTGTTGTGTTGTTTCAGATTATTAGCATTGGGGATGATGGAGTACAACACTGATTGGAAAGCTATTCAGCAACGCTTTCTTCCTTGCAAATCTAAGCATCAGGTCGATGCAATGCTTTCTTATATTTCCTTTTTCTTTTTTAACACTTCACGGTAACTTGAGTACCGAGTTCATCACTTGCAGTTTTCCTCTTAACCTAGAAAAGTAACGTTACAAAAGGTTAATAGTACAAGGGTGGTGTAGACTTATTTGCCTTTTTTACTCCTTATACTAAATTACCAATGGTCATTTTTTTTTTCCACCTTACCAACTCTTTTTACCCTTCTCTACTTTTATACTATTTTCAAATTAGAGCCATTTTGTTTTTTCGTGAAATTCTTAAGAACTGTTCTGACACCCATCAGTAGAGTTGTTGGATTATGAATGTTTCTCAGAAACCAGAGCCATTTCTTATTCTCGTGAAGTTTGCTACTAATTTTGTGACACTATGGGTGAAAAGTTGTTGGAATATGAATGTTCCTAAGAAGCAATGGTTAAAGATGCTTGATGTGCCTGAAGAGGGGGGAGTTGTGTTTAATATATTGCAACTAGCTGAATTTGATATTCGTATATGATTATAGACAAAATCTTATTTGGTACTGAGGTCAACTGTAAAGCAAATGAGCTCCTTAAGCAGTTATTCAATTAGGACGAGTCATTTACGCTGCTGTTAATGGTTTGCGTTAACTCTAAGAAGAAAGAATGTACCCATGATTCACTCTCAAAGTTGATCTGGATGGTTGAAAACACTTGTGTTCTTTTTGAATGCTTCAAAATGCAACGTAGTGATACGGGGGATGAAAGGCGATTTTCGAGCAACATTTCAAGCAAAGTTGGGTCGGTGTTCGCCTTTTTGCGCCAAACTATTAGGAGTTAAACATAGCTTGCAACTGGCATGGGATAATGAATGTAGAAAACTCATTGTGGAGCTAGACTTGCAGGAAAAAATTGATCTTATTCTGGACTCATCACAGGGCTAATTTCGAGATCCACTGATTCATGATATTCTAAGGGAGACGGACAAGGAGTGGAATGTAGTTTTCAGCCACACATTTCAAGATAATAACGCCTGTGCAGACCACATGGCTAAGGAAGTTTTTCAGTGTGATGTTGATTTTAAGATTTGGGAACATATCCCAACCAAATTTTCATGTTGCTAGAGTAGGATATCCTGCAGTTACAAATGTAACTTAGATCGGATTTGGTCTTTGCAAATAAAAAAAAAAAATGCAACGGAGGAAGTACTCAAATCAACTTGATACTGCTTTGACCTCTTTCATCTGCTTTCTTGTTTATAAGTTGTGGATCTTGTTTTGTACCCTATACCATTGTAAATTTTCTTGGTAACTTTGATACCAACAAAAAAAGGTGTTGGTTTTACTTTTTCCCTTGTATGATCTGAAAATTGCAAGGGTTGTTTTACATTATTGTTTATCATTGGTTGAATGGTACCAAGATCTGGCCTATAACTTTCTAAGGAAGTGAAAAATTTATGGCTGTTGTGCTGTTTGAGCTATTTATTGATATTGTGTACATCTGGTCTGCAGATATTTGTTCGACAGAAAAACCGCTGCTCATCTAAAGCATCCGAAAATCCAATAAAGGTATGGATACTTTTTGCATATGAAAAAGTAAAACATGTCAGTTTAACGACTCTTCTGCCCTTTTTATTTAATATATGTTTTGTATTACTTTGTTTTGTCACGGCCTACATGAATGCTGGAAAAGAAATAATTGATTAATTGATTAGTTAGTTGATTGATTGATTAATTGATTGATTGATTGGTTGATTGATTGTTTGTTTGATTGTAGATTTTGTTGGAAGTTTCCATAATTGTCACTATCCCTGTAACTCTATAAATATGGAGCTATTGTAACTAGAGAATCATGAATGAAATCATACCCACTTCTTTCTCTCGTGGATGTAGGTCTAGAACTGAACCACGTAAATCATTGTGTTCATTTTTTCTTTAGTTTTTAATTCTAACATGGTATCAGAGCATCAAAGTTTATTGTAAGGTTGTCATTTATCCTTTAATTGTTTCAGCATACATTGCCTTCATGGTTGTAAGCTGTTTGATGTGAGCAGCCTTCATTGCCGATTTCTTTTCTCAAGATTGCTAGCAACCGTCATTGTTGTATGCTATACTCCATTTAGTACAACCTTCATTGCTGTATGCTATCCATCTTTGCGGCCTACATTGTTGCAATCTATTTTTTTTTTTTTTGGTGCAACCTTCATTGCCAAACACACTTCGGGTTTAGAGACAAAATTAATTTATGGCCTTCATCGCTAGAATAATCATTAGTGAAGAGAGAACGAGTCACAAACGTGGACTTCAACAGTAATGAGATAGAAAAGCTACATGCCTTGCTAACCGTTTGGATAAATCCTCAGGTATCAACTCATTGGTCCATTTAGGTGAGTTTCCTGTTTCCATTAATTTTAAGGTCTCAGATATATCATTTTCAAATTCTTGGATTCTAGATTTTGGAGCAACTGATCACATGATCAACTCTTCTAATTCCTTTCACTCCTATAACCCTTGTCTAAGTAATAGGAAAATAGCAACGGCAGATGGCTCATTAACCACAGTTGTAGGAATGGGAGACGTTCACCTTACTCCAACATTTATACTTAAAGATGTCCTTCACGTTATGAAGCTCTCGACGAATCTCATCTCTATACACAAACTCACGCAAGATTCTCATTTAACCGTGTTGTTTTACCCTACTTATTGTGTGTTTCATGATAAGGTCTTTGGAAAGACAATTGGACTTGCTAAGGAACAAAATGAGCTCTACTGCCTTGAGTTACCAACACATTCTACATGAAATACCTGCTCCTTTATTTCTGATCACAACCTTTCTAGTAAAGACCGTTTGTGGCTTCATCATCGTCGACTTGGGCATCATTCTTTAGTACACTTAAAAGTCATGTTCCCATAATTTCTACTTCCCCTGATTTTACTACTCCATTGTCTTGATCTCTACTGTTTTTGAACTCACAATGCATGTATCCATGTCTCCAATGAAATTGAGGGATTATAATCTTCCTTCTTGCAGGCAGTTCGAAGGATGAAGACATCTCCTTTAACTGCAGAGGAGAAGGCACGCATTCATGAGGTAAATAAACTTATGCATGATGTCAACCTCTCTATTAGTCCATTCTTATATATACTGACCTTGCGCGTTAGCCAATTATCCTAGGGACTCAAACTTCTGAAACTTGATTGGGTGACTGTGTGGAGATGTATTGTCCCATATAGAGATCCTTCTTTGCTACCTCGACAGTGGCGAATTGCTCTAGGAACTCAGAAATCATACAAGTTGGATGCTGAGAAAAAAGAAAAGAGGAGATTGTATGCATCAATGAAAAGAAAACGTGCAGCTTCTGGCTCGGCCAATGGGGAGTCTGTTTCTGATAAAGAGGTCAGTTTATCCAATGTGCATGTACTTCAATTGAGAAGATATTTTCCTGAACTGCTTGAGTACTCATGATTAAAGGATGTTTATTCTTTTATTCATTTGGTGTTCTTTTCACCTTGGATGAAGTAGGGACTTGAACCTGTAACTTCATACACATAGGCTGCACATGAAATTTTAAACAATTATGGCTTCATTCCTGACGTGATTATTTCAGCTAATGCTTTAGTAAATCCTCTTTGTTAATGAATCTCTTAGTTACTGTTGTAATTCCAGAAGATAGTACGTGCGTTTTGTCCCGCTTAAAGTTCTGAGTGATGTGATACTGCAACAATACTTTATAATTTCAAATTTTAACACCACAATTTTTCCTAATTTCTTTGAAACCTATTAGATCTCAAGCAATTAATAGGTTTTACGAGATAAATAAATTATTGAAGGCATTCAACTTGCTGTTGTTTTGTCCATCACTGAGATTTATGGAGTATGATGTTGATCGGTATGTGATCTATGCTCATACTCATTTATTTTCACTTGTATTTTATTCATTGCATTAGGTACTAAGCCTTTTAGTCTCTTTAGATTTTAACTGATCAAAACGACAATATGCAAAACCAGTAATAGAGCAAATACATCTAAAACAACGAAAGATGCATCTTGGGGCGGACCACGCTTGTGTAACATTTCAAAGTAATTAATGAATCTCCATGCCATTTATATCATCAAAAACTAAGCTACTTCTTTGTCGGATCTCTTCATTTTCATTGTCACACGGCTTTGTCCGTCTCATCGTGGTTCAAATAAGCAGTTTCATTTGAAGAAGCTTGTCTACCTTGCTTCATGGACTGCTATTTTTAATATCCACTTAAAAGCTAGGAAGAGATAAAAAGATTAGTTGGTTTTTAATTTTAAATGAAATGATTGTTTATTTTTTCAAAAGCTTCAAAATGTACACAAGGAGTCTGTTGTCTTCTGCCTTCTGATGCAATTTCTATTTCCGCTTGAAGTGAAAGAAACACATCTTTCAATTTGAATGACAAATTCTAGACCATTACGTTTTTAATTAATTATTTTTTTCAATATCTTTACGGTTATGCAATTGTTCCAATTTAGCTATAACCTAGACCAATTGCAGGTCAAACTTTAAATTCTCTACTATCTATATACAATTTAATGTACCTTACTGATGGAAAAGTTTCTTAAGGTTAGATGCTCCACTGCGTGTCTATTTTCTACATGTTGCTGTTTTTGGCTTTCTATAGTGCTTTGTGGTCTGCTTCTTGGCCAGGTGTGAGAAATGTTGGTCTTCATGCTCTTACAAAATATAATATCAGACTTTCTTATCTTGCCTTATGTTCTTACTAGCTTGTTGTTTGCGTCCCTTGTATGTGAATATGGCAGGGTTATGTGGTCGATAATGTTGGTGAAGGAGAAGGTGATAAGTTTTTGGGTGAAGATGAAGCCTGCGTACATGAAGCATTTTTAGCTGATTGGGGTTCTTTCAACTCCAAAACTTCATCTGAACTTCCTTTGTTAGATCTTAGTGGAAGAGACATGGGACCAAAAGTTGCAATACCAGCCAAGGGTTCTTTTGTTTTTGAGACACCAGCCTCTAAAGACCATGTAGAACTGCAGCCCGAAAATAGTTATAAGAACAGATTTCTTTCTGCATCGAATCACTCCCAAGATGGTTTGAACGTATCGCAACTTACGTATCCTACATATGGTCCATCTAACTCTGTAACTGGTCCTGAGTGGCAGTACAAACCCCCTGGTGGTCAAGTTCGTTTGCGTCCGTACAGAGTTCATAGAAAAAATACTGCACAGTTTGTTAAGCTAGCACCTGATTTGCCGCCGGTGAACCTTCCTCCTTCTGTTCGCGTACTGTCTCAGTCAGTTTTTGGAAATAGTCACCCTGGATCTTCTAGCCCTACCAAGATTCTTGGTAGTTCAATACCAGAAAATCTGGTTCCAAGATTCAGTTCACTTGCTCAGTTGGGGACTGCTAATTTAGTTAACTCTGGAAGGAATAGAACTATTTCATTGTCTCATGGTTCCTCTAAATCATGTCTAGGAGGTGTGCCTACGAATCAATCATTAAGTGAGGAGAAAGGTACTGAATCAGATCTTCATATGCACCCATTACTGTTCCAAGCACATGAAGATGCTGGCTTCCCCTACCTTCAAACAGGTGCATCCAGGAATTTCAACTTCTTACCTGGAAGTCAGCTTCAAGTCAACTTCAATCACATGTATAAGCTTCATGATGCGGCCTACATGGTTCATAATTTTGATAAAATGTTAGGTTCAAGAAGATCATCTGCATTTGAGTTTCATCCACTGTTGCAAAGGGTTGATCATGAAAATAATAATGCTGTAGCATCTGTGCACATGTCAGCTGATTCAGAACTGTTTCCAGGCTCTTCCTCTCCGCTTACAGCCTGTGCAATGAGTGACCCTCAGATCAACAGTGATGTTCTACAGGGACCTACTGAACTTGCTAATTCTTGTGAGACGGCAAGTGATGTAGACTTAGAAATTCATTTATGCTCTAGATCGAAGAAGGAGGAAGCTTTGCGAAATATTGAAACTGTAAAACCATTTAAAAAGTTCAAGAGTCCGTCTCATAAAGGAAAGGAAAATTGTCATGATTCCGTTGTAGTCACTGATACGAATCAAGGGCATTGTCAAAATGATGATGCGTTAGATCTGTCTGGCAATACCACAGGTGGATATATGATAGATGCCATGAATGATCATTCTCTACCAGAAATACTGATGGAACAGGAAGAGTTAAGTGATTCTGAGGAAGAGTGTGGCGATCATGTTGAGTTTGAATGTGAAGAGATGGCTGATTCTGAAGGAGAGGAATTCAATGGTGAACAGCTTCTCACTTTGCGGAATAAGGTACAAATTTCTTTTCTTTATTTTTCCTATTGTTTTCAATTTATGTATTTGAATATATGCTTTTCCCATGGAAGGTCAATATTTCTATATGTAGAATAGCAATTAGTAAGCATAGATCCGATTAGGCCGCAGCTATGTGCACCCCACAAAACACTAAGGGCAAGCCACAGGATGAGTGCACCCCCACTAATTGATATGGGCACCCCAAAAATTTTAAAAAAAAAAACCCTAAAATGCCCTTTTGTTTACAAGGGCACCCCACAAGTCTCAATTCAAAAAAACAAATTTTCGAACTCATTGGAACGAACGAGAGCACGAGCATTAGGTGTTGATTCTGGTCGATCTTTGCGTCACACCCCACGACTGTGGTCGGTCTTTGCGTCAAACCCCCGCAACTCGGATTCGTGGACGGGAAAGAGGCGGCGGATCTTGTTTGTGTGTTGGTGGTGGTTCGGATTTGGAGTTTCATCTATTTTGTGTTTTGTATGCGTTTGTTGTTGTTTGTGTGAAGTTGAAAGCTGTTTCTTGTAGATAGGTAGCTCGCCTCTGGTTCGGTTACACAAGACAGAATAAAATCCATTTGTTCGGTTGAAGGTGATCGAGCAAATTTATTTTGTTTAGGTTTAGCCCACATCCAACCGAATGAAAATAATCTGTTTGGTCTCATGTCACCGACGAATACCCATTTGGTGTCGCCCGGTTGAGGCCGAGCAGACCATATTTGATCGGCCCTGCGTGGCTGAATCAAAAGGCGGACAACTCAAAAAACAAATAATACAAAAATGGACTAAATCGAAGGAAAACTCAAGAGATCTCTCTGTCTTGCACATTCACACCCCCTTGACGTTCACCCTCCATTTTGTAAGGTCAAGAGACACCAAACGACAAAAATGAACAATGCCCTAGAAAACAAAAAAAATTGTTCAAACCTCATTAAAACACACAAAAAACAGTTAAAAACCATCATGTTCCATAAAAAAAAAATCATGAAGAAATCGACCCTACGATGGTAATGGCCTCTAAAATGCAAGTTCTTGTCGCCGGTGATCGGAGGGTATCGCCGGAGACGAAGGGTTGATTCTTGTGGGGTGCACAAAGGTGAGAGAGGGGGCATGTGAGTGGTTGTGGGAGTTGAGAGGGGTAAAGAGGTCATTTCATTTGAGGGCAAATATGGATCGGGAGTGCAAAAATTTTTTTGGCTTACCCTTAGTGTTTTGTGGGGTGCACATAGCTAGGGCCATCCGATTATCAATATAAATTAATTTTTCTCATGCGCTGCACAACCATTTGCGACCGGCTTGTTTGACTCTCTCCTTACTTTTTCTTTTCCATACTTTTAGAGAGTGATTTTTTTGTTGATTAAAACTGAAATGAGAAACCTCTGTATTACCACAACCATAATTTTAAACTTCTTTCTATTACACTTTCCTGTTAGTTATTTTTGGTTCGTGTCCTTTTCATTTAGGGTTTGCTGTGTAGTTAATTTGGGATTGAGGCTATGTTGTTGTTGTTGTTTGTCCTTTTCATTTGTTCCCTATGTAGATATTCCATAACAGCTTTGTTCTAACTGCTTGATTTTATCAGCTTTATCTACTTCAACAGTTCAGTTTTATCAGCATTGAAATTACTATGAGTTTGTTATATTTTAGATATTTGCTAATTGAGATTCACCTCTGGCAAATAGGAAACTCTATCTGCCACAGTTGAGGAGGTGACTACAAGTGGGAATCCTAGAGGTCATCAACGTAAGTCAAGAACCCAGTCTGGTCTAAAAAATGATGTGCAGCGCATCAACGAGACTACTGGGTGTCCACAGAACACGGGTTTAGTTAGAAAAGGCAAAGATAAATCTAACCAAAAAATGCTGTTGAGTCAAGACTCCTCTGGTGTGGATTGTTTTCACCCAGAGAGTAAGGTATCCAAAACTGCAAATATGGACAGCCGAGCTGGTAATAACCTTTCTCGTCGCCCCAGTAGATCATGCAAAAAGGTAATGCCAAACCCAAAGTCTACCAGAACCCCAGTTTGCACTCTTGAATTGCTGCCGTGGAGCCAACCCGATACTGTTGATGATGCCAGCATTGGTACACGGAAAATCCAGAAGCGTTTGAAGAAGAACATTGCAGTAGATTCTAATGCATGCAACTCGGGGTCTTTTAGCAATAACAATTCGGTTAAGAGTCATCCTGGGAAGGTTTGCCTAGCTATGGACGATGTGTCAAATAAGGCAGTTGATTCTGGTTGCTTGAACCCTTCACCTTCAGTCCAAGAAAGTAGCGTGAATGATGGGCGGGTTGAAGATGTTCAACTCCATGCCCCGGAGGAGCCCAAGTCTCTTTTGTAGAGATTTTTTTTTTTTTTTTTGGGTCAAATTTTCTGATGTAAATAAATTATGGGGTATAAAATGTTTCATCTTTGTAGAGTAAAAAATATGCCCTTTTCATGGTCAAGGAATGCAATTGTTTGGTTCTGTCAGTGAACAAATTCTGCTTACTAACTCGACTTTCACGTTTACATCAGTGGGACTTTGTCCAGAACAACTTCGCTGCATTAAAGTGTGTACAATACTATAATGGAATCGTGATCTTCTCCCAAATGACTTGGGTCATGAGACTCTCACAGGTTGGAGGTGTAACAATACTTAGCTTGATTTCAATAATTAACCGCATGGGTTTTAATCAATCAGCTCTTGCAGGAATCAAATTATCTCAATGTGGCATGGTACAACATGGAGAGATGGACTCAGACATGAACAGATTTGGTACCATATGTTTGTGAGTTCAATTCTTTTTTATTGTTTCCTTCTTGTGATCTTGTCTGTTGAATATGTACTTAATTTTTCTGGAATGTAGGTACTGTTTTGTAATCAGGAGAAATTTTTGTTTTTCTTTAGATATTGAGGAACACAATTGGATCTTATCGTACATGCATCCGATCTGCGCAATAGGATTCCTAAACTTCCTTTCCAATTTACGAACCATATTGGACTATTTTGCACTTCCCCACCTTTAACACCAGTGAACATTAGACAGTTTCTACTATGCTATCAATGTGACCAAATAAAATCAATGTTTTCCCTTTCGGAAAGTTTACTATACAAAAAATTGCTAAAACGCCAATTTCTGTTGCTGTTTCTACGCTACAGCTGAATTATTTTTCAATGTTGATCTTCTTCAAGAATAGAAGTCAATCTCCCTCGAAATTAATAATTACTTACTGTAACTTCAGAAAACCTTGAGAAAAGAAGTAGTTGTAAATGCACCAATCATTTAAGGTGATCCATGCTTATGGTGCAGAAAGACTTACCTGAAAAACTATATGTTTAAATCAATTGTTGTGTGGGACCTAATGATAAGATAATGAAGAGGTTGGTAGGTGGTGTGTCCTTTCAAAACAGAGGTGATTAGAGACAACTTGTTCATATTTTAATTCATGGAAGAGCAGGGGTAATACTGAATTAAGATAACTGAAAACGAAGAGAAGGTATCGGGTGGAGGTTAATTATTTGTGTCTGAACTGATTACGAGGGAAAAGTGGCTTGGCAAAACAATCACCAAGAGTTCTGTTTATCGATTCAACCTCTCAAATGAAAGCCATAGTTTTCTCCAATTATGCATGTTAAAATTGAGTTTTACAACAACTTTCATTTTGTTAGTTTATTCGGCCTACAAATGCCTCAAGTGGAAAACTCGACTCAATCGAAACTAAAGAAATTTGACAAGATAGGGTGTAGATAGAGGTGACTATTTGTGTCAGCGAGTCGTAAATGTGTCGTGTCATAAATAGGTCATGACTCATATAATAAAAACCCATGATATGATGTGTTTATTAATCGTGTTAATCGTTTTTGTGTTTAAGTGGACCGTGTTATAAACATGTCGGTATTTGTGTCACATGTTTATTAAATATTTTATTTAAACTTTTATAATTTGTCTACTACATTTTTAAAAAATATCTATATTAATAAAATTAAACGAACATAATTAAATAGACAATAAAATATAATGGAGATGTAGTTTTAAGTTTTACTTTACTTTTCCATTTAAGTCTTTACTCTTTAGTGTTAATAATGAAGAGAATATGACTCGTAACAAATAACATATACAAGACAATAAGAATCCTCTAAAAAATGTGTAAATTTTCATATTTTTAATAAATAATTATTAATAAAATTTTAAACCTGAATAATATATTAAAAGTAAAATAAATATTTCCTCTAAAAATAAAGTTAAGTATGGAAAAGGATGTCTACAAATAAAAAATAAATCATGTTATTAACATGTAGGTGAATTTTGTAATAATTTATTTATTATAACATATTTATTATTTATACAACTTTCTTTAATCGTGTTAAGCGAGTTATAAACGAGTCAAACAGGTTAACATGTTGATCAGGGCCAGTCCTAACTATTTGGGGGCCCGGGGCATAACTTTAATGCGGACCCCTCAATTTTTTTTTGATAAATAAACTTTTTAAAAAATTTTTAAATAGCATTTCTCTCATCTTTTAGGCTTGAGACAGTAAATGAAAAATATTATTTTTTATTGGTGGAGTTAAAATTTTTTTTTAAAGCTTTTCAAAAAAAAAGTTTAAAAAAAATGGTATTTACAAAATGTATTTTTTGATAATCTTTTTTTTTTTCTAAAAGTGGTTTTTTTATAAAAAAAATATGAACTTTATGTTTAAATCTAAAAAAACGTACAATAAGAAATAAATCTTTCAACACTTGGGATTTGAGTTTGTACCAACTTGCGAAGATCAATTGAATTAGGATATGATCTAAAATCACAATTACTGAATCTTCAAGTTTAACGTGCATCACATAGAGATTGAATGAAGATTGAAACTCAAAATCTATAAAGTTTAGTCTATTTAATTAGGTGTAGAACTGCAAGGTGTGAATAGACGATTTATTTTTTTCAAAAATAAAGCATTTTGTTTTTGTGTATTTATGGAGTCGTTTTTGTATCATTTTTCTTGGTTATTTTTTATTTTTAGAGTAATTTTTTGGACAAAAGGTTATTATTTATTTTAAGAAACTTTATGTATACGAAACCACTATAAGGTAAATAGGTAATAAATACACATTTATGGAGTAATTTTATTTAACGTTGGAGACAATCTTTTTTGGGCTCCAACCTATTAGTGTTAATATGTAGGAGTATCTTTTTTTGACTAAAAACTTGGCAATGGATTGAGAAAAGAAAAAGAAAAAAAATCATTGACTGGGTATCATTGGTTATCCTGCCGTCTCATATATATATATATATATATATATATATAAATAACTATATATTATATATAGAATTTTTTTTTTTGAAAAGTGGGGACCTCCGGGCCATTGCCTTGCCCGCCCTTGCTTGGGGCTGGCCCTGATGTTAATGACTCGTTTATTAACTATGTATAAACAGGTTAACCTGTTTATGACCTAGACCCACTTATGTCAAACCCATGACATGTTTATGACATGTCGTGTCGTATTAAACGTTTCATGACTCAAATTGCCAGCCCTAGTTGTTGACCAAATCTAAATCGGGATACCACAAGAAATTGGAACTCCCTTAATTTGCCTCATTACGCTCGCCGATCATACTGATGGGAAGTTTGACGGGGCATTTTTACGTTGGTTATTGCTCAAGTTCGATAACTGAGTTCGGAGAGAGGAGGGGTTCATGTGATGGGAAGTTTGACGGGGCATTTTTGACTAGGCAAATGTTGGGGAGGGTAAGTTTCAAGAAAGAGGAATGGGAAGTGAGTACAATTTTTGGTGGTATCTTTTTGTGGATGATATGTTGGCTGTTATACTGAATCTTTGTAAATACATTTTTTTGTTATGGGCAGTGGAAGCACAGTTCCTAGCCCGATACCACACTTTTGATAAATATGACCTTCTTATCCGAAAAATCTAAATTGAGACACATTGATTAGGTGAGATTTAAAATGATTTGGAAAACACGCAAATCATCATTGGTAATAAATCGAGCGCAATAGAAGAGTTTGATTAATATAGCTAACCCCAACTAATTAGGGATTGTTGTTGTTTGTGTGTGTGTGTGTGTTTTTCAACTAATTTTTCTTTATTCTTTGTGTCACATGTCCCAGCTTTCAATGAGTAACAATCCAAAAAATAGTTTTTTTTGACAGGCAAGCAAATCAGTTGACTTGGCTATCTCTAACACTTCAACCTCTTTATATTTTGTTCATATTAGGGAGGCACCATACCCTGTTCTGTTTGCAATCTTGTTTGTAGTTGAGATTGATCATTGCTAGCTTGTTCTCAATTACGAACAAACAATGGCTGAAGAAATTCTTGTTAATGGTGCCATCTCCAAAGCCATTGATGAAATCGTGTTGGCGAAGGGGGTGTAGGGAGAGGTAGAAAGAGTTCTTAAAAAGATTCAAGAAGTGCTCCAGGATGCGGAGAAAAGGCAAGTTGACGATGCGAACGTGAGACTTTGGCTGGAAGAAATTAAGGAGGCGGCTTACGAAGCAGACGCATATTGGAAAGTGGAAACACATTGTCGCCTCAAGGAAAAGGTTACGAGACTTCTCTTCAGAGACTTTAATCCTCTTGCTTTTCGTATTAAACAAAATTTAGGGGAGATTGAAAAGGAGAAAGAGAGGTTCAAGTTTGATGTGAATCCTGTGCTATCTGAAAGATTGATCTAAAATGTGAGTTTCAGCAGTATGATGCGGCTCAGGAAATCTGGATTACCTTGATAATTTTAAAATATCTCGTCATGCGGATTTGGATGGAAAGCGTTTGGTAGCAGCTGAAATTCCCAATCAGGCAATGATTGAGCTATCAAGTTCCCAAAGTTTTTCTTCCAAACCTACGGGTTATTGGCAAGCGAAAAAAGCTGCTAAAAAAGGCAAACATGGATGATCACTATTTGAAATTGAAAAATGCCAATCACAAGCAAGGCAATCGAGGTGGCAAGAAAAAGGACTAGAAAGAGATGACATGCTATAGTTGTGGCTTGAAAAGACATTTTTCTAGGGAACATCATGAAACAAGAAAATCTCAGGTATTTTCTTTTCAATGCATCTCATTATTACTTTGTGTTTAGCAATGTTTAATTTGTTGACTCTAATCCTTTGTGGATTATTGATTCAGGAACAACTAGCCATGAAATGAGAGACCGTGAGGATTTCGTGGAGTATCGTTGTATTCCAGTGGAAGCAAAGTGGATATATGTTTGAAATATTGCGCTTGTAGTTGTTCAAGAAATTGGCACCTGACAGTTGAAGCTACGCAACGAGCGCACAATACTTTCGCATGGTATTCTATATGCCCTAGAAATAAGGCGAAACTTAATTTCAGTGGTTGTCCTTATTAGTCTTGGTTTCATATTAAACTTCAATAACAATGATGTCACTATATTTTTTTGGACACCGCACTTTATGGTTTTGGATACTTGTCTAATGTTTTTATTATTTGGGCATCGAAGGCAATGCTAAAATTAATAATAATAATTATAGTTGTTTTTTTTCAATTTTTGCATCATCAGTTTCTATTAATTATGGATCCAACCATATGGTATGCTAAATTTGGTCATATAGGGCAAGATCAAATGAAAGATTTGCAAGAGAAAGTTTCTTTTTAAGCTCACTCGCAAAGGTTGATTGGTCTATTTGTACAAATTGTCTAGCCCAAAAACAATATGTAACCATTTAAGTCGGAAGAGCTAATATTCCATTGCAATTAGAACATTCAGACATTAGTAGTCTTATGAATGTAAAAGCTCGACATGGTGCATCATATTCATCATTTTTTCATTGATATTTTTTGCACGTTATGATCATGTATTTTGATCTCACATATATGCGAAGTATTTGATTGCTTCAATAATATGTAACTCTGATTGAAAGTCAGTTAGAGAAACGTGTCAATATATTGAGAACTGACTAGGGATGTGAATATCTAAAAGATCAACTAAAAGAATATCGTGATGGAAAGGGCTTGCTAGATAACTTGCAATCCCTACCTTTTCGCAACAAAATGGTGTTGCAGAAAGGCACAATTAAACTTTATTGTATATGGTTCAATTTATGATGGCACAAGCAAGTCATTCAATTTCATAATGGGGAGATGCATTGCTAACCGCAGCTCATGTACTGAATCTAGTACTATCAAAATCAATATTTTTACTACTTATACCCATAATACCCATAAGATTGGGAGACATCTCAATCTTATAAATTTGCGCCCTTGAGATTGCACAAGTACGTTCACTCCTCGTCTAATAAATATGGAAATTGAGACTAAAGGAAAAGAAATATAATTTTTCATTAGATGTTCTAAACATTCAAAAGGCTTCGTGTTCATTAGCTAGCTGGAAGTTTTATTGAATTTGAAATGCCACATTTTTACAATATGAGTTTCCTAGCAAAAATGAAGCAATAAGGGATCTCACTTTTTATAAAGTTGTTGATTCTTTCGAGAATGTAGTTCTAGAACTAGATTCTTATGTAGTTGAGACTAATCCAGATTTGGCTACTATTCTTGATTCTAGTGGGAGTGACATTCCAATAGATGCTTCAAATACAAAAGAACTGCATAGAAGCAACCGTTAATGTGTACCTCAAAGATGTGTTGAAATTGAGGGCCAGGCTTTAATTATTGCTCCGCATGATGAATATGAGCCCCGTAATGTCAATGAGGCTTTGTCTGTTGGAACTTGAAAAATGCTTCAAGTGAGTTTGAATAGAAAAACTCTTTAGTCCCACATTGCTCACTTCAAAGAGTACAAACGCTTTATATACAAACATCTACTCTAAAGATTTGCTTTAGAGAAACCCAATGGATAGAGCCCAAATTGGCACCCATTGGGTAATAGGTATACATATATATATAAATATATAACAATAATAATAATAATTATATTTAAAATCATAGATAGGGCCTTGGGCCTATGGGCTTTAGGCTTAGATTTGTTAGCCTTGTAAAATCAAATAAGTTTTTATTTTTTATTTCGAAATTAATTGTTGACAGTTAATTTCGTTATTTTGTGAACAAGTGCGACTGTTGAATATGTTGTTTTTGAATTTGAACAGTCACATTGGTTTGAACCAGTGCCTCAAGTTATATTTAAGTGGAACTAAAACACTAGAAACTTACTAGTTTTCGAATTTAGTTTTTTTTTAGAGAGAAGGAAAATCATAGTTTGACAGACTTTTGAACTTGGTGATTTTTGGTTCGAAAGGGCATCCGATTGTATCCTAGGGGCAGATCTTTGGAGAAAATTCTATCACCGAATTCAAGGAAATTTCTGTCTTAGGACATTGCTTATGTGCAAGCCTCTGGTTAGAAATTTATTTTGTTGATTGATTCTGTTATTAATTATTTGTAAAAGTTGTTTATTCATATATATTAGTATCATTATTTATTGTTCTGGACAACATTGTCATCATTAGCTAAGGAACAATGGCTAAAAACAATGGATGAAGAAATAGATTCTATGAAATCTAACCATGTCTGGGACTTGGTTGATCTACCTCCTGGACGCAGATCAATTGGGAACAAATGGGTTCTCAAGATCAAATGTCAGGCAAATGGATCAATTGAAAGATTTAAAACACATTTAGTGGCTAAGGGATTTACACGACAATAAGGAATAGATTATGAGAAAACTTTTTCTCCAGTTGTAAGGTTTGCCTCTATTCGTCTACTGCTTGCTATTGTTGCACGTTTGGATTTAGAATTACATTAAATGGATGTAAAAAGTACTTTTCTGAATGGAGAATTGAATGAAGGCATATACATGCAACAACAAATGAGTTTTGTTGTAAAAGGACTAGAGCATAAAGAATGCAAGCTTTGAAAGTCTATCTATGGTCTTAAACAATCTTTAAGACAATGGTATTTAAGATTTCATCAAGTTATAAGTTCTTTTAGATTTAATATGATTGATGAAGACCATTGTACATACATCTAGTATTCAGATCAACAGTTTGCAATATAACCCTTATATGTGGACGATATACTTTTAGCTGTAAATAACATTGATTATGTTGTCGCCATTAAATAATGGTTGTCCTCTAATTTTGATATGAAGGACATTGGTGAAGCAAACTTTATACTGGGAGTGAAGATTCATAGGAATCGTTCTAAAAGAATTCTTGCTTTATTGCAAGAACAATATATTAATAATATTCTTGAACGATCCAAAATGACACATTAACCCATTGACACTCCAAATGCTAAAGATGAAATCCTAAGCGCAAAAATGTGCGAGAAAGACAAAATGCCCAATGTACCATATGCAAGTGCAATTGGAAGTTCAATGTATGCATTAATGTGTACATGCCCCGATAAATCTTACGCTGTTGGTTTAGTCAGCATATATTATATATATATATATATATATATATATATATATATATATATCCAGGTTAAGCTTTATTGGAAAGCAATGAAAAAGATCTTGGGATATTTAAATGTTACCATTAGCTTGTGTTTATATTACCAAGATAATTATCTGCATTTACTTAGTACTCGAATACCAATTGGAATGGCGATCCTGAAGAACATAACTAAGCATTAGGAAATGGTTTCCTATTTGATAATGGTGCAATTTCATGAAGCAGTAAGAAACAAAATATATTGCTTTGGCTGAGTTAGTTGCCTGCGCTGCTACTGTTCACAAGGCTAAATGGCTTAGACGTTTCCTAATGCAAATTATAAAAGTGCATTGAAATGTGTGACTGTATTTATTGAAAGTCAAGAAGTTATAGCTTGTGCAATAAATATGAAGCATCATGGAAACACAAAACACATTGACTCAAAGAACTTTGTGAATGACTTCATTGCAAGAAAAAAACAGTTATGAGATAACATATACTTGTGCAAAAGAGAGTAGATCCTTGAGAATGAGAAAATTTTAATTCATATGTTATAACTTCTTATTTTTATTCAATAAATAAGCTTTATTGGAATTTGTTATTTCTTGCTCTGATATAAGTCATTATTGACTGTAAGTATGCAACAAGCATTGATTGGCTTTCTCACACAAGCAATCACCTTTGGCGCTAGTTGTAGCGAGCAAAGATGAGACAATAAAACTTATTTGATAAAACTTATTGGAGTCAAGATGAGGTCATTTTGCAAGACGGTAATAGATTTCCCACTATATCAATCTTGTGAATGAAAACCAAATGTGAGATCTAGTGATTGGTGCCTTATTATGGTGAGCGGCATAGATTTCGGGTTAAGCGCTTTGGGAGTGACTGAACTAAGATCTGCGCAGTGTATTTCAAGAATTGCATACACTTTTTTTTTAAGAGTTGCTCCATTGTGACATGTAAAAGAATTACATGTGTTTTGCGACCACGTGGAGTGAGTAGATAGTAAATCCCTGTATCCTCACTGTGTGAGTCTAATTGTAATGAAGTTCTTATATAGTTGAGACTTCCTGGATTGCCCTTATGACTTTTGACTACACTATGAAGTAAGGAATTAATGCTTGCTACTTTAGTGAGTAACCTATAGTTAAGTATGATTCGATCTAAACGTGCTACATTAGGAAAACAACTGATTCTGAACTGAGTAGTGGGAGGGCAAAGGAAGATCATATGGAATCATGTCATCTCATTTTGTATTCTATGTCGCGACACTGATGTTGCATCAATTGAATGACAATATTAGTTTGAATATAATGCTATGAATTTAAGATTCAAATATTGCTCTTGAAGGGATTAGAGAATGTTTTGAATAGAAGTGACTATATGGATATGGGTCAAAGTGAGATGTACATATTTTTTGAAAGGGTAGATGTCTCTACATTGACTCTAATTAAGTTGCTAGTGTAGAGCTCCCGCTTGCAGGTTATCTTACGGTCGCACGACCCATTAGTTACAATGAAACACTGTCAATTGAGAATTGAATGTTTTTTCCTCACACAATGTGTGAGTGGGAGATATCTTAGTTATCAAAACAGGGGCGACCCAACAAAATTTTCCACACACGATGTGCGAGTGGGAGATTTTGGACACGTTTTACATATGTAAATAGAACATATAAAGATGGAGTTGGTTATCATAACCAATATCTCAATCATCCTAATCTCTTGGGTAATCCCTAGATTGATAGGATAATAAAATCACGTATAAGGTGATTTAGAAAACAAGTTTTTGGCAAATTGTGTGGTGCGGAGTTTTTCTTTTGAAGTGCTTTCAAACTCTTGGGCTGTGGAAAAGATTGGAGTTTCACACAAACGAAATAGGACAAAAGTACGCTTCCGCAAATACTTTTTAATTCCTATTTTGATCAAAACCTTCACAATCTTTTAAGAATACTGCACATCTTCAAGCATACAGAGAATGACTCGTTTTTGGACTACTTTACTGTAATGCAGGATATATTATATAAAGTTCACCACCTTCTTTGGTCGGCAATCATATATACGAAATCATATGTACTACTACCTTAGCAAGGGGAGCATTACCTGCTGCAAATCAGTTTGCTCACTAATATTGTAAGTTGGTGAAAATAGTCACAGCTTATGTTTAGTCTTTTTATTTTTTATTTTTTATTTATCTGCTATTCACATTTGGCGCATCGTCCTTCTATTCAATTTGGCAGGAACGAAAGCAGACTTGTTGGATTAATTTCAGTAGCCATCTCAAAGATGTTATCCTCAAAAGGATTGTGCATTTCTTTCCCTCGGAGAGAAGTACCTGCTCCTACAAGGTGACACCATGTTGGAAGAAATGCAGTTTGATCGATAAGCGAATAATAAGCCTATGAATTTTCGCTAGTACTTCATTGTCTACACATGCCCAACCATTGTGCCATTTTTTTACTCCTGCTGAAATGGTGCAGAGGTGACATATCTGATTCAAGATCAGTATTTCAAGGGCTATATGTAAGAGCACTTCAACACCATATAATTTTCTTCGTCATGCAAGGTTTCTTCTCTCCACCTCTTAATATGTTATTTACTTATTTACTATTATTATTATTATTATTTTATTTTCGTCTACTGCTCTTGTACGATTGTAATCATGTAAGCTCCCTAAATTGCCGAGTGCCCCGGATAATTGTTACTGCAAATCATATGAAGAAAGTTCCATGTGTCATGATCTGATCATTATTGTTAGAGGAGTATTCTAAAGAAGTAAAAACTTCAAAGTTTTCATGTAAGTTGTTATACTATATATGTAATGAATTGGTACTTTTTAATGTCTTTCATTTATGTTGGTGGGATTTCTGAGAACTTGGTGCGAAATAGAAAAATAACTTGATGCAATTGATCGAGGCTTGAGTTAAACTCAATGTCCTTAAGACTATTTCGCCCCGCTATGGTGCTCACGGTCTAATGAAGATAGTCTCCCAAGATACAACGATCATACTAGTGATTTGTAGCACTCCGAATCACTAGTCTACGAACCAATCTATGATTCAATACTCTCTGAGACTCAAAGGCATGTAAAATAGAGAAAGACATTTTGATTTGACCTATTTTCTTTTCCTTCTAATTATATATATATATATATATTTAAAACAATCCATCAAGTGAATATATATAGACTTTTATGTGTTTATTAGAAAAAGACACACCTCTTGGTGAATAGATACACTTTTTAGTCTATTATGTCTCTACACAATAGTACACACCTTTTCACATAATTTTCATTCAAATTATAAACAATTAAATAATATAATTAATTGTTCCAACAATCCCCCACATGAATGAAAATTGATCATCAAGTCTTTATATATCCCCCACATAAATGGATTTTAAAAATCATTTTAATGCAGACACACTTGAGAGAGCATTGGCGGAATAAAGTTACATCAGGAAAAGTGTCGTATAGAGACTTGAACTTACCCTAGTGAAATATTATCGGACTTACTTAGTGACGCAGTGGATATAGAAGATCTTGAACTGTTCACTTTTTGTAGTAAATCGAGACAATAATACTCACATAACTTCATTCCTATCAATATTGGTTCTTACGGTTTTGTCCATTTTGGTCCTGGACACAATCCTGGTTTCATGATAGATTTAGAGAATTTAGCCTGTCTCGTTCTCATAAATGCGATCCACATTTACTATCATATAGGTGGCATTTTTATTTGTCATTAAATGCTTAGCATATCCTTAACTTCTTCTAAACACATTTTTTATCTTAGGAATGAGATAGGTGTGTTCTTCTCTCGAGTTTCATCTTACCAGTTTGCCTATTGAACCTAGTACATGGGATCTCCAATCAGCCAGGTTAGGTTTCCGCGGACTTAACTCATTTTTTAGGCTTTTAAACTCATTCCCCTCGATATCAGTTTACTTGATATTGACAAACCTTCAATTGTTGGCCACAAGTTTGTCTTCTTATTTCTCATTTTCTATGAAAATTATTCTATAATCAAGTAATTATTCAATGACAATCTTCGACACATAAGTCAAGATTTACCATTTTATGCATCATTTTATTCTGTCACTTGCGATTATTAGTCGGCATACATCTTATGTATTACCGAGACAATTGCATGCAATATGGAATATCCTCCAAGCTCTTTCAAAGCCATAATGTTACTTTTCTAGCTTATTAATTTGCGCGCAATCAATTAGATTCCATTGTGAATCTAACAATACTCCCATTTCATTGAGGATTTCCATTGATACAAGCATTTTTTCTCTAAATTCACTATTTAAGAAGTGTCGTCTCTTAACATCTTTTGCTTTTCTTTATTACCAACTAACTTGCTAGATGTCATTATAGACTAGTGAATTTCTCTCTGAGAAATCAAGGCTCACTTTCTCTCAAATAAAACCTTAAGTTATATATTTTATTTGCTTAATTTTAAACAACTTATCCATCTGCCTTTAATTAGATATTAAAATCCATTTACACTTCAAAGGCTTCAACTTGATGCATTCAATCTCACTATTGATAACTCATTTTCAATACAATATATTCTTGAATGCTTTACTTGAGGTTTATAATTTATTTTCTTTAATCCGAAGACAAAAGTTTTTATGTGCAACCCCACATCTTTCAAGTACTCATAGACATTTAATAATATATCTTCAACTTAAAAGATATAACTATCAAAATTAGGGGTTGCGCACAACTAAATTGCTTCCGGCTCCCACAATTTTAGTGATCTCTTATGGTGATCCACACAACATTAATCCTTATTGTGCGGCACCCACACATATATAGTCTACCAATATATACCTTCATTGTTTCCATACACTGATTTAATAAATATATGTAAATAACTTTCTAACCCCATGACAAGCACGGTTGATGGACATCATGTATGAGATAGCAACAATCACATACATATATCCACAATCTCAAAATAATGGCACAAAGGCCCTGCATGCCTCTGTTTGACCCGATCTTTTGCCCTCTTCGTGCAACAAGAAATTAATCCTTTTAAATAGACCACACCAACCGCAACAACAACCATCTCCAGCCATAGAGAGATTCTAATTTTTTTTTTCACAAAATGCAAATGTATGCATCATAATCTCTATTTCTTGAAGTTGTTGCAATCCAACATTGCACCTTTTGGGGTCATACTTGCATATCCTCAAATTGCAGAGGGTAATCAAAATGCCAATTTACTTCATGGGAGTATTAAGACACATGTTTTCATAAAAATTCATTGACATATCATAATCATTAACAAATGCACATACATTGAATCGGATAAGACAAAATTTTTAATCACATCACTGATCACATGCATGCACCGATTCAAAAGAACCATACCTGTTCTATTGTAGTTTTTCTAACTGCTTTATAGTTATCTCAAATCTTGTTCATCAACGTGATCATGTGTCATGGCACCTTAATATTCTAAATTATAAATATGATCAGATTTGATCAACAGATTCAACACAAATACACTTAAGCAAGTAATGAATCAGAATTACACAATTTAGTTTTCCTTATTAAAAAATATAGATTGGTTATTTACCAGAGTCATATATTGCCGCCATACCAATTCATCAACATCTATTGATATGTTAGTATCGATTCAATAGTAGATCAATGTCAATCGATTCAACTATATACATACCACGAAAACAGTGTACCATGTGTTGATTCATCAAAATAGTAAATTCATGTTTTGCTGTCATGTGTCACTAGATGATTCCAAAACACTAGATACACCATGAAGCATTCACAATTTTATGTACCACGTAAGTTATAATCAAATCAATGTCTTCCTTTCTCGCATCAAAGCATTCACTCAATATATATTGTAACAAAAAAAAATCATACCTGTAGTAATCGTCATCATAATTCAAGAATTTGTGATTTTAAATGCTACCAATCGAAACCACGCATGAGAATTAGTCTTCGGGTTCACAAATTCACCAAAAAATAGTCTGAAGATTGTTGGTGGGATTTCTGAAAACTTGGTGCGAAATAGAAAAATAACTTGATGCAATTGATCGAGGCTTGAGTTATACTCAATGTCCTTAAGACTATTTCACCCCGCTATGGTGCTCACGGTCTAATGACGATAGTCTCCTAAGATACAACGATTATACTAGTGATTTGTAGCACTCCGAATCACTAGTCTACGAACCAATCTATGATTCAATACTCTCTCAGACTCAAAAGCATGTAAAATAGAGAAAGACATTTTGATTTGACCTATTTGCTTTTCCTTCTAATATATATATATATATATATTTTTTTTTAAAACAATCCATCAAGTGAATATATATAGACTTTTATGTGTTTATTAGAAAAAGATACACCTCTTGGTGAATAGATACACCTTTTGGTCTATTATGTCTCTACACAATATTACACACCTTTTCACATAATTTTCATTCAAATTATAAACAATTAAATAATATAATTAATTGTTCCAATAATTTATACATTAATGGATAGGTTGGATTGTTCTCCTTTGGAGACCATATTCAGATACACAAAACACTGATATGCTGTGTTTTATTATCTGTTTTATAACTTCTACTCTTATGTAACTTCTGATGGTAAATATTGGTGGTCTACTGGACGGGACCAGATTATATGTATGTATACCATGTTCTCTTTTACCCCTTGTAATTTCAACTTATGAACTTAAAAAACTTGCTATATACAGTGTTGTTCATTATTATAAGTTATTTATAAGCTGCTTTGTTATTTAACCCTATCGGGTTCCTAGGATGGTAAGGGCGAGTGCAAAGGTAGGTCAGGCATTATAAAGACACTCCTTACTTCACGACGGGTGTTCGATTCCTGCCCTAGCAATTCCAATCGGGCCACTGGGGTACGCAACGGTTGACTACATCAGGGCCCCGTGGGACTAGTCGTGGAAGACAGGCTGCGGACACCCGCGGTCATCAAAAAAAAAAAAAGCTGCTTTGTTATGAATGATTGTTAAGAAGAAAAAAGCTTCGTCATCTAAATTTAGTCTCAACAATGAACTGATTTAGCTGTTTAATTACTTGATCATTTCACCACTTAAAGGGTGTTTTGCCAGTGTGAAGTTGGGAAACCCTGAATATGTATTCAACTGCAAAGATATCATATAAACTTAATCAAGTTTAAAATACAAAATGAACAACTAGCAAAAGCTTCTCTCCATCAATTTCACAAACTCAGTGAAATCAATCCTTCCATCTCCATTGTCATCAAAAGCCCTGATCATGATTTTGCAATTCTCCATCTCTGCCTCCTCTTGGAACCCCAAAGCACTCAAAACTCTCTGCAGCTCTGCTGCCTCAAAAAATCCATTTCTATTCACATCAAACACATTAAAAGCCCCCTTAATCTCCTCCAAGCTTGGCTCCTTCTCTTCAAACATGGCTGAAATCTCATCATTTCCAATTCTCTCTTGGAGCCTCTCTCCATTAGCAGGGTCACAAAAGATCCTCAAATTCCCCATCACCATCTCCACATCTTCTCTCCTAATCTTCCCATCATCCTCAACAGCAGCATCCCTTTCAACACAGCTTATTGATTTTGAACTTAAAAAAAGCTCATCAGAGCTTGAACTGTTGCTCAACTCAAATCCCCACCTTGATGACTTCTCAATCAAAACATGAGATTTGAGGAAAAACTGAAACTTTGAACATGAACAGTGAAATCTAGAGATTACCCATCTGAGAATTCCATCAAATAAGAACACCTCAAGAAGGGTAGCAACAGAAGAGGTGGGAGAGTGAACATTAGTTGTTGTTTTCTCCATTTTTTAGGTAACCAACCAGGTGAAGTATTTGCAAATATGATGAGGAAGATCGGTAGTGAACATAAAACTTGAATTTTGTGATATGTTTGCTGTGGTGACAAGGTGGGGAGATTGGTGATCATATATATGAAAAAAACATGTTGGTGAAATTGGGTGGAAGTGGTCTTGAAAGGTATTTGATATTATCAAATTAAAGGTGGAAAGCAGACTCTTAATTTGACGCATCAAATCAAGGTGGAAATCACATAGAAGACGTGTTCAAGGTAGGACAAGTGAAGGGAAGGTTCACTACTCCTTCAAAGTTGTTCTATCAATGCACAATGGATCCTTCAAAGACCTGTTTGAATGAATTGTAGTGACCACTAAAACGGCAGCCTCAACTGCTTTTGTTTTTGGTTTGCTGTCTCTTGTGTGGATTTAAGTATTTGTTGTGTAAGTTCCAGGAAAGTGTGGTGTTTTGTTTTCAAAGTCAAGAAAGAAATGTTTGGTTTGAAGGAAAGGAAAAAAGGATTGGTTGGGTGAGCTACTTTAGCTACACAGTTGTTGATGTCCCTTGATTTGTGCATTGGTAATTGTGGTGCAGGAATCGACGTATGTCGAACGGACAGTAACAATTATGGCGTGCAAATCTGTGTGTCCAGGTATGCATTCTCCTTGGTTTAAAGGGAGGTGTTGAAGTCTTTAGGAAATTGAGATATGAGACTGGACAGGGTGTCGTGTTTTTTGATGCAATTTTGATGGAGACTGCTTGGAATTGCTTTAGGAATTGATAGAATGACAAATCTAAGTCACAACACATTAAACAATAGCGGATATGTGCAATGCCTTGGGTTAAAAAATAAGGGAGCGTTGTGCATCATTAGAGATGGCAAAAATTTGGGTGAGGATGGGTTTGGGTCTGGGGTTAAGAAGTAAACTCATTGTCTGGACTCTGCCCGGTTTTAAGTTCAGACAAGACTTGCTTGTCCAGACCCGTTTCGCTTAAAATTCGAGTTGTCCGATTGTCTGGATTTGACGCAATCTTGAAAACTAACCTCTTTTATTGAAAACTTATTCAAACATTTAAATATACACATTATAATCTCATGTGATGTAATTTGAAAAAGTAATGTTAAATTTATGTAATTAAACATTAAATATCAAGAAATAATTATTCAAGTATAAAAAAAAAGTTCATTCTACAATCAAAAATATCTTTAGTACATTAAATTCTATATGTATTTGAGTAGATTACTGTTTGTAAATATATTCAATAAGTGGCAAGTGTTCAATATACTTTTTTATTAAAGATATTTATAACTTTATTAAAAATTTAAACTAGGCTCAGGGCGAGTTTGAATTTACAAGGCCTTGTCCAGACCCGATCCGATTTTAAATTCAGACAAGAAGTCTTTGTCCAGACCCAACCCATATTTGTTAAAGCATTGTCCGAGCCCTTTTCATTCCAAGCCGGACAAAACTGGGTTGGCGAGCCCGGACAATGAATTGCCAGCTCTATGCTTCACACTAGTAGGCCCCACGCGACACATCAAGTGTTGTGCCTTTGTTGTGAGATTGTGTTGTCATTCTAACATTTCCAGCTGAGTGCTACAATGATAGCGGAATGTCACGCTTCATCACACATTGGCCCACAAGATCCATTGGTGCCCACCTCAAGAAGTGGGCACACACAAATTCTGATGCATAACACGTGGGTCGAGGCTACATGATGGGCTCTTTGTGTGCTAATATATGTTGGGGTATGACTTACTCTATTCATTATGATATTTTCCTTTTTGTTATTGTACGCTCGGAGAAATGCCAAGCAAGTTCATGAGGGCCGACTTGTTCGTATATATTCAGCCAATTTTTATTTTTTTTATTTTATTTATTTTTCACACTGGATGCATTCTATGGATTCATGGATTGTTCGGACATGTTACAACGACCCCCACAAAGTCACAAGGCCCCCCGTTAAAACTTAAAAGCCATCAGTATGCACATCTCTCTATTCACAACTGATCAGATGGTTAAGGTCAATTAGTTTAGCCAATTTTACTCAGTTCTCTTATGCATTCACACTTCTGATTTGGAATAATATATTAGTTACTGGAGACATTAAGCATTAGGTTTTATGTATTATGACTTGAAAATAACTTAGATAAAAGTCAACAAAGCATCTTTAGTGAGATGGATTAGTTAGTCTAGGTTTATTTTTCTCTTACGCTTTCCTTGGTCTATCTCAAGTTAATTATGAGGTTGAACTGTTGGAGCATTCAATTAACTCACACAAGACTAGTCAAATCGAAGTAAGAAGGGACTGAAAAAAGTTCGAGACACCTACAATTATCAAAGAAAAATTAAAGTCTAGCCTTCTTTAAACAAAAATGTGGGATGTATCATGCATGTGATATGGTGCATCATACCAACTGAAATTATCAATATGAGGATATAGTTTGGCATGGTGTTTTTAGTGCGGAAGGTCTGTTTTAGGGTTTAGAGTTTAAAGTATAGTGCTGAAGTTTTTGTATTCCCAATAATATAATGTTCTTTCGTTACATTTTGGGTCCGTTAATGGTATACGTGAGTTGTACTTTCATTGGTGCGCCAATTTACAAGCTTTGTAAAAGTTGAGCCAACTTTTAGATGTCATGACTTATGACCAATAAACCGTAGATTGTTTTCCTTTTTGCGAACTACTTGATACTTAATTGGAAAAAAAAAAAAAAAAAAGAACTACTTGATACTTTTAAGTCCTTGACAATCTTTTGATCATGGCGTGACCCACTCATACACTAGCAATATGGTTACAAATACGATCCAAATGCCCATCAACAACTCGCACCAGAATATTAGAGTAAAAATTTGGAATGTGATACTTGCATTAAATGAATTTAATGTAAATGCAAGTCCTAGCAGAAAATATGTCTTGATTAAAATTGTTCATGGGTTGGGCTCTAGTCAAGCCCAATCAGCTCGGGCCTAAAAACCTGCCTAGGCCTAGCCCACAGCTTATGTTCAAGTCTAGATATTGGCCCAAGCTCGACCCATGTTAAGAATATAAAACCCAAATCCAACCAGTAAAACCCATGAATGTTTTTTATTAATAATAAAATAATTAATTTTTTTTCAAAAAAATAAACATTTTTATCCATAAAATATAAATATAGTGTAGTATGTTGTAGAATTATTAAATAATTATATATATAGGACATTGCTAAAGAACAAAGCTTAATAAAATGGTCTTGAGTTTGAATCTTGACTCCAACATATATTTTTAGAAAAATGTGCACATTAATTAAGTATCGGGTTGGACTTGGGCTTTGCAAGTAATCCAAAGCTCAACCCAAACTAAATCTGACTTAAGCGGGCTTAGGCCTATAAAAAAATTTGTCCAAACCCTATTTATTGATCATGGGCTTGGATGGGTTGGGCGGGTACCCCAAGCCCATGAGCATATCTACTAACAAGCTTTATATAGGTTGAATCAAATTTTAGATCGATGTTATAAATAAACCGTAGATAGTTTTACTTTGTGCAAACTGCTTGACACTTGTGTCCTTGACAATCTTTTGATCGTGGCATGACTCCCTCATACATTAGCAATATAGTTACAAATATGATCCAAATACCCAGCAACAACTTGCACTAGAATATTTGGGTGTAGTGGAGCAAAAATTTGGAATGTGATACTTGCACTAAATAAATTTAATGTACACGCTAGTCCTTGCAGAAATATGCCAGGACCCGTCTTACTAAGCCCTAACTTAACTTAATTACCCTAATTAGACTCCTAAATCTTAAGATCATTTCAAACCTCAAAATATCCCTTTATAGCCTCAATATTCTTATTAAATCCTTAATCAATCTAAGTTATTAACTTTTTAAAGTAGAGCAAATTAGGAAATTAATCATATTCTTTGATTTCCAAGATTTTATGAAAATTTTGCCAGATCCTCCCTTAAAAATGGGCTTTCGGAGCTAAAAACCTAATAGACAACAACTTAGAGAGAAATGTAACGACCTGATTTTATTAACTTCATTATTATTAATTATTTTTAGACTAGGATGCCAACTCAGACTCACGTGGACGTCGTGGTTAGGCTAGGGCACGCTTGACCAGGTAAATAGTTTATTATTGTCAGTTGGATGCTTTATTGCGATGATAATTTATTATTTTATTCATTAATGCATCGTATGTGTGTATTTGTCTGGTTATACTGTGTGAGAATGTGTGATGCGTATTTGCCTAAAAAAATGTGTCGATGCAGGTACTGGGCTGGCGAAATACGAGTACATTAAGTTTAGAAAATGATAATCAACCAAGGTAAATGTGACAAAATAATAATAATAAAACCATAGTCTAAGTCAATTAAATCGAAATAATAGGCTATGGTGTGCCTCGAGATGTGTGTCGAGGTATGGGCCATCGGGTAATCGGAGGATAGTTGAACAAGACTAAACTGTGAAGTGCCCTAAATGAGTCATTAATGAGTGTTGGACAGCTCAAATTGAGGCATTAGGATGGTCTTCGAGATACATGAAAACACAATTGATGAGATGAAGGGATAAATATCAAGTTGTGGGATATTTTTGGACAAAACTTGAGTTGTGGGAGAAGAAGAGCTGAATCTTTTTGAGAATTGGGAATCAAGGGACACATTCTAGGAGATCAAACAACTAACAATCAAGGCAAGTGTTTACTTTTCTTTTTGATTTCCATGAAAATGAGCTCAAAATAAGGACTTTTGTGTTGAAAACGAATTTAAACCTATAACTCACTGATTTCTTGTGAAATAAGGTGTAATTAGAGTCAATTTCATAAATTGATTGAGTATATTACATTGATTTTAAGGAAATTAATGAAATGGTGAAAATCGGTGAATGCATGAATTTGTCAAGTTTGATATAATTTGTTGTTATCCAAATAATTTGATGGTGTTTGTGTTCCCCTCCGATGAGAGGGTAGGGTCGATGGTGTTGGAGAAGACCATGGTGTCAAATGGCAGAATTCCAACTGCCAGAGTTGAAATTCCGCCATTTGACATAGGTAGCGCGCTACTCAGGGTAGCTAGCGCACTATTGGTGTTGGGCGCTATGTTGTTTTTATGTTGAAGATCAGGAATGCGTTAGGTGGTTCCCCAGCGCGCTAGCGAAACATATCGCGTTAGGTGTCCAACCTAGCGCACTAGAGATAGAAAGACCAGATAGATTATTAAGGGGTTGATTTGGGAAATTTAATAAATTACATAACTAAACAACAAGAACACACTTTAAAACACCTATAAATGATCCCAAGGAACTTAGGGACTACAGTACGATAGTTGAGAGCGAGGCGTGGTCGAATCGTGGTGTTTTTGAGATTTGGAGCGAGATTTGAGATGCATAAACCCCTTAAGAAACACATGTGAATATTTATTTACTTTCTTGCTATCGGTCCAAGCTTATTTCACTGTTTCATATTCTATTCTGTTTTGGTGTATAAGGAACAGTTGGTTGAGTGGTTCATCGCCGGATTTTATTCCGTAGTGTAACATGTGACTAATACACTAGACCATAGTGCGTAACATCTGCTCTTCGGTGGATTGCAACCCGAGTCGTCCCAAGTGTGCGTGTCGGTGTGTCAAGGTATGGACCGACCACTACGATGGCTCAAGATTTGGTTGTGACGAACCCTTCCCTAATCTAGGGCACCACCAAGCTTAATCCCATAATTAAGCCATAATCTCATCCACGTAGGACTTAACTACGTATTAGTCAGCCTTTTTAACCCATTTACCAACTTACTCAAGTTCAGGATAAATAATACACTTGTCTCATTTTTGAAATTTAGAATTAATTAAAACTTGTATTGAACCATTAAAATTTAGCGGAAGTTATAACAGATATGCAGAAGCAATCATATTTAAACTATAAGTGTGGAAACTAGGAAATAACGATCACATGAATATATAATAAGATGACGAATATAACAACGTGATAGTCATTAAAAAGTCGGGGAAACTAATCGCTCAACCCATTTTATACAACCTAAAAGTATCAAAGATATAATAGTTGTATAATACAAAATATTAAAACAACTTACGCCAGTCAAAGGTAGCAGTACGTCGAAGGCTCAGAGATAGTCGCCAATCTTCTCCTTGCTCGGCCTGCTAGTCGACGGATCTACATCCACTGTCATAAAAAGGACGGTGAGTACAGTAAAATAATAGTAGACCAGAATATACATGTATCCACATTTCCAATTACAAGAAATAGGTATTTAGCAACATAAAACAGAGAATGATTATTTAAAATAGTAAGCATGCTATAAATACCTTGAGAACACAAGTAAAATTGACTCAAATATAAAGATACTTGTAGTGTACATCGGTACTACTCTTATTAGTTTTAGATCTCTGTCCTAATGATCTCATGTAATAGGTCAGTACACGAGCACTTCGTGCTACCCTAATTAGCCACACATGGACCTCATGTAATAGGTTAGTACCTGTGTACTTTGTGCTACCCTAATTGGTCAAGAATTTCGTCTAACAACCTCATGTAGAAGGTCTGTAACACTAATTGAATAGATCCTGACCCCAGGTCCCATACACCATGAGCTGTGCACATCTATTTAAGTATTCAAGGAAAGATGCTGACAAGGAACAAATAGTAATTCAAAGGAATGCCATAAACTAATTATTCCATAAATAAGCAGACCAGATCATTCAATAAACATGGCATTTTGAATACAAAGAATTAACGCATATGATTCAAATGAAAATTCAAAATTTAAAAAGGAAATGAAATGAAAATAACTGTCTAGTATGTCTATTCACTTTTCACATAATGATTCCTAGCATATTTGGCTTCCCGACGCCCCAACTCGCGCACCTGGACTCCCGGTATGCTTCCCTAGGCTACCGTTATGTTTAGATATGGTTTAGAGTGTTTTTAGGTCGATTGATGTTAGTTTAGTAACCACTTAGTCAAACTAGCCCCTTTAGTTAATTTTTAAAATTGTGAGTGAACAGTGCCTAGCGCGTTGGGGGGTCTGTCTAGCATGCCAGGGGACTTAGCGCATTGGGGACCCTGTCCAGCACGTTGCATGCGTCGAAACCCAGAATTCCAGCAAGGAATTCTAGCATTCCTTCGCCTTCGTCGACCCCATCCTCGACTCGTGGGGAACAACCACACTCCAAATAAGCCAGAGAGTCACATGCATTCAACAATTTACTCATCAATTTAAAGTACCTATATGCATGTAAAGTTTTTCCCCCAAAACACAAACCCAACACCAAATCAGTTTAAAAACCTTAATTGGGTGCTAGTATATACTCAAATACACATAAAGATCTCATAAAACCTGTGAGAAATCCCGAAACTCGTTTTAAATGGAAAACCCCCAAATTTCAACTTCATTTTAATGGAGTTTTTGAAGCATAGATAGGTGATGAAGATGATTACCTTGTTTGATCTCCTAAGTTGTGCTTAAAATCCCTCCAAACTCTCAAAAATCTAACCCTCAGCCCTTTCCCCTGTCACAATTTGTAAAATTCCTTTGGTTTTGATGAGACAATCAATCAAGTTGGTATTTATACCCTTGTTGTATCTAGTGTGCATTGCACATCTCGAGGTCTGTCCTAAGGTCCTTAATTGGGAGTCCAACTTTCCAAGTGACACACATCAATGACAAATCTTGCCTCAAATCCCAAATCTAAGATCATCACTAGATACATCTGTGCCCTATGTATTCTTCATTCAAACTATAGACAATTTATTTAATTTCTCCATTTAATAAATTTAGGCACATTGACTATATGATTAGTGTATTAATTTCAATTATTGACCCACTAGTGGTCCCACTAACCCGACCAACTGCTCGGCACTCAGCGTGCCCTGCACTCGCATGCAACACGAGGCGTTTCCTCCACACGCGCCAATTCGACGAAACTGTCAAACTCTAAAAACTCTGGGTATAAGGTACACACATACATGACACTAAGCATCCATCACACAAAAATAATATTGTAACGATCCTAAAATCTAACTCGTGCTACGTGTCAATTTAGGTCATACATGGACCCATTTGTCGTGATACAATTGTCTAATTCTCGGTCGTCGACGCCGAGGTATGTTATTTTTGTTTGGTATTTGTATTATATTTTATTACCCAAATGTTAATTCCAATGTCCCAAACGTGTAAGGACATTTGAGTGTGAGCGTTGGTGTTGGAAAACAGGTTCGGCTCGATAGGAACATGAATAACGGGTTTCAGGCGAACAGTTGTCGAGTAATTAGTAGTCCATGGGGATTTAATGCATTAAAAACACTGATTAAATATAAAATAAATAATAAATAAAATTTGTATATCGCTTTCAATACGTTGATATTTTTGGGACTACGCGACGAGTGAGTCGTGGTGCAAAATGAGTATGAGAATGAGAATACGCGTATTGTGCAAGAAAAGGCTTAGTTAGGAGTGAGAGTCACCAAAGAAGTCACTAATGTTGTGTCAAGTTAGGTGGATGAGCCAAGTAATGGTCAAAGGATATGCCTCAAGATTTGTACGTGAGTGCGGATTAGAGGGGATATATAAACCCCCACCATCACCTTTTCTCTCTCATCTATCCTATTTCACTCTCTCTCCAACGAAACGTAAGAATGTGTTGGGTTTCCGAGGATTTTCGTCGCGATTTGATGCTACGGGATTGCTCAAACTCGAAATTCTAAGGTGAGAATCCGGTTCTCCACGTATATATCTACGTTGTGGTGTTAAATTCGTGGATTTTCGTCGTGATGAATTTGGGTAACGAATTGGGAAATTTATTTTTAATGGATCCTTTTGATGGATTTATGATAAAAAGGATGATCCATGAGTGATTTGTGAGTTGATTTTGTGATTTGAAAACTTGATGAATTTTTAGGAATTTTGGTGGATTTTTGGATGAATTTTCGAAATCGAATGGTTTTGTCAGGTTTTGACATAAGTCGAGAGTGTTTTGGTGTTGTAATGAAGGTCTCAACAAATTTGAAATAGGCTTGAAGCACGGCGACGCGAGCCGAACGCGTGAAAAACCACTGACTGGAGGTGTCTGGGCGAGACACCGCGAGCAACGTCGTGGGCATGTATTACCCATGGCGCCACTCATGGCAGATGGGGTAGTGAGCCCCATTTTCACGCCGTGGGGACGCCGCCAGGAGTTGAATTGCATGGCACCCTGGCGGTGTGGCACTGTTCACAGGGTGATTTTTGTAAAAAAACTCAGAAAATTTTAGAGATCTCTCGATGACTCAAATGGGTCCAAATACGATCCAATACCCCATAAATCAACCTAATTATACTAATGAATAATTATGAAAAATTGGGTAAATTAGAAAGTAATTAATAGGATTTGTTATTTAATTGAAATATCAGGGATTTTAGTTGATTGACGGGTCACACGAGATTCGTAGGAGGCGAGTTAGAGGTCGTGTGAGTGCGAATACTGGGATTACATGTAAGTAAACCAGTGAGGAATTTTACAGTTATTTCTTGAGCTTTGAATTATTATTGTTTTTGCTCGATTCCTATTTTTGGAAATTCTATTCCTTGGAGTTGTCCGAGGGCAAGCAAGTTAATGTAGTCCTTGCAGAATTTCCAGGCTTTCTGAGGTAACATGCTAGAGGTCAATAGCTGGGGATGCACAATACCGGTTCTGATTCAATACGGTATGAGTGTTCTTGTGGACGTTAGGACGACGTGAGTGTACCACGTCCTAAGCGTCGAGTCTTGTAGGTGTTTACCTCGACTCAACGACCATTTGGTCGGGACTACTTGCGCCTCTATTGTTTCTGGGACACTCATTTTCGATTGCTCAGTTGATTTATTTACAGTCTTATTTATTCATGCATTCCTTGTCCTTTCTTTCTATCGACATGAATATGATTGGTTGTTTATTTATTTCAAAATGTTGTAATTACGTCCTGCTTGACGTTACTTACCTGGGCTCGTCATTCTTATGTTTGACGGAGTGCAGATCCACAATCCAGCGTGGAAAAGGCTCCAGAGCTTAGAGATTTGATTTGAGTATACTGGAGCACGCCTTTCCACTTGGTTGATATAGGTGACTTATCTTGTATTATTTTATATATATTGTTTTGAAACATTTGGGACTTGGGTTTTGAGAACTTCTGGGCATGTATATCTATATGTTGTTCTCCTCTGACTGATCATTTATAATGATATACATATGTAGGATTTTCACACTTTATGATGTCTTATTTTGGTTGTGATAATTTCGATTAGTTTGAGGATTTGTTGCTTCCGCTTTTATAATGTTAACTCACTAATCGATGTTTTTTTTTTACTTGTAAACTGTTTAAAATGGTAAATGGTAAAGGAAGACTGACTAGGCTTGCATGACTCAGCGAGATTGGCTCGGAGTTCACGTAAGTTTAGACTGGGCCAGGTCTAGTTTAAAATTTTGAAACTGAGGCCGTCACAAATATGTTACTCGATCCCTGAGCCAAGTCTTGGTCCTTGTACCCTCTCTTGGGCCACGTTACCGGGTGACCCCGATTACGACCAAATTTCTAATCTTAAATTTTGTGTCGTGACAAATATTCCCAACAAAATAGAAATTGTCTCCGAAATTCATCTTGACTTAATCATTAGTTTATCTCAACTTAGCAAAATTTTCATTCTTATTAATATTATCCTAACCAAAACTTCAAATGATACTAGCCATAAAGTCCGTATTCCTCAATTTCAAATGATACTAGCCCCCGATTGTTAAGTATGTGGGCCTGATTTCTAAAGCCCATGTATGATCCATATGATTAGTTTACTATTGTATTCTAATAAGGATTGTATTCTAATAGGGATTGTATTCTAATAAGGATTGTATTCTAATAAGGATTGTATTCTAACTGGGATTGTATTCTAATAGGAATTTACTTTCTCTATAAGTATATATATCTCTCTCTGATGTACAAAAAACATGAGCTGTGAGAGTCTTGAATAAGATTGTGTTGGCGGTTGTGGGTTTTCTTCCCTTAGAGGGTTTCCCACATATAAAATTCTGGTGATTTGTGCTCTTTCTCTCTTTTCTTGTTTTACTATTGTCATTACTTTCTGTCAAAATCTTAACAACGGTATCGAGCAAGGTTATTCTCAAGTGGGAGTAATGGCGAAGAAAGGAAGTTACGGGTTGAGAAGTTCGACGGTTCGAACTTTGGATTTTGGAAGATGCAGATCGAAGACTACTTATATCGAAGGATCTCTACTTACCGCTCGGTGGCAAGAGCAACAAACCTATAGATATGGATGACACAGGCTTGGGAAATCCTAGATCGAAAGGCCTTGGGTGCGATTCGCCTTTCACTGTTGTCATCATCGGTAGCCTTCAACATCTCCAAAGAGAAGACCACACAAGATGTGATGAAAGCCCTAACACGGATGTATGAGAAACCATCGGCGTCAAACAAGGTATTCTTAATGAAACGGTTGTTTAATATGAAGAAACCTGAAAATAGACCTATACAAGAGCATATCGAGTGATTTCAATACAAATTACTAGTCGGTTAGAATCTGTGGGTATTATCTTTGATAATGAAGTATTGGCTCTTGTTATTTTGTCGGGTTTACCCGATAGTTGGGATGGTCTGGTTATGGCTGTAAGCAACTCATCAGGGTCCAATATTCTGAAATTTGAGGATGTAGTGGGAGTTCTTCTTGATGAAGATACGCGAAGGAGAAACAACTCTTCTGATGATGTTTCTAATAGTGCCCTGAATACTGAGGAACGGGGCAAATCCTCAAAGAGGTTGAATGACCGAGGAAATGGACGCTCACAATCTAGAAGAGGTCAGTCAAGGGGCCCTCAGATAACTTGCTGGAATTGCAAGAAGAAAGGTCATCTCAAGCGTGATCAGTAAAGCACCAAAGAAAAGGGTAGATGAAAACGATAAAAAGACAAAGAACTCGGTGAATGTCTCAAACGAATCAAGTTCGATGAAGCGCCGATCATGTGTTGTGACAGCAAAGATGAATCCTGCTGGATACTAGATTCTGGTGTATCGTTTCATGCTACTTCCAATAGAGAATATTTCCTTAATTATGAGAAGGACAATTTCGGCAAGGTGTACCTTGGTGATGATGAACCCGTGACATAATCGGTAAAGGAGACGTCTTGATAGGAATGGAAAATGGGACTTGATTGAGGTTGCAACGAGTTAGACATGTGCCGAAACTTGCTAGAAATCTAATTTCGGTAAGCCAACTTATCGATGATGCAGTCTTGAGATGAAGTTCACTAAAACATCTTGGAAGATCATAAAAGGTGCCATGGTAGTAGCACATGGTCAGAGAGATGGTACTCTCTACAGAGTTCTCAATGAAAACTCCATGAATGTGGCCTCCTCTGAGGTCAGTGCAAAGGTGTGGCATCAACGCCTCGGGCATATGAGTGATAAGGGAATGAAGGTAATGGTGTCAAAAGGGAAGTTAGATGGACTGTCATGTGTTGATCTGTCTCTATGTGAAGGTTGTGTGGTTGGAAAACAAAAAGTTGCCAATTTTTCTAAAAAGGGCAGAACTCCCAAAACTGAAAAGCTAGAACTTGTGCACACGGACGTTTGGGGTCCTTCACAGGTATCCTCCCTTAATGGCTCTCGTTATTACATTACTTTCATTGATGATTCAACTAGAAAGCTCTGGATTTACTTTATGAAAAATAAGTTTCAAGTGTTTGAAATTTTCAAAAAGTGGAAATGTCTAGTGGAGAACTGCAGTGTCTAAAGCTGAAATGCTTGAGATCGATAATGGTGGAGAGTACTTGTAACAAGGAATTTGATGAGTCTTGTGCTATGTATGGCATCAGAAGAGAAAAGACAGTACCAAGGACACCACAACAGAATGGTATAGCTGAGCGTATGAACCGAACCATTATGGAACGTGCTAGGAGCATGTTGTTGAGTGCTGGGCTACCTAAACAGTTTTGGGCTGAAGCTGTGAATATTGCTGCTTATCTGATCAACAGAGGACCATCTACCGCAATTGATTGCAGACTGCCTGAGGATGAATGGACAAAAAAGGAAGTAAAACTTTCACACTTAAGAACCTTTGGTTGTATTTCCTATGTCCATATCAATGTTGAAAATAGGTCAAAGCTAGATGCAAAGTCCAAAATGTGCATCTTCTTGGGATATGGAGTTGATAGCTTTGGTTATAGGCTATGGGATCCCGAGAGTAAAAAGGTGATCGAAGTAAAGATGTCATATTCAATGAGGATGTGTTGTATAAGGATAGGATCAAGAAGAAAGAGGAACCAAAAGGATCAAAGTATCTTGAACTTAACGATATGTGGGGCTGATTTCTAAAGCCCATGTATGATCCATATGATTAGTTTACTATTGTATTCTAATAAGGATTGTATTCTAATAGGGATTTACTTTCTCTATAAGTATATATATCTCTCTCTGATGTACAAAAAACATGAGCTGTGAGAGTCTTGAATAAGATTGTGTTGGCGTTGTGGGTTTTCTTCCCTTAGAGGGTTTCCCACATATAAAATTCTGGTGATTTGTGCTCTTTCTCTCTTTTCTTGTTTTACTATTGTCATTACTTTCTGTCAAAATCTTAACACCGACCACTTCAAATGATATTACCCTAGCCAAAATTTTAAATGATACTAGCCCCCGACTATTTCAACTTGGGTTCACCTATCACGTTGGGCTAGTCCACGCTTAGCTACCACATACATATCACAACTATATACGACGTTTTGGTCATAGTACTTAAGAGAAATCTTGCTAGGCGTAACTTTCTAAAGAGGTTCAGGTGTTTCTTATTTAGACAATACTACTCCTATTCATTTCATTGCATTTTCACTATTAAGTCACGGACTCAGTTGGTTCTCCCTCAACTATCCAATTACTAGCTATTTAGTAGATTAATAAGTGCATGCTACTGTTGTATTTAAATCAGACAGTTCATTCAATATACAAACAAATCAGGACTTACCCTCAACTCGGTTGCATACGGTAGCTGGGTCTGGTCGTGCAACTGCGTGAGCTCTTTCTCTGTCACGTGGCTGTGGTGTCTCTTGCTGATAGCTCGTCGGCTGCGGACATTGTCGCACGATGTGTCTGACCTGACCACACCTGTAACACATCGGTTGTCTCATCCGATCAGTAAATGCAATCCGAGTCCGCCCCTATCCCTTTGCATCTCTGTCTCTGCCACCGAATGCTCGCGGTGTCTGCAGAGGTGGTAACGCTTGTTTAACTGGTGGTGGTAAAACGGGTGGGGTGGCATGATGACAAACGTCGGCATCTCTTTGCAGCGTGTATGATGACAACTCTAGGTATAGCCAATCCTCGATCCTCGATCCCCAGCATCCTGTGAAGCTTCTCCTGGGATAACACCCACTTCTCGATATTCTGAAAGTTCGTGACTCCATCAAAGTATTCTGGCTGAAATCTAATGAAGTCCTTCACCAGCTGAATTAATATTGTGGAAAATGGAAAAATTAATGAGAATTTACAATTTAAATGAAAATAAAACTCTAACGCAACCAAATTAGATGGAAAATGGTTAACAAATACTTAATGGACTAGTGACGAGCGTATGAGATCAATTTGGTGACTTGTAAGAGCCACGAGCGCAGAGTTTCACGTTGTACAATGATTAAAACTTATTGGAGTATTTACATTATTTTATTTGTGCATTTACTTGGCTGTTATCTTTATTGAGTAGTAATTCCTTGTGAAATATGGTTTTATTGGATTTCATTTGTAATATCTATCCTTGGTGGATTATCGACTTTTTTTCCTTGAATTCCTTAATGAATGGTCTTTTGGGTCTAAGTGGGTGATATGGTGGTCACGAGTGCGGTGAGACTGCTTTGTGATCTATTTCACTATTGTGACTACACGAATTTTTGGACGTGCCTAAAACTGCAACGTAGGGTTGGTAATCTAACCGTGAGTTGAACTTTGTGTGTGCGATGGTAAGGTGACTCATCCTAAACTATTTGGTAGTTTGTTTAGGTCCAGAGTTTGCCTGGGAAGTCAAGTTGTGAACTATGTGTAGCAACCTGGTGGACTTGAAACACTTAGATGTCTTTTTGCTTTTTGCTCTTGACACTCATTTATCGTTCATATCTTGATGATTTATTTATCATGCAGTATTTTATTATCTTTGTGATATCTACGCATGATACTCGTTTAGCCATTTATTTGACATTTGAAATTATGTTAAACTCCACTTGGTTGTTACTGTTATTTTCTGTACTCACCATCCTTTTTATGACGGTGGATGTAGCCCCGTCATACCGCTGGATTGACGTTATGGTAAAGACCCGACGATACTGCTGGATTGACGTTATGGTAAAGCCCCGTCATATCACTGCTGGATTGACGGTGGGTGTAGCCCTGTCATACTGTTGGTGGTTATTTTCTGTACTCACCATCCTTTTTATGACGGTAGGGTAAAGACCCGACGATAGACGATTGACGTTGAGGATAGCTAGGTGACCTTCTATCGTCTACTGAGTAGGTTTTTGTACTACTTATAAACATACAGATGGTTTGAACGCATTGAGTTTATGGGTTTGTGTGAGATCTTGGGACATATATACATTGGTGTTATTTCTCCTTTGACTTGATATGTGATGATGATATACATATGCAAGGTTTTCACACTCTAGGTTGTCCTAAAGTATGTCTTGGAGTTTATTCTGTTAGTTTGGAGTTTAATTGCTTCTGTTGTACTTTGATAAATCACTAACTTAAATAACTCACATCTAAAAATTGTTTAATAATCGTAAATGGTAAGGTAAGGCCGACTAGGCTTGCGTTGACTGCACGATTGAGGGTTGACTCGTGGTCTATGTAAGTCTAAGCCAGGCGGGGCCCAGTTTAGGGTTGTGGAATTGGGGCCGTCATAGATCAATCTCCCACAATTCAACCCCTCAGCTTATACTTGATAAGAAAATTTAGTACCAAATGTGCATGTTCTTTGTTTCCACTGATCCATGATATTTATACACTTTCTTTGATCTAGTGTGCATTGTGTATCTCGAGTATCATTTATGGCTATCATTGAAGCTGTCCACAACTCAAATAACTCAGATTGGTGACTCATCTTACATAGAGTTGCGTATCCTAGGACCATCACTAGATAGATCAAAGGTCCCTAATTTATTGGACAAACTATAGGTTCTTGATTTGATTTAACTAAAATCATAACGAAGCACATTAGCCATTCAAATTGACTTTTAAAATTGTGTTTAAGGTTACACTAATCACGGACTACCCGTCACCTGGTGCCCCGTGTTCCAACACGCATCCCAAGGTGCACCATAACCCGCGTATCCGATTAATATGACTTAGTCTAACATTTTTTTAATACCTTTTGATGTGTCCATTTGCCTTAGTTAGTTATGCTTCAATTATTTATGTGACATCTCTAACTTAATGTATCCATATTTTGCCCGTCTGATACCCGCGTCGACGTGCTTTTCGAAGCGAATACCCTGTCACGCCCTCTCACCCGATATATCAATATAACACACACATGCGATGCAATTTTGAATAAAATGATATCTAATATCGTAAATAGATAACCAACAGATAACAATCACTATTCAGGCCTAGTCAGGTGAGTCATAGCCTATCTAAAACATCCACGTGGGTTTGAGTTGGCGTTCGAGTCTAAAATTAAACTAAATAACGACGTCAATAATTATTAGACCATTACAGGTGGGTAAGCAATAATAAAGATTCATGAGCTTGAGAGGGCGATGGACATCAAAATAGCTTCTGTATGTATATGTTTGAAGCTTTCTTCACAAAGTAGATGGTTTTGTAAATAAGTTATGGGTCATGGACATCAAAATAGCTTTTTGTACATGTTTTGACATTGGTATTTCATCAAACATTTCATGTGCATTAGCAAGCATTTTCATGAATCCAAGTTAGTTTCTACCAATAAGTCCCCATTAACTAAAATCACATAAACAAGTAGCCTTAAAGCTTCGTTTTAAAATAAAATCACTACTTTGGAGTCAAACCCACATTCAAACATGTATTTCAAAACAATTGAAGGGGGGTGTATTCAATTGATGGATTTTAAAGGATTTTAAAGGAGTTTGAAGGATTTTGAAATCAAGGTGTATTTAATTTGGATTTCTAAGGATTTTAATGGACTTTTGAAAAGTCAAGGGGTATTCAATTAGGATTTTGATGGATTTCAATGGATTTCTAAAAAGTCTAGGTGTATTCAATTTTTAAACATATTGAGATTTTGATGGATTTTAAAGGATTGGGATGTATTACTAGTCAAAAAATGTGCATGGGGAAATCCCACCCCGAGATTTAGATGAATTTTGAATCAAGTCCCTCCAAATCCATCAAATCCATAAACTCCATGAAAATCCATCGGTAAAACAAATCCATGGATTTGTCAAATTGAATGCCCCCCCCTAAATCGAGTCCGAATCATGTTTAAGTGACTAACAATTACTAAAATTCTTATTTCTTCCGCTTCGTTTGAGTATTTTTCTCAAAAACTTGGAAGGCATGATTTAGGAACTCACTAGATTGTTTTTTGTTTCAACCCAAGTCTAGCTACAAATCTCATTTAAAAAACAAATCGAACTTGAAGCACGATTTGTACAAACTTGAGAGTCTCACCTAACCTTTAATGGAGTTGTTCACTCCGAATCCCCTTAAAAAATACAAGCCTAGTCAAGATGTGCATCTCTTCAAGCAAGATCTATTTCCAACAAAACCAAGACCAAGTAAACTCAAGGTTTATTCAAGGGAGATTAGACCTAGAACTCACCCTTCTTCCTTTCTTCTTTTTTCTCTCTTTCCTTTCTCTCCTAGTTCCTTCCTCCTTTAAGGCGCCTTGTCGGAGACGCGCCGCTCCGCAAGCTTCTCCTCTTCTCACAGTCTTCATCAGGTTCGATCGAAAAACCCTATTTTGATCAAACATGTTATATGTTTATTTTTTTATATTTTTTTTATTTTGCAAGATAAAATCTCTATCTCATTATTACTTTCTCGATCCACTATCATAAAATCTAACGCTTGATATTGTTCACTTAAAATTTGATACAAAGTTTCACATTTCTTCGTGTTACTTTGTGACTCCAGAATTAACCCACTTAGACACATTCTTTGTTTGGGCTATTATTTAGTCATTTTTAGTTCATTTGATGCCTATGAATCTTTCGCCGTGCGAATTAATTTAATTAAGTCAAGACAATTCGCGATATTATATAGTACACACGTTAGCACATCAAACACAAATAAAAATTATTTTATTTTTATTTTATAAATATTTGAGCAATTTGACTTAACGCGACTCTTGGTTGAGTTAAGGACTACTAATGGCTCAATATTAGAGATTAATTATCAAAATAAAAATACGGGTCGTTACAACAAGCAGTTTATTTGGTTTCTTTGATTGATTGTGCTACAAACTTGTACCAAAAATGATTTTTATCAAAGATTGCAATCATTTTTTGGTAAAACGTGAAATCTGTATAGTTCTTGCAAGTAATTCCTTAATTGATTGTGATGTGTGTATGTGCTGGACGGATCCTAAGAGCACCTTCAATGTTATTTAATAATTTCTTTTGTGTATTTATATAAAATCTTGTGAGGTGTATATTTTTTCAAAGAAATTGTCCACTTCAAAATCTATTAAAGTTTACAAAATATATATTTTTTTATTTTCTTTATTAAATTTAGTTTGATCTAATTTAATGGTATACGATCTTGCCAAAGCTTCTGACTAGTTTTAATTAAAATATAATACACACATTAAGTCACACATCAAGCAAAATAACTATTGAATTACCTGTCAAAGCTTCTCACGTGAGATGGTAGAGACATTACTTGTTAAAAAAGACAAAACCTCGGAAGATCGTGGATCCATTCCCTCTAAAGTAAAAAAAAAAATTTAATTACCTAGGAAGGGATGTCATATACTTATTTTCGGTGTTCACATGGGTCTTAACTAGCGTCCGGAAGTCTAAAATTAGCAAATTAGCTGAATTAATTAAATTTTTACAATTCCTATCACTAATACCCGAAGCATTTCACCGACCCCGCTGGCCGTGATCCCGGCTATACCAAAGGTCACCCTGGTCACGTCGAGCTAAATAGACATAAATACACCATTGGTCAATCTCACCAGACCTGGATACGCCAAAGGTTGAATTTGCTAAACTTGGATTCACCAATAGTCAAGCTTAAGTCGCTAATGATTCAAAATTAGTATTAATCAACCTAGATGAATTTTCGGGTCATTTCAATTGTCCTATATATATATATATATATATATATATATATATATATATATCTTAAATTAATGGTTCACCTAATGATGGTACTTCCACGTTCATAATTTTACCAATGGTGCCTAGTGTTTCTAATCATATCATGCATGTGTTTGGACATTGTTCTACTCAACTCGAAGCACATATATAGATTCAAGTGTCTTCCTCCAATGTTTTAATTCCCGAATTTTAACAATATCATCTGCAAATAACAAACACAACATATGGTACATACCTTTGAATATGCCTAGTTAATTAACTTATATATATCAATAATAAAGAAATTCGCAATTATTGCCAATCCTTAATGCATGTGGTCATTATAATAATGGAAAATTTTGTTGTGATTCCTCCAAATGTACGTCTTTATACTTGTTGTACTACTACTTCATATATATCTTTAATAATGTATATATATGCAGCTTAATTGCATGTACCTTTTTTTTTTTTTTTTTTTTTTCTAGAACCCACAAAAGAATATCTATATATAGAAACCCCATCATATGCTTTATTTAGATATCTATAAATACAAATGAAGTTTTTCTTTTATTTAGATATCATATGTTCTTAGAAATAAATTAAATTGTCTTTATACTTGGACTACTGTCCACACCTAGTGAATATTAGATATAACGGCCCGAATTTATTAAACCTGACGTTAATCTCGAGGATTTACGGGTCGTAATTCAGGCCTACGTGGAAAACTCGGTTGACTTGAACATGAGAACCAAGGGTGAATATTATTTGTGAGAGATGTTTGACTTTATTGCGATGTTTAAAACTGTTAGTTATTGTATTGCATCACATGTGTGTTATATTGCTATTGGGCTAGTTGGTGTGCCGGGTGTCTACCTCGGGATGCGTGTCGACACAGGTGTCGGGTAGGCGAAGAACGGGTACACTAGGATGTGACGAATAATAATAAAAACCATAGTATAGGCCAATTGATCGAAAGAATAAGCTATAGCACACCTCGCAATATGTGCCGAGGTGTGGGACAACGTGTAACTGAAGTGTTAGTGGATAAGAACAAGCCATGGAGTGAGACGACCACAATTTCCACAACTAGGGTTGTCCAGCCTAAAACCATAGTCCAACCCCTCGAGATGACCTAGTGAGTTGGGCTATAATCTAGTAAGCCTTAACCTGCAGAATATAACAAGACTATCTACCAAAATAGACTATCAAGACATGTAATAGGTGCAGAATAGAAGTCTACCAAGTCTATTAGGTGCGAAAAATGAAGTGGAAAGTCTTACAAGAATCTAAACAAATCTATGGGTTTCACAAAATCTACCCATAACAAAATCCCCTGTTTCAATACAATTCAAGTTCAAAACATAATTTTAATAGTAAAGTCTTAACCTCACAAACAGATAAGAGCGTCTAAGCTATGGCCACTCCTTTGCCCTTGTCCTTAATAGCTGTTAAGGTACCTGGGGGGGAGAAGTTGGGTGAGTAAATTATCAACGGGTTCAGTAAAGCAAGAATTCGCTCTACCATCAATCATCCAAGTAATACTTAATGAATAATAACTAGCATGATCAAAGTCCTTTATGGAAATCCTACCATCACATCAGGCATCAACACATATAATAACAAACATATTATATCTTGCAAGGTAAGTGAAAATATTGCACAAACATGATAGATCAATCAAGGAAGTAACAACGACCCACAAATGCTTTAGAGTCAAAGAGTAGAACTCGGATATATTTGGCTCGCATCCTAACCTGCCATTGCCTAAAAACATGCGTATATGAGTCCATTACAACAACATTAGAAACACACCAACATTTTTCTGTAAGGAGATAAATTTGGAAGATGGCACCAGTGGCCGCTGACCTATCCACAGTACATAAGCATTTCAATAAACCATATCCATTCCACATGCATTTATGTGCATAGTAACATTTTTTTTTGAAACCATGTACATAGTAACATAGTGAGCTCAAGATAGGATATAAACAATTCCAAGAATCATTTCAACAAAAGAGATTCCAAAAAAGATATCAACTTTTCACTACCGTGAAACTAATACACCTAATATCATGACATGATTGATAATAGAGCAAACCCCACTTACCTTTAATGCTACTTTCCTAATCAATCCTTAGCTTCAACAAATCTTTGGTGGTGTTCCTCGAGTATCTACAATTGACACACGCTAGATAAGGTTCGACGCCAACAATAATAGTGATTTCTAACACATTTTTGAATTAGGTAGAGTCTTATCTTAAGGATTTATCAATTACATGTTGTTAAGCTTTCTATAAGGTTTTCAATGGTGTTCGGAACGTCGAAAATGAAGTTAAAACGAAGAAGTTATAGTCGTTCAAAGTCAAAAAGGAAAATTAAAGAAAAGTCACAAATCTGTGACAAAATAGTAACCCGCGCCTTGGGTTGGGCCGTGGCACTCAATGCCCACGACGCCAACTATGGCGTCGTGGCATCTGTGCCCACGATGCCGTCCGTACCGCCCAACTCCCGCTTCTCGATGGAGCATCTGACGACTTCGAAGACTCTCTCGAACGTTCCCATGACCTAAAATTGAGTATATTGGGTCTCAAAAATTGTTTCCCAACAACAAAACCTCTTATTTGTATAACTCCATTGCGATTTCAAATCCATTAATTGTTTTGTCAAAAACTTGGAAAACTTTACCACAACTTCAAGAACTCATCAAATCCAAACCCAAATATATTCAAGAATATTTAGATCAATAGCTAATGAGAAACCATGTGTTCATCACCAACTTGAGTCAAAACCATTAAAATGAACTCCAAATCCATATATACAACCATTGAAACCATGAAGAACACAATCAGAAGTGTGAAAACCTTACAAATCTACTTTGAAAACTTAGGATAAACACAAATATGATATTACATGTAACGACCCTGAAATCTAACTCGTGCCACCTGTCATTTTAGGTCGTTCGTGGACCTCTTGCCGTGATACATATGAACAATTCTTAGTAGTCGACACTGAGGTATGCTATTTTTGGTTGATGTTTTATATTATTATTTATTTACCCGAAATTAGATTCCAATGTTCCAAACGTGTTAGGGTGTGAGTGATAGCATTGACTATGAGAAATGAGCTCGACACGAGGAAATGTGATTTTCGAGAGTCGGGTCGAATTGTGGTTGGGTATTTAGTTGTCTTGGGGACAAATTGAATAGAAACACTGACAAAATATAATAAAATATAATAATTAAACGTGGTAAGATAAGTATGGTAAAATACTTGGTCCATAAGAGTTTGGTGTGTCATAGACAAAGTTAAGACATATGAGGGTTTCAGTGTGACAAAGATCAGTGTTATAGACGTTTTATGAAGATGGACTATTTTGTTGTGAGTTTGACTCAATTTAGTGAAAAATTGTATTCAAAACGGGCACCGGAAGTTAAAAATCGTCAAAATAGAGATTTGTGATAATTAATAAATAAAAAGAAATGAAGCTGCTGACAAGCAGCTGAGGGTTTATATATATAACAAATTGTTTGATCAAAACGATTTTAGTTTTGTTGAAACGAAACCTGTCCATTCGGTCCTTTCCACGTAGAGCTTCCGACGTCTGATTTTCATCCGATTTCTCTCTGCAAAACAGTAGAACATCACGAGACGAACAGTTTGAGCTAAGTTGTTGCGGTGGAAATGAAGGATTTCGCCCGAAATTTGGTAAAATCTCAATTCAAGGTGTTTTTCCTCAATTCAATTAGAAATCTCGTGATTTTTTGATTTCTTTCACGGGGTTTTCATAGGAATTGGTATCAATTTTTGTGAATTGATGTATTGGGTTGATTTGCATCAATTTGAGATAGGTTCCACTAGGTTTTTGTGATTTGAAGTGATACAACTTAGTTGATAACAGTCTTGAAGGTATTTTTTTGCAGTTAATATTGATTTATATTGGGATTTTGGATGAACTGAATATTGGTTTTGATTTAAATTGACTCTATGGGCTGGGGAAATATATTTAAATTAAAGTCGAGTGATTTCCTGGCGTTAGTTATCGAGATTTGAGGATTTAACAGTGAAAATATTGATTTGGAGAAGTTTTGTTAGTTCAAAACAAATAAAGTTTTCATTGTCAATGAACCATATGGGAAAATTCGTAACTCATCTGTTTTTTATCTAATTTGAGTGTTCTTGGAGTATATGGAAAGTACGAAATGTGTACTACAAGTTCCTTTTTGGTCAGTTTGACAAATATTGAGGTTTTCAAGGTTAAAAAGTTACCCCAAGTTAGTTAGTTGAAGTTATAAATAATTATTTTTAGAACTAGCTCTTGAGCGTACTTTAGTCGTAGTTTTCATGATGTTTCATGATTTGATTTCACTTAGAGCTTGACCATAATATAATTGGGTATGCAGGGTAGTTACTCAAAATGTGTGAGTACGTATTAGCGTTGGACATGGGTAAGTAAACCAGTGGGAAAATTTACAGTTATTTCTTTGAGCTTTAATTTATTTTTGTTATTGCTCTCTATTATTTCAGAACTCTATTCTGATTGAGTGGTCCAAGTGCAAGTGAGTCAGCGTGATCCTTGAGATTTGGGAGGATGCACGTTACTATTTTGGAACTTCATATTCACTAAATGATCTTTTGGTTCCTATATTCGAGGTAGGAATTACTTCACTAGATTGCTGAAGAATTCCTATTCGCATGGATTTTAGGATGGTGTGAGTTAGCCTCGTCCTAAAAGTTCGAGTTGGGATGGTGAATTGCCTTGGCTTTGCAAGAGCTTAATAGATGTTTCTCCTTGACTCAAACGACTGTTTCACTAAGTCGGGATTACTTGCACCTATTCTTTCGATTCCTGGACACTCATTATCGATTGCTTTCATATTTATTTCCAATCTTTATTTATTCATGCATTCCCTGTCCTTTTCTTTCTATCAGCATGAATATTGACTGTTATTTATTATGAAATACTGTAAACATCCTGTTTAGCGTTACTTACATGGGACTCGTCATTCTTCTTTTGATTGAGTGCAAATCCATAATTGAGCAAAGGAAAAGCTCCTCAGCTTGGTGATTTGCTTTAAGGATAGTGGAGTTGTTCTATCTTTAGACTCGACATAGGTTTGAATTTGCATTACTATAATTATATGTTTTGAAACCGGGTTTTGGAAAATGAGAGATCCTGGGCATGGATATGATGACATTCTCTCATGTGATATGACTTATGGTAATTATGTATATATTTGCCGGGTTTCCATATTTCTAGGTTATCCTAACTTATGTCTTAAGGTTGTTAAATTAGTTGAAGATGTTAAATGCTTCCACTTATCTTTGAATAACTCACTAATACTAATGATCTAATCTTAAATTATTGTATAAATGGAAAAGGTAAGGTAAGACTGAATAGATTTGCGTTGACTGTGCGAGGACTTGGGGTCTACGTAAGTCTAGGCTGGGCAAGATCTAATTTTAGGTTTGTGGAACTAGGGTCATCACATTACACACCCACAACCAACTATTATATTCAAGATTTACAAGTTAGGTTGTGAGATTTACCTTAGTTTAGTGATTTTCCAAGCTTGTGGAGGTTGTTGTAGCTCTCTAGCACTCCAACTCCACCTCTTCTACATTAAACCCTAGCCTCCACTTGTGGTGTTGTTGAAATAGCTACAACTTAGGTTTATAACTGATATTTATATGGGTTTCAAGATATAAGGTTTAGGTGACTAAATCCTAACCCTTCATCTTGTCATGTGCATATTAGTTCTAAGACCATCCAATGTCCTTAATTAACTCCATCCTTTTAGACCTCTTACCAAGTTACCCTTGTATTGCCTTTACTTGTTCAACAAGTAATTTAAATTTGGTTATTATCTTAGGCTTATATCACCTCCAAGTCACATTATAATAAATAATACACATAGCTTAGGCACACTAACACATACTTTCATATTTAATTATTTAATCACCCGTATTATCTATTTTAATTAATTTAGAATTTGAGATTTTGGGTTGTTACAACATTCCTAATTTTAGGAAGTTTCATCCTCGAAACTAGAAGTATATATGTCGTACCTTTGGATTCAATGAGATATGGGAAGTGCTCCACCATGTAATCCTCCCGCTCCCAAGTCAACTCCTCTTCACCATGAAATCGCCATCGTACTTTCACTAGGAGAATTACCTTGTTGTAGAGCTTCTGAACTTTCCTATTAAGGATATATGAGTTTGTTGTTCCTCATACGAAATGTCCTCCCTCAATTCAACTTGACTCCAATTAATGGATGGCGTATGTCTTGTCGGTGTCTTCTGCAACGTAGATACATGGAATGCATTGTGAAATTGTAACGACATTTCCTAACCTAGGGCACCGCCCAGTCTAATTTCATAATTAAGCCTTAATCTCGATTTCATAGGACTTAACTACGTATTAGTCAATCTTTCTAACCTATTCACCAACTTACACGCGTTCAGATAAGTAATACACAAATTAAGCCATTAAACAAATTTCAGAGTTAATTAAAACTTTTAACAATTAATATGATTAGCGAAAGTTTTAACTGTTTATGCGGAAGCAATATATCAAATCCTAACTGTGGAAATCAAGAAGTAACGATCACATGATATATATAATGAAGTGGCGTATATAGACAGTGTTAAAGTCATGGAAGGTCGGGGAACTATCGCTCACACAATATACAACCCAACAGTATCCAAGGACATAATGACAATAGTAATACAAATATCAAAAACCTATAAGTTTGGATAGTGTCGCACTTGAGGTTCAGAGGTAGTCGCCAATCTTCTCCTTGCCAGGTCTACTGCTCGACGGGTCTGCACCTAGCATCATAAAAAGGACGGTGAGTACAAAAGTATAATAGCAATTCCCAATGATATTTATATCGACATTTTAAAAAGAAAAGAATGGTATTTAAAAGCATAACAGGTAGTCAAGAGTTGTTTTAAATAAAACATGCTAGGAAATACCAGGTATGCACAAACGAGACTGACACAGGCTAAGTAGTAATGATCTAGGTCCGGTCAGCCGTGAGTTACATCACATCAGCCTTGTTCCACTATCGTAGGCTGTGAGCTCTCTTAAACGCCTCAATTATAATCATAGTATGTCAATTCTCGCCGATCACCCTGGTTCATTATGCCATGTAGTGGAGAGTGTCGACATCCCCGAAGTCCTGTGACCTCGTGTGTCGTACATCTCTGATTGGTACAATTGACCCTAGATTATAGAACTACTTTTGTTGTTAATAAAGACTCGAGTTAGGATTAAATGTCAAGACTAAGTGCTATGCAAAACACACTATTCACAAGTACAAGTCCCTGACATACATTTAAACTAACCACCTAATAGCATGCTATTTATAACTAAAATACCACAAATAATGATATAAGAAATAAGGCATAGATATGAGTTTGACGAATATCAATCGATAAGGTATCATGACAACAAAACTCAACACTTGCGGAATAGCAATACAAGTCAAGATATTGGAATACAAAGGCGTAACATAGTCTAAACAAACCAGCAAGAGACCATAACAATAAAATGAAATGTATATAGAGACATCATTGGTATTACTCAACCTCACGCAAGTTCTTAGCTAATTTCGGCCTCCCGATGCCTCAAACCCCGCTAATAGACTCTCGAGACTCCCCCTAGGTCCCTGGAGTTGTTTAATATGTTTTAGAGTTGATTAGTGTGGGTTTAGGTTGGTGTTTAAGGTATTTAGGAGTTGCAGGAAATAGTTAAGAAGTTGCAGGAAATACTGCTGCCCATAACACCCAGTGCACTGGGGGAATTCCTTAGCTGCCCTCAACACGCTGGCTAGATTGTTTAGCGTATTGAGTGTAGAAACCCAAAAATCTATAATAGATTTATGGGTTTCCTAACTCGGGAAACACTCCATCGTCCCCTAGACCTTATTCCCCTCTATCAAGCTCCACTACAACCTCCTAATGATAACATACACCAGGCATTTTATATGATTCATCAAAACATCAAAACAATGAAGATTTAAACATGCATTTTTCAGATTTTGGGGAAGAACACATGAAAAATCACCAACTCATAATTTTTTATTTTAAACACTGATTTTGATGATGCTTGGAAGTTGAACTATTAGAAAATCATGGAGAATCTAGATCTCTCATTTGTTTTCGAAATCAAACTTAGCTAGTAACTCAAAAATCAGATTCTCGATTTTATTAAAAAAACCCAAATTTTGACCCAAAACATTCAATTTCGAAAACCTTACTTAAAAGCTGAAATCAAGGCTTTAAAATGCATCAAGAGAACATTAAAAAAGTTTAGGATTGATTCCTCACCAAAGCCCCATGATTCCATATCTAGAACTCACACAATACTCTTGATACCAAAGAAAAATGAGATTTTGCTTACTTAGGTGGGTGATTTGATCCCTAGCACTTGTTTACTCCTTGGTTGATCAATCACTCTCACACAATACTCTTAATTCCAAATTTCTAGCCAATTTGAACTCTAATTTTTTTGTTCTTGTTTTTGTTTAGACATGCATGTACGAGCATAGGCTCAAATTCCCAATTTTATAGTTTCTTGTTTCATCTAATTTGTATATCAAATCTAAAGGACTATTGATGGTCATTATTTACTCATAACCCACTACTAAAATCAGCCAAGTGACACACACTTTAACACAAGTTATATGGGACTGTGTGCTGGTGTGCATCACTATGCATAACTATGAGTTATCCATTTTTGATTAATACTTTAGGCTTTCTAATTTGATTTGCCTTAATGTAAATACCATAGGCTATGTAATAAATTATTCAAATCACATAAAATAAAATGTGACTTACCATGCAACTAGCTACCAAGCCCCTTGGCTGGCACGCTACTCGAGAATTTTGTTCCCAACACCTTAGTGGTCATATCCATTCGTCGTCAACTAACTCATGGGGAATCCGATTCACCAACAACAACTAAAACAACAACAATTTATCAATTTTTTGCCCAATTCCATGAAAATATGTTTAGAAACCTTAATTGGCAATGGTAATAGACTTAAATATCCATGGGAGACACCTTTAAAACAACAGCTGAGATTGAAATTCGTTTTGGTCAAAAACCCAAGTTTTGGAGGTTGAATTAGGGAAGATAGAGATGGTTACCTTGTTGAATTCACATCAACTCAATCTCCTAACACTGAAATTCAGCTCCTAAACTCTCAGAAATCCAACTATTCTTCTCTAGTTTGCATGCACAAATGTGTGAGTGGGATTGTGATTAAAAACACTAATTAAGGGTTTGTATTTATACTTTGTTTGTAATCTAATGTGCTACTCGTATCTTGAAGACCATCTATGGCCTCCGTTTAAGCCGTCCAACTTTTGTTGACACTAATTCTTGACTCGCCTTGCCTTGTTTCCATGAACTAAGATCATCTCGAGGTTCATCTAAGGGTCTTTTATTTGTCCATCCAACTATAGGCCTAGTATTAATTTGTAACGACCCGTTACTTAATTTCATGATTAATGATAACTCGAATATTAATTAAATTGGATTAAGCCTGGGATTTGGTTTGGTGTACCTCGAATAGTGTGTATGTGTGCGTTGGTGTGATGTAATTGTGTTTGAATTGTGTGTAGTATATTTATGAATTAAATAGCGAATGGACTAGCTGGATAACATGAGTTTTCATGAAGATATAGTCACCGTGATAGAATCACGAGAGTGCACGTACGCCCAAGTGAACTCGTTGGCACTCGAGGGTTGGAAAATAAGAGTAGATATATATATATATATATATATATAACAAAAATCAGATGGATAAACTTTAAATGACCTCGAGATGACATGATGTGTATCTCGAGGCAAGGTTTTGATATAAATAAAAATCCTCTGCCTCTTCTATTGTTCGATTTCTACCCAAGAGAGAGGAGAGAAATCGATCGAGAGGAGAGGGAAACCGAGAGGAAAGCGAGCTCGTGAGTTGCTCGGATTCACAACGAAGTTCGACAACGAGTTGGGTTATTTACCTCGCGAGTTTTGATAAGTTTTTCATTGGTTTCTCGTAGGTTTTCAATTCGAAAAATTGTGAAAATTGGTAGGATTTGAAATTAAGGCTATTGGAGATGATTCCAATGGGTTTAGTGGTGTTAGAGAAGTCCCTAGGACCTCAGTTGTGATGAAAATCGATTTATAGTGAGGGATTTAATGGTTTGAGTTTATTTTTAAGGTTTTTGGGTTAATGATGAATTCTCTTTCATTTCTTGACGAATCATTGAAATTATTGTCGGAGATCGATATATATGTGATATAAATCATTTGTGAGTAGTCCTCTCTGAGGTTGCAGATACTTTATTGAGTGTTGGTGGAAGTGGAACAAAGCATAAATGATGTTTTGTTCCTATAAGTTTAGCGGCCAGCACGCTGGGCATTAACTCCGCTCAGTGCGCTAACCGATCTGGGCAGGATAGGTTTGCAAGAGATTGTGCAACGCACTGACCAGTGTGAACAGTGAAAAATTAACTTGAATTAAGGTGTATTTTTATAGGGTTTTGAGCCTAGGTTAGGGCTTTGAGTCAATACACATTGAATATGGATTGATACCTAATTAATATGTAATAGGTTCTCGAGTACCGGAAAATAGAAGTGAACCTGAAAACTAGGGAATTCAGAACCAAATTTAGGAAAACGCAACTAAGGTAAGTGGGACTCATGTTTTTATCAATTACACAATATAAAATGGTACTATTAGAGCATGTAGTACTCGAGACTGGAAATGGGGCAATGTACTGTGATTTAACCATGTGTTATTATTGTTTTATGAATAAATGGATCCAGGAAGAAGTTCAACGAGACGAATCGGCCTGGGGTTTGGATCTTGTGTTGGGACGCATCCTAATACTGAGCCCTCAGTAACCTGATGTATTCCGATTGATGTTTTCCATTTAAGAGCAAGTCGCTATGTCAGGCCTAGATACACAACAGAATCACACGTCGGCCAATATGTGAGTTATGTGGACCATAGTCCTTGATAACGGAAGTACACAACTTTCTTATTCATTTTACAAATCAAATTATAAGTAACAGTACTGTTGCAATAACTAAGAGAATTGTATTCAGTTATGTATTATCACGGCCCAAATCTCTAACCCCCATTTTGATTCTTTAATCAGGATCACTGACCCGTGACGTGGGATCCACATTGTGATGCATGCACCGACTGAGGCACGCGGTCGATGTATATTGTATTTTTGGATTAATGTATGCGTAGTGTTATGTAATTGTATAGGCTTATTTAAGTCGGTTCGTGCATTGTAGGCATCGAGATGAGAACGGAGACTCGCCTCGAGTTGCGTGCAAGTAAGGGAACTGGGTAGATAGCATCATAGTAAGCCTTATTTATTTCAATATGAAATCTTGGTTCAAGTTAATAACATATGGTTGTATGTATAAATGCAAATCAAATTAAAGTCCTATAGTTTGAATGAAAATCCACAACACATAGACTTACCTCGAGATGCACACTAGCTCACACTCCCATGAAATGTATGTCAATATTTGAGTCACTTAGCTGGAAATTTAGTGGAGAGTAGGAGTGAAGATAGCCCACAAGATTGTATGGAGATTGGAGTTGTGCACCTTGATCACAACCAAACATATATAAACCCACCCTTTACTATTTTGCTTCACTTTGCATGTTGAAACACCAAAAATCCAGAGCTGTAATGAAAGCTTACTGGTTTCTTTGATTAATTTGAGCTAGGAAAAGAGAGGTTCATCATTTAAGAGAATTAATTAAGAATCAAACAACACTACACCTTAGGTATATTCTTACACTTGCAAATTTGATCTAAGTTATATTGAATTATGGGGGTTTCTTCCATTTTGATCAAAATCAGTTTCAAAGTGTGTCTAATGTTGTTTCTAACCAAAATGAATGCCTTAGTTTGGATTTTTAATCTCAATTTTGGATTTTACAAATTTTGCTCAAAAGTTAAAATTTTCATATGAAACTGATTTTTCGAATTTTGGACTTCATGTTTGTTTTCTAAATCTAGCCTCATTTTCGAAATCCTTGTCGAAAAACACTAGGGATGACATTAGTGCCTTCAAATTTCAATCTCAAAAATCAAAGTTATGAATTTTAACGTTCTTCCCCAAATTTTTTGAAAATACATGTTTAATCTTGATGTTTTGATGAATGCATGATGAATATTGAAGTGCCTAGTGTATGTTTGTCGGAGGAGGATGTACTAGACCTTAATGGAGGGGAAACAAGGCCTAGGGGGCGATGGGGAAGTAAATCCCGAGTTGCAGAAACCCAGAATTTAGTTGCAGAAATTCTTGGTTCTACACTCAGCGCGCTAGACGTTTCCATCCAGTGTGCTAAAGACTACCAACGCACTAGGGAATTTCTCCAACAAGCTAGGTGTTTTGAACAATTTTCTTGCATTTTCCCCAACTTTCCTGCAACACCTACATAAGTCTAAACCCATCCAAACCGACCTTAACGCACCCTAAATCACATCTAAACACCTCAGGAACCTAGGGGATTGTTCAGGGAGTTTGAGTGCACGTGTCGGAGTGTCGGGAGGTCGGGATTGCTAAGGAAATTGTTTGTATTTGTAAACATACCTGATGATGACTTACTTTACATTCTAATTCCATTATTGTTTCTGTTTTTAATAGTCTATTTGACTATTTAGCCTTTACACTTTAATATCATGTGTCTTGTTGTGTATTGCTCATTACTTGAGTTTCGCCTACATGATATCTATTTCTCTTAAATTAACTTCATTGACTCTACTCTATCGCAATGTTATTCTTGGCAGTTTTTAATGAGTTGAATTGTATACAAATAGTGTGCTATTAAGATAGGAGTACTTGTGAACACATTAGGGAACTTGTAATCATTTGTTTAGGCTGTCAGCTAGATCCCCCACCTTGATGCTCTACATCGTGTCATTCTTGATAACATAAAGTAGATTTAGCATCCCATACTTGATCGAGGTGTGCGCGACTCACGAGGTTAGAATCCCAGGGGATGTCGACACATGTTACCTGACATTGTATGACACTCAGGGTTAGAGTCCCTGAGGTGGTCTACACACCGGGGTTAGAGTCCCTAGCGACATTTGGGTTAGAGTTCATCGTGCTATATGATTATTGAGTTGGTGTAATACGAATCACTATCTATCGGACCTAGATCACCGCTACTTAGCTTAGTATTAGTATCATTTGTTTAACTCTGGTATTTACTCGCATATGGTTTACTTTCAGTGTTTCTTATTTTATATATGCTTTTAAATACCATCTTGAATATTTGGAAATGTGAATTAAACTTGTCATCAGGGATTACTATTATATTCTTGTACTCACCGTCTTTTTTATGGTGGTGAGTGTAGAGCTGTCGACCAGCAGGCCGGGCAAGTAGAATATCGGCGATTCCTTCTGAGCTAGCGACACGACACTGCTTCAATTGTAGGTCATTTTTATATTTTGTTGTAATAGCATTATTATGTCTTTTTAGATACATTTTGGGATGTACTTTGAGGTAAGCGTTAGTTCCCTGACTGTTATATGACTATCACATTATTTATTGTATTTTGAGGTTTTTATGCATGATATCTTTTCCTGATTTTCCACACTAAGGGTTATTTTAAATGGCTTTCGCAAATTACTAATTCACTTCCGCATTAACTATTAAAACTTCCGCTAAAATAATTAACTTGATAAAAGTTTTAATTAACTATGAATTTTATAAATTGGTAGGACTAGTATATTACCTATTCGGAACACGAGTAACGAGACATTTAGGTTGTAAAGGCTAATTAATACATAGTTAAGTTCTGCGTGGATATGATTAGAACTTAATTATGGGATTAGGACAGACAGTGCCCTAGATTAGGAGAGGGGTTGTGTGATGGCCCCAGTTTTGTAAACCTAAAACTGGACCCCGCCCGACCTAGACTTACGTAAACCCAGAGTCCCTCTCGCGCAGTCAATACAAATCTAGTAAACCTTACCTTACCTCTTCCCATTTACTAAATAATTTAAGTTGAGATCATTAATATTAGTGAGTTATTCAAAGATAAGCGGAAGCATTTAACATCTCTAACTAATATAATTACCGCAAGACATAAGTTAGGATAACCTAGAAATATGGAAATCCTGCAAATATATACATCATTACCAAACGTCCTATCACAAAAGGGAATATCATCATATACAAGTCCCAAGATCTCTCATTCCCAAAACCCAGTTTCTAAACATATAGCACTATAATACAAAACAAACCTTTATCGAGTCCAAAGATAGAACAACTCCGCTATCCTCAAAGTAAATCACGAAGCTGAGGAACTTTTCCTTTGCTCAACTATGAATCTGCACTCAGTCAAACATAAGAATGACGAGTTCCAGGTAAATAACGCTAAGCAGGATGTTTACAGTATTTCATAATAAATAACAGTCAATATTCATGCTGATAGAAAGAAAAGGACAGTGAATGCATGAATAAATATATATGAAAGTAATCGATAATGAGTGTCCAGGAATTGAAAGGAAAGGTGCAAGTAGTCCCGACTTAGTGAAACAGTCGTTTGAGTCGAGGAGAAGCATCAATAAACTCTTTTAGAGTCAAGGTAATTCACCATCCCAACTCGAAATTTATGACGTGATATATCACATAGTCCTAAATCCACGCGAATGTAGAATTCCTTAGCAATCTAGTGAAGTAATTCTCACTCCGTATAACTATAGGAGCCAAAAGATCAGTTCGTTAATATCAAGTTCCAAAAAAAAATAACGTGCATCCCCTAAAATCTCAAGGATCACGCTGACTCACTTGCCCTTGGACCACTTAACCAGAATATAGTTCCAAAATAGGACAGGGCAATAACAAAAATAAATTAAAGCTCAAAGAAATATCTGTAAATTTTTCCACTAGTTTACTTGTGTCCAATGTTATTGCGCACTCACACGCTTTCAATAACTACCTTGCATACCCAATTATTTCATGGTCAAACTTCAAGTAATACCAAATCACGAAACATCGTGAAAACTGCAACCAAAGTACGCTCGAGAGCTAGTTCCAAAAATAATTATTTATAACTTCAACTAGCTTCAACTAGCTAACTTGAGGTAACTTTTAACCTTGAAAACCTTAATATTTGTCATACTGACCAAAAAACTTGTAGTACGCATTTCGTACTTTTCATAGACTCCAACAACACTCAAATTAGATAAAAAATAGAGGAGTTATGAATTTTCCCATATGACCTGCTGACAATGCAAACTTTATTTATTTTGAACTATCAAAACTTCTCCAAATCGATTTTTTGCAGTGAAATACTCAAATGACGCCAACAAACACTACAAAACCATTTGATACCAACTTTTAACTAATTCCACAGCCCGTTGAGTCAATTAAAATTAAAACCAATATTTAATTCATCCAAAATCTCAATATAAATCAACATCAACTGCAAAAATATCTTCAAAATTGTTATCAACTAAGTTGCATCGCTTCAAATCACAAAAACTCTATCCCACACTGGTGAAATTTATTCCAAATATCAATTCACAACAATTAATACCAATTCCTATGAAAACCCTGTGAAAGAAATCGAAAAATCACGAGATTTTTAATTGACTTGAGGAAAAACACACTGAATTGAGATTTTACCAGATTCCAGGCCAAATCCCTCATTTCCACCGTGATAACTTGGCTCAAACTGACCGTCTCGCGATGCTCTACTATTTTGCGGAGGGAAATCAGATGAAAATCAGACGTCGAAAGCTCCGCATGCGAAATACCGAGTTGAAGGGTTTCGTTTCAATGAAACTAAACTCTCTGTTGACAAAAAAAACAAATGAATTGATCATTCTGTATGTTTCCTATATATATATATAAATTCTTCAAGCAGCTTAATTTCTTTTTATTTATTAATTCTCATAAATCCCTATTTTGACAATTTTTTACTTTCGGTGTCTGTTTTGAATTCGATTTTTCACCAAATTGAGCCAACCTTAGTAAAACAGTCCATATTCATAAAACGTCCATAACACTAGTCTTTGTCACACAAAAATCCCATACATCTTAACTTTGTCCATGACATACCAACCTCTAATGGACCAATTTTCTTACCATACTTAACCAAATTTTTCGTACCACATCTTAATTATTATAGTTTATTGTATTTTGTCAATGTTTCTATTCAATTTGTCCCTCGAACAACTAAATACCCGACCACAATTCGCTTTGACTCCCAAAAATCATATTTCCTCGAGCCGAACCCATTTCTCCGTGTCAATGCTCTCACTCAGATGCCCTCACACGTTTGGAACATTAGAATCTAATTTCGGGTAAATAAATAATAATACAAAATACCAACCAAAAATAACATATCTCGGTGTCGACTACCGAGATTTGTTCACATGTATCACGACAAAAGGTCCACGTACGACCTAAAATGACACGTGGCACGAGTTACATTTTAAGGTCGTTACGGTCTTCCCAACTTACAAGAATTTCTTCCTTGAAATTAAAACAAAATTAAGGAAAAAAACTTATCAAACTCAAAAGAGGTAAAGAAAGTACTCGCGCATATATGACTCGAGTTCCCACGTCAGTTCCTTATCTCTGTAGTGCTGCCATTTGACTATAACTGATGGAACTTCTTTATTCCTTAAAACCTTCACCTTTCAGCCCAAGATCTGAATAAGTTGCTCATCATAAGTGATGTTTTCCCTCAAATCTATCTGGCTCAAGTCCACCATCGATTGTCTGCCCCCTTTCGACTTATCTAGTCGAAACATCGACCCATGAAATACTGGGTGGATCACTGATAACTGAGGTGGCAACTCCAACTACCTATCCACTACCCAACTCGAAATGGACCAATAAGTCTAGACGCAAGTTTCCCTCTCATTTTAAACCTCTTATGACCTTTCATCGGAGATACCTTTCAATATACATAATCTCCGACCTAATATTCTAACTCTCCGTGATACAGATCATAATACTTATTTTGCCTGACTTGCGCACCCTTCAACCTCAATCTGATCAGATGTATCTTCTCTGTGTGATCCATTACAATCTCAGGCCTAATCGTTGCCACATCCTCTTGCTCAGCCCAGCAAGATGAAGATCTACATGGTCTCCCGCACAATGCCTCAAATGGTGTCATACCAATACTGGCTTGATAACTATTATTATAAGCAAACTCACATAAATGAAGATACTCCTCCCATGATCCACCATACTCCAACATACACATCCTCAACATATCCTTAAGAATTTGGATCAGTGTCTCTGACTGTCCATCAGTCTGTGGATGATAGGCGGTACTGAGATCCAACAGCGTACCGAACTGTGTCTACATGCTCTGCCAAATATGAGATGCAATTGTGGCCCTCTATTAGACACAATTGATAATAGAACACCATGCAATCGTACAATCTCTTTCTTACACAAAATCGCCAGTCTATCCACTCGATGTGTAGTTGAAATTGGTATAAAGTGCGCAGATTTCGTCAACCTATCCACAATCAGCCAGATGCTATCATGTCCGTGCTGAGATCGAGGTAAATCACTAACGAAATTCATAGCAATGTGCTCCCATTTCTACTTAGGAACGGGAAGTGGCTATAGTAACCCCCGGGTTTACAATACTCAGCATTAACTCGCTGACAAATGTCACTCCCTCTAACATAATCAGAAACATTGGTATTCATCCCAGACCATCAAAAGAGACGACGCACTGTCATGGCCTAATTTCTTAATCTTGATTTACTTGCTTAATCAGGATCATCGACCCATGACGTGGGGCCCGCATGAGATGCGCACATTGACCGAGGCACGTGGCCGAGGTAAATGTTATATTTGTACTGGTGTATGCCTAGTGTTGTGTATGTGTGTAGACTAATTAAGTCAATTTGTTTGCAAACCATAGACACCGAGTTAACGCAAGCGGTGACACACCTTGGAGTGCGTGCAAGTACGGGCATCTAGTGGAATTACTCGGAGTAGCGAGACTAGGCTAGGAAATAGTAATTCAAATGTACCTTAGCATGAATTAAATGATATCATTAAATTGGAAAATACAACGTTCGACGTACGGGGAAAATGCATCGAGTTGCGTGCGAGTCGAGTAGCCGAGGTACAGGAAATGGATTGTCGGGTAGCTGAGAGCTAGTGTGACCTCACATATGATTTTTATGATTTATTTGGTGGTCAAGTCTAAGGTATGTGAGCCAAATCAAGGTTACTAATTCATTTCCTAAGGTTGTAGCTAGGAAAATCAAGATGCATAGGATGATCCTCGAGATGCACAACAGGGTACATACAAGGACTACAGTGTCATGATAAGGTGTCAAGACTTGAGTGACACAGGGTGATCAGTGACCATTAGATCAGCCTCGAGATGCATGCACACATCAGATTAGAACAAACACCTATAAATACACACTTGATCGATGGAGGCATGCAAAACTAAGCATTTCCATATATTTTGAGAGCTCTATGAGAGGAAATCTAGTGTTGGAGGAGTGAAATCAGTCACTGGAGAGTGAATTCGAGGAGAAACAACATAAATCCAAGGTAATCTATCCCTCCTAAACTTGAATTTTTGATAAAAATATGATTTTCGTGGGTTGAGGATAAAACGGGTTTGATGATGAAATCAACACTGTTTTTACTAAATTTGATGTTCTTGAGGCTAAATTTGATGAAATACATCGTTTTGAATCAAATTTGCGGAAAAATTGAGGTGAATTTGGTAAATTTTTGGGTTTATATACATGCATGTTGATCCGAGAATTTATTGTTGTTTATGTGGTTTTTGATGTAAAAAAAATTTGGTCTTTTGAGGTGCTATTTGATCAGTGATAGAGAGAAGAGAGAAGAAGAAGAAGAAAATAAAATAAAATGATGAGACGATTTCGTCTCTGGGAAGAGGACGCACACGCACGCCCTCGTGCGCTTGTGCGAACCTACTGGATCGGTTCAAGTGGGGCCCACATTTAAATAATTAAAAAATAAAATAAAATAAGATAAAATAAAAAATTTAAAATTTAAATTTAAAATTAAATTAATAAAAATTAAATAAAATATATATTTTTATATATTAATTTAATTTCTGGAAAATAAGGAAAATAGTTGGAAAATTCCTGAAAAATTGGAAAAAAAATTATATAAAATATAAGAAATTGAGAAAAAGGTAGAAAAGTGGTTTTGGGGCTTTTCGAATATTTTTGGTACCCCGATATAACTCAAAAAATATGTCACAATTAAAGATTGACATAAAATTCTAATTTTTGGCTAAATATCATGAATCTACTTATTTTGGCTTTAAACCAATTAAAATGATATAAAAATGAACCTCAGGAACTAAAAGAAATTCTTGGGAATTCGAGAGCACTAGTCGGAGTGTAACGAGGCCGGATAACCATAGCTATCCTGTAACTTATAAGTGAAACTATGGGAATTCTTTACTTTATTTCATTCCAGTCATTTATTATTTTTCAGTCTATTTGTAGACTAGTTGATTTACTTCCCACATCATGTTTTCCTTGTTTCTATTTATTATGAATATTGATATAGCATGATGTTTTGTTTGATTTATCATTGACTCCATATTTCCTTATATGCTTGATGTTTGTCTTGAAATATGGCTAACGAATATTTAGAAGATGCATGCTATAGGGTTATCGGTTATATTGGACTTGTGTTCTATTCCCTTAGGGCTTTGTAGCCTAACTTGTGTTGGAATCATAGCAATTATAGGATATTAATTCTTGAAATCTAAAGTAGGGATTATCTAATGTTCATTGCACAAGAGTTGCGCAGATTCACGGGGATTTCGGTCTTTCGGGGTCTCTGGCACTTGCCACTACACTTGGGTGGCACACATGGCATGGGCCACGGGGTTGCCGACAAGTATGAATGATTTATACGCGCAGAGCACAACTATGCCACTTGAGGTTAAAAAAAAAAAGAGATTATTATTATATGTTGAGCATTGCTCTATACAATAGTGGAGTAGGCTAAGTGATAGTTCTTACCGCCGACCAGACGTAGATCATCTCAACTTGGCCTGTGTCAGTTTGTGTATTAGTTAACGTTGGTCTTTACTTGCATTATTATTCAGCATTTCTTCAGCTACATATGCTTTTAAATACCTTTTGTTTAAATTGGAAATGTAGTATTAGATTTCCCCAGTTATCACTTAAATATCACTATACTCACCGTCTAGTTTGTGACGATGGGTGTAGGTCCGTCGAGCAGCACCAGGTCAGGCAAGGAGAAGATCGACGACTACCTTTGAGCTTCGAGTGAGCAGCTGCTCGTACATGTAGGGTAATTTTTGTATTATATTTACTTACGTCGTTATCTTTTTAGGATGTTATTGAGATGAGTGTTAGATTACACGACTTTTAACTTTCACTTTGTTTATATATGTTCACCGTTTACTTGCATATATATGGTGATCGTTATTTCCTGGATTCCACACTAAGGATAAAAAAAAAAATTCGCTAAAATATTTAAGACTTTCGCTATAAATTGTAAAGACTTCCGCTAACTAAAGCAATTGTTTAATACAGAGAACATAGGTAGTAAAGGCTGACTAATACGTAATTGGGTACTACGTGTCGTGATTGGGGCTTAATTACGGGATTAGGCCGGGCAGTGCCCTAGATTAGGAGCGGGGCTATCACACGCACATCTGCATACATCTTGGTTCTGTCTGAATGAACCGTAAAACGTGAGCGGTGTGACTCATAAAGTATTTCATCGCGTAAATTAGTCATAGATGGAATCCACAGTTGCCCTCTAAATCTCAGGCATAAGTTTGTCGACTAACTCCAATATGGAGATTTGGACTCTGAGCAAACTCCAGAAATCTTCCATACTATTCATCCCTCTGTTGACCATCAAGTACATGCTGAATAGAGACAGTTTGAGCCCTCATCTACCCACAAATCAACATCCTAGTATCGATCGAAATATCAACAGAATACATCATCTCGATCGCCTCGAGTAACCCATATTCGTGTGTCATATGGCAAATAACAGTCTCCGAGTCCACCCCTCTATGGCTCAATGCATCAGCAACAACATTAGCCTTCCCCGCGTGATACTCCAAAGAAAAATCATAAGCCTTGAACAACTCAAGCCAACGCCTCAGTAATTAGATATTTCAAACTCTTATGGTCAATAAACAATACAAATCTCTCCCCATAAAGATAGTGGCGCTAAATCTTCAGTGCAAATACCACTACCGCCAACTCCAAGTCTTGCGTAGGGTAATTCTTTTCGTGAACCTTCAGCTGTCTAGACGCATAGGTAATCACCCTACCGTCTTACATTAAAACACAGCCCGAACTGACTTTGGAAGCATCGGTGCACCTCAAGCCCTTCCCTGACTCAAGTAACACTAGTAAAGGTGCAGTAGTTAAACGTTCCTTCAAAGTTAAAAACGCTTGTTCACAATCATTGTTCTACTGAAAATGCACATCCTTCTTCGTCAATTGCGTCATTGGAGCTGCAATCTTCGAGAAGTTTTTCACAAAACGCCAATAATATCCCGCCAAGCCAAGAAAACTGCAGATATCTAACATTGATCTCATTGTAGGCCAATCAATAATAACTTTAACCTTAACAGGGTCCACTGACACTTCGCTAGCCCCGACAATGTATCCTAAGAATCCGACCTCTGCAAGCCAAAATTCGCACTTACTAAACTTGGCGTACAACCTATGCTCCCTCAGTAACTGCAAAATCGTCCTGAGGTGCTCATTATGATCCTCACGAGTCTTAGAATATATCAGGATATCGTCAATAAACATAATGAAGAATTAATCCAAATATAATCTCAACACTTAATGCATCAAGTCCATAAACATGGCTGGTGCATTAGTCAGTCCAAATGGCATTACTGTAAATTAATAATGCCCATATCAAGTGCGAAAAACAGTTTTCTCCCTATCCTCCTCTCGAATTCTCAGCTGATGATACCCAGATCTCAAATCTATCTTTGAGAACCATTGTGCTCCTGTCAGCTGATCGAGCAAGTCATCAATATGAGGAAATGGATACTTTTTCTTCAGTCACTCGGTTTAATTGTCTATAATCAATACACAATCGAAGGCTACCATCTTTATTCTTCCCAAATAAAATCGGTGCTCCCCAAGATGACATACTAGGGTAAATAAAATCCAACTCCAACAACTCATCTAGCTGTGATCTCAACTCCTCTAGCTCTTTCGGAGACATACAGTACGGTGGAATGGATATCGGTTTGGTACCCGGAACTAAATTGATAATGAAATCAATCTCCCTAAGTGGTGGTAAACCTGGTAGCTCTGCTGGAAATACATCGAAAAACTCACGTACTACAGGTAACTCCTCCATCCTAGTCTCACTCTTCCCCATCAAACCCAAAATACTAGCAAAGGTCTCCACCTCAATGCTAGAAGTTATCCTGCATTTGGTAAGTGGCTATCTAGTCGAAGTTCCTTAGAAACTAAACTCTGGATACTCCAGAATCTGAAAAACAATTCTTTTGCTGAAGCAATGGATCTATACATGATACGCACCCAACCAATCTATTACCAACAATACATCAAACTTTAGGAACTCCAACACTATTAGGTTTGCAGGTAAGACATGACTCCCTATTTTTACCAAACAGACAGCACATACCAAGTTTAGGTAAATCTTATCCCCAACAGCAGTGCTAAGGATCAAGGGTCTCTCTAGTCTAATAGTTCTCAAACCCAATATATCATCCATGCAACTCGAAATAAATGACACTAAACCATACCTTCGACAAGGTTACGTGTAGCAATCCGGTATGGCGCTACAACAGTGTGAACCATTTCCCGGCTCTGCTGCGACTATCCTCTGCCCAATCGTGGACAAGCATTAATGAAATGACCAATCTAACCACACTCAAAACAATCCCTTCGAGAGCCTGCACTAAATGAAAGGCCCTGGTCGTGTCTTTAAGACTTACCAGAACTCAAACCCTAGTCATATCTACCACTAGGTCTACATCTGCCCTGACCACCACCTCTGCTATCAGTTCTCTAATACAACTATATCTGAGGACCTGATGTCGTTGTCTGTTGTAGTGTACTAACATAAATACATACCGGAGCAGGTGACACCACTGTAGTAGAAGGTGAAGATACAACAGATGCTATATTATGTGCTCGCCTTCCCTAAAACCAAGGTCTCGGTCTCTTCCCTCCTATTACCTCCAGAACGACCTCCAGTCTGAACTGATGCTGATGGTATTACCTGAATACCCACAAAACTTTCATTGGCCACCGTTCGCTCATAAGTCTCTTGTAAAGTTTTTGAAGCTGTAGTAACTACCACAAATCCAATAGGAGCCAATAGACCATGCACAAAATAATATATCTGGTTAACATCGGTGTCCACTATGCTTTTAGCAAACTTCATCAATCTCTGGTACTGACCCATATACTACATTACTGACGCATTATAAGTATTTAGCGAATCCCAAACAGGTATAACCATAGTAGGTGGTTCAATATCAACACGAACCTGTGCTTCCCCAGTCACAACAGGTTATGTTTGTACTTCTGATACTGCAGATGTGTCATGTATCATAGGAACTGCATGTGTATCCTGCACAGTAGGAGTTGCAGGTGTATCCTGCACCGTATGAGCACTCCCAATCTGTGTATCCAATGGTGTTATAGATGCAGGGGGTGAGGGTGTAGTCTGAGTTCTCAACAATCTGATAATCTCCTCGAGCTGTTGCCCGTGTGTAGAAACTAACTGAGACACCTCGTCTAATCTTCCCTGAACATCTCTTAAGCTACCACCACTGGTACTAGGTTGATCAACCATCGCAATCTAAAAAATATCGAGTACATGATCAAATATAGCTATCGATAATAGTATATACAATACATCAAATAGCTCATAGTCCGATTTTAAATTCCCCAACTCTCCTTACTTCCCAACTAAGACTTAGGTTAGGATCATAGGGTTCCACTCTAAGTTCAATCATTGTCCTAACTTTTGCTGATTATGTCTTAATGGTTTGTGATTTAATCAAGAGTCAAGCTTTATAAACTTAGGCTCTAATACCAACTGTGACGACCCCAGTTCACAAAACTAAAATTGGACCCCGCCCGGCCTAGACTTACGTAGACCCTGAGTCCCTCTCGCGCAGTTAATACAAATCTTACCTCTTCCCATTTACTAAATAATTTAAGCTGAGATCATTAATATTAGTGAGTTATTCAAAGATAAGTGGAAGCATTTAACATCTCTAACTAATATAATTATCGCAGGACATAAGTTAGGATAACCTAAAAATATGGAAACCTAACAAATATATACATCATTACCAGACATCTTATCACAGGAGAGAATATCATCATATACAAGTCCCAAGATCTTTCATTCCCAAAACCCAGTTTCAAAACATATAGCACTATAATACAAAACAAACCTATATCGAGTCCAAAGATATAACAGCTCCGCTATCCTCAAAGTAAATCACCAAGCTGATGAGCTTTCCCTTTACTCGACTGTAGATCTGCACTCAGTCAAACACAAGAATGATGAGTTCCAGGTAAGTAACGCCAAACAGGATGTTTATAGTATTTCACAATAAATAACAGTCAATATTCATGCTGATAGAAAGAAAAGGACAAGGATTGCATGAATAAATAAAAACTGAAAATAAATCTGAAAGCAATCGATAATGAGTGTCCAGGAATCAAAAGGAAAGGTGCAAGTAGTCTCGACTTAGTGAAACAGTCATAGAGTCGAGGAGAAACACCAATAAACTCTTTTAGAGTCAAGGTAATTCACTATCCTAACTCGAAGTTTGGGACATGATATATCACATAGTCCTAAATTCACGCGAATGTAGAATTCTTCAGCAATCTAGTGAAGTAATTCTCACTCCTTATATATATAGGAACCAAAAGATCAGCTCGTGAATATCAAGTTCCAAAAAAAATGACGTGCATCCCCCCAAATCTCAAGGATCATGCTGACTCACTTGCCCTTGTACCACTCAATCGAATAGTAATCATGTAACATAATTATTTATAACTTAAACTAGCTAACTTGGGGTAACTTTTTAACTTTGAAAACCTCAATATTTGTCATATTGACAAAAAGAAACTTGTACGCATTTCTTACTTTCTATAGACTCCAAGAACACTCAAATCATATAAAAAACATAGGAGTTATGAATTTTCCCATATGGCCTGTTGACAATGCAAAATTTATTTATTTTGAACTATCAAAACTTCTCCAAATCAATATTTTCACAGTGAAATCCTCAAATCATGCCGACAAACACCACATAACCATTCGATACTAACTTTTAACTATTTTCACAGCCCGTTGAGTCAATTAAAATCAAAACCAATATTTAATTCACCAAAAATCTCAATATAAATCGACATCAACTGCAAAAATATCTTCAAAATTGTTATCAACTTAGTTGCATCACTTCAAATTACAAAAATCCTATCCCACACCAGTAAAATTTATCCCAAATTGATGCAAATCAACTCAATACATCAATTCACAATAATTGATACCAATTCCTACGAAAACCCCGTGAAAGAAACCGAAAAATCAAGAGATTTTTAATTGAATTGAGGAAAAACACCCTGAATTGAAATTTTACCAGATTCCAGGCCAAATCCCTCATTTCCACCGCGATAACTTAGCTCAAACTGACCATCTTACGATGCTCTACTGTTTTACAGAGAGAAATCAGATGAAAATAGGACATCGAAAGCTCTACGTGCAAAATACCAAGTTGAAGGGTTTTGTTTCAACGAAACTAAACTCTCTGTTGAAAAAAAAAACAATTGAATAGATCCTTCTGTATGTTTCCTATATATATAAATTCTTCAGTTGTTTGTCAGTAGCTTAATTTCCTTTTATTTATTAATTCTCATAAATTTCTATTTTGACGATTTTTAACTTCCAATGTCCATTTTGAATCTGATTTTTCACCAAATAGAGCCAACCCTCAGTAAAAAATTCTATCTTCATAAAATGCCCATAACACTGGTCTTTGTCACACCACAACCCCATATGTCTTAACTTTGTCCATGACATACCAACCCTCATGGACCAATTTTCTTACTATACTTAACCAAACTTGTCATACCACATCTTAATTATTATAGTTTATTGTATTTTTTCAGTGTTTCTATTCAATTTGTCCGTCGGACATCTAAATACCCGACCACAAATCGCCCTAACTCCCAAAATCACATTTTCTCGAGCCGAACCCATTTCTCTCGCGCCAATGCTCTCACTCAAACGCCCTCACACGTTTGGAACATTAGAATCTAATTTCGGGTAAATAAATAATAATACAAAACACCAACCAAAAATAACATACATCGGTGTCGACTACCGAGAATTGTTCACATGTATCATGGCAAGAGGTTCACGTACAACCTAAAATGACACGTGACACGAGTTAGATTTTACGCTCGTTACAGCTTGTCACATGTTTTCTTTACATTATTTTTATAACCTTTTTAGATATGCATTGAATTCATATTGTTACGCATTATTTCTTGATATTTAGTTGATAATTGATGTATTTCCGAGAGTCACTTATTGAGCATGTAGGAGCTCACTCAACTTAACAATTTCAAGTTCATTGTTGAGCACACAAGAGAAGGGGAAAGGGAAGATGTCGGAGTCTCGGAATCTTCTCTTCGATGTAGTGATACTTATGGTTCTGTAATATATACTATTTTATTATGTTTATGTATTATAATTGCGTTGGGTTGCTTTTAATAACCGATAGATTTCTGGACTGTACATATAGTTTTGTATATTATATAATATTATCGAAAAAAGTTTTAAATTTTTGTTGTGTTTGATTTAGTGTTTACTCGATATATACGATATACAAATAGTTGTCAGGTACAAATGGAAGGTTGTTGGCTCTAGTTTGGTCTGATCTGGTGTATCGGGGCTTAATAAGGGTTTCAGGCTGGATAACCCCTAATCGAGATAAGGGATCTCACATAATTTGTCTTATTAAATTTAACTTAGGCTCTTTTAAACATATGGTTGATCACTTAGACATACCACTAGACATATTAGTGGTTCTACTAACCCTGGACTACCTAGGACTCGGTGCCCCGCAACCCAACACCCATCTCGAGGCGCACCCTAGTTTGCATTATTAAATAAATGAACTATCTTAGGCTTTGGTTCAACTATACATTCTATTATATCAGTCAGCCTAATCTAGCCTTTCCATACAACTCCTACCCGATGCCCGCATCGACATGCATCTCGAGGTAAACACCCGGCACACCAACTCTCCCAATAACAATATAACACACATGCGATGTAATATGATAATTAACAACTTAACCATCACAACATAGTAAAACATCAACCACAAATAACATTGCCTTCGATTCTCGTGCTCGAGTCAACCGAGTTTTAAACAGAGGCCCGAATTACTGCCTGTTAATCCCCGTAATTAACATTAAATCTAGATTAATTAATTCAAGTCATTACATTTTTTTCATCAATAATATTCTTAAAAGGGAATGAAATCGCCAGTATATTTGGACTTTGCACACCTAGTGAAGAACATTACTTGCATTTAATTAGCAGACATGCATGTTTATGGAACTATACAAAATTGAAAAAAAAAGTTTTCAAAAATAAAAAAATTTGAAAAACAAAAAAGACTTTTTCCTCTATTCTTAAAAGGAAAAACAAAAAGAAACTTTTTTCCATCTCATTTTCGTCTACAAATTTTATAAATTGTTGCAAAGAAAATTAAAGCATGAACATAAATCATAAAATTATATCAATTTTTGGTTGGCACAACTAAAAGTGAGTTGTTGTTCTTTAACTAGTTACTCGAGTTCGAGTTCTGGAAATGAAACACCAACATTAGAAGCTCCCTCTATCTTATGGTCTATGACCCGGGACAAACTCGAAGTAGTCGGATAATCTAGATATCGAGTGGTTTAGATATAAAAAAAGCCCATAAAATTATAAAACTATTTAGATTATCATTTTCATAGGATCATTAGTTTATCTAAATTCAATGATTATAAATAAAAATTGCCATTCATGGTTTCCATACATGTACTCTTCTATTTAAATTAATAGACCAGCCACAAAAAAAGACATATTGACTACTTGCCTCTTTATTTCAAACGGATGTTGGATCGTAATTATAAATAAAATCAACACGTATAGATGGTTTTTTTTTCTTTCTTTTTTTTAAAAAAAAATTTTTCTAACGTATTTATCACCATTGTAGAACTATATATTTATAGTTTTATTAATTTGTTTCTAATTTATGAATTAAATCTAATATATTTTTATACAATCAATTAAAGAAAATATAATTTCATCTTTCTACATATATATATATATATACACACTATACTATACTTTTTTTTTGAAACCATATCTACTATACTTAATAAGTACCAATAATCAATCTTTCAACCATCATTTAAATTTAATATTCTACCCTTAACTAAGTCTTCCAACCATCACTTAAATTTATTGTCCTACCCTTAATTAATGGCCTTCCAACTATTAAATTCAAATAGTTATAATTAGTTGTCAAAAAAGTCAGAATAAAAATGAAATAGTACAAGTACTTTTTAAAATATATATAAAAATAGGTTATTAAATTAATTAACTTCTCACGAGTGTAGCAAGCGGATTCAGGCGATGCGCGTGCATGCATCTCAAGGTCAAACGAACGGCTCACAATGAGGTTGGTGCCCAATATGAGTTAAAAACTGAGTAACTCTAACGGGCCTCTCCCAAATAAGTGTATTGTTTCAGTGGTGCATGGCGCGACTAATTTATTAGTCTCATAACGAGTTCCTATTATAATTAATCCATTCATAACTAGTTCCTATTATAATTAATCCATAAACTAAATTAAGAGTTTTTTTTTTTTTGTGAGAAAAAATTTAAGAGTTATTATGTATTGATAGCCTATAAATATATGTTCACAAGCGCATAGCTACTAGGTACACCACAATCTAGATAGCTAGTCTTTAGCAGTATTTGGTCGCAAAGTCGATCTATTTTAGCACCTTCTCCTAGATATATATCATCAATAAGAAAGTTAAGATATGGGAGATCCATATAGCACCGAATTGCCTCCCTCCCCTCCTCCTTCTCCTCCTCCTCCTCCTCCTCCTGCCAAGAGCGAACCAACGTCTCAATCCCGTTCTCCTATTGAAGAAGTGATCACGAAGGTGACCGATCAACTGGATTCGGTGCCACTGCCAGGTATTGCTGAGGCCGCTCAGCAGTATTTAATCAAGCCAGTTACATCCCGGCTCAATATAAAGCAATAACCTGTGGCCAACACGGCGGTACTGGGAGGCTCTCAGTGTTGTCGCCCGGCATAACGGGGGCTTAACCGTCATGTACTGATAAATAATAATGGTTATTATTTAGTGTTGCAATCAGTTGATCTTTGTATATGTGAGATCATGCATTGTGCAAAAAAAAAAAGAAAAAAAAAGTATCCGAACCAAATAATGAGGTTCAATAATAATAAAAATCAGCTAATGGTGTGTGTCACCAGGGGTGTTATGTTTTTTGATAAAATTCAACTGCATATAATAAAATTTTATTGAATACTTCTGTTACAGAACTACCGTCAACACTGTTTGAAGTGGGCTACTTCCGTTACAGAACTACGGTCAAAACTGTTTGAAGTGGGCTACTTTATTTTTTAAACCACAACTAACTCTTATTCATTCCAAATCTTATGCAAGTATATTCAAAAGAAACAAGGGTACAACATCTAGAACCTCAAGTAAGTTACCAACATAGAATAACATTAATCCCTAGCTCCAAAATGATATAGCTTTGTACTATTCGGATTGTCTGAACCACCCTAAGTGCATCATATTCCAACGTTAACACTTCTCTCGCCTCTGTATTTTAGTCAAGATAGTGTCTCTCTAATTCTAATAGCCCCAGCTACCCTCGCCTCGAACACACCTTTATTCTTTCCCACTAAGGCAACTACGAATCGTCCACCATTGTCCCTTATAACCACTCCATATGAGCTAACCCCTCTCTCTTCAAACACCGGATGCATCTACATTACAAGTGATTGCCAACTTGTTGGGATCACAGTCGATGGCTCGGCCAGAGGGATATGCCTTTTGTCTCGCCGCCTTCCATGCTGCTAGGTGTGACTTCGCACCCTCGATAATATATATGTGTGACTGATGTCGATTACTCTATATTGTAGAGTTTTAATTATTCCATACATTCCATGTCACCATTGCCACCATTTCCATCACTTCTTTTGTAGAATCATTGAACAGTTCACTTATCCATTCCATAAAAGAATTGTGTGCTTGAGTTGTACCAATTCTCAATTCTTCCCAACATTTTCTTATCTTAATAAATCCTACTAAAGCATGGAATACATTTTCAACTTCCAATTTACATACCCCACACATTGGCTCAATTGGAACTCTCCGACTAATCATATTCATCGTCGTTAGTTGGCAAGTAGTCGAGGACTACCCTCCACAGAAAAGTTTTAATTTCGGTGGTACCCCCAAATTCCAAATCCCACTCTAGAATTCTATCCTTCTTTGAGCCGCACTCCCATTTACATTCATCGTAACTGCTTTATAGCCACTCTTTACAGTATATGTGTCTTTTGAGTTACCTTCCCATATCCATTCATCTTGATACAATGATAAGAAATTGGGATTGTCTTTATCAATTTCTTATCTCTTTCCTAATACATATCATGTAAGATATCCTCATCCCAACTTCAAGAATTTTCATGCATCAAAGTATCGATTATTAGGTTAAAGAACTCAGCTGGGAGTATTATTTGAACTTTTTTGTTTTCCTTATCTGGTAGCCACGGATCACTAAACACTTGGATTGAAGTTCCATCTCCTACTCTCCATCTACATTGATTCAAAAGTGTTGCCTTTGATGCTATAATACTTCGCCAAATATAACTCGGGTTCCTTCCCAAATTAGCATCTACAAATTGTGTGTCTGGAAAATATCACTTCTTCAGTAATCTCGCTAACAATGATGTGGGATTTTCAAGAAGACGCCATGCTTGTTTCATCAGCATGGCAATGTTGAAACCACAAAACTTTCTCATTCCCAATTCACCTAGCTTCTTTGGCACACACAGTTTGTTCCAATCACCCCATCGAATCCCGCCATGCTTATCCACGTCGATAGCCACCAAAATTTGTTCATCATCTTCTCTAAACTATCACACAATCTCTTTAGCAAAAGAATATACTCATCACATAAGTAAGGATGCTCTAAACAACTGATTTCAGTAGTACCTCTTTTCCAGCTCTAGACAACATTTTCACCCTTGTAATCGAAGATGAACCTTGTCATGAATATATGAGAATACTTCTTCCTTATTTCTCCCAACTTTACATGGTAGTATCAAGTAAAATCCAGTCGCATCGCTCTCTATGAAATGAAGTAACTGGCAAATATTCTCTGTAACATCGCGTCGAGTATTTCTTTTACTAAAGTGCAAGGACAATTTGTGGAAATTAATGGTCTGGCCATTCGCCTATTCATAGTCTTTCAGACACTCCTTCACTGTCTCTGTCTCTTGAATAGTGGCTTTAAAATATAAATAACAATCATCGGCAAAAAAGAGGTGAGAAATAACAGGTGCATTATTGACAATCTTGCAACCGTGGAGATTCCCTAGAGATTCTTGCCTTAAAAGAATGGACGAGAGCCCCGCACAAAATAAAAACAAGTAAGGAGAGATAGGATCTCCTTATCGAATACCTATAGAGGGGATGATAGAACCGACTTCAAGTTCATCCATAAGGAAAGTGTACTTCACCGATGAGACACCATCATCATTAAGTCCACCCCGCCTCGCGAACCCCATTTTGATCATGATTACATCCAAGAACGCCGATTCAACCATATTATAGACTTTGGTCATATTAATCTTTAGAGTCGCATATCGTCTTTTCCTTGTGTCTTTTTGTAAAGCCAGTGATTTACCTCAAAAGCAAAGATAACGATGTCAGTAATAAGCCTTCCCAGGATAAAAATGATTTGACATTCAGAAATGATTCCCGATAATACAAGTTTGAGCCTATTTGCTAACGTTTTAGATATACTTTTATAAAAGACATTACAAAGTGAAATAGATCTCAAGTCAATGACAAGCTTTGGCTTATCTTTCTTCGGCATGAGTACCACTAGTGTATCGTTCAAGTCCTCTGGTAATCGCCCTCCTCTAAGAATGATAAAAACGAAATTTTGACTTTATGAATACATTTTAGTTAATAAAATAGAGGATTTTATTTGTTGTTTATTATAATTGATTTGCATGTTTATATTATAATAACAATTTACTGAAATATCCTTGTCCCTAGTCGATTATTATATCGGGAAGCCTATTTGCTAACATGATTTAGAATATAATTTTATAAAGGACATTACAAAGTGAAATTAAGTCATAGTTGTTTCTCATGATAGGTATATTTTTAGTCTTCGACTTGAGATATTTCAACATTAGGAATACGGTGAACAATTAAACGTTGTCTTTAACCGGACGATTATAAAAGTTGTGATTGGTTACTTGTGTGAATAATGTGGTGAAGTTGTGGATAGAATTTGTCCCTCTCATATAAAGAGAGATATCCAGTGGATCCGATGTGTTAGACTGTTAAAAGGCCTAGTCTAAGTGAATTGATATTGATCAATGTCACTTAGATGTTTTTAAGTCGAGACTCGATTGAACATGTTGGATGACAATTCGCCTTATGTTTGATCTCTGACAAAAGGAGAATGTATCGATTTGATATTCTTACAACTTGGGTAGTTATAATGTCTGTGAGAGACCAAAATGTGTTTTGGTACACCGCCAACGTTATATGAGCCTATTAGCCTATTGGGTCACACCCGAGAATGGTTTTGCGAGATTTTAAGATAGCAAAAAAATTTTATATTTTATAGAAAATTGGATTCATGCCATCCAAGGGTTATATAAATAGACGCTTTGAGTTAGAATACCGGTGAAACTCTATTTTCGTTTTAAGAAACGACTTAGGGTTTTTTGGTATGCTCTGGATTATTTTGGAGAGAAACAAAAAGGTTTGGTATTCTCTCAAAACTAACTTCAAAGCTTCCTGATGACTTCCTTAGAGATCGATTAACCTTGAGAATTGATGAGGTATGATTAAGTTTGCATAGTATAAACGTGTTTTAATAGAATTAGATTCGGATCCTGTTGGGGTTTTTCTCAAAATAGTCTTGAAATCTCTGCTATGCATGAACCCCAAAACCCAACAAATTTTTTTATAGAAAATTATATTCATGCCATCCAGTCCTGGACTCTTGTCAGGGTGCATAGAGAAAATAGCTTCCTTGACTTCCTTATGTGAGAATTGATGGAGTAGTGCATTCTGTTCAGTTGTTATTCTCTCCTCCACACAATTAATTACTGCATCAAAATGCCCTTGGTTTGAACAGTTAAGAGAAATAGTTATTTACTAATGCACCCAAACTAGTTTCCTTATCACGCCATACACCATTCAAATCTTTAAGCCTCTTAATTGCATTTTTCTTCTTCCTAGCTAAAGCATAGGAGTGGAATATTTTGGTGTTCAACTCGGCTCCTTGAAGCCAATATTGTTTAGCCTTCTGCCTCCAAAATTCATCTTGTTAAGATAGGACACGCAAGTACTTTCAATCTCCTTGTAACACTGGAGTGAAAAAGAGTCATATAGGCCTTAGAGGGCATTCAATCTTACTCGCAGCTTCTCCACTTTATCTATAAATAGGTGTGTAATGTTCTTTTTCCCCACTGTTGAAGTTTACTTCCACATTCAGCGATTCGGTGTGTCACTAGTAAAAATGAATCCGACTCCCAACTTCTTTGGACCACCTCCGAACATCCCTCTTCACGTAACTATGAAGTTCTCAAATCAAAATTTGAATTTTTACTTGGTGACTCGCTAACTTGATATCTCCAGAAACAATGCTCTATGATCGGAGCATGGTGTAATTAAGTTCCAAACTCTTACCCCATCAAACATTTGTCTCCATTTTGATGTCACCATTGCCCTGTCTAACCTTTTCTCTACCTAGTTAACAGAGCTCGTGTTTTTTCCTAAGTGAAAGGATACCCTTTCATCCCCAAATCAGTAAGCAAACAATCCTCCAATACTATTCGAAACCATCCAGGCACCATTGTGGTTGCCTTCTCTCCCTTTTTCTCTTTTGTGTATGCCATATCATTAAAAGCACCAACTACAACCCATGGTACATTGGATTGGTTGACAAGTGATTGAAGTAGGTTCCAAGATGCTCGCCTTCTTGAGATCTCTGGGAATCCATAGAAACCAATGAATCGAAATGACTGAATACCATGTAGAGATCTCTGATTGTTTCCACAAGAGCATTATGCCTCCCCCATGACTCTCGTCTTTCTTTGTGTACAAACCTTCAAATCTAAATTGTTTACAAACCTAATCTATTCTCTCATGATCTATTAAGGTTTCCATAAGGAATACCAAAATGGGCTTATATATTTGGACAAGATCTAATAGAACCCTTATTGGCCGCGAAGAGCCTAATTCGTTACATTTCCAAAATAGTGTACTCATCTTTTCTGGTGGGCCGGCGTATTCATTGGGCTCGCCGCAAACAAGTTTTTGGATCCGACATCCTAGGTACTTGTGACCCATTTAAGTCAATTTCCATCCCCACTTTTAACTATTTTGGATTTGTCACTAGTTGACTATGGAGTTTAGAATTTGAGTTTCCTTTAGTCAACTTTCCATTTATGCCTCTATCAATCATGTGAAGGCCTTAAATTTTTATACTTTCACGTCATGCACCACGAGTTCACAACCCTACCTAAAATCAACCCCGCAGTATCCCACACGCACCTTGTACTATCTAACAACCCAAATTTTGCTAACGTTTGTATTATTTTCCTACTAAGGTATCAAGTTAGCTTATGGACTTATTTTCATCTATTTAATATCAATAATTTTTAGCAAAAGACTTTAAATCACGATTCATGAAAATATAAAGCGTAAATCATGTGATAAAGCATTTTTTAGGGTGGAAACCCAAACAAAATGCCATCAATATATAACAAAGATCTATATGTTTCAAAACACCAAAATAAACATTAAGTAGGTTATATACATGTCCAATCATATCCCAAAACCCAACATAAATCAAAGAAAAGTAAACACACATATAAGTTAGGCGCATAAATAGATCAGAAGAAGTCCACAAGCTTGCCCTTCCCCCTACTCGTACTAAGGTCTGCACTCCATCATCATAACAAAACAGATGAAGAGTCCAGAGTGAGTAATCTTAAGGAACTTCACCAAGAAAATAATATAAATAAATGTTGGAATCAAAATACTATTAAATAATCATGCAAAAGAAAAGAATCTAGCAATTGGGAAGGACCATCGCATGAATATCGAATAGTAGTGAATCAAAATACATGCACGATCTAGGTTAAACTATCACCATACTTCGGACTATCACCTAGGCACCACCAGTGAGTAAACTCGAACTGACTGAAATCCCTAAGTCCACTTGGTAGCCGGCGTAGACCATAATACACTAATATGTGCATAGAAAAACTTAGTAGTCGAGTCGACAATCCACCGACAACCTCTAAAACACATGTTATGGATCTAGTGTGCCACAATGCCAACGCAATAGAATAAATCCGGTGGGAGTAAACTCAATCGACCTTAAATAAATACTAGAAATGAATTTAATTGAACAACAAGACATGAATTCAATAAACAAGTAGTAAATACTCAAAGTGAATTTCAGTTGGGATACTACACACCTCATACCGCGTTTTACTAATTCGCTAACACTAATGCCAATACACGCCACCAACCGCGTGTTAACCCCCATTAAACGAACCTAAAAACCGATTTTTTATAAACCTAATCAATTCTAAAACCTCAAAAATCCCAATAATATATCAAATCATCATCAAATATACCCATTTATCTTCCATATGGGTTATATAAATCCCTAGGTGAATCCCCAATAGGCCAATTATTTTTAAAATTTATTTTCTAATTACTGTCCGGACGTTGTGAGTGGCGTCGTCGTGAGCAAATGCTCACGGCCCAGGACAAGTGAGCCCTAATCCTAGCACCGTAGCTCACACCATCGCACTTCCACCCCCACGGCGCCCTGGCAACGTCTAAACCATAGACACCTCTTGGGGTTCTCGGACCCCCTCGGCTTGTCGCCACGGTTGCGCTTGCCCTAAACTCTCATGAAACACCAAACCATCCACGAGAAACCAAAACCCTCAACAAAACCTGTCCGAGACGAAAACCCTGAGATTTCTCGGCCAAAACCCTAAAATCCTATTGAAACAAAAACAAAAACAACAATAACAAAAATCATCCCTTGGTGCTTCAAATCAAACCTTGAAACCATAACAACACCCTACAAACCGGTGTGCTCAATTCACGACCCTGAAAACCCTAATCAAAATCGAAGAAAACATACCCGAAATGTAAAGAACGATAAGGAGAGCGAGGATCTAACCTTGTCAATCGATTTCCAAGCCTTCTAATGCTCCAACCAAGCTCCCAAATCTCAATAAACCCTAGCTTCCTTCTCCATTTTCAGATTTCCAAATCTCAATAAGTACTATAGTGGATTTCAGTTGGGATACTACACACCTCAAACTGCACTCCTCATCCTGTAAAGTAAACCCCGGTCCAGTACTGTCGAATCCTCGATATTCAACAATTTACCGCCCAAAATGTCATATTACTATTTATCATTTCTTTGTGGTCAATTGTTTGTATATTATGTCAATTAATATATGCATTATATCCACAACACTCAAAACAACCAAAAATGGCTATCTGATGAACACCCAGCGCGCTGGTGTTCATTGTCATCAACACCAACTGCCCAGATTACCCAATTGAATTCCAGCAGTTCAGCTCCATGTTGAACTGTTGAATTTGATCCCCAAACCTCCACCAATGCTGTCAACCCCATTCTCACCTCGTGGGGGAATAAACAACACTTCTCACCTCGAAGATCTCGCAAGATCTCCCAAGCAATATCGGGAATAAACAACACTTTCAAAAGCCAGAGGCACAATTAAATTCATCAAACATGCATTAAATCTCGGATCAAACATCAAACTTGAAAAACCCATTTTTATGAAAACAAACCCAACTTCAAAACTAATAAACACAACTTGTTTCTCCACATCCATAGCACTCAACAAACACCAAAAATTGAGCAAAAATAGTGGCACACAACCAAACCATGGATTCATCACCAACGCCCTCAAAACCACATTCAAATGAAAGAGAATGGAGAGGGAATCATAGATCTCACTTTTTTTGTTGTTTCCACCCTCTTAAGCACTTCAAATGATCACCCAAAATCTCCAAACCCCCGAACCCTCACTGGATTTTTGCACTTGCAAGAGAGGAGAGAGAGAGAGAGAAGTTGGTGAGGATGAGTGAAAATCTCATATATATATATATATACCCAATCCTTTCATCTCCATTCACACCCAATCTCAAGACTTGTTTGGATGGCCTAAATGAAGTCAAATTCCTCCAAATGAGACAAAACTGACCCATATACATCATTGTTGACCCTATCTATTTGAAACCAATTATGTACATTCCGGGTGTTCCAATACCCGACTCCAAACCTCGAACCGTGTGTTCGTGCACAACGACGGTACCAACCACCTCAACTTCATTTTATATTAATTATTTAATGAGTTTTTATCATTTATTGTGTGTATCTAGTCCCCCGTCCAAGTGTACTAGTTATTCGCTACCCGGTACACGCGCCTATGCGCCAGTCGCGGCTAAAACGTGTCACGCCATCTCACTTATCAATGGCAATGTAAACACATATATTGCGATGTAATTTAACTAAATTGAACATATACATCACAAATATACATCAAAAAACACACAAAACGGATTATATACCTAATCTAGGAGTGCTCTGTCCTCGTTATGGGTCCACGAACGTCCCCGCTGGCGTCCACATCTGCAATGACGTCATAAATAACGACAATTATAATTTAGGCTATTACATAAGAGCCGCCAAATTTAGTAGCTTGGCGTTAAGAAAAATTCCTATCCATGAGTCGGTAGCCATTGCTTTATCTAATCTCTTTTCTACCAAATTCCTTGAATCTCTACCTCTTTCCCAAGTAAAATTGTAGCCAACAAGCATCATGTCATTAAGTCCACTATCGAGAACAACTTCACGAAACCCCCTTAATAAAAATTTCTCTCTTTCAGGGCCTCCCCTCTTATCCTCTTTAAACATCATATTGTTAAACATCATATTGTTAAAAATCCCCAATGAGATCATGGGAGATTCAACTTTCGAGATAGGGCACGAATAAAGTTCCACGCTCCTCGTCCCTATCACAGTCAGGGAAACCGTAATAGCCCGTTAAGCACCAAGATTCCCCTGATCCTCATCTATAAATCGATATGATTATATTAGAAAAACCCAACAATGTACATTGGTTCTTATTTCTTCACAAAACAGCAAAACCACCACTTCTACCAATTCTATCTACAACAAAATAAGCTTAAATCCTTATTTTTCTTTGTACTTCAATAATTTTTGCTTTGAAAACAAAGTTACAATTAAGAAAACTATATCGGGCTTATTTAACTTAACTAACTCCATTAATGCTAATAATGTTCGAGAGTTTCTGAGCCCTCGACAATTCCAATTAAGGCAACTTATAATGCTCAAGACTATCTCGCAGGTCCCGTCGTTAGTGCAAATTCAATTTACTTGGCCTACCTTGCATTCAATTAGACCCTTATCCATATAATTCAAATTTGAATTTTGAAAACTCCTCCAACTGGTTGTTAATTTTAAGAAATTCCTAATTAGTTACCTCAATCAAAGCCTAAAAATTATTGCCTTTACCCCACCAGTTGGTTATTAATTTTAACAAACTCCTAATCAGTTACCTCAATCAAAGCCTAAAAATTCTTGCATTCACATCGATTTTGGACTTTCCTTATTGATTCGTCCCAAGTGTTACCGCCATGACATGTTTGCTTCTTGCTTCTTTGAAAAAATCACCTTCAATGTAGAATCTCCACAAAAGAAAGAACTTAACTTTTATCTAACAAGAACCTCCCACAAGCTCCCAAAGTGGACAACTAGATTGACAGATCAAAAGTTATAAAACCTCATAAATTAATTTAAGAGAGAAAACTCACATGGAAGTTAAAAAATCTCTCAAAGAGAAGAGGAAACTCAAGGACCAGGGGCAGAACTAGCAGAGGGAGGTCAAGGGGTTCCGCCCTCCCCTGACACGCTTTCGCCCCCGGCTTATTCCTTCCTCCTTAATATTGACACTCTTCCGATAGAATAATTGATTATGTTAGTAATATATGTATTGTGGAAACCCAAAAAATATTATTTATTTATTTATTTATTTATTTGAACATTGTTAAATAAAATTTGTAAAAATTATATATTTTTTACTAATATATGTTGTTAATAGCTACATTGTTAAAAGCTAATTTATATATAACTAATTTATTATAAATAGTCCTAAATTATAAAAGTCATAAGTAATGATTTGTTTAATATTATAAAATAAAGAATTTTGTTAAATTTATATGTTATTATAATTTTTTGTAAGAAATAATATATTATTATATATCAATTAAATATTTTACGATTTTTAACAACGTAAAGAATTTAAGATAAGTTTTAACAATGTTTAGTATAACAACATATTATTCATTAGATGGTGTAAGAAATAAATTTTTTTGTAGTAAATACTACTTTCTACATATCTTTAATAATGTCAATGCAGCTTGCATGTACTCTTTTTCTCTTTAGAACCCACAAAAGAATATTTATATAAAGAATCCCATCAAATGTTTTTTAAGATATTAATGAAAAATCTCTTTTTTTCTCTATATTTCTCTATTAATTAATGTTCTTAGAAGTAAATTAAATCGTCTTTATACTGACTGTCCACACCTAGTGAATGTAAAGGCTACTTGCATTTAATTACTAGACATGCGTGTTTATGGAACTATATAAAATTGAAAACAAAAAGACGCTTTTTCTTCTATTGGATCTTAAAAGAAAAAAAGAAAAATATAAATAAATAAATAAATAAATTTCTAAAGCCTACAATTTTTATAAATTAATCGTCATGGTTAATTAATTACCATATACTTTTTTCTAATTAAATCGATAAACCTACTAAACTTTCGGAAAAAAAAAAGACCTACTAAACTTCTTGCGTCTTTATTTCACATAGATGTTGGATATTAATTAATGTATTAATCACCATGTTAGAACTACATACTTATAGTTTTTGTTTCTAATTTATGAATTAAATCTATTAGATTCTTATACTATCAATTAAAGAAAATATAATTTTATCTTTCCATATGTGATATTATAATTTGTCAAAAGTAGGAGAACTCACTTTAATAAAGAATTTTAGGTATACAACTCACAGAATTATGACAATGGTAGCTACACATTACACATATATACAAGTCATACACTGTGGTCACGTAGCTAATTTTTAACCATTGGATACACATCGAAATATGTGTTCCCATGTTTGAGGATATATATTATACCATTCCCAAATAAGTGTATATATCACTTGAGTAGTGTACGTATGACGTAGTAGTCTCTGCTAGTGGCAAATCCAAAAAATCTTGTTCCCGGGGGCTAGCTTTCACCTAATTTTTTTTTCAAACAAATAATTATACTAGTAAAGAAAAAAGTAGTATAATAAATTAATAATCATAATAATTTGTAGAATAAATTAAAAATATCACTAAATTCTGAGTGAAGGGAGTTAAATCCTACGATTTTGCATGTTTTGAAACGCTGCAATATCTTTTTTCATCTATATCTGTAAATATGTCTCGCTCAATATAACACATCATTATTCAACCATTCATCACCTATTTTATTTTGCAATCTTATCTTGATAATATTCATCACCGAGAAAACTATTTCAACCGTTGCAGTTGCCACTATTAAGATCAATGCTAACTCGATAAGGCGATAAACCAATGAAAAAACTAAATGCTTTTGAGTCTAAACCATCTTCATAGTAAGATGGCATTCCAAAATTACATAGCCATGCGCAAAGAAATCAATAGCATAAATCTTGGATAGTCGAAGAAGCATGTCATGATCTAATTAATTTAGAAAATGAGTTTCTTGGATCTAGACAACTAATTAATGAATCTCAATAACTATGTAGAAGTTTCACTGAATTGATTATTGGGTAGTGCTATTTGGACTCGTGAGTCTGGACTCAAAACTTTTTTTAATTTCAAATACACCAACAATTAATGAAACAACCATAATCACTTGTAAAATTCTTATTATACCCCTTAAATAAGTACAAAAAATTTAAAAACCTCCCTATGAGTCCGGACTCATGAGTCCAAGTAGATTTATTGTTGATTATTTATCTCAATAACAAGTAAATCAACTACAATAATAAAAATCTCAACATGATAATGGTGATAATAATTAACTCATTGTTCCTTACGTCTTAAATGACCTCGAGCCATCATTATCTTATCTTCTATATATATTTGACATTGAAATAGATATTTTAACACAAAATGCATTAACCTCCTCGAACAATGGACCCCATCCATTTGTCCTTAAGTTTGCAAAAGATCTTTACAGTTGCAATCAACCCCATAACTTTCTAATTAAACGTAAGTTTTGCCCTTAGTCGAGTTTTTTGCAATAACTTTTTAACCGCAACTCGGAATCAAGATCTGCAAAATTATGGGGAAAGCAAACTTTGAGACCTTTCCAACAAGTATTTATATGATCCATTTAGAATTGTATTTTTTTATAAAATTTTTGTAAGTTGTTACTTAACTACATACATACATACATACATACATACATACATAAATATATATATATATTATATATGTCATATTAGCAACTTTACATATTATATTTATTGTCTCTCAAAAAGGTGTGTCAACAGTATCCGTAGGGGCGGGGGTGAAGGCGACATAAAAATATATGAGTTCTATTAGGGAGTACCCCCCTAGATTTGTCACTGCTCATAGCTCCTATTATAAATTAAATTAAATTAAGAGTTGTTCTTTATGTATTAGCACGTATAGGCGCCAATATAAATATATGATCACAAGCACGGAGGAAAACACACCACATTCTAGTCTTCAGCAACATTTGGTCGCAAAGTCCATAAATTGATCTATTTTATTATTCAGCACCTTCTCCTATCAAGAAAGTTAACATGGCAGAAGATGCAAAGAGCGCCAATTTGCGAATTCCTGCTGAAATCAGGGAACGATCGTCTGAGTCGCCTTCTCTTATTGAAAACGATGTGATATCGAATGTGGCCCAGACTGTCCCTGCTTTAGAAAAAGTGAATTTGGTGAAAAAAGTTATTTGAGCCAGTTGTAGAGAAGATTAATGTGTGCCCAACAAGGCTGTACTGGGAGGCTCTCGGTGTACGTTATCACCAGACGTACTAGGGGCTTAACCATACATCGCGTACTAATAATGGGTTATTATTTAGTGTTGCAATAAGTTGATCTTTGTATATGCGAGATCATATAAACATCGTGCCAAAATAAAAAAAAAAAAAAGTATCCGAACCAAATAATGGGGGGTTCAATAATAAAAATCAGCTAATGGTGTGTCACCAGCTGGAGTCTTATGTTTTTCGATTAAATTCTACTGCATGTAATAAAGTTAAATAAATATGTATAACAAAATTTTATTTAATTAATAATGTTTCTATTACAAACCTTTCAAAATTGTCGAAACTGCGACATTTTGAATGTTTTAAAGTGGGCTGCTTGGTGTAATAATTTGAAGGGGTAATAATTATTAGTCAAAATTCATTGTGACGGCCCCGCTTCTAATCTAGGGCACCGTCCGGCCTAATCCCGTAATTAAGCCCTAATAACAACACATATGACCCGATTACGAATTAGTCAGCCTTTACTACCTGTATTCTCTTGTTTAAACAATTATTTTATTTAGCGGAAGTCTTTAATATTTTAGCGAAAATTTTTTTATTTTATTTTTTTTTTCTTTTATAAAGCCTAAGTGTGGAAACCAGGAAATAACGATCACCATATATATGCAAGTAAACGGCGAACATATATAAACAAAGTGAAAGCCAAAAGTCGGGTAATCTAACGCTCATCCCAATAACATCCCAAAAGATAAAGACATAAGTAAACATAATACAAAAAGTACCCTACATGTACGGGCAGCTACGCGCTCGGAGCTCGAGGTAGTCGCCGATCTTCTCCTTGCCCTACTGGTGTCGCTCGATGGACCTACACCCACCGTCACAAACTAGACGGTGAGTATAGTGATATTTAAGTGATAACTCGGGGAAATCTAATACTACATTTCCAATTTAAACAAAAGGTATTTAAAAGCATATGTAGTGAAGAAATGCTTTGAATAAATAATGCAAGTAAATACCAATGTTAACAGATACCCATAACCGACACAAAGCTAAGTCGAGATGATCTACGTCCGGTCGGCGGTGAGAACTATCACCTAGCCTTTTCCACTACTTTATGGAGCTATGCTCAACATATGATAATAATCTCTCTCTTTTTTTTTTCCTAATAACCTCAAATTGTGAGTGTGCTCGCGTATTTAAATCATTTATACTTGCCGACAACCCCGTGATCCATGTCACGTGTGCCGCCCAAGTATAGTGGCGAGTGCCGGAGACCCCGAAAGACCGAAATCCTCGTGAATCCGTGCATCTCATGTGCAATGGACACTAGATAATCCCTACTTTAGTTTTCAAGAATATATATCCTAAAGTTGTTACGATTTCAACATAAGTTAGGCTACAAAGCCCCAAGGGAAGTAGAAGACAAGTCCAACATAACAGATAATCCTATAGCATGCATTTTCTAAATATCCATTAGCCACATTCCAAGACAAACATTGAGCATATAAGGAAACATGGAGTCAATGATATAATAAACAAGGCATCATGCTATATCGATATTCAATATGAGTAGAAACAAGGAAAGCATGATGTGGGAAATAAATTAGCTAGTCTACAAATAGACTGAAAATTTATAAATGACTGGAATGAAATAAAGTAAAGAGTTCCCACAGTTTCACTTACCAGTCAACGCAATAGTCCTAGCTATCCGGTCTCCCGACACCCGACACCCGCGTCCCTAGACTCCCGGTACGCTCTCCTAAGTCCTGGTGTGTTTAGATAGGTATTTGGTTGGTTTTAGGTCAATTCAAATAGATTTGTGAACCTATAACCCAAAACAGCCCCTTAAGTTCTTGCAAAACTCCAATTTGATACTTAGTATTGCAGCGTTAATTAAACCATCATAAACTCTAAATCATCAAAGACACTTAAGAAGAAAGTTTTAGCTCTAGGTCTTAGCTTTCTGGAATGGTATGGTGTGTAAGGTTTCGATATAAAATGAAGGAGATATCAAATATTTTCAAAGACAACTCGAATTTGAATCAAAATCTGATCAGCGAGATTGTAAAAATCAGTTCTCCCAATTTAAAGCTCCAAAAATCATAATTTTTGGTCACAAGTCACTTTACATATCCAAGAATAACATAATAAAAATTCATCTCATTTGGATATGAATTGGAGGAGTTATGCCTTTTCAAAGTTCACCTTCAACAATCCCATCATGACATTTAAATTACCTATTTGCAGAGCATTTTTGAGTCAGAAAGAGCTGGAATTTCAAAAACATGGTAGACACAAAAGTTGTTCGTATATGAGTTAGCTTTCATATGGCATTGGAATCACTTAATTTGGAGTTATGATGAGTGAGTTATATCCAAATTACAGAGGCTGTATCAAGAAAATCAGATTTTCAATTTTACAAGAAAAAAAAAAACCCAATCTTTGACAAAACTTCTCAATTATGAAATACAGCTTAGGGAAATCATTTAGTGTTTCAAAATGAGTTAAAACATCATTAAAACATCTTTGAAATCAATTTTATATAAAAGCTTCAATATTCATAACCAAGAACACAACAATTGAAGCATAAAAGAGTATAGATGATACCTAAGGTTTTAGCTTTGATGGTTGTCACTCGAGCTTCCTTTGATATGGAAATTTGGCTCTCTTACACCCCAATTTCCAGTAAACAAAATCCCCTAACAGCTCTGAATTTTTTTTTTTGCTTGGTTTGTATGCAAATGAGAAGGAAAGTGTTTAAGTGTTTCTTTTATAGTGTTGGGTTTTCATCAAGTTGCACAACTCCATCTCCATGTGAATCAAGGGTCATCAAACACTCCTACTCACCTACTTTTTTTTTCAGCTCAATGACACTTGTTAAGCATGAAACCCCTAAATGCCACTTGTCAAGCATGTAGTTTCCTTTATCATGGTCATCCATCATTTGATTTTTTTGTCCATCTCTAAGATGATCTAATGACCATTAATTACTCCTACTTTCACTAAAATTTCAGCTTTGTGACACAAATGCATGACACAAATTACATGGGAGTGTGTGCTAGTACACATCCCTAGGCATATCCAAAGGGTGGTTGTAATTACATTTGACCATAGGCCTTAATATTTGATTTCATTTAAATAGAACATAGGCTAAGTAATAGTTTATTTAAATTGATGTGTATACCATAGACTTATGTTATGAAATAAATTAATTAACACTCATTTGACTAAACTTAGACTTACCACATGTCTAGCTACCCGACTCCCGGCCGCACACAAACCGAGGCGTGTCCCCGTCGCTGTCTCGACGCCTATAACCGCATGAACCGACTTAGTTAGTCTACACATATACATATCACTAGGCATACACCACAACAAATATATAATATACCTCGACCACGTGCCTCGGTAGGTGTGTGCACCTCACGTGGGTCCCACATCACGGGTCGGTCATCCTGATTAAACAAGTTAATCAAGATTAAGAAATTGAGCCGTGACATTCATGGGGATAACTAGGTTTATTTTAGTACTTGTATATCCTATTTAGTATAACTCATGAAGGTACAAAGTTAGAATCACACGTTTAGGTGATGAAAAAATGGAGTGAATAGGGCTTACTTGCTACTATTACAAGTACTCATAAATGAAAAGTGTTGGCCAATTTTGAGGAATAATTTGAATGACTTATTAGTGTTCAAATCACTTGAGAATAGGATCGTCTTACTCTTGTAAATCATGGTTACTAAAATATTAGGTTTAAGCGTAGAATTTGGGGTTTGCGCAGTAAAAACATAGCCAAAGTGGTCTAATGCCAATGTGGCGACAAATTCAATCTTGCGACATCACTGAAGTGTCGTGGTGGCGTGAACACTGTATAGAAAAATTTGGATGAGGTTTTGACAAGGTTTGATTGGGTTTTAAACTAGGTTGATGTTAAACTAGGTTAACATGTTGATAATGACCCTCGTTTTGTTGTGTCTTATCGTGTTGACTTGTTTATGATCCAAACTCGTTTTATGCCAAATGTATAACTTTGTTTTATTGCGTTTGGTATTTCTGTCGGGTTATTGTGACATGACATGAATTGTTATCCCTACTTGGGACCATCACCTAATTTTTTTATTTTTATTTTTATTTTTATTTTTATTTTTTGAGGTCACCCAAATTGTCCATTTATTTCCTTAAATAATGTATCAATTTTGCTCTCTCTTCTTCACATCAAGGGCTTCAATATATGCTCCACTGTTTATTTTGGGGATTAATCCGTCAAATGACAAAGTTTAGGCCTTTAGGGGATCTTTCAGCACCTTAAGCCGTGATAAAAAACCGATGTTTTAAATCAATGCATCCATATAAACTTATTGTGGTTATATTTTAATCTTTTTTGACTTCAGTGGAAATAAAATCACGATCTCCTGAGGTCTTCCCTTTTTGGCAAATAATATCTTTACCATCTCACCTGATAGGCTTTGTCATATTTTAATTCTTTTTGTCAAGAATTTTTAGATTTTTTTTTGGTAGGAGTTTTTGTGGTTATTAGACAAGCGTAAGATGTCTTTCTACAAGAATATTGATGCGTCAAAACCCCAATAATGGAAATTAATATTTTGTGATTTTTGTTCTTGAACCACCGCCGATCCTTTCTTCGATTGGCGGTGGTTCCCAATCAAATAAATTTTGCATTTTCATACAATAAACAATATATACATAATCATATTTGTGGAGATTGGTCTATTCTTATTGTGGTTCATCTTCATCAACGGTATTATGTAGATTTTATGAGGCACGCTGGATTGATCTTGTCTTTAATTAGTTTTATTTTATAGTTAATTTTTTTTCCTAGTTGAAAGTCATTGATTTGTCTTTTTTTATTGGGAAGTTTTAGGTTTTCTTCTCCTTGTTGAAAAGTTTTGTTATTCATGGTTCTAATAATTTTGTGTATTATCATGAATTTTAACGTTGTAAAGAATAATCCATAATTGTCAAACTGTTTCAATTTGTATTTATAACCCAATTAATGGCTGACTGTTTGAACAAATAAGATTAATGAATCAATATATTTAATTTTATTATGTCCGATCTTGTATTGAACCATGAACAATTAATGAAATTTTGATTTCTCTTAAAATAAATAAATAAATAAATGGTCCGAGCCGATCCGGCCGGGTTCCACATAGGGGTGGGCACGGGTCGGGTTCGGGTCGACCCGACCCGATACCCGACGACCCGACTCATTCGGGTCGATATAAAAATGACCCGCCACCCGACCCTAAACCCGAACCCGACCCGACCCGCCAGACCCTAAACCCGACCCGAACCCGACCCGAACCCTATAAAACCCACAAAAACTACAAAAACCATATAAAACCCATGATGATACCGGACCCGACCCGAACCCGACCCGACCCGACACTATTATGACCACACCCGAACCCGACCCGACACCCGATCCACTCATCCCACCCGACCCGCCACCCGCCACCCGACTCGGTGGGTGACCCGACCAGTCGGGTTCTCGGGTTTCGTGCCCACCCCTAGTTCCACAATGAATAGAGCCGAAAAGGCCGATCCACCGAACCCAATCCCAACCCCAACACAACTAAGCAAACAAACGACCGGATGAGTCGACCGAGAAACCAGGGAAGACGAAGAAACACCACCACACGCTCTCGCTCTCTCCCTTCATCTCCCACGAGAGATGCACCCCAGTTCGGCTCACCAGTCGTCGACCCCACAGCCCCATCCGGGTCCGCTCGATCCAGGCCTCCCCGAGCCGCTATCACAGATGACATTTCAGGGCTCTTCGAGGACGTCCGAATCTCACTCGACTTCAACAACAACAACAACAACGACGACAACGGCAACCCAAGAAGTTTCCCTCACAGAGTGAAGCAGCAGTGCTGGGACAAGGCCGACAAGATCGAAGGCCGAGACCCTGATCGGTGGAGGCGCGACTCGCTTGGGAACATTGTGTTCAGGAAGCTCGTGGGGTGTCCTGGCTGTCTCTGCCATGATTATGACCACATTTTGCCGTACTCTAAGGTATTTTCAAATTTTAGAGGCTTTGGTGTTCTTGGTTTGCTGTTTTTCATGATTTTGTGATGCGGGTTGCTCTAATTTTAGGGATTTGGTTAGTGGGTCCCCCTTTTTTTTTTTTTGTGGGTACTGTATTTTGGAGGGAATTGGGTGTTTAAATTATTGTTTTTAGGAAGTTTTAGATTTAGCTGGATTAGGAGTTGGAGATTATTGGATTTGGGTTTTGTTTGTCTAGGCTGTTGGTTTAAAGTATGATATCAGAGGCTTGGTCTGTTAATGGATTTTGGGTTCAAGTTTCATTGTTTGTGTTTGCCTTTCAAGGTTCTCGAGGCGCCAAGGGGATGAGATGATTTCCCGGGCGTAGGCGAGGCAGTGTCTAGGCGATGCCTAGGCAGGCAAAATAATACTCCCTTCGGTAAAAAAATATAAGACTTGTTGTTCAAAATACACATATTAAGAAAGCATTAATTGTGAGTTTAAATTACATTCTCACCTACATTTAATTCTTTATTTCATCCAATGAAAGAAAGACAAGTGTTTAATTAAATGTTTGAGTTAAAAGATGGGTAAAATAGGTATAAGAGGTACAAAGTTCTCTCGAATTCCTAAAACATTTTATATTTTTTGAAGCCAAGAAATCCCAAAACGTCATATATTTTTGACTTGAGGGAATATTTATTTAGAGGTCTTTGGATATTTATTTATTTATTTATATGTCCGTAATAAGTAACACTAATTATCTATTAGTCAATGTAATTCCTATTCAATACATACTTCAAAAATATTAATAGGTCTTTAGACCATTATGAAACATTAATTGTGTTAAGATTTGTTGTTGACTTGTTGGACTTGTGTTATTATTATCAAACTTAATTGTAAATAGCCCCTTCAAATTTTTTTAAATTACTTAGAAGGACACCACCCGCTTAAGGTACCTTGCAATCACTGGGCTACTTTGCTTGCAGCCTAGCATCGGTATTCACGCGGTTGAGACCTTTTGAGACTCTGAAGTGTTGGATGTGAAGTGCTATGCTAAAAAGATGAAGATTTGTTTCACAATTTTCACTTTTCCATTATTTTCATTGAGATTTAGGAGAAGAAAGAAGTGAAATTAATCGCGATTGCTTATTGGGTCCTAGGAATGGTCTACCCATAGTTTATACTTCTATGATAAGAATCATAAGATTCTCAGAGCATCTCCAATGGGGTTGTGGATTTGGGGAGGATGTGCGCCAATTAGGATGAGATAGACATCCCAATCAAAAGACCTTTTCCAACGCAGTTTTGGATTTATAATGTGGATATGACATGGCATAAAAAACTGTCAACACTATCTACCCCACCTTCTATTTCTAGATGGTGCGATAGACACAGTCGAGGGGCCATCATCAACCAAAAAAAAAAAACCGAACTATTAAAACAACGCCTAAAAAAAGGAAAAGAGAAAAGACACCTAAAAAAGGGGAGCAGTTTACAAACGATAGCAAAATTTGCAATCCTTCCAGTCCGTGTTCTTGTGTCGTCCACGTGTCAACAACCCACAGACAAAAAAGGAATTGCACACTGTGAGAATTTTTTCCAGCTTTACCCCACACCCTACACACCACACGCACACTACAATCACTGACTATACTTTTTTTAGGAACCCGAAACGACTTTACTAGCCTTAAAAAATAAATTACTTTACTATTTCTTTGAATAACTATACGACTTTATTCTTTTATATATAAATGAAGCCATGCTTTCTTTTTTATATAAATCAACAATGAAAATTGCAGTCTTCAAAAAATTAATGAAGTTAGCCTACAAAAAGAATAAAAACTACTCCCTCCGGTAAAAAACATATGACATTTTGCTCAAAACACACATATTAAGAAAGCATTAATTGTGAGTTTAAATTACATTTTTACCCACATTTAATTCTTTATTTCATCCAATGAAAGAAAGACAAATGTTTAATTATAATAAAATGCTTGAGTTGAAAGAGGGGTAAAATAGGTATAAGAGATACAAAGTTCTCTCGGATTCTGAAAACGTCTTATATTTTTTTAAGCCAAAAAATCTCAAAACGTCATATATTTTTGACTGGAGGGAGTATATAACAAAAAATAAAATTACATATTCCTTTTAATATGTTGCGTTCCACATGTCCTTCACCCTTATCTTTTTTTTGGGCTTAAAAAAAAAAAAATCATCGGCAGAGTTAAAAAAATGTTAATAATTTAATTAAAAACAAATGAAACAAATATTCAAAACAATGTTCATGAAACTATAAAATGCCTAAAGTAACAAAAAACAAACGTGACCTTAAACCCTAAACAAACTAGACCTTACAAATGACAAAATAAAAAACTAAAAGAACTTTCGATACAACATGAATTTATGGATGCATGTTGGTTGTCCATCGGTCGAATCCTATAAATAACAAACAATATTAAATATTTAATTAGAGAAATAATATTAGATTCACATATTTCTAAAATAGAGTATTTTTGAAAATAATATATACCACTTAATGTTTGGCTTGCTCTGCAAAACTCTCGCACCATATTCGAACCTTCTAAATTATTAGACCTCATCTCTATATTAGGCAATTGATATGCACTTGAAAAGGTAAAACCTCACCAACATTACATTGTCCATAAAAATAATAAAAAAAATCTTAGCAAGTCTTGTAAAACTTTCTCAACTTGGTTTTATTTATTTCAACAACAATACTTGTATAGAGCTATTATTCCAAGTAAATGGATTCACTTGAGGGTGAGGAGGAAAAGAAGCTGCAACTGATGGATTTGTGTTTTGATTGTTCTTGTTACGTTTTTTCTTTGACCAATTCTCAACACAACTCTTTTTTTGAGGTCTGCCACGAATTTTCTCCCTCTTTCTTTTTTAGCCCTTTTGCTTTTTGGAGGACCGCATTGTGTTGAGTTGAATAATCAACTTTCTCCTTTTGAAAGTCGTCATCTATGGAAACGTGATTCTTATTCTTCTTTGTCAACTTAATCCTTGTTTCTTCAAATTGCCTCATTACAAAATGGAAGCCCTCTTCCATTTGAGTCGTAACTCCAGACAAATTAATAGCATTTCTACATTGTTCTTTACATCGTCTTAATATTGCCAGTTGACGCGCATCAAACGTTTTAATAAAATAATACTTAAACCAACTATTTTGTAGATAGTGGCAAAGGTTCGATCCCATAGAGATTGATAATCTTTCTATGGTTGAAAATAACAAAAAGGGAAATCAAGGGGTTTTTGAAAGTGTTTGAGAGAATAAATAAGAATTGAGGATATGTAAAAATACTTTCGCAAGAAATAAATCAATAAAGGAAACAACCTAGGCTTTCGGTTTCTCGAACATCGTCTAATGGCACATGAGATTCATTGGTCTTAGATCCATACAAAGATATGTAATTCAATTATATTCTAGTGTATCTATAGACTCGGTAGCGTACATGGTTCGTCGCACTTCCTATTCTTGGTAGGCAAGGTATGACAATGACTACTTCCCTAGCCAAACACACAACCCTAAATTCATGTGAATTGGATTTAATGTGATGACCGCAATAATATTTGTGAAGGCATTACACGTAAAAGACCGGATCGCTAGTTCTTCCGATTTAGACTAGATTCCTAAAACACTTGACTGGGTCCCAAAAGGGTCTAATCAATTGGTATGGCCAACCGTTACAAAGATGAGTCTATCGCATAAGCACGGATGCTTCAACTCAATAACAAAGGGTAATCAATCTAATATGTAAGTGAGGATACTTTCACAAACAAATAAATCTAACCCCAGATTCAAATCAGTGCCAAAGGAATTAGAATATAAAAGAAGAACAAAAAAATATAGATTAGATAGATCTCACAATAAATCCATGAAACCAATGACGTGTTCGATCTACCCCTGGCCTAGATCCGTAGAAGATTAGCTGGACATGGCTACTTTAACTTACTCTACTCCTAAAACTCTCTTAATACAATGTGTTTTCGTACATAGAAGTCTCTCCTTTATATAGGTGAGTCTGGGTACAAGAATAAGAAAACCCAGGAAATAAGAACCTTCTAAAAATTACAAAACTTCTATTTTGCGAAGTTGGCACCGTCATTATGTATGGACGACACCGAGTTACGGCGCAGGGCAAAATAACAAGTCTTGGTCTTCAAGTCAGCTAGAACTTCTAAATCTAATCTTGGCGTCATGGGTGACGTCACCTGTATTAATTCTGGCGTCGTCTTCACAAATCTGGTGCCATCCCTTGTTTTGTCTTGACGCCCCGCTTGGCGCCGTGGCTTCTCCGTGGTGCCGCCTGTTCTTCCTCACAACGTCAAGGCTACTGTTGTTTTGACCAATAGTTGACTTCTTTCTCGGAATTGTCTAATTCACGCACAAGTACTCTAATACCCTATAAATCTCCAAAGTAAACATTTGGAACCATAAAATACAACTTTGGACTTGATTTACATAGTAAATCTCGCGAACTTTCACCTATTTTTTTTTCAAACAAATAATTATACTAGTAAAGAAAAAAGTACTATAATAAACTAATAATCATAACAATTTGCAATGTAAATTAAAAATACCCCTAAATTCTGTGTGAAGGGAGTTGAATCTTGTGATTTTGCATGTTTTGAAAATGCTGCAATATCTTTGCTTCATCTTTATCTATGTTACATGGACTCGGGTGCGGGTGTCGGATACGGGTATGAGTCTAAAGGTCGGACCCACCTATTCTTCATCTTTATCATATATTACATATAAATATGTCTAGAAAGTTCTTGTTAAGTTTTTTTCTTTATTCTCTTACATTTTAAATTTTTTTTATACAAAGAGCTCTTCAAATGGAGTATCCATAACACACCAGGGTCAAGTCATAGATCTTTATCTATAAATATGTCTCACTCAACATAACACACCATCAAGTCATTCAACCATTCACCACCTATCTTATTTCGCAATCTTGTCTTGATAAACGATTTTGCCATATGTTTAGAAACCTTAATTCACAATATAAACCTTTCATTAAGTGTAGAAACCCTAACTCATCATATTGAAGTTTTACTATGATGTAGAAGTAGAACAAAAAATTTTCATCTCTTCAATTTAGTAATCAATGAAGATTGAAGAGTTAGAAATCATACTTTTGGATCACTTCTCAATGTTTGATGCTTCCCTTTCTCTTAAGCTTTTTCTATAATTTGTTTAGAGCTTCAAACAATGAAAAAATAGGGTTTGCAAAGCCCTTTTATCTTTGAATTTTTGCAATGATATTTTTATAATTAAGTGTAAGTTTTTCCTATCAAAGCATCTATGGTGAGATGGAAAAGACATCACTTGCCAAAAAGGCAAGCTTTCGAGAGATCGTGGTTCGATTCCTAATGAAGTAAAAAAAAAATGTAAGTTTTGCCCGTAGTCAAGTTTTTTGCCCAAAATGTTTTAACCGCAACTTAGAATCTAGATCCGTAAAATTTGGTGAAAGTTGACTTCGAGACCTTTTCAATAAGTATATATATGACCCATTTATAGTTGTTGTTTTTTTAATATAATTCTTGCAAGTTGTTACTTATACATAAAAAAAATTAGATTCACTATACCATACATAATTGGCATGAGGTATTGTAATATTCTCTTCCATATTAACACAAAGATCTGTCAAGCACCAAATTAATTAATAAACCAAAATAATGTTGTAGACAATGGTTAGGAGTGGGTGCTTCTATGTCACACAGTTAAAAGAGAAGAGAATAGATAATATTAAAAAAAATAACAAGTACTTTTTTGTTAATGCTTACCTTTAGTACTTTTCTTTGTAGACTTTCTGATATATAGATTCTATGGAGAGTAGGAGGCAACACCAATTTGAGTTGAATCCACGTGTTAATTGAAAATTAAAAGCTGGAAAAAAGAATAGAGAAAGAGGAGCAAGGAGAAGATAAATCTTGGAAACCAAAAAATAATAGAAGATAAATATATTTACGGTGTTGTGCGATTTGATTGGCTAAGATATGGTAAGAATCGTATGTTTATAAAAAGAAATAGTAAAGTCGTTTCGGGTTCCTAAAAAAAAGTATAGTTGTGCGGGTTGTGCGGGTGTGGGAGTAAAGCTAGAAAAATTTCCCACAGTTTGCGATTCCTTTTTTGTCTGCAGACTGTTGACATGTGGAGGTCTGGAAGGATTGCAAATTTTGCTAGCTATGTAAGCCGCTTCGTTAAAAAGGAAGAAAAAAAAAACTCCTAAAAAAGGAATAGAAAAAAGTGCCTAAAAAAAAGGAAGAAAAAAATAAAAAATGCCTAAAAATGGAAAGTAGTGGGTTTGGTATGCGTAATCCACATTGCCCATTGGAGATGATTTTCATCCTTGAATGTGTATTTACGCCATACTATCATCCTCTCTACATTGATGATGTGGCGGCGATCCACACCTCCATTCCACAGTTACCATTGGAGATGCTCTTAGTTTTCAATAGTTTTGGGTCCCAAGTTGGACTAAGTAAATTTTGGCATATTCTCTTTCTACTAATGTCTTAACTAAATTCTTTTGTTGACCAGTGTCAACTGTCAAGTTAGTTTAATTTCATCGGTTCACCATCCTCCCGCATTTATTACTATTTTTCATTTAGTTGAAGCTGCACACTGAGCTCTTTGATAGTTTACTGCCATTTGAAATTTCCGATCTGTTGGGTAATGTACCTAGGATAATCCATATGGTACTGGTTAAGGAGGAAAGAGAGCAAAACTCAACAAATTACTTGACAATCCATGCGAGGTATGATCAATTGTGTAGAAAAGAATCCATAATTAAATGGTCTGAAATAGGAGATTTAAATGGAAATGTTATCGCTGAAAGTAGTTTCTCCATCTTTCTTTTCTCTAATTATATTTCGTTTGATTTCCATCTTGCATTCAAGTTACCAAGAATGAATTCTTACATTTTCTTCTTTTCATTCTAGCATGTTTGTGTCCATCCATGTCACTTAAATTATTGGAACTGCCGTCCAGATTCATACACTTTGGATTCAACATATTCTTACCTTGACTTGGTGATTTCATATTTGTGAATAGTCCGTTTATGTATTTTCATATTTTGGAATAGTCCGTTTATGCGTGTTTCCACAACAATCGCATTTGAATGCTGTTAGTTGAATGAGTTTGATTTCACATAACTTTTCTCAGATTCTGTGTATTTCCCATATGCTGCTGCTGCTGCTGCTGCTTTGATTTGATTATTTTTGACCCTGTTTGTTCATTTTTGACCATTTCTTTTGTCTTCTTTCACTTAAGGAAACGATACTTTCTAATTCAATTTATGTTTATTTCATAATGTTGGCTAGGTCAGTAAAGATTTTTTTAACTCATAAAGAAGTGTAATAGGATTTGCACTTTCTGTGCTTTTTCTACAACATTTCTTAATTTCTGAGTTGGCAGTAGCTTCAGCATAATTCTCGTCGATTCATAACTCATCTTGATTATGGAAATGCTTGTTTGAATACGTCCAATTTTATCATCTTTAATAAGATTAGTTTCTTGACTGAGGCTTTGTTGTTGTAATAAGATTATTTCCTTCATCCTAAGCATTTTGTTTGAAATGTTGTTGTGATTGTAGTTCTTTATTTTAAATTTCAGGGTGGAAAGAGCACTTTGGAAAACTGTCAGGTCTTACAGGTACTTTAATTCGTTAGTATTGAGTTTGTTTAATTTGGTTTAATATTGGTTACCATTTTTTTTTTCATGTTGATTCCACAAAACTATACCGCCTAGGACAATATTGGGAATTTATGTGAATGGCTATAAATTTATCAGTAACTAGTCGGCATCCCGCGCTTCGCGTGTGGGCAAGATTGGAAAATATTGGATAAAAATAAATTTGTTGAGAAAAAAGGTATAAAGAAAATATTTTGTAATCTTCGATATGAGTTTGAAGTCAAAAATAACATCTAATTTATTTGTGAAGTTTTTTTTTTAAAAAAATTCGTTATTTTAACTATTCTAAGGATGCTAATAAGGTTTAGAGATTTAAGCGGGTAGGTTAGCAATGAAATTTCCCCTACTTGCAATTGGTAATAATACTAATATCCGCATCTGTCTAAACCCGCAGATTATACTATGCATATGAACACCTGTACCTAAATTTAACCCTATTAGAATTATCAAACTATTGTAGAGAACTATAGATTTAAATGGATAGGGTACCCATGAAATCTTCCATACCTGTGCTCGTTTTATGATAATAATACACGTACCTATCCGAAACCCGATTCTAATGTGCATGCAAATAACCGTACTTAGCCCTAACCCTGTTAGAAATTTTCCCTACCCTACTCGTGTATGATACTAATATCCATACTTATCCCAAACCAATTATAATATCCATATGTATGAGCACCTGTACCCAATCCCTAATCTTATCAACATAAAAAATAAAAATAAAAATAAAAATAAAAAATAAAAAATAAAAAAAAACCTCTTATAGGGATGTTAATAAATTAACGTACCCGCCAAAAAAATAAATCAAAGACTCTGATTTATAGCTAAAAAACCTTGGATTGAATATTATTAATTTTTTTTTTACACAAACTTTGTTGCCTCCATATATAAGAACTTAATGCAATAGTTTATTTGCTTCAACTATAAATGGAAGATATTCTATACACTCAAAGTTGCATATAACATAATACACTATAGGAAGTGGAAGCATTCTATATTATATATGCTTCATAAAAACGTTGCAAATTAACAACTGAATCCCAGTTTCAAAAAAATAAGAATAAAAATAAAAAATTAACTAAAGCCTAAATAAAACTTCTTTTAACAGTTTCTCATTTTCTTAGTGTTTTATTAGTTATCTAATTGTGTTGAAATACCTAAATAGAAACTCTCCAAAAATATGCCACCTGTCGCGCCACATGTCACAGCTTCGTTAATCCTTTCGAGAAGATCTTCCTTTATATAGATATAGATATAGATTAGCTTTTTTAGGGTGAATTGGCAAAATAATTTGGATGAAACTATTTTGCTGGCCTTGGTTTTCCATGTGGCATGTCTTCATTGTGTCAAATTTGTCATAAAATTAGACTGTTGTAATAATTTCTTAACACCTTAAAATAGATCAGTTAGAGAACTACCTACAGAAGCCATTGATCTAGTTGAGATTACTAAACACAACACCAAATCTTATCACCCTCAAGAGCCTCAAACTTTCAACATTTGTATGATGGTTACCATGTGCTCTTTTATATGCTTGAGGCCTAGAGGCCTTGAGGGAGAACCATTCAACTTCCATCATAGACACCAATTTTCATCAAATTGGTAACCAAAATGGAGCTTAATGGACATTAAGTTCATAGGTTACATATTTTATTCATTAAGTAAATTAAAACAATTACCATGAGACACATAATGGTCCTACAACCTTTGCCCTTTGAACTACAATAAACTGGAAAGAATAGGCTCATTAACGTAACTTACATGTGTTTGCTAGTTAATGCACCAGGTAAAAGAAAATTAATCTGGTTCATTCAACGATATTTTATTTGGCACATGAATAACAGTGGGGCCCAATTACGAGACTTAGAGCAGTAAACAAATTTACTGTCACTGTTAACTCTAAACTTTAAGCTTTTACAAGAGAAACAAGGAAAACAGAGGACACCAATGAAATGAGAATTGGTGACTTAGTTTGACTGACAAACCTACATTTGGAGGTCCTCGCCCAGAGCAAAATCCACTATATGGATAATGGGTACAACCACTCTAATAAACTCTCAAAAGATAACTAAAAGCAACGCACATAAAGTGAGTTACATGGGATATTTATAGACTTCAGTCTAACCATTCTGGGACTTCAATTCTAGCTTGAATACAACTCAAAAATCCTTATTCAAACTCCTAGATGTTGTTGGATTCAACCAACTCTCGATCTGGTAAGTCTTCAAGTACATCCATAACATTGACTCGCGATCTCTATAAAGATTTTCAGTCCTATATGCACATTTTTTGTAGGATTTGTTGTAGTTCATCTCAAAGTCATTCGCCTTCTCAGCTTCAAACTTCTCGTGAACACTGCTTCCAGTTTCGTCTTAGTTAACAACTCCTTGACAGTATATGAGTCTGACTTTGCTGTCGACTCCATCGCTGCAGTTGACTCCATCAGTGTATTACTAGGATTCTTTGTTATGCGTGGTCTATGAGTTGTATCTCCACTTTATCTTGTTGTTTTATAGGGATTCCACATCATCTCTTCGATCTATCTTGTACTCCCTAATTGCTAGAATTGTACTCTTAACTCTGATATACCAAACTATGTCAATTATAAAATTAAACTGAGTCTAACCATCACGTTTAAGTTCTAACAATCTCCCCCTTTTGGCATAGATTGGTCAAAACATTACAAGGTTAGTATCAATCAGGTTATTGTTATCTATCACCTGTCTCACAAGATTTAAACTACAATAGATGGATGTAAAGAGTGCATTTCTAAATGGCTATCTTCAAGAACTAAATGTTGAACAACTAACGGGTGTTGAACACGTCAATAATAACTACCCATTTATCGATTATTGACACGCGTCAAATGTTGCACTAAATTGAGCACAATGGAAGAGTTTGATCCATGTAACCAACCGCAATTAATTTGGGATTGAGGCTATGTTGTTGTTGTGACATGCGTCAAACGGGTACAATAAAATACCTGAAATATCAGACTACTATTTACTTGTAGTAGTGGCAAGTTAGATCATCTCCACAAGGACTTGGTTATTTCTAAGGTCGGGGAAAAATGAGTTTTTGAAAATCTTTTTAATTAACCTAAAAGAAATTTTAGAGAACAAGAAAATAAGAATCATGAAACAGTGTGGGCCAGAAAAAACCACTCTCCAAGACTTTCCGTGCAGTACAAAGAGGTCCAAAGTATCCCTTACATGCGAATTTGTGACAACGTGTCATAATAGATTGTCTCTGTGTGAGGGACATCTACGGATCACTTGATCGGAACATAATTTCCAGAGGTACGGGTCATCCCACATATGTCATATACTGTAATACTTAGAATAATTCCTGACCTTATTCTTTTGTGCTCAATTGTGATGGTGTAATAACCTTCCAGTTGTGAGATAGTTTTACTACATCTGCATGCCATGGAATCTCAAAAATAACCTCATACAAGTACTCGCCTGGGAAGTCATCCTTAAATGGGGCCGGTGGCTCTCCATTCTTCAACTGGTTGCGATTATCGACAACTAGGTTCTCCGCACCCATCTTGTCATTAATGGTCAGGTCGAATTCCTATAACAATAGGATCCAACGAATGAGACAGGGCTTCGACTCCTTCACCATGAGGCACCACAACGTTGTGTCGTGAGAATAAATAATAACTTTAGCACACAATAAGTACAGTATAAATTTCTTCAAAGTAAAGACGATCACAAGGAGTTCCTTTTCTGTGGTCATGTTGTTGAGTTGTGCCAAATCTAGGGCTCGTGAGGCATAGTAGATGACACGAGAGCCCTTCCCATCCTTCTGTCTCAAAACTGCTCCAACAACGTAGTTACTTGCGTCTAACATGATCTCAAAAAGTAAAGACCAATCAAGAGATTTGATAATCAGCGTGGTAACTAGGGCTTCCTTCAACGTATCAAAGGCCTTCTTGCATTGCACTGAGAAGTCAAAACCCACGTCCTTATAAAGAAGTCTACACAATGTGTGACAACCCCAAATCCTGATGCAAACTAGGCACCGCCACATCGCCAAACACGTCACTGAGTCGCCACATCATTGCGCGCTTGTCGATGATGGCCCACGACCTTATCCTTTATCTAAACTTAGTGATTTTCAAGTTATTTGTGTTATTTAGCATGAAAATTGTAGGTTAAGCAAGTTTACGACTTGTTAGACCAATATAAGTTGATTAGATAGAGCAAAAATCTTTTGAACATGCAAATAAAATAAGTGATGAAGTTTGCATTAATTAACAAGCCTATAGTGTGAAAACCTGGCATAAGATACCATATATATCATCAAACGGCAACATGAGTACAAAAATGGCCACATATATGTATCAAGTATGCAAGTCCTCCCAAAAATCCATGAAAAACGGTAAGTAAATATATACAAACATCGACGAAGTAGTCTGATGGGGCTCTCCTAGCTCAGATGTAGTCGCCTAACTCCCCCCTTGCCTCGTCTCATTGTAGGATCTGCAATTTGTTACAAGAAACAATTTCAAATTCCAGTGAGTAAATTCCAAAGAAGTTTGGTTAGTAATCAAGATAAACAATAAGGCAACTACAAATCATGTAATTTAAGTAAATGGACTAATAAGTAAAGGAAATCGCATGAAAAGAAGTTGTAGGAATCAACGGGACACAAGTGTATTGTCACATCACATCGAATCAGGGATCGGCTTGGCTAAACCGAGAGGAACCCATGACAATAAACCTTGTCAAACATCTCATGGTCGAATGAGAGTTACCGGCCAACGGAAGTTAAATTTCTGACCAATCCCTCTCGAGAAGGGGTTGATGACGGGAGTAAACTCCCTGTCAATCCTACAATAACTTACCGGCCTTGCGGACGTAACCTCAACCACGGTCGCCGCATGGGCACACTACTCAAGCTAAGCTCGAGGTAGTGAGCCACGGTGCAAGGATATTCCATGCCCGACCCATCGACGAATGAATCGACACTCATGGGAATAGAGTATAACAATGGGACAATAATCAATATCACAATAAAATTACTGAATTTAGACAAGTGCCAAGTTAATGAATTCTAACGGAATTTCTCATAGGTTTACTTACAATAATGCCCGTGAAAATCCTTGCCAAAACGCCCCTGCACACCTCAAAACTCGTGTCTAACCCCAGGCTATGCTTCCCTATATGTTACTGGTCCTACACGCAAGTTTTGAAGTGGTTCCGATCAGGTTTAGGGGTCCAAATGGCCTAAGTTCAAGTGAAGTCCAAACTGCAGAAATTGCAGTCTGTCTGTGGTTAGCGCGCTAAGGAGTCCCCTTAGTGCGCTTAGCGTGCTAAGGTGGCCTCTTATCGTGCTACCTGCAACTAAGTAGGAGCCCAGATCCATTAGCGCGGCCGTGACTCAAAATCCCAGCAGTAAAATTCTGAGCTTTCCGCTCCCCTTGGTCTGCTCCATTTGCCGTTGACCCCACCCTCGTCTCGTGGGGGAGCTTCGATGCTCCACAAACAGCCAACAACTACAATTTTATCATCAATTTGGTCAAATTAAACATGCATTCTCATGGCATTTCCAAGAAAATTTGGAAAACTAGTAGTTAAACCCATGTATTTGATCCTCAAAACAGTGATGAATCCCAATTAAGACAATGAATTTCGTTTCGACACATAACCCTAATTCTTGCTTGCATTGAATCATGAACGTCAACATGAAAGAGAGGTGGAAGACAATACCTAACTTGGTGTTCTTGGACTGGGTCTCTTCCTTGCTTGAATACATCATTTTTTCTAAGAATCAGCCCCTCCTTCCTTCTCTTTTGCTCTCATTTGAGTCCTGGAGAGTTCTAATTTGCATGCTATGGAGACAAATGAGGCTAAGCGCTCTATTTATGTTCTCTATAGATCATATCCCTATATCATGTCTCCAACTCTCATCCCTAGATAAATCTAGGGTTGTTATCTAAGTCACGCATGCACCCATAGATCCCTACTCACTGGTCGTAGAATCTCCACAATGAGTTCATGACTAGGATAAATCTAAGACCTTGAAATAACACTAGCAACTTTAGGCTTATATTTGTATATTTTCTAACTTAGCCTAGTTCACTAAGTTAGGCACATTAATCTCATGATTTGCTTAGTTTATCAGAACGAATATAAAATTTATTAAATTTCATTTCACTAAGCCTCTACCATCGGTGTCCCCTCCTCATCTCGCATCTCGAGGCACGCCCTTTGCCTTATTTATTTGATTTAAATTAGGAACCGAGGTACATTAAATCAATTTATGAGCATGACTTGGGAGATATTTATTTTAATTGATTAATTCACTAAGCCACATATTCCTAAGTTATAACTCATCCCATGCCCGCGCCGTGTGCATCCCGAGGCACCCCTGCTCTCATACAACACACACAATGCAACAATGAATCTTCTAGAACTAGTGCAACGCGAATAATTAGATAATACAATCAACTATCATGGCATTACACAAAAATAACAAGTTACCTCGGTTTTTGAGCCCAAGGCGTCAACTGAGTTTAACACGTCAGCCCAAATTACGAGTCGTTAATCCCCAATTAGAGTGAAATCCTGATTTAATTAATTTGGGCCATTACACAATGGCTGAGTGGCAGATTTGTGAATCTTTTAGGGACGATGACAAAACTGTAAATCTTTTGCTAATAGGTAGCAAATGTGCAGTGTAGATCTTTTTGTCCCAAATGGCAGATTTGTTATTTAACCTGATTGGTGAAACTCAGTTTTTTTTATTTTAATTATTTAATTTTTTTTTAATGAAAGATTAGTAAAGGGCGCAGCTATGTGCACCCCACAAAACACTAAGGGCAAGCCAATGGATCTCAAATTAGTTGGAGCAAAATACTAAGAGTGGCTTGCACTTGGTGTTTTGTGGGGTGCACATAGCTGGATCCATTTGTAAAACCTAGTTAAGTCAGTCTCCTAGTACAACTATGATACACTCGTCTTTTTAAGTTAAGATGGACCCTTATTTTGGTGAGTCTGATGTTTTTGAGAGTGAAAGAGTTAAGAGGTTAGAGTTTGTGTAATCTTTTGAAAGTAATAAAATCTCTTTTATCTTTGCTGCGGAAGCAAGGCCAAACCATGTAATTCTTTGTGTTCTTTGTCTTATGGTTTGTGTCTTTCCCTGTGTTTGCTCCAACCCAAACAAATGAACATAAGGTGTCTTGGAAATAAAAATCGATTCTCCATGAATAGTGTTTATTCTTTGCGTTCCAAACAAATACGCTCTAACTCACTAAGATTCATTGGAAGAGTAATTTCTTGAGCCAATTGTATTCATAGATTTCTCTTTCTATAGTAGTGAATGAAATTAAGTTCCTAACTTTAACAGGAAAAAGAAAACACCGAGTTCTTCACTTGATCAATAGTTGTGATGAAATCACAGCATGGAAATATCAACGAGAACATGCTCTGGTGAATGGTATGCTGTTCAAGTGAGCCGCAAGCATCTTCTATAGGGTTCCACTTAAGGTTGCATTTTTCACGATGTTCGCGACTGGGTGACTTACCTTGATGTCTGAGTACCTAATCTGAACTCTTAGTTTAGACATCTTAACATGGAATTTTTGTTATTCGCTTGCTTTTCTAGTCTCTTATGATGCCCATGATATCTTTGGTAGGTCTCAGTTCAGCCTTGCTTCTCATTCTTTGATCCACTTGTTCATAACATTTCAATAACTAAATGTTCAACTTTTCATGTTGCAGGCCACTGTAAATCGATCAAAGGGCAACCGAGTTGATATCTCGAAATCTGACCTTATACAGAAGAGCTCTTATTGTCGCGTTTCAGGTATCGGAATATATATTCTGTGGAAGTTTTCCTCTAATGACGTTTCTATCACTTTTTTGATGGGGAGAAAGAAATGATGTAATCTTTTGTGATTATTAATTGAAAGTGATGTTTAAGTAACGTTGATTGATCACCGAAAAATTACAGGGCGTGACATGGATCTTTTTGAACTATCTGCTTATGGCAATGTCCGCCGCGGTCAGGACTCGGGAGGTTGTAGAATCCAATGAGGAAGGTAACATGTAGCAGTAGATTATGAACTCTTAGTGGCAGCATCCATGTTGTAAATGTAAAGCCTTCTCACCCAAATGAGCCACTTCAGAGATCTGCTTCGTGGATTACCTAACTGAAATTAATGAATCAAGCCATTACACATGATTCACTTTTGCCCAGATTAAGAACTTATCGCTATCATCGGTGATGGATTCATGTACGCCGTGCCATTCATCAGAATCTTACATTTATTTGCTCATTTGTAAGGATTATACTTTATGCAGTTAACTATGATATCCTGTCGAGGTTTGGAGAAGATTATAGATCTTGTTGTCATACTTCAAATCAATTAAATGAGAAAGGCACAGATATCTGTGGAAACATGTTGAAGTTCAAACTTGTCTCTATTGTTTACTATTGTCGTATCTAATTCTTGTCTTTGACAAAGAAGTTCAAACTTGATACAAGAAAATAAAAAAAACAAACAATGCTTGTATCTTTGTAATAGATTAAGTCAAACCAAACGGGTCTGCTAATAGGGATTTATGGTCAACTACAACAAACAACAAAGCATCATATAAGAGAACAGAATACAATTTTTACATCACTCATTTCTCTTCATGGCCACTTTATATGCCAAGTCCCAGATCTGCAGAAGAACATATTCAGAAGAGGAAAAATAGGATAACAATTTGTTCAACATTACAAGAAACCAACACAATGAAAAACAACACTATAAAATATAAATCTATGAGGAGGAACAGTACCATTTATTGAAATCATACATGGATGATAGAACTGATCCAATCAGTGTTCTGAAGGGGAGGGTGGAGGAATGTTGTGTCTTGGATTAGATCCAGGATCTGTGTAATCTGGGAAATTCAAATCTTCCCTTAGAATCCATGCTTTCTCTGAGAATTCCTAAGAAATCAAATCAAACACAAACATCAATCAGTATTTCCAAATTGCGAATCAGGAAACAATTGCTCAAAAACAAGTGTAAATTGAAAATAAAAACCTTTTCTGGTTGAGAAACAACAACAGCATCTCCAATCTCAATCTCAGTCAGCTTCTCCCTCACAGTTCCTACAAAATTGGTCAAGAAAAAAAAACTTGTTAGAAAAACAGTTAGAAACTTATAAACAACTCAAAAAAAAAAAAAAAAAAAGAAAAGAAAAGAGAAAAAATAAGAGGACTGTAGTACAAACCATAAGAGAAGGAGAAGCAGAGAACCAAAACAAGTGAAATCACAAGTGATCTGATGAAGTAAGACCAACCCATTATTCGTTTCGCTTCTATAACAAATGGGTAGTTCTCAGAATTGCTGATCTTGGCCTTGAAATCTCGAAATATATAAGGAACCAAGTGAACTTCACTTCTGTGGTGTACTAAAATTGTAGCAATATTGAGTGGGTTTCAGATATAATTGGATCAAGTGCAGCCAAACAAAACCACTCTTTTAAGAAGTTGTGAATTTGTAGTTGGAAATCTGAACACGGAAGCCGCAAGTCTTGACACACCCCTTCACGGGTCCCAATGTAAGGCACCGATGAAACGGATCTGCACATTTTTATCTTAGTTTTTTGTCGTCTTTGGATCAACATCACAATAATGTATGTGGTGATATGTGGAATTGTGGTTTTGGGGAGGCTCATCTCGAGTTAGGAAATATCAATTGAGTGATATATCAAATATATAATGTGCACTTGGCATTATATTAGTTGGGAGTCTTGCATTGCTAAAACTGATGAAGATAAGTATTGTGGAGATCTTTTTCAAGTCTTATTTGGGTGGTTTTATGTGTGTTGAAGGAGGCTGTAAAGCAAATTAAGGTTCTTACTCTTTCTTAGTGCGCATTATGGAATAAGAGAGTTCTTGCATCCCATGTTTATATTAAGAGGCAAATTTCTCTCTATCATTCATTCTTGTTCTACATTCTTCCTATTTTTGTATAATAAAGCTAAAAGGAAAAACATACAAAAGTTTGTTCTAGAAGAGAAAAATTTAGATCAAATTCATAATGATGGCTTCTTAATGTGCTATTTAGGGCCAACTACTTCGATGAGTCTAGAATAACTTCATGTAAAGTTTATAAGTGGGTTGGGTCTATGGAAGCAGTTATTTTTCTTTTTATATTCAAGGCTTCCATTAGTGTACATTGAGCGAAATGGAAGAGTTTTATCAATAAATGTAACTATTGAAGTTTATAAAGTGTACGTAATTGTTGGGTCCGCCTAAGTTAAAGTTTTTCAGGTGCGATGGTAAAGACATCACTTGCTAAAAAGGCAAGACATCGGTAGATTGTGCTTCGATTCTCATTGAAGTAAAAAAAAAAACTGGTGGGCCTACCCACGCCTGTATCCATAGGTCAATGGATCTCACTAGCATCAATATAATACTCATTGGTGTGTATATAGGTTTTACTTTAAAAGGTCTCAGTACTATTTGAGAAAAGATCCACACTTAAATACTTCTTTTTGAAGTCACACGTAACCTAACCATTGTGAGACTGTAGTTTGGTCCACACAACTCTAACATTAACCAACCAAATTAATTTGAGATTGAGGTTTTATTATTCATTTTGTCCATATTCAAGGCTCGGATTTACTTTGAGACAAAAAATTGAGAGTACCATACTTGACTCAAGGAAAATGCTTATGTAACCGAAAAACTTAACCCTTGTGTGCCATCCATTTTCAGAGTGCATGCTTCTCAAGTCCCACAAGGGACGTTCATATAGGTGAGTTAAGTTTTTGAGTTACAAAAGCATTTCCCTTCACTCAATTTCTCTTTGGGCAGCCACACATCACAAAATATAAAAGTATGTCACTAGGTTCATGCCCAATGCAAAATGGGGTTGGTCTAGTTTCACGAAGGAAATAGTGGTGTTCCTTTCCATTACATTTAGCAAGGCTAGCTAGGTGTTTTCAGTGCTTCATTGCGTCACTTGCAAGTTAACAATAATGGTGTCTACCACCAGCATTTTATCACCAATCAAAACAAAGAATTATGGTTAAGAGAGGAAAAGCAAGATGAGGTCATCTGGGTATCTTTTTTATAAAGCTTGCCAGATGTTGCATTTCTAGTTAGTGAAACTCAATCAGAACATGTATATAGCCAATTCAATCTGTAGTTGAAGTTTTGAAGAGGAAGCATTACTTATGTATGCAACAGTAATTGTTGTTCTATATGAATTCAATTTGACAAACAACCATACACAATGAAGTGCTAAAGCTATGCACCTGGATCAGTCGCGTTTTAATCCTTTTTTATAGTTGACCAAAGCTGGAATCACATTTTAATCTGATAACATGTAATGCCAATTTTAACGTATAATATAATTAAGTCAAGCAATTATATTATTCAATATGTCTTGTGGATAAACTTTTGGTTGGTGTCACAGTTAATGTGTACAAAACTATGGAGTTAAAATTCAAAAGCAGGCTATCAATAGAGAATATTTATATATAGCTAGCTACATGTGCTTAAATACGCTTTTTTTAAAAAAAATTATACCAGCCCAGTCAGGGTCGGGGTAGGGGTGGGCACGGGTCGGGTTCGGGTCGACCCGACCTGATATCCGATGACCCGACTCATTCAGGTCGGTATAAAAATGACCCGCCACCCGACCCGTCAGACCCTAAACCCGAACCCGACCCGACCCGCACGCCTGGACCCTAAACCCGAACCCGAACCGACCCGAACCCTATAAAACCCACAAAAACCACAAAAACCATATAAAACCCCTATTATGATGACCACACACCCGAACCCGACCCGACACCCGATGGGTCGGGTTTTATGACCCGACTCGTTTGCTCCACTCATCCCACCCGACCCGCCACCCGCCACCCGATTCGGGTGACCCGACCCGATTCGGGTGACCCGACCCGAGTCGGGTTCTCGGGTTTCGTGCCCACCCCTAGGTCTGGGTGTAAGCTTTGTCCTAACTAATTCCGAATTTAAGGAAGGGTAAAAACCACAACAGCAACTTGTATATTCAAGAGTTCTAAAATATCTTCCAACCCAAAATTCAAGATATGTAAGGAAGGAAGGACCTATATATGTCATCCCACGTACTACACCTTTTTAGATAAACAAGCTAGCATATGCCACATTAGGAAATGATAATTTTGTTAGATCAAAAGAACAAGCAATGACTTCAAAGTATGTAACACTGTCATTTTCATAAAGAAAACTTTTGTACTCTTATTTGCAAGAGTTCAGCAAAAATCTGATAGGATACTATGAAGTCCCGATTTGCACTAATAATAGTGAAAAATCGAACCAGAGCAAATGCTATGAATTATGGTATGTGTTCTTCTTCTTCTTCTTCATCTTCATCTTCTTCTTCTTACTTTCATGCCTCTCTTCTTATAGTTAGAAGAAAGAGTGGACAATGGACCGTTATCAATTGAGTGGTTAAATGGTAACCACTCCACTTTAATTGAGTGGTCAAATTGTAACTACACCACTTTAATTTGTTGAATGGGTTAGTAACTGCCCATTTATTGTGTCTATTGACTACCCACTTAATTACAACAAATTCTATTGAAAATGTCTAACAATCCCTCGCCATTTTCAAAATAAACAGATCATTGATCCAAGAACATTTTAAACATTATATGCATAAATAATGGTACTTGCAATTTAAACCACTAATTTGTGAAAAGTTCATTACATCATATCAGAATTACATAGTAGATAAACTTTAAACCAATGATTCTATTTGATATGTAGCATAAACAGATCACACATATTACGTATATCAATAAATTGCCATAAATTTTCTGACACATTTAACATTGGCCTTGTGTCCCATCTTTCGTGAACATTTTCGAAGCCAGGCCCTTGAACTCCTTGAAGCGGTTGCACTTCACATTCACATAGGTAGTCTTTAGTCTAGCACCTTGAAGACTATTAAAAGATTAACTCAACCTCCTCCCTTTCCATGCGGATACCAAGCACTAGCAACCCTAGGATGGCTATAATGATATAGTGCTCACAGTCATACTGATAATGTACTTTGACTACATTGAACTCAAGACTTAACGTAATGTTAAGCGTCGAGTTGAGTTTCCTTTATTGATAACGTTAATTCATGGGCTTGAAACACATCCCCCTTGATGTTTTATTCATCAAGTCTCTTCACAATCCTTTTTAAATGGATCTATCAAATTTTGACTAGATTTCACATAGTCAATTGTAATAACTCCATTTATTATCAATTCTCTGATACAATTGTGTCTCAGTCCAACATGTCTGGATTTGCCATTGTACACTTGAGTATAAGCTCTTGCCAATGTGCCCTCATTATCACAATGGATAGATATAGGAGCTAATGACTTAGGCCACAATGGTATCTCATGTAATAAGTCACGTAACCATTCAGCTTCTTTTGAAGCCGATGCTAGCGCAATAAACTCTGATTCCATGGTAGAACCAGCTATTAATGTTGCTTCTTTAAAGCCCACGAGATTGCACGTTCAACAAGTGTGAAGATCCATCCACTTGTAGAGCATGATTTTGATCTTTCACAATCCAACTTGCATCTAAAAATCCTTTTAAGACTGAAGGATATCCACTATAACATAAGTTATAGTTAATTGTTTTCTTCATATATTTCAAAACTCTTCAAATTGTAAACTAATGCAACTCGTTTGGATTAATTGTAAATCCGCTCACTTGCCAATGCAATATCCGACCTACTACATGTCATTGCATACATTAAGCACCTAATTAATCTAGAATACTCCAGTTGTAAAACTAGATTGTCGATATTTTTCACTAGCTCAATACTTGGGTCTAACTGAGCAGATATAGGGGCACAATTCATATGATTGAATCTATTGAGAATTTTCTCAATATAATGAGATTGAGTTAGAGTTATACTCCCCTCATCTCTTACTATCTGAATCCCGAGAATGACATCAGCTTGCCCCATATCTTTCATTTCGAATTTACTTGAAAGAAAGCTTTTGGTCAACTGAACTTATTCCAAGTCAGATCCTAAAATCAACATGTCATCTACATAAAGACAGATAATGATACAATTTCCTTTTTCATCAAACTTGCTATATACACATTTATCATATTGATTTATTTTGAATACATTAGCAAGTATAACCTGGTCAAATTTTTAGTGCCACTGTTTTGGTGCTTACTTTAATCTATACAAAGATTTTCGCAATCTACACACTTCATTTTCATGACCAGGCATAATGAATCCTTTTAGTTGGTCCATATATATTTCCTCATCCAATTCTCCATGTTGGAACGCAGTTTTCACACTATTTGGTGGATGACCAGTTTGTTTATAGCTGCAATTGCAATAAGGAATCTGATTGTGGCAATTATAGCTACTGGTGAATAGGTATCAAAATAGTCTACTCCATACTTTTGGGTAAATCACTTAGCAACCAGTTTGACTTTATGTTTTTCAATAAATCCATCAACTCTTCTTTTCCTTTTGAAGAGAAACTTGCATTTAATGGGTTTACACCTGGGAGGTAGATTAATTAGCTCCCAAGTATTATTTAACAAAGTTTAAGCAAAATGGTTGAATGCCTTTTTCTCCTTGAGATCTTTCTCTTTAAATAAGAATAATGTACAGCCTAAATTAGGCAATAAAATATACAATTAATGTAATTGACTTTTAGCTAACTATTCTAAGTAATATATGCAAATACATGGTAAGAAGAATAACTTAATTGGAGCAACAAATCTTGCTAATAATTTCTGAATTAGTGTCATAAATCAATGCCATTAATATCCCCCTCAAATTGATGCTAGATGATTGTGAAGCATCAATTTGTCAACTAGAAACTGATGACGATCTCGGGAAAGAGCTTTCGTAAACACGTCAGCTATTTGAAGTGCAATACTGATATGAGGAAGTGAAATAACGTGACTATCATAGGCATCACGAATAGAATGACAATCCACCTCAATGTGTTTCGTACGTTCATGAAAGACAGGATTGGCAAAAATTTGGATGGCATTAGTATTATCCGCATGAAGTGCAGTAGGCTCAGCTTGGGAAAATCCAAGTTCACCCAATAATCCTCGAAGCCAAACAATTTCTGAACATGCTGAGGACATCGCACGATATTCAGACTCAGTTGAAGATTTAGAAACTCTGTCTTGCTTCTTACTTTTCCATGATACAAGAGAGTCACCAACAAACATACACCAACAGGTAATAGAACGTCGGGTATCAGAACAACCAGCCTAATCCGCATCACTGTATGCAACTAAACGAATGAAAGTACCCACAGGAAAGAAAAAACTGCGATCAAAAGTTCCTTGCAAATAGCGAATAATGCGACGAATAGCCGCTAGATGGATGTGCGTAGGCGTTTGCATAAATTGGCTAACTTGTTGAACAACAAATGAAATATCCGGCCGAGTAATCGTCAAATAATTTAGACTTCCCATCAAGCGACGATACAAAGAGGGATCGGAAAGAAAATTATCATCATCCTGACGATATTTGACATTTACCTCTAAAGGGGTGTCAATCGAGCAACCATCTTGCAGACCAGCCAAAGAAATAAGATCATGAGTATATTTATGTTGGTATGAAAAGAGACCAGCAGCAGTTGAATACACTTCAAGACCTAAAAAATATTGCAAATGACCTAAATCCTTCATGTGAAAGGACTGATGAAGGTGCTCTTGAAGTTGTGAAATTAAAGTAAAGTCAGTACCCGTAATAACAATATCATCAACATAAATTAAAAGTAAAACTATGCCTTTTGAAGTTTTGCAAAGAAACAAAGAAGAATCATACTGACTCTGGACAAAGGAGAAGCTGATAAGTGTAGACTGAAACTTGTCAAACCAGCACGTGGTGCCTGTTTCAAGCCATAGAGTAATCGTTTGAGCTTACAAACATCCGCTGATGGTGTAGAAAATAATCGAGATGGTGGAGTTATATAGATTTCTTCCTTAAGGTCTCCATGTAAGAAAGCATTCTTAACATCCATTTGACGCAATGGAAAACCTTGAGAGGTGGCAATAGCAAGAACAAATCGCACAGTAGTCATCTTTGCAACTGGTGCAAATGTTTCTTCATAGTCAATTCCATACTCTTGTCGATTACCAAGTGCCACCAACCTTGCTTTATATATGTCAAGAGACCCATCAGAGCGGAGATTTATGGAATATACCCATTTACATCCAATGGGTTTTACACCTGTAGGGCATGGAACAATATCCCAAGTATGATTCTCTTGAAGAGCTTGAAGCTCTTCTTGCATGGCTTTCATCCAGCATGCCTGTGTGTAAGCTGCTTGAGAATAACAAGTTGAAACTGCAGTGTCAGCTAAAATGACAGAGAAACCATACAGATTTGGAGGATGAATGGTACGAAGTGATCATCGAAGAGCCACTGGAGCAGTCACCGGAGCAGTTACCGGATCAGAGTCGGGAAGGATTTGTGGAGAGGGGGGCCGTCTTCGCTAATAGACATGGTCACGTTTAAAACGCTCAATGGGTGGTGATAGATTATCAAAGGTAGGAAGACAAACATTATCAAAATGAGATATGTGCTGCTGAAAAAAATACTCGCTTTTAAAGAAAATCACATTTCTAGAAATACGCATACGATTAGCAACACTATCATAGCACAAATATCCTTTCGAGTATTACTATACCCCATAAAAGCACATTTTACTAACTGGGCCATAAGTTTGTGACGCTCATGAGAAGGCAGGTGAACAAAACAAACACATCCAGAAGTGTGCAACATGTCATACTGAGGATGTGAACCGAAGAGACGATGGTAAGGAGAGTCAAACCTCAATTGTTGAGAAGGTAAGTGATTGATTAAATACACTGCAGTGGATAAAGCTTCCACCCAAAACTTAGCTGGAACAGAGGACTCCAAGAGCAATGTTCGAACCATATCCAACAATTGGCGGTTCTTATGTTCAGCCACCCCGTTTTGTTGAGGTGTATAAGGACACGATCGCTGAGATATAATACCTTTATTTTGCAAGAATCCTTGAAATTCATGTGACATGTATTCCCCTCCATTATCAGACCGCAATATCTTAATACATGTAGAAAATTGCGTCTCAATATAGGCTAGAAAAGTTTGAAAAATAGTAAATATTTTAGCCTTGGTGCGCAGAAAATAAATCCATGTGAAACGGTTGTAATCATCAATAAATGTTACAAAATATTTATATTGTGCATGCGAGATAACATGACTAATACCCCAAACATCGAAATGTATACTCTCAAAACATGCATTAGCACGACTTCCATATAAAGGAAAAGGTAGAATTTTACTTTTTCCCAACTTACAGGTAGAGCAATCAAAGTGGAATCGTTGATCTTTGTTACCAAGAAAACCACGATTCATTAAAGTAGACAAAATCACATTGTTCGAATGACCCAAACGTTTATGCCAAATGATAGCCTTATTCTCAACAATAATAGAAGATAAAGACAAATTTCTATGAACCGAAAATTGCAGCGGAAAAATTTTGCCCACTTTAGGCCCCTTCGCGATTACCTTCCCCGACACCTGATCCTGCACAAGACAACCATTTCGAGAAAAATGCACATCACAATTATTATCCACCATTTGACCAACAGAAATAAGGCTAGTAGACAATCCAGGAGAAACAAATACATGACGAAAAGAAGGCGTAATATCACCAATGGTTGTCATTGGAAGATTACTGCCATTAGCGATTTCAATATTTTGTGTGCCAGTATACTCCCGTACATTATATAATAAATTAGGTGAGCCAGTCATATGATTGGATGCTTCAGAATCAACAATACAAGGAAAAGTAGTAGGCTTACTGTTACCTTAAAGTCAAGAGCAGAGAATGCTGTGAGAATCATTTGTTGTACCATTTATGGAGTAAGGGTTGGCTGATTTGCATTTGCGGTCGTAAAAACACTGTCATTAACTGTAGAAGACGAGAAGACGAAACAACAGCTTGAAAGGCTTGGGCTTTCCGATTCTCTGGACGAGTAGGACACTCCTTGATAATGTGCCCTTGTTGTTTGCAGTAGTTGCAGAATTTCTTAGTATAATTGCGTGCGATATGCCCAAACTCCTTGCAACTATAACATTGCGATTGTCCTTTCCCTCGATTCCTCCCTTGTGCAACATAAGCCAGATTGACCAAAGCAGCAGTTTCTTTAGGCCCACTTATAACAGCTTGGGTAGCCACCCTTTGTTCCTCACGCAATAAGTCACCAACACATATGTCTAATGAAGGAACCGGATTGTTCAACAATCCAAACTGCATGATCTCAAATTCTGGTCTCAATTTCATTAAAAATTGATCCCGCTCACTTTCTTCATGAACAACCTGAAGACCTTCCAACGTCTTTTGAGAGACCTTAGAATAGATAATACCAGAATTTTTGCTCCATAGGTTAATAAATTCAGAATAATATTGCTCAATGGAGAGATTACCTTGACTGAATTGACTGATCTCAAGTTCAAGTTGAAAGCGTCGCGCAGTATTTTCTTGGTGGTATATGCGTCTCAAGTAATCCCACATTTATTTCGTTGTACCAAAAGAACATAGATTGTTAACCATACGTGGTTCAATAAAGGCTAAGATCCAAGAAATGATGCAAGCATCTTTGGTTTCCCATTACGTAAGATCATTAGCGTCTGTAGGTGCTGAAAAACTGTCGTCGATGTGATTCTAGAGGGTTTTCCCTTTCAAAAACATTCTAAACTGAAACTCCTAGGCAACATAATTCTTGCCTGTGAATATAATGGCAAAAGTCTCCAAAGATTTGCTGGAAAAATTTTCGGTAGACATCATAAACTGAAAAATTACAAAACCAAATTGTTGATAATAAATCAACCCGAAATGAAGAAGACAAAAGAAAAGAACCAAAAAACAGCCCAGAATAGATGATCAAAAGAAAAATTGTAGGCTCTGATACCATAACAAAGTTTAAGCAAAATGGCTTAATGCCTTTTCTCCTTGAGATCTTTCTCCTTAAATAAGAATAATGTACAACCTAAATTAGGCAACAAAATATACAATTAATGTAATTGACTATTAGCTAACTATTATAAGTAATATATACAAATACATGATAAGAAGAATAACTTAATTGGAGCCACAAATCTTGCTAATAATTCATGAATTAGTGTCATAAATCAATGCCATTAATATTATTACCCATTATTGAAACCATTTCATCATTCAATGCTTCTTTCCTGAAAGCTGAATCTTTTTCTTTCATTGCTTCCTTAACTGTTTTAGGATCAACTTTCGTATTAAAACAATATGAAATTTGTCTGGTTACTATTTCTCTACTTCCTTCAACTAGGAATGTAAAGAAACCAAAACCAAACAACTTAATTTCTCGAGCTCTTTTGCTCCTTCGAAGTTCAAGAACTTCTACTATTTCATTGTCATTCTCACTTTCAATGAATTCCATCCCTTTTTGGTTTTGTTCATAAATATTTTTGGGAACAGATTTAAACCTGGTTTCATAAAAAATTGCATCCCTTGATTCAATTTAGTATTCACTGAAATCGAATTATTAAGCTCAATTACCATGAACATATATGCCTTACTGTGTTGTACATATCCAATAAATATACATCCATTTCCTTTTCACACAATTTCCTCTTTTTGAGTTCATATACTTTTACTACTACTCTACAACCCCAAACTCTTAAATAATTAAGGTTTAGTTTTCACTTTTTTCAAAGCTCATATGGGGTGACCTTATTCCTTTTTGTGGAATTTTGTTCAAAATATGGCATGCAGTTAATAATGTCTCTCCCCAAAAACCACTACTCAAACCTAAGTTTAATAGCATAGCATTATCCATTTCGGTTAGAATGCGGTATTTGCATTCAACCATACCATTTTGTTGTGGTATACAGGGAATTGTAGTTTCATGGACTACACCATTTTGTTGTGGTGTATAGGGAGTTGTAGTCTCATGGACTATTCCAAAGGATTCAAAGTACTTTGGATCATAGTACTCTCCTCCCCTATCAAACCTTAAACATTTTATGAAGGTCTCACATTGCAACTCAGTCTCTGTTTTATAAGCTCGAAACTTAAGCATTGCTTCATCTTTGGAACGCAACAAATAAACATAACATAGCTTGCTGTAATCATCAATAAATGTTACAAAATATTTATTGCCTCTTATTGATGGTGTACTATGCATGTCACATACATCATAATGTATTAAATCAAACAATTTTGAATTTCTTTCAATAGAAAGAAATGGATTTCTTGTTATTTCTGTTTTCATGCATGTATTGCAATTTCCTTCATATTTATCAAAATAAGGCAGCAAGTCTAGATTAACCATGTCATATAATTTTCTAAATTAACATGTCATAATCTATAATGCCATAAAAATGAAGGAGACTTAACGATATATGTAAAAACAATATTCTTATTAGATAAATCGATTGCATTCAACTTAAACATACCCTCAAAAGCATAACCACTTCCCAAAAACACACCACCATTGGACATTACAAACTTGTCAGCCTCGAATACAAGCTTAAAACCAAACTTGTTCAACAAACTACCAAACACCAGATTCTCCCTTACTTCTGGTACATAGTACACATTAGTAAGTGTTACAGTCTTTCCAAAGGTGAACTTCAGTTCACCACTACCTATGCCTTTGACAGGGACAGTAGCTGCATTTCCTATGTACAAGACAGTATTTTCATCTACTATCTCCATGGTTTTGAAGAACCTCTTGTTCTTGTAGCGTGTAGAGTAACACCAGAATCAACCCACCAAGTCATGTCATTTTTAATCATGTTGATCTTAGAAATCATGGCAATGAGGTTATCATTGTCATTTCCTGCATTACTTGAGGAAACTTTATTGTTTTCCTTTCTTCTTCTTCCAATGGTGACATTTAAACTTGATGTAACCATCTTTCCCGCAAAACCAGCAAGTTACTTTCTGCTTCTGTTGATTCTAGTTTTGGTGATTTGGTTTTCCGAAACCACCAAGCTTGTGTTGCGCCTTTTCAGCGAGGGGTTTTTGAACTTTGATTCCTCCACCACATGCACCTTTGAGATTTTCTGAGCATTCTGCTCTTTTTCATTTTCCTGCATGTGACAATCCTCTTCTATGCAAAGATGGTTAGCAAGCTCATCAAGAGTGATGTCCACTTTTTTATGCTTCAAAGTTTGTTTAAACTCTCTCCAAGATGGTGACAGTTTGTCAATTATAGAAGACACGACAATAGTTTCATCCATAACAAGATTGTGTTGAGAGAAATGATACGAATTCTCTCCATTTCACGAAATTGTTCCATAATAGATCTATCATCTACCATTTCAAAATTATTAAAATTAGAGATGATAAATTTCTTACTTGTCACGTCTTCCTTGTTGTACCCTACCTCCAATTTCTCCTACAGCTTCTTAGCAAAGAAACGTAGAGGTCGAACAAGGAGTCCTTCACCGCGTTCAGAATGTGTCCTCTGCAAACTTGTTCATCTGTCTCCCACTTCTGCCTTTTCCTGATCTGCTCGACGGTTTCATCATTGGACTCCACAGGCTTAGGTGTATTTAGAACATATACCACATGAAGTGCTACTAGCAGGAAATGCACACGCTTCTGGCACCTCAGGAAATCTCCTCCATCGAAGCGATCGAGTTTCACAATGTTCGCCGACAGTTCCTTGATCGAAGCCATTGTAACAACAAAGTTTCCTTTAGATTGTTAGACTAAAAGAACAAGCAATGACTTCAAAGCGTGTAACACTGCCACTTTCCTAAAGGAAATTTTTGCACTCCTATTTGCAAGAGTTTAGCAAAAATCCAATAAGATATTATGAAGTCCCGATTTGCACTAACAATAGTGAAAAATCAAACCAAAGCAAATGCTGTGAATTTTAGTGTGTGTTCTTCTTCTTCTTCTTCTTCTTCATCTTCATCTTCTTCTTCTTCTTACTCCCATGCGTCTCTTATTATAGTTAGAGAAATGAGTGGGATAATGGAGTGTTATCAATTGAGTGGTCAAATAGTAACCACTCCACTTTAATTGAGTGGTCAAATTGTAACTACTCCACTTTAATTTGTTGAATGGGATTATTAACTGCCAATTTATTAGGCCTCTTAACTACCCACTTAATTACAACAAATTCTTTTGAAAATGTCTAACAAATTTGAGTATTCAATATGCATACAATGTATATATCAGAGTAAGTTTGACTCTGGGCTTTTTATTTATTTATTTTTTATGATTTACCTGGGGTATCCAGGCTTCGCCCGACTAATCTCACCTCAGGGGGCGTTGTTGCCTTCACTCATGTTAATTAGGTCAGTGGCCCGTCGAGGCTTGACGCAGAGAGGAATCAAAATAGGGTACGTGCGCTTAATTCACACTTACCCACTTCGCCATTACCGTTGTGACAACCCAACCAGGTTTTGACTTTGGGCTATATTACATAGTTATTGATGAATGAGAGATTTCTAACATACAAATATATATAGTGATCTATTGTAATATATATATTGTATATATACTATATGTAATAAATAAAGTCTTGTTCCTATTAAAAAAAAATCATCTATCCATACTAAAGACTTGGACCGGATCTTAATTACTTATATGTATAAAACCTATTAATCATTAATCATTAATGGATCCGCCGGCTATAAATGGATTAGTAACTGTAAATTGCACCATAAGATATTGTGTTCTAATGTCACCTCATCACAGCAGCCAGAATAACTAAGCCTCTATGTTTGATATCAAAAAAAAAAAAAAAAAAAATTAAGCCTCTATGCTGAATTTATGACCGACTACATGGATCAAACTTGACCAAATAGAAGCTGATAAAAATCAACGAGGTAAGGGTAGACCAAAGTTAACTTGGGATGCATTAATTATGAGGGACTTAAATGGTTATGCATGCTCACCATCAATTGCACAAAATTGAGCACAATAGAGAGTTTGATACATGTAACCAACCTCAATTAATTTGAGATTGAGAATATATTGTTGTTGTTGTTGTACATGGATCAAACTCTTCCATTGCACATGATTTAGTGCAATAATGTCTCCTCATTGATTTCGTAAAACAACTTATTTATCTAATATCATTACTGCGAATAACTAATTAATATGATTACTTATCTAGCTTGTAATGATTTCCTAAGTAATGCATCAAGAAAAACTTCAATCTCAAATTAGTTAGCTGAAGTCTGCTACAGGAGTCGAATTATTCTACTCTCCTCAATTTAATGCAATTGATCACTAGCTACGTGGTTTTCATAATCCAATCCTCTTATATAATCAATAATTCGGAAAAAAAAAAAAATAAAAAATCTGCCAATTCATCTAATTAAAAACAGTGGCAATATTATGTCAAATAACAACATAATTTCTTGATAAATATTTTTCTAATTGAGGAAGCGGCTAGGGTTTGGAGCATTGGTTGGTTTTTTGTGATTTTTTAGTTTGAACCACCGTCGATCTTCTCTTTTGATCGGCAGTGGTTCCATAACAATCTTTATTTTTATTTATTCAATAAAAGTCGGATCTATTTAGATCTGAAATGTTTCATTTCATTCGGCTTTGAGCATTTGTCAGATTCATCATTGGCACCACTTGCCTTCTCCTCCACACATGCATATGTTATCACTCAATTTCGTCCCCACTTCTATATGCTTGTGTATGGATCTGCGTCAATTGTTGGTTTGATATTTTCCACTAGATTTTTTATTTCAGTAAGTCATTACCTTTCCTTGTTGGAAGTCTGTGTTTGTCTTCTTCGTCGGAAGTTTTTGTTCGTCTTCCCTTGTTAGAAGTTCTATTTCTCATTATGGTTATATTATTGTAGATGCAAAAGACAAGCGTATAAGTTGCACACAAGTTTGTAAACTTTCGCAACGTCGATTTGTTCTCAAAGAGAAGGAAAAAGGTTGCTATTGATGTAATTCATTATTAAATCAGATGTAATAGTGAACAATTTTTATTAATAGAAATATCTTATCGTCAAAAAAAAAAAAATCAATATATGAGATAGTGGGGATATAGAGATGTAACAATGTGAGAAACTAATATGGGTCAACTTCTAATGCACTGATTTGAAAATGACTTGCAACATTCATCCCCACTATTCATCGCTCCTTCCATGATATGATACATCCCCTTAATTATATAGGGTTTAAACAAGACAACTGTGCTCAAATTCTCTTCCTTTGTCACTCTCCACTTCCATGGTGGGTTGAGCTTTTCAATTCCATCATTTGGTTCACTTAATTTACATGTGTTTTTATATTCCACAATGTCCACCACTCAACCAAGCCCACAGTATCAACTTATGTATATGTTGATAAAGCTCCAAGCAAGATCACATATCAAGATATGCACTAGATTTTCTCATACACACTCACCATGTGATTGACATTATGCACAAAAAGGTGGCTTAATCTGTACAAATTAGGTAGGTAAGGTAAGCCATGTATAGAAATTTATGGGCCGGAGAGTGTTGGGCTGCACACGCACATGGTGAATATATAAATGGGGTTTGAGATCATCTTGCACAAAATCAATTAACTTGTGCTAGAACTAATCTACACTAGTTATATACCACACTAACTCTTATTATATTTTCAATGTGGGTATACAAATAGAGTTTGAGGCCATCTTATACAAAACTAATTAACTTGTGCTAAGAACCAATCTACACCAATTTTTATTATATTTCTAATGTAGGATTATATACTCCAATGCCATGCCATTGCTTTTTTTTTTTTTTTTTTGGGTACACATGAGGTGTAGTTTAGCTTTTTGACTTTGTGAAATGAGGACAAACACCTCCAAACCACTTTACAATGACAATGTATATAAATGGAGCACTCTTGCTTAGTTTGGAGCAACATAGTCAATAAGTCATCACTGGCTACTATAAGAGATTTTAATTATTGTGAGAGAAATGGCTGCCCCTTCTCTTCATCTGCTATTGGCTCTCCTTGTTTCTTCTCAAATCATTTCCATGAATGCAGTCCCAATATCAAGTCAGTATATATATAGAGGCATTAATTCAACTATAAGGATTTTTTTTTCAACAAATTGAAGTCTCTTATGCTTCTTTTTATGTTCTTGTTTGCAAGTGTTTGATCTGTTTTGGGACTATTAATTGCAGGGTCAATAAATCAAATGCAAGGAACTCAAACTCAAATTCTTGTTGCCTCAGAGGACATCATCCAGGTACATCACTTGCTATTAAATTATTCAAAACAGTGTACTTATTTATATATCAATTAAGCAACCAAAGAACCCAACCAAGCGATTCTCCTTGACCCGGCAAAGAAAGAAAGGAACGAACGGGATTCCATCGTCGAGTCCATTCCATTGTGGGATCAGCAGCTAATGCTAAAGAGATTTGGGGATTAATCCATCTTCACCAAGCAAGACATGAGTCGATGATCTAGACGTAAATTGGGAGAGTCATGTCCAATGAAATTGTAACGGCCCAAATTAACTTCATTGAATGTTAGTGTTAGTCACAATGATTAGTGGTTAATTCTAAGGGCGTTACGTGGACAAATTTGGGTTGACTCGGATAGGAGTACCTGGGGTATATTATGTTATTTGTGCATGTTGTATGTCTATTATTGTGATGTGGGAATTTAATATTTATATAAACATCACATATGTGTAAATTATTGTAAGCGAGTTGTAAGCGGGGTTTTAGTTCGGTGAACGCACCAACGCTGGGTTTAGTAGCAGTGAGGCCGGGCGTTGGGGTTTAATTATATCTAAATTATTAAACATGCTATGGTTGAAGATTTATTTAATTAAATGAAAATATATAAGCTTAGGCTAAGTTAAGGAAATTAAATTGGGTACACTAAGCGTGGGACCGCCTCGGGAAGCGTGTCGGACACGGGGCACGGGGTGCTTAGAGTGGTCGGGGAATTAGTTTGACCATATCTACAAATTTATGGAATTTATTGATGACTAGAATAAGTGTTAGGAATTAAATCAAATTGGAGTAAATAAAATCCTATAGTTTGAACTGAATATTCAGTACACTTAGGATAAGCCTCGAGATGCACAACAATGAGATTCAAGGCAAATATTGTCATGATAGGGTGTCAAGAACTTTGGTGACGCAGGGTTATCAAGAACCGCCCGATCGTCCTCGAGATGCGCACATACGCTAGATTAAAACACAACTATATATATCACTTGATCGATCGAAATGCATGCAAATCAAATATTTTGTTCAAACGATTGAGGGTTTTGTGAGAGAAATCGAAGTTTGGGAGGGACGAAATCGAGCTTGGAGAGGAGATTGAGCTTCACAACAATCGATCTAAGGTAATTTACCCTCATTTTTGTTGATTTTCCATTAAAATGGATGTTGGAGTGAAAATTCATTTTCGATAGATTTGGCCACTGTTTTTACTAGATTTGTGGACTTTGAAGTTGGTTTTAGTGATTTACATTGATTTGGTTCAAATTTGTGAAAAAATTGAGGTGATTTGATAAATTTTGGGTTGTTTTTCATAAATTTTAATCCGGGAATTGGGTGTTGTTCTTGGGGTTTTATGGTGAAATTTAGAGGTTTTGAAGGTCTCCAATGGAGTGAAATTGAAGAGAAATCGAAAGGAGAGTGAAGAGAAGCAACAAAAAGAAAGAAAAAAAAAAAAAAAAAAAAAAAAAAGAGAAGAACTAGAGGCGCCGGTGCGCCTACGGTGGGGGAGGAAGAAGAAGGGGGCACGCACGCGTGCGCGCGTGCGTGCAGGCAGGCCCGGGCCCGGGCCGGCCACAGCCCGTCCGGGTGGCGGGCCGGCCAAACCGCCCCGGCCCAACCGGGTGGGCACTGGGACCGGCCCAACCGGACCGCCCAGATGGGCCGAACCGGGCCGACCGGTTGGGTCGAGTCCGACCCGGTTCGGGGGACCCACCTTATTAATTAAATAATATTTTTATTATTATTTTATTTATTAAAAAAAATAGTTTTAAATTCTGGAAAATAGGAAAAATAGGGGAAAAATATCAGAAAAATTGGGAAAAATTCTAGAAAAATATAAAAAATTTGAAAAAGGTAGAAAAGTGGTTTCGGGATTTTTCGGGTATTTTTGGAACCCCGACATAACTTAGGAGAGCTACCACAACTGAAAAATTAAAAATATAATATAATATCATAAAATGATATAATATGTTTCAAAAAGTATAAAACACTATAATATGGACTTTAGGGACCGGGAAACCATAGCTCGGACATTGGGGTGCTAGGTGGGGCGTACGGACGGGTCCGGAAAGTCGGAGTGCGTATTTTCGGGTACGTAAAATCCAACTGAACACCACTACTGCATTTACTTATTGTTATTCAATTGAGCTGTTTTTCATTGAAAATCTTCGAGTCAAATCTTACTGGGACGGTTGAGATTTCTCGTCTATGTATCTGAGGGTTGTGCGGTCGCTTGCTAGATGTGTGGTTTAGGACAGTGGTAGAGTCGATGGTACAGACCACGACAGGGCTCCTGATCCTCAGCACGCATCTTGGATAGCATTTGGTGCATGAAATCACTAACCTTATTCTTCTCGGAATTTGGGGGGCAGAAACAACGAGGAGAGGCGGATGGCAAAAAGTCTATTCTTTGGCTAATTTCTTTGGGAGACTTGAAACAAAAAAATTGGAAGTTAATAAAACATGTGTACAAATCAGCAAACCGAATCTATGTATACCACAATTGATCCGGCACCAGCCCCATCAATTGTAGAATGGCAAATTGGCAATCAATCAACTTCACCCATTTTACATCTATGGTCCATGTCATACAAGCATCACCATAATAGAGGAACTCATTGGAATTACTCTATCAATTGGCAATGCTAACAAAAACATGAAGTTTCAACAAAAGCCTAACAACAATTGAAAACACTAAATGTTGACAATTAAGACAAATTTTACCCTGAGCAAGGGTAGGGATGAGTTGAGCATTGCGTTCAGTTGTGGGGCAGGGACATTGCAGATTTTTTATGATAAAGTCAACTAAAGCTTAGGTAATTAAAAAAAAGAAATTAAAACAAGAATAAAGTTTGATTTTGATGTGATGCAGTTTTTTAGGTAGGAAATTAATCTCTAAATCTCTTATGACATAAAATTGAGACAAATCATAAAGTTTGGAATATTTTAGATAAAATTAAAAGTTTAGATTATTTTGAGAAAAACTTAAAAGTTTAGAATTATTTAACCTCTTTGTTAGTTTGCCCTTCTTTTTAAGTAGTAGAGCAAGTGCCCTTATTGAAATAGTTGTGTGCGCGCTTGATGATATCAAAAGGTTATGTTATTGAATCTTATAATTTTGACCGACTTAATTCATAGTAGTGTCATGCTTAAGTAGGGAGAGAGAAAAGGACATCCACTATTATTATTAAAAAAGAAAGTAATGGAGGAAGTAGTTGTCACTTTCACTTAGTCTTCTACTCTTTTTTTATTTCGGAGTTCGGACGATGTCTTCTATTATTTTTTCTCCTCAAGTAATATGAACACCTAAACTGCACCGACTAATCTATGTTAGGGCACCCTTCGCCAATACCTTTACTTCACTTCACTGCCAATCAACTTTTTCCTTGCAGATTGTGCCTATTGGCGCATGCATTACTTTCTTCAACTTTCAACTTTCAAGGCCCAATCTCAATTTGGTCCTCACCATCAAACATATGGGCTGCCTTTTGGGTCCGCTTTATAGACTTTGTTTAGAGAGAGAGATTTGACTTCGAATTCTCGGTTTTTGTCAACATGTTCAACTCCCAACAAATTCAATGGACTCTTAATTTGTTTAAGCAATTAATTTCATTACGCAAAAGAACCGTTACTACTAATACTCAGAAAAAAATACCGGTTGTAGCTATCAATTGTTGAAAATTTAAAAGCCGACACCAATATCTTGTCCAGAAGTGATTAAAATCACGTTTCTTCCTGCATGATGGATGGGCCTCGAGATATGATGCTCTTCCAAAAGAGTGACAATTTTTTTTGAGTCCACTTATACACACCGAACGTTTACTTAGGGCGCCCCAATTCTAAATGCATCCCAAATTCAAATTTCAATTTATAAGGGCACCACGCATTTTTATCGAAATACCTTTTTATTCCAACTGAAGCACCCAACTCTGAAACCTTGGTCGAGACATCTATTTTATTTTGACAACATATAGACAAAACTTATCTTCTAGACTCGGTGTTGTCCAACCAAATTTCTTTGGTGAAATTTAGTTGACAACTGCCGACTTAAAGATTCGGTGGGTTCGACTGACTCTCTAATCAAACGTTCGGCAGCCTTTGACCGAATTTTCAATTAGAGATTCGGTTGGCTCTGATCAACTCTCCAACAAGAGATTCGGACCTGCAAGCCAAGCCACTCGATGATGCTCTTTTATCACAAGAAGAGAGTGTGTGGAGGGATGATGGCGAGGTACACAAAATGAGAGGAAAGGGTGGTGGGGTGCACTAATGGCAGTGAAGGGCATAAATGTCATTTTATAGTATAATTGATTTTTTTTAAGTTTGACTTTTTTTTGCTATGGTGCCTTAAGTAAACGGTGGGGTGCGTATAGCCGGCCTCCTAATTTTTTTTTTAGGACAAAAGAGTGACAATTTGAGCTAACAAAAATAACAACATACTCCTACTCCCATCATAACAACAACATGCAACAAACCTTCAATTTCAAATTAGGTGGAGTCTCAATCTAATGCAGCATTGTAACACTGCAAGCTTTGAACATGCAGTGTACAATGTGTACCCTTATCTAAATGTTAATTATCCGAACACTCAACAATGTATTTTTGGTAGAGGCCTCCATAAATTTGGTTTATTATTCTCTTCATTTCTCTACCACTACCCAATCCCCAACAATTGATCCATTTTCATGTCCAATCTCTAACATTGTTTTCCTCTCAATACAATTATTTAATATATGCTTTGAAGATTTTCATCAATATAGGAATCAAATTATATAGGAATTAAGAGTCTAAAAAGCTTGGTGTTAAATCTTCTTACACATTTCGAGTTATTTTTTTCAAGAAAAGTTGCGAGTTAAAGTTAAAAGTTTTCATTTTTTTTATTTGGTGATTTTGAATGGTTGCAAGTTAATTTTTTTTATACTGATATATGATTAATATACACGATAACTAAACAAAAAAGGTTGTTTGCACCACTTTACTTTAAGAGGCTAGATAATTGTTCGATTAAATTTTAAAAAAGGGTTAATGACATCAATTATTGATAAATTTGGCCTCCCCTCCATACTTGGGCTGGCTCATTGATCTCAAATTATCTTAAACATACAGTCTATGTACCTTTGAATTTCTTCAATTTCTTTGTGTCAAGTTTTATAGATGAGGCATTTACAAGCGTCATTTTTAGATGTCCAATGCCACTATATTGTGGCGCAAAAGTAAATATAAAATTTTTAACTGTGACGATCTTTATTAAACATTTTTCATGACAATAATGTCAGTACATTGCCACATTAAAGTAAATATATTTTAAGAAAATACTAGAACGACAATGGGTAAGTCACTACCCAGTACACGAACCCATAAAGAGCCATCCAGGTGGGCCTCAACTCGCATGCTAGGCATCAAGGTTTGTGTGTGGCCATATCTTGAGGTAAGCATAAATGACTCTTGTGAGCCATTATGTATTGGGATGTGACTTACTCATTGTCATTGTAGTACTTCTCATAATTAAAAACTTCTGACTATGATAATTTCTATTAAACATTATTCGCAACAAATAATAAATCAAGTCTTTTTTTTTTTTTTTTTGAAAACAGACCTACTAGTTTAAAAAAAAATTTTTTTTGGTCTAGTGCCCTAGCTACCCGGTATCCGGACTAAACTAACTACTCCGGGCTCGTGCTATGTTGGCCCCAAAGGGGTAAAGCACTCTCCAGGGACAGTGACCTGCATCCGTGAGGACTCGAAATCGAGTCACGCTTTTAAGCAGCCCAACAGTCGAACCAGTTGAGCTAGCTGTCCTTTGGTTACTCGTTTAAAATGTATGACTACGATCATGTACATTAAAAGGCCTACTCGTTGAAATATTATAAAGTGATTGTTCGAATTTTACTACATACGTAACATCGTCACCACGGATTTAAGCAGAACTCCAATAAAACACTCTAACTCGTCTTAGATTTTATTTGACAAATAAGAAAGAATCTAGCTAAACACACCTACGGTTTACTTAGGGCACCTCGATTCTGAGTGCACCCCAAATTCAAATTTTAATTTATGAGGGCACCCCACATTTTTACCAAAATATCTTTTTATCCCAACTGAAGCACCCAACTCCAAAACTTTGGTTGAGACATCTATTTTAAGTTTGACTAGTAGTGAATTTAAAATGGATGAGTTCATTGTATAAGAAGGTTAATGTATTTTGTGTTATAATGTCTATTCTAGTACCAAATATGGAAGATAAGATAACGGCTCGAGGTCATTTAAGGCATGAGAGATAAAGGGTTACATATAATCACTATTATCATGTTGAGATTTTTATTACTACAGGTGACTTGCTTATTGCTGAGATGAATAATTGATTCAGTGAAGCTTCTACAGAGTTATTGAGAAGCATTGATTGTTGTGATCCAAGAAACTCATTTTCTAGATTTGATCATGATATACTTCTTCGACTGTCCAAAGTTTATTTTAATGATTTTACTGAGCATATGACTATGCAATCTTGGAAAACCAATTTCAAATATACATTAATAATGTGAGAATAAGTTATGCATTTTTAGGTTTTACTAATCTTGCAAGTCTTGCCATGAAAATGATTTAGACTCAAAAGCATTTGATTTTTTCATTAGTTTAAACTTATCGTCTTACTGAGTTAACATTGATCTTACCAGTGACAACTGCAACGGTTGAAAAATTTTCTCGGCAATGAATATTATCATGACGAGATTGCGAAATAAGAGGTTAAATGGTTGAATGGCTTAATAGTGTATTATATTGAACGAAACATATTTACACATATAAATGAAGAAAAGATATTTCAACACTTTTAAAACATGCAAAATTGCATGATTCAACTCCGTTCACACATAATTTAGCAATACTTATTTCTTTACTAGTATAATTATTTATTTGAAAAAAAATTAGGTGAAAGTTTGCGTCCCTACTAAGATTTTTTGGATTCACCCGAAACCCTAAACCCTAAAACCCTTAACATATAGTCGAGACTTATCTTCTAGACTTGATTTTATCCAACCGAACTTCTTTGGTGTAATTTGGTTGACAACTGTTGACCTAAAGGTTCGGTGGGTTCCGACCGACTCTCCAATCAAAGTTTGACAGGTTTTGACCGACTTTCTAACTAAAGGTTCGGTGGGCTCTGACCGACTCTTCAATAAGATATTCTAACCTGTGAAACCAAGCCACTTGATGATGCGCTACAAATCACAAGAAGAGAGTGAGTGGAGAGATGATGATGTGCACAAAATGAGAGGAAAAGAGTAGTAGGGTGCACTAATCGCAATGAGGGGCATAAGAGTCATTTTACAATATAATTGACTTTTTTTTTTAAGTTTGACTTTTTTGCTAGGGGTGCTCTAAGTGAACGTTGGGTGCGTTTAGCCTAACAAAAAAAAAAAAAAAAAAAAACAAAAAAACAAAACCCTAAACTCTAAAAAAAAAAAAAAAACTCATTAGATTTTGATTCTTTGTTTTCTTTTTTTATTGACATGAATCATGAATGAGGTGAGGTCATTCATTATTACTAAGTAATCTTAGGAGGATTGGACCAGATTAACTTCATTCCGCATGAAAGATCTGGCAACCCTAGCCAAACATGGAAACTAAAATCTAGCTCATTTAAAAAGATTCACCATATCTTCGACGGTTTCAACATCAACCGCCAGATCACCTCGAGATCCGCGGTAGTCATCTACTCTTCAATACTTGTTAAATCTGTAGATTACAAGAAATGCAAGTTCTTAACTCCGCAAGATTTCCTTTCATGGACTTTCTCGACTCCCAATTTTTCTATTAATTGTGCCGGCAAGACCTCTGATTCCTCAACCTCTGGATCTCCGCCTCGATACCAGATGCGGAATTGGATCGCGGAATCGACTCCAGCCCGCGAAACTGAATCCAAAGGTCTCAGTTTTGGTCAGTTTTGATCAAATTTTTAGGTGAAGTGAAGTCTAATCTGCTAAATTTGATCGCGTTTTTGCTTTCTGGATTGATCGATTTGGGGTCTTTTAGGGGTCTAGATTGGTGGGTATTCGCCAATTTTGAGTTTCATCAATTTGGGTTCTCTCAAATGGTCAGCTCCATTGCTGTACTCAATAACTCGGTCAATCATCAAGGGACCATGGCGGGCCCTTCACCATTATCAGACCCTTCTTTGCATAATTCAAGGAACAAAAAGATACCCAGTTCGCCAAATGCCCATGAGAGGCTGTACTGTGATCGGTCTCGATCCGCCGCGGTTGATTGCGTGTTCTTGATTGCTGTTGTTTGTGCTTCAGGGTTTTTGTTGTACCCTTATATAAGTCTTTGCTTTAATGGGATTGTGGAGGTTGTAGGGGCAGTGTTATCTGTTGTTAAGTTTGAGGTTCGTCGCGCACCCCTGGTTTGTATGTTTGTGGGACTTAGCTTGGTGTTGGGTCTAGTGGTGGTGTGGGGGATATGTAACTGCATTAGTCCAAAATGTAGGAGACGTAATTGTCATGGGCTGAGAAACGCGGCGGAGTTTGATATTCAGATTGAGACTGAGGAGACAATGAAGAATTCAAGCACTTCATTGGTGAGAGATTATGGGAAAGGGATTTTCAGGTTGTCTCATGAACACCATAGAGAAATAGAACTTGAGCTTAGAAAGATGGCTCCTCCTAATGGTAGAGTTGTTCTGATGTTTCGGAAGAAATGCGGGTGCCCTATTGGTAGGATGGTTGTCGCGGGACCGAAAGTTCGAAAGATAAAGAAATAGGGGGAAGTTGTGGTAGGAAGTTAGAGGAGTAGATTTGGTGCTGAGGCTGGTGTTAGTCTGTAGATGTCAGTCATGGCTCAAGGTCCTCTAAACTATACTTTGTTTTCAATAAATACATGGCTGTAGAGCTTGTAAGAACAGTTTATGAGAAATATAAGCATTACTTGTTTATTAATATATATCTGGTATCTGTCATACTTAGTTCTTTGTGTTTCATCTAATGATCTTGATTTTTTGAAGTTCTAACTTTTCACCGAGTATTATTGTTACTCTTTCATGGTTGGTGATTATTGAGCATCTCTTCTTTTCTCTATATGGCATCTCATCATTATTTCTTCATATGTTTTATTGAGTTGACAATATGTTAGTGCTCAAGTAATGCATGACATGTTACGACTTACTAGTTACTTTTAATTGTCTCCATTGTGCTTTGAGAAATAATATGAAGCAACAGTTTTTAACTGTCTTTCAGCAAGTGGATGCTTGTACCCTTGTCTACTAAAGTTATTGAATTTGATCAATATATAGAAAAGTAGAGGTTTTCTTCATTTACGCATGAAGAAGGAAGCTGGCATGCATTTGGACATGCAGAATATTTTTGATGATGATGACTGGTTGAAAAGTTAAACAATTATTGTATGTTATTGTTCCTTGTGTATAGCGGGAAATATAATTCACAATATTCTCTTTCATCATTTATCTTGAGAGGTAAAATGGATTTGCAACTGCAGACAAGGTTATTTGCACGTGGCATGTAGTTTTAAAGCTCGTTGGATTCGTGTATTGCTTTTATAATTACGCGAATCTGAAGTTGAATCATTATGGATGATTGTTTAGGCTTGCTGTTGTTGTTGTTAGGACAAGAAAGGCATTGTTTCTTACCCTAAACTCAAAAACATAAGCCCGAGATTAATGCAGCCTGAGAAGCAAGAAGAGAAAGTGAAAGCCAATTCTAGAGGCACAGGCAAAAAGAAATACCTTCCCTCAGCATGCTACTGAGTTAGATCTGTGACAGAAGTTTCATTGATAGGCTTTATATGATGCCATCCAGAGAGAGGCTCATGCACCAACATTCTCCGACTTGGATTTTGATCATATTGACCTTATTTTGAATTCCTCAGGTTCCCACCATCTGTTAGAAGTTAGAAGTTAGAACTTAAAAACTGCTTTAGCTGCATGATGGATAAATAACTGACCTATACTGTTTCTTTTCTTTTTTTTTTTTTTTTTTGCTTATATCTTGCCTGATTATCAAGAATCTCCCTGCACAATCATTTCTCATAGGACAATTTGGGAGAACGAAGTTCATAGCTATATTTTCTTCAAGGAATTTAACAATGAATTTCATAAGTGGTGTATTAAAAGAACTGAATTTTACGTTCCGATTTCCATTATAATTTGAGATCGTAGAGCTTATCTTTCCTCTGATTTCATTAGACTTGGTTGGTTCTCTTTATTAATTTTGATTCCTGAAAGCTGTCATGTTCCCAAGCACGCTTCTAGCCTTCTAAGGTGCAGCCATTGCCTAGGCTTTGCTATCTTTAAGGTGAGGCATGAAGCTTCTTTTGATGGAAGAGAGCAAGACACACACATCATGAACACGCATGTCAAGTAAGTTCTTGTCAAACTGGTGTTAAACCATGAACATAAACGAATAAGAAAAATGTAACATCTAGAGTCTTTTCCCGTGATTGAAGAGAATGGTTCTACCTATTTCCTTTTGTCTCTGTTGACCTTTTAAGCTAGTGATATGTCATGGACGTACAAGTCAAGTCTTATTTTTCAGGCAGGTAGTAGACGGTGGACTGAACTTCAAAAAAACAAGAAAATGTAACTTCTGTTGGTTAACTTGAGAAATAAATCAAATCTAAGTTGATCAATTATTTTCTTGGAGCATCTGCGGATTGTTCACATGAAAAACAAGGTATTTAATCTGACTATTACTTATTCATGAAATTTAATGTACAACATGCATTTGCACTCATGAAAGACATTGATGTGATAGAATCATATCCCAATGACCTGATTAGACTCCTACACTAGTCCCATTAAATTCTTCATACTGCATTGTATTTATTTTAGTGTTTAGTCCAATTCATTTGCCATAATTGTACAGTACACATCAGAGTGTAACCAAGTTAAAATTACCTCATTTGGATGCATCACGTCGTATTTCTTTTTATTGTTTAGTCCAATTCATTTGCCATAGCTGTAAAGTACAGTCAGAGCATAAGCAAGTTAAAATTACTTCATTTGAATGTGCAAAGTGCAGAAACAAAAACCTTTAGTTTTATGAAGCTTACCTCAATTTGGTGACAAATCATTATATCTAAAGGATCAGTGTGATTGATCGTTTTCTAGAGAATGATCCTATTGTTGATTACTGACTTACCTTACATTCCATCTTGAATGGCATTCTGGTACTTGTTTAATTTTCTATCTGCAATTGAATTGCCACTATGCTATGGATTTTAATCTGTGGCAATTACGGCACAAGTTTCATCACGTATGCATTACAATGGTACATGTTAAGTGTTCCTTGATCGAGTTACATGAAACTGAAACTTCTTACTGAGTTCTGTTGAGTTGTAAATTTGCAGTTTTATATGCTTATGGATTTTTTTTTTTTCTTTTTTTTTTTTTTGTAAAGTTTTTAAGTATATAGACATTCTTGTGCTCTTGGAGGACATTAGAATGGATTAGTAACTGCTCCACAGCTTAAACATACTAATGCAGCCCATTATGTTTTAGAATGACATGTTGCTTGCATCATTCTTGGTAGGTAGCTTTATACAATCCATGAAATTGCAATCATATATATTGAATTATTATTTTTTGGTGGGATGCTGACTCACTTTAATCTTTTCTTGATTCCTGAGGCCATACTCTTCTATCTTCTTTCTATGCTTTTGGATTTGTTAGATGATCTCCTGTTTCCGGGTCCCATTAAGGAACAATAATTGATGAGGTTTGCCTTTGCTTCTAACTTTTGATTCAATAGATTGCTCATGTTACTTTTGATTCACCGGACCTTCTCCTACTGCCCCTACTGCTAACGCCAATTGTTGTTCGGCATCATCCCAGAATCTCCTTTACTTGTTTCGGAATATATTAAAGCGGGAAAAGCGGGTGGAAGTACAGCTGCTCAACTACTGGTTAAATGAAAAGGTACTTCTAATACATCTAAGTCCTTGCCCAGTTTTTTTATTTTTTATTTTTTTCCTAATGTATGGCCTGCATATATCAGTGTTTTTCTGATTAACTCAGATTCTTTCATATGGATTGGCCTGCATATGTGATGCACCTTCTTCAGATGAAAGAAACCAACCTCCATGCTCTGAGGGTTGGCCCCATAGAAATTGGTGGGTCCATAAGCATCTGCATCTGATGACTTTTTCTCTTTTGTCTTGGTTGGTCATTTTATATTATCTGTTCTGATCATCTATAGCAAGGCTTGTGACTAGTGAGAAATAATATGAGATATTCAGATGGGACCCTATAATGCATAAATTGGAACTCTGATACGTGACTTGTTGAACTGCTTGTAATTAGTTGTCATTGAATGAAAGTGCACACTGCATGATGTGAAACCACATATACTCATGTACATGCAGATAATATTATCAAACAGTTGCTAGAATCTACAGATGAAGATCTGAAAAAGAAGACAGCCACTTCTGGATTTTCTGAGGGTGTTGTTTGGGCTAAACTAGAAATTTTAGTTTTTTTTTTTTTTTGGTGGATAAAATTTTAGTTTTTCTGGAAATGGATTTGAGCTTGTTAGTTATATCATGTGTTTCTTCAATTAGGCTTTGCTTTTAGTTTAGTAATCCCTGGTATCTTAGCTTTAGAATATTAAACATAGCAGACCAAGTGAATGTATGGTACTGGGAGGCAGCATTTGGAAGAGCAATCATTGGATTTTGATTCTGGTGATCGATTTGAAGAACGAAACCCGAGAAATGTTGCAATTGATCTCATGTTGCAAACTTAAGATTTCTTGTTTGCCACTGTTGGCTTCTTTTCTTCTTGGGATTTCATTCATACGTGGGTTACAGGCTAAAGTTCCATTTACCTTTGGAATATAATTCTATTTTGACTTTTTGGGTGATCTTGAGACTTTATACACAGTAACTTGTATGGGTAGCTTTCATGTTTGAAGAAAGTTTAGGAACCAAGAACTGGGTAGGGTCCCTTCTTTCATTTTCACACTAAGTTCCCATTTCATGTCTGTGTGAATGGAGTAAAAAAAGAAATCATAGCTTATTTTGCATTTTTCTTTTTTTTGAATCTGGGGATTAGCTTATGTGCATGTTGTGTTGCAGGTTCATTTTCACGTCACTGTCCCTTGAAACCTTTTAAAGGTCATGACCCATGAGGGAATCTTAATTGATTAGCTCAGATTTTTCTTTCACTAGTTTTGTAATTTTTGTGCGCAATACCTAATCGATTTTTTATTTCCTAGATGTATTTGACTTACTGTAATAAGTAGAGGAGAGTGAAAAGGTTTGGTCCCGTAATCGATCCCAACAAATTTGTGATTGAGGCTTTGTTGTTGTTGGACTCCACTTCAATTGTTATTTGTGCAACAAACAATTTAAACCTCATTTTTTTACTGTTAAGGCTCTTTTGTACAAATCTCTGTGATGAAGAGAAGGTCTTTTGGCCCAATTAATCTTATGATCTGATGAACAACATGCCCCAATATCACTATCAATCTCAAAAATATTGTTGATCCAATGGTACAAATCTGATGAGTCAGTCTTATCAGTACAAGATGAAATCTTGATCAGAGGGAATATCATTTTATCACCATATCTTCTTAATTGGGTAACTTCTTGTGATGGGGGTTTATGTGGATTCCTTTTCCATAAAAGCATATTAAACTGATAAACATGGATAGATATCAACCCATAAATCTTAAAGAAGTAAAGTCTCAACTGTTGTTCAAGCAACACATTGATTAGTACATGAAGAAAAAGGTCTGTCTTAAGATCTAAAGACTAGATTCTTTGATTCCTTCATCCCAAAAAAGAACAAAAAGAATCTGCCAACCAACTCAACACCCTCCTCAAGAAACAAAGGAAAAGAAAAGGAGACTCACTTGATTTTCTTCTTTCATTAAAGGAAAAATTAAAAAGGAAATCAAATAAAGCACACCCATTAATTTCTACCAAAGCTTCTCACTATTGGAGATGGAGAGAGTTTTTGTAAAATAAAAATAAAGGTGTAACCATTATTAACCATGGTGGGGTTGAAGCACAGAGGGAAGAGTAAGATAAAACAATCCATACACTTTTCTTCTTTTCTCTCCTTTTGAGACTCAAATTGAAGTGTGTTACTTTCTCTGTTTTGCTGCATCAGAGATTCCCTCCTTCCTTTCAAGTCAAAGAACAAGAAAAAGAAATTGCCAAACCAAAAAACAAAAGATGATATTGAATGGGGTGATGGGTGAAAGGAGGAACCACCAACTCATTGCATATATTCTTCAAAGCCCCACTTCTGGCTTCAGATATGAAGTGAGAACAGTCGTCGACAAGACAAGCGCCCCAGAATTATAAAGACAGAACATTGTTTGCAACATAATTGAAGGAACTTCTATAAGTAGGAAGGCAAAAAACATCTTAATTTTCATGTTTTAGATCATTGCGGTGGTTCTGATGCATGAAGCTGAAATGGGTCTGCAGAAAATGCATAATCAGGACTTGGGTTTGATTCTGTCCACTGAAGCAAAGCCAAGGCTGAAATGGACTCCGGAGCTTCATCGGCGATTTGTTGATGCGGTTGCTCAGCTTGGAGGGGCAGAAAGTAAGCTAGTAGGCCCTTGATAAGGGTAATTGTTTTCTATGTAAATAGTCAGTCTTTTCCTACTTAATTTGAATTCTTTGTTATGATTAACCTGAGCAGGAGCTACCCCAAAGACACTGATGAGGGTCATGAGTATACCTGGATTGACTTTGTACCACCTCAAGAGTCATTTGCAGGTATGAATTGAATATTGAAAGCACATTAGAAATGTTGATCTGAAAATGAAATTCAAGAGTTGATCCTTTCTTGTATTGCAGAAATACAGGCTTGGGAAGAACCAACAAGCCGAATCCTGTAACGACAATGAGCAAGAAGGTGATTTTAATGGCTTTTCGAATAAGAATTTGCAGTTGCTTTGGGCGTTACTCTTGTCTGATCCTTGAATGTTTTCATGACAGATTCCATGGAGCTAGAATTCAAAGAGAGCAACGTAGGATGCGAACACGTCGATGAAGAAGAAACGACAGATAGGACTAGAGCACAGATCAATGAGTAAGAGTTAGAAATTTCTACTGCCCTTAATTGGCATTAGCTTTGCAATAAATTTTAGCAGTAAAAGTTCATACTTGTTACTGAGTAGGATTTGTTTTTCAGAAGTATGCAAATAACACAGGCTTTACAAATGCAAATGGAGGTGCAACAAAAACTCCAAGAGCAAATTGAGGTAAAATTAATAATACTGTTAACATTTATTAAGTTGACGCATATCAGTTCAAAATCGACGAACACCCATCAATTGTAATTCTCATTTTCAGGTGCAGAGACGATTACAGCTGCGAATTGAAGCTCAAGGGAAGTATTTGCAAACAATACTTAGAAAAGCACATGAAACACTATCAGTGCGTCACTTGTCTCCAATGAGACTTGACGCTGCAAAAGATGAAGGCTCTCCAAGTCCTCCATTGTCAGAATAACAGAAACAAGTGGATTTTGGTTGAAATCTGTAGGGAAGAGAACAATGCAAGGGACAGATGGCTCCATGGACAGTTCACTAACCTCCTCGACAAGCTACCAAAGAAAGGATGAGAAACTTCGAAAGCTCAACGAGGGTGACCCAGCTTGTGTTGTTCTACCACTAATGGAGATGAATACTAACGAAAAAAACGCCGGTAATGGTGATTCAAGCTACCAAACTATGGGCAGAACGAGAAGCGGGAGCCCAGTTTCTGATGAGTCATGCGTCGATCAGCCATTTTTAACTAAGAATTCACTGTGTAATGAACAAAACCCAGCAAGCCAGTTGTTAAAGTTGGGCCTAGCACAAGAGCTTGACTTAAACGGCAAGAATCAGATCGAAACGGGTTCAAGACGCCAAGAATTCGACTTGAACTGTTAAGAGGCTGATATGTTCTAGAGTCTTGAAGCAGTTTGGTGCATGGGACATTCAAAAAGAGTCTAGCTTTATGCATAATATGATGAGTTTGGGATTGAATTCCAGTATGTTTATAGTATGCAAATGGACCCCCAAAAGTGTATTTTACAGTTTACCCATATATCAGCTATATAGATGTGTGTATATAAAGCCTAAAGATCAGAGAAATGATGCCTCTCTGCCTTCTTTAACTCATCTACTGATTGTATTGTTCAAGCTTAGAGTTGTCTAGGCATTATATTGGCTTCAAATGAAGTTGAACTGAAGTTATGTAGTCTGACAGTAAAAAGAAAGTGCAGAATGAGGTGATCATTGTCTGATCAGAAACCTTGATTTTAAATCTAAACTCTCTGGACACCATTATCAATTTCTAATTATATAGACTAATTCTCTTAAAATCGCTCCATTTTTGTTATGCTCTTTCCAGTTTTTGTTTGCTCCAAGTGTTATAGCTGAAGCTTATGTACAATTACATGTGTAATAACGGTTTTTGATGTGTCTTTTTAGCGCCATCGCCTTGTATTAGAGACCAACCGCCCTAACTATCTTGATCTAACCTTTCGCATGATATACATAGAATGAAGGTCTACTCACGTGATTTTTTTACACCTAAGACTACGAGACTTAAACTTGCAATTCTTGACTTTAATTAAATGGCATTGAGTCTCAATCACATGATTAAATTACCTTCATATTATGTGTTTATATTATTTTATTTTTTTTGAGAAACTTATGTGTTTATATTATTAAGGAATAGGAAAATTGACAAAGCATTTTGTGGATTTTTCAAATGCAATAATGCAATATTCTTTCCCCAATCAGTTCTCTTGAAAACCGCACCGCATAGGCTGCATGCACTCTTATCAATTCAAATATCAATTTTGGTGTAACATGTTATGTTTTTTATATGAAATACTGATCAAGATGTTGCCAGGTCAACCTACATGCTGATTCACAAAATATATTTTAGTTATTCCTGGTGTCTGCTCTTGCCAAATCCAACAACATAATTCCTCCAACATTTTTCAAGAATCAGTCACTTCCATGAACAAATCTATTAAGGTTCCAACATATGCCAGCGTGCATTTCAAACAGTAGCAGCAAAGTTTGTTTGATTATATATGTCTTTCTGTAATTCTATTTTGGAAAAAATAAATACAAATATTTTTTTGTCAAAAAATACAAATATTGAATTATTTTGTATGGATGAAAGTAATTAAAATGAATGAGGTGCCGAGCCAAATAGTAGACCTAAATTTTTTTAAAACGACCACCCAAGAATCCAACCAAAAAAAAAAAAAACAACGTGACCCACTCCCTCACTCGATCTCCCTCCAAACTAAGATGCAAAGCGACCCTACGAATTTTTTAGCCTGAGACTTAAAAAAACCATGGCTCCATTGATAAGTCCATATTTGTGCCCCAATTTTGTATGTTTTTACATTACTATAGTGTACTAAAGTCTCAAAAATTGATCTTTAATTAGTTGTTTTTGTTAATTGTTGGTTGTATGCTATTTTTGATGTTTGTAATAAGGAAAATAATAAAATGAATCACTTTCAATACATACTTTGAGCGCACACCCTTATTTTTTTAGCCATTTGTGATTCTTTCTTATCTCTCTAGACGTGGGCCCCACATCTAACAAAACACCATAAATTATAAAAAATAAGGTATGCACCTAAAGTGTATGTTAAAAGTATATTATTTTATTATTTTTCTTGTAATAAAAAAGTGAGACACTTTTAGATGATTTTGTTATTTTACCTCATAAAGCGCGTTTGCACACATCTCAAAGAAGCTACGTGGGACCCACATTGGTCTATGGCGAAGACACGATGGTTTTATGAAGTGTAGTGAAGCTCAAAATTGAAGAAATATTGACAAATTTGACTAAGTGCAGGAAATCTGGGTGGTTCAGCAGCTATGGGATGCTTTTCGAGACACGAACTGCTTACTGATCAGAAGAGGCGATAAGCAGCAGTGACGCAGATAAGAGACACAACTGGAATACAAGCTGCTCAATAACCGTCTTGACGAGCCTCGCGTGATGTGTCATTGGTGATATCGGATGAAAGAAATGTGGGCCCCACACGGTCTCCCCATTCTCATTTTGTTCTCACGCGTTTCGCTCCCAAGTTCTCCCGTGTGTATGCGATTCCAACAACCCCTGATCAACCTCGGACGACGTGCTCCATCAATCGCATTAAACAATTTTCCTTCAGGCCTACCTGTTCTCTCCTCACCAACGCGCGACACGTGGCATGGGAAACTCAACGGATTGGGCACACACCCAAACCAGCCAACACACCCAATATATTAGGACGCTCTCTCCCAAACACCAACTTGCTCATATCATCTCTTCACCAACAAACTCCGTATTTTCAAATTTTTCATTGTTAGGAACTAGTTTTTAGTGTTTAAGGGTTGTTTTTGTCGGAGCTTGCCTTCGGAGCAACATTTGGGGACTATAGTTTAATTGTATTTTCATGTTTTTTAGTGTAGCATAGAGTGAGAGAGATTGATAGATTCGATAAAAGATGAGATCGGATTCATCATGACCTTGGGGCCAAAGACCATTAAGTTTGATCTTTTCATAAACTCTATCTTTTAATTATTTTAGTTTATATATTTTTGAGACTTGATATGCTTATTTGAATGTTTTGTGTTGATAACTCATGTTTAGTTGCATTTTTTGTTCTACTCAATGTCATTTTTAGTGTTTCACACTCTATGCTTTGATTGCACTGATCACGTAGTCACTGATATTAAGGAGAGACAATCACCGAGACCTCGGGGCTATCGAACCGGAATTGAACACTAGAACTTAATATGCTAGGGTACACCAACCGATTGCCTAGACTTTGAGAAACCTTGAAGGGTTTTGAACTTAATGTTTTGATATTCTTACGCTGCTCGCACAGACCTATGGAGCCCGAGAGTTGAGATAGCATTCTCGCCACCAAGACCTTGGGACGAGATGACTTGTAGGATGTCTGTCTATAAATTGAGTTGAACACATCTTTTGATTGATTCGTCGCACATCTAATTTGATTGATGAATTCAAGTCTAAAATAAATTCTATTCTAGGTTGTTTATTTATGTTAAAAATCATTTAATCTACTCTAGTGCTTTGCGCAACTATTCCTTGTAGATTCGATAAACCGACGCAAACACTAGTTTGCGCTACTATTACTACCGCGAAGCCCTACACTTGGGGCTCACCGTCATCCGTCAGGCTAGTACCAGAATAAATTTATAAGATTCAACAAATAACCATGCTTTAAAAAATTGTGCTATCGTAAATATGAAATGAAGATTACCAACCAAGTGGGTGTCCTGTTTGGTATGTGGTATTGTTGCAAGAGGGTGGGGGTTCAAGTCTCATAGGGGTAAGAAAAGTTGATTTTTTTGAAGGAAAATAGAAATTTCATTAATCATTTATGGTTCTGTACATGACCAAACATGAAATCAATTGCTTTAATAAAAGTACATTGATTCATTAATCCTATTTGTTCAAAAGAATTATCATTAATTTGGTTGTGATTGTGATTGTCAAATTGAAACATTGTGACATTAGGGACTACTCTCATCTACAACGTGAAATCACATGACAATACACAAACACCACTAGAACCACATAACGAATAACAAAACTTTCAACAAAGGAAGTAAACCTAAGACTTCCAACAAGGGAAGACAAAATCAATTCTCTACATTCCAACTATATAGCTCTCTATCTATTTTCCATCTTTTTCAGTTCTTTCTTGCTTTTCTTTTCAGTTTAGTTTACATTATGTCATTACTCATAAACATGATTGCTCGTCTTAAAAGGTCTGTCTATGTGCTATTGTGTTCTAGTCGGATGCTAAGAGAATTATTTTATTTTTGACTTTAGTGGGAATCGAACCACGATCTACCGAAGTCCTGCCTTTTTGACAAGTGATGTCTTAGTTGGATGCTAAGAGAATTATTACAAATCGTCACACTGTTGTAATGTTATAACTTTTATTGCAGTTGTACATTTTTATTTTTATTTTTTGAGCATTTAGAATATGATCAATTAACTTTTATAGCGTAATTGAAATATTGAACATATTTCCTACCAAAAAAAATATATATTGAACATCTCCGATACTTTTCTATTGACCAGCTAGCATTGAATCATTGATGATTATTAAAATCTTATTTTAGCACAAAACAAGTCAAATTAATATGCTTAAAAACAGTATTTGCTAGAACACTACTTGGTGCAAAACAAATGGCGATTCTCATTCTGCTAAGGATGCTGCTCTCTATATAATAATGTTGCATCAAGTTTAAGTGCTGCCTAACAGATATTTTACACGAGGTAAGAGCTAATTAACAAATGGAAGCCACTAAACAGACGACACATTTTGTTGAGGGACCCCATTTTTAAATTCAATTTTGCCCTGTAGTAAAATGACATTTTTGCCCTTGTAAATAAAAGGACCATGGTGGGAGACAATGTTGCACGAATGAAACTCTCACTCTCTTGAAATCGCCTCCCCACCTCTGACCTCCGACTGACCAAATAAGGGTGAAATCACACGAAATAAACTCGATAAGTTCGTTCTCTAGTCGTTTGGTGTTTTTTTGGTCTTTTGGTGGTTATTTGACTGTTTTAGAGTTGTTGAATTTTTTTTTTTTTATTTTTAGGGCTTCGAGTTTAGCGTTGATTTGCGCATTATAAGAGGAAAATTAATGTCGAAGGAATCACCAAAACGAAGTAAACTCAAGCAAGGCGAGGTCGTTTTTGGTGTTTTTCATGACTTTTCGTCTGATTGGAAGTTGAATTTTTTATGTGATGTCGCCCTTCATGTTCGGACACACATGACCAAGACTTAGAAGTGTTTCTCATTCAAACAAAACAACAATGTATAGTACATAGTGGTCAAATAAGTTTGAGATATACTAGGCTTGCAGCATATGTTGGTCGAGACCCATAATGCCCATGTTGGCTTTGTGTGACCGAGAAGTACTTGTAAGTCTCGACCCTGCTGCACGGAGATGCTGCTTATACCTTATCGAATTGCTCTATGTACCCCTCTTAACCGACACCACTCAAACTCAATCAAGTGTTTCGGTCGAGCATCTCTGATATACACTCGTGGTTTCGCACTCAGGTGTCGCTATGGTATTCACACCCCACCAAATTATTGTGCATACCCCACGATAGTCCTCATAATTATTCTACACAAGAGTATCGGAGAAACGAAACCACATGCTCTGTTAACGTAGAGGCTACACATGACTGATAGTATTCATAAGTTTGGATTGGATGGACCGAGATCAATGAAAGCATGCTAGCCAATACACTTGAAATCTCATAGGAAACAAAACCCACAAAGTTTTAAGGCAAAAAACGTTATCCAATAGACCGAGAGAAAATGTAGATAATCGTGGTGGTCCCTCGTGTAGACCCTGTAGGTTTTGAGTCACTAAAACACTCCTACTACACAACAAGTATTTGATAAGGTCGAAAAAACAAAGAAATGAGGGTGGTGACGAGTTTGGTTATGGGGTACAATGAGTTGGGAAGGTGTGTTGGAGATGGGGCTTGATTCGTTGAGGATGGGGGTATTTTTGGAATTTAAAAAATGTGGCTTAAACTAAGTAAAAAACTCAAAATTGAAGTACCAAAAGTAATGGGGTCTTCTCAAGCCAAAAAAGGGTCCATTTAGCTACTCCATTTAACAAATTTACTAACGATGCATTGATATGATAATAATTATTCAAACCAAAACACCACGTAACTTAAACCCAACATGCAATTGTCTCTGTGTGTGTGTGTTTTTTTTTTTTATTTTATGGTATTTAGAATTATCTTAGACTATTCCACAAGTAACACACATCACCTTACAAGAAATATGACAACTCGAACCTAAGACTTTATAGAAACTTAAAGGAACAATTAATAGGTCTCAACTACTATACTAAATGCATGTTGGGTTGGAATGTTAGCTTAGTTAAGCTTGAGCTTAGTTATAAAACTAACGTTTGATTGGAGTGTTAGCTAGGACATGATCTTACCATAAACACTTAAATCTATGCTTACAAAATGGCACGGTAGATAAGCCCAACTTAAGTGGGCAAAAATTACTACTTTACCCCTCATCTTCTATTTTTTATTTTTGGGTACATCTTCATCTCCCCAAGTCCGTCGTCTTCATCGTTGTACCCAATCTTTACGATTCCATCTTCGTCGTTCCATCTTCTGCCCCCTTCTCGCTGGTGAGTGGTTCGTCGACCTCCTCTCCATCTTCTCCATTGAAGCAGCAATTAACCCATCTTCATCTTCTCCATCACAACAGCAACAACAACAAAGCAACCCATCTTCGCAACAAAGCAACCCATCTTTCCAAATTTCCAATGTCTTGTTTGTTCTATCGATGTGGGTGATAGGTGAGGGGCAACCATTGAAGATGAAGAGATGTGAAAGGGGCATTACTGTCCAATAGAAAATCTAACATTACAAAACAACCAAATGAATTAGCTAAAATACGACTTGTCTTAGGTAAGCCTCACTAATTCTTAAACTAAACAGTCCCTAAAGAGAGGTTGGTAACTAGTTAGTTATTTATGACCATAAACCATGGAGCCCTCCCTTCCACAACCCCTTACCACCCTTTTATAATTGTGTCAATCCATCAATGTGATGAGAATGTTTATCTTATGTAACACACATTTCTACTAGATATAATTTTTATCTTATGTAGCACACATTTCTACTAGATATATTGACATTCAATTGAAAAAGATCTAATGCACATATATGTTGATTGATTGTTTAATTAATGGGTGAGCACCAATTTTACAATTTTTCTTGACATTTTCTTTATTTCTACAAACCCAATTAGATGAATGTTTACTTCTATACATTCGAGTAGACATACTTTTTTTTTGTGCCACATTAGCAACACTTTTACAACTAATTATAGAATTTGATTTGATTCGCAACAATTGAACCACATTAGATAAGGTCCGCAGTTTAGTAGATCTATGTGCACCCCTAATCCTAGGTGGCATCCATTATCATCAAATGTCCATTCCATGTGTCTAAAAAAGCCACCTAAGCATTATCCTGTTTGATGAAAACTTATTCTCACCTCCAATGGTAAAGTTTTTAGACACAGTAATGAAAATTTTAAAAGAGGGAAATCACAGTAGCTTGATTACCTAAACAACACCTAATCACATCAAAATTGGGACAATTCACCACTTCAAGAATTAAATACTAAAATATCTCCAAGACACGTCACATCAAATTAGGTGAAAAACAATGACAGATGAGATGAATAATGCAGCTTCAAAGAATCAAAGGCAACAGTAAAAAAATTAAAAATTAAAAAAAAAAAAAGCTGATTATACCAATGCTCAGAAACCGCCATTAACAGCTTCTTCTTCATTCACGAAAACACAAAAAAAAAAAAAAAAAAAAAAAAAAATCTATATACTATAGTTATATTCAAAAAAAAAAAATGAAAATCAAACACTGTACACAAAGAAAAACAGATATCAAAGTCTCAAACTCTACGATCCCTCTTCACCACTATTCACTGTTCCCTCTCCGCCATCATCACTTCCCGAGTCTCTTCTACCGCTACCACTAAAACTAAAGCTCACCCAGATCTCACTCGACGGCCTCTTCTTCGGCTCCCCCTCATCGGCCGGCATCTCGAACCGACAAACAGGGCAGGACCCATGAATCCCCAGCCACTTCTCGATACAATTGGAGTGAAATCTGTGCTTGCACGGCATCTCCCTCGCTTCCCCGCCGATCTCCCACCCATCGAGGCAGATCGAACACTCCTCGACGAGGTCGTCGCCTGTAATTGCGATTCTGGGCATGGATTCGATGGAGGATTTCGACGCCGGCGGAATCCCCTGTTTTTGAGAGGCGTTTTGGAGCAGAGACTCCAAATTGGAGGCGCCCTCGATGACGATCATCCCCTGCGTTAGAGGGTTTATTAAGATGATGCGTTCGCGATCTGGGTTGGTCTCGCCTTGCCGAGATGTGCCGGAGACGCCGAGGACGAAGGGGAGGAAGAAGGAGAGGTCTCTGTTTCGGGAGTTTATGAGTTGTTCGAGGAACGTCGACGGCTGGTCTGGTGTGTTGGTCTCGGAGTCGGAGGCCATATTGGTTGTGAGAGCTGGTGAGGCGAATTTGGGAGGAATTGAGAGATTGAAATGGAATATGAGATGATTAAATATGGGGGTTGATGATTGGGAAGGTTGTAGAAAGATCTAGAATTGTGTAGAGAATACTAATAGTGCTGCCTGCTCTTGTTTCCAATCTCAATCCAACTTGTTTTTGCGCCAACAGAGAAGCCCAGATATCTTGTAATTTTTACTAATATTATTTTTTTATTTTTTACGCAGTGGTTCTATTTACTTCTTTGTACTCTACTTTTTGTAGAATGGGGGTATTGAGAGAATATGATTGACATCGAGTCTAGAGATTTACTCTATGACCTTAAAGAACAATTTGTCCCGAACTCATGCTTATAGTGATTGATAAAATGTCTCTCTATGATACAACAATCTCCTTCAAGTGTTTACAGCACTACAAACCACTAGAACTACAAACCACGAATTAAAATTATTACTCTCATAATTTGGAGTATGCAATGTACAAAAGAAGGAGAAGAGAAAAAGAAGAAGAAGATCCGCAATTCAATCTAATTAAAAGATTATCCAAAATTGATGAAATTAGACTTAATCAAATGAAAAGTCACAACAACCTTCAAAATATAAGTTTCTACATAAATAAATGTGTTATCCACAAATCTTCACCATACATCCTCAAAAAGAACAAAAAAAGTGTACGTTGAACATACAACCTATAAAACATACTAAAAGAGTTAAGAACAAGTATAGTCTTTTAGATATTTTAGTTTAGAGTTGATAGTTTGAGTTTCTGCTATAGTACATATGATGAAATATATGATGATTTTTTAATGTAGGATCCGTAATCCAATCCATTCCAATAGGAAATCCAAGGGATCAAAAATTGAAGCTTTCTAGGATGCAAATGAAGGAGTTCTTAGGTTCTATTTATAAGTTAATAGTATTAAATGTCATTAAGTAGATTTAAGTAGGAATTCATGAGGTTTTATCGATTTGACCATTAAAAATGATTATATAACGTGTATATTTCACAAGATACAATACGTATATTTAAATGCAATCAATAGAGTTATAACTCCATTACAGTTTTAAATACATTCAAAGCACTCGATTTGTCTCGAGATACACAAATTGATGTCCATCCAACGATTTAGTTAAATTATATTAACCTTAATTTCTCATTCATAATATATGGGTTACATGTAACATCTATATATATCTATTAGTTTCAGATACGTGCTACACGAGTGAAACTAGTCAATTATTGCGCGCAATTTATTTTGGTTTAAAGTGCAAATAAAAAATACATACTATTCAAATTATTATAATGACTTAGTTTTATAATATTTATCTAAGATTTTATAAAGACATTATACATATTCGTGATAGTTGTAAGATGTCATCTCTTGATGGTAAAAAAATGTGTAAGAAATGTGCTTATTTTTCATATACTTTATTTTTACCAAACCTTTTAAGAGTCATATACTTCTTTTAGGAATAATTTGAAATTTATTATACTATTCAATTAAGTGGTCAAAAGTTTTAAATCTATTTCATTCATCCCACCAAAACTCTCTTCATTAAATATCAATTTCTTTAGCTTCGAGTTATAAAACAATATTATATATTGAATAAACTATAAATTTTCTAGAAAAAAATAGTAATTATGTATTTTTTTTAAATTACAGAACAAGAAAATATAATATAAGATGTGTTACAAGTAGCATTACATTTGAGTGGACACAATATTTGATACAAGTGGTATCTTTAACATTAACAAGGTTTTTTTCTTTAATGGTTAGGTGTTCATATGAATTTAAATCTTCAACAAAAGCGAATAGGCTTGAGAAGAAAATAAATTGAGTCGATTGACTTGGATGACCAATTTAGAACCAAATCAAGTATTCTCAGTGTTTTACAATGTTGGGTCATCCACATTTTTTGTATGCTTCACCCAACACAATTGTGTTACCTTTTCTCTAGATAAAAATCATAAATAAGTGCACAATCATTATGTTTGAAAGTAAAACTCATATTTCAATCTCTTCATTTCGACTAAATGTGTCGTAACGATACGTTGGAGGAACCCCCAACAACTCTGCTAGCAAATAAGGCAGGAGTGACCTTTGAACGCTCCTAATTATGCTCATTGTCTGAAGTTCTAAAAAGAAAAAGAAAGCAAACTCAAACAATTGCAAAAATATTGTTAATGAAAGAAATGAAATATATGTTCTTAAAATAATGTACTGCATACATATCAAAAATATACCTGCTGTTTTAGTGTGGCAATACTTTTTGTATGCATTGAAGATTGTGATGTACATCATTCAAAGGAGGGATGACAATTAATGAGTCCACATAAAATAGTCGATCTACACGCACACAAAATAAGAAGAAAATAAAAGTGAAATAGATTTTGTAATCAAATAACTATGGAGTCCCAAACTTACTTTGGATTAAGTTCTTTAAAGTCAAAGGAAGAAAATAATAATTTGAAATCCAATAGCTAACTAGGAAACCCAACAGCAGAATAATGTCATAATAGTAAGAAGGTAGTTTCTTCATATTGAACTCCTTCTATTGAAGGAGTTGATGAGAAGCAACAATGTGGGCATGGTAAAGCAGTGTAGTCATGTGGGTAATTTCTTATACGTGCTATGCACGATTAAGGCCACTCACTGTGCTTGCGGAAAGTCAATTATAAGATAAAGAAGAAAGTTAAGAATTTAACAATTACATTATCGATCAATTCTTAATAACTGGAAAATTTATGGAAGGAAAAATGATATATACATTATCAACTATGAAATTGGAGCCATTGCTTTTCTAGTTTCGTCTCCACTCCTGCGAGTTTCTTGAAATAATGATGTTGATCTTTTGTCAATTGAATCACCAATAACTATCGTACTCTCTGATCCATATAGTTGAAACAAGTGGAGCATGAGTGCCATATCTGCAAGATGGCAAACAAAGTCTTTCTTTTCCCATGATTCAACTCAAACTTATGCCTAAAAAATGTAGACATGAGGAAGTTTTTATACATTATCTATGTTGCATAGACCAAACAAAGCTGGAGACTAAGTATTGGGGTTGTGCATAGACTTAAGAAATATGTTCTTTTATCATACTCTGTGAATGGGCTGAAGCTCCCTATCCTTTGATGGCCATGTCTCTAACCTGTTATTGCAAATGCAACCACAACCCTTATACATGTGCATTCCATCTTATTGAATTTGTGAACAACGGACAAGTAAATGATATCTTCCACTGCAAATTGGCATCATCACAATTTCATTTATGCAATTCTCCTATAAAGTCAATAGAGTCACAAAGCTTAATCTATAACTTAAGAGCAACACAAAGCTTCAATTCCAAATTAGTTGGGAGTCTAGAACTTGAGAGCACCACTGCAAAAATATTATCTAAATGATTATGAATGACACAAAATAAAATGAGTTAGGTAAGATTCATGTACCAATAAAAATGTCAATTTAATAATCAAATAGATCAACATATTTTCCATTGAAGAAAAAGTTGAAATCAGAGCAGTTGTGGGCACAGGCGTCCCTTATGGGTATAGTCACTATTCGTCATCTTCTCCAATAGCCCAACATGAACGGAAATGACCACAACTTCATCACCAAGTTTTGACCCAAATCAATAAATTCTTGTTCATTATTGGTTGAGTTAACTCCTAATTAACCTAAGGCAACAGGAATAATCATTTACATTGATCGTACTATTTAGAGACTTATGAACTCATTTTTAGTATTACTTAGACATATGGATCACTTTATATTTAAATTCTGAATTTATTATCCATGTGTCCTTGATTTATTCATTCTGCACATTTTATTAGGCGCGCCAGATCATTCACTTTGGCTTGATTCAGTTATTGACACCCATGTTCTTTCTTGCTACAAGTGAACACCAACAGATTAAGAGGAGTTGCTCACTTCGAGTGCCATGAAAAAGGAGATTTTAAGGTTAAAATAAACAAGATTACACATCTAATTCAACAATAGGATGAAAACAATAAACAATCAATTTCAAGTCAACTAAACAAAGTTTTTTTCCTCAGTTATATGGTGTGCACTATAATATTCAATCTAACCTTAAAAATATTATAAACAAACAAAAATATTAGTTTGAATATGTTTAAGGAGATTGAGACGTAAATTACTCAAAAGAACTACCAATCCTTCAATTTGAGCTATTCTAATGGTGATGCCACTTCCTCTCGTGCAACAACTTGGAGGAAAACCAAGCCATTAGTACGGTAAAACATTAAAACAAATTAAAGTATTTGAAACCAGTCCATACAAAAAAAAATGGATAGAGATCATGAGACAGGAGAATCCCCGCTGCACAAAAAATCAAACTGTAGAGAGGACATTGCAATTAAATTAATCTATCAATTTGTAGATAATTAAAATCAAAATTAAAACCTAACTGGGGGAGAAACCAATGCAATTTGTGAGAGAGCCAAGAGAGGGACGTTTTACAAGAAAGAGAAAAATCAAGATATGAGATAGAGAAAGATGAGAATTTGCAGGAGATATAGAAAAGGCAATAGATGATTTCGATTTAGATAGGAAAATGGGGTAATGACTTGTAGGAAATAAGAGATACGAGTTCGCCAAGTGACTTGGAGATGATCATGAGTTTGAAGATGTCTAGATGTATGTAAAGGGTTAAAGGACCAACATTGAGGATATATGAATGAACTTAGAACTGAATGCACATATGCCTTAGTCTGAACTAACATGATTCTCTTTGTTACCACATAACAAAACCCAACAAAGGCATGTTTGTAACACTCAAAAGATTATATATCAAAAGGTGATATATGTTTGGATGGAATCAAAGAATGAAACACGTTGAAACTTGAAAGAACCAGAACCAACAGGCTTGATTTAAAATTAATATCCTAAGACGATAAAAGGAAAAAAGGGAAAAGGAAAAGAAAAGGTAACAATACCAAGCATTCGAGACTAGAAATAAACAAAGGTTGACACAATCAAAAAGTGATATATTTGAAAAGCTAACTAACATAATAAAAAAGTGATATATTTTGGCGCAATCAAAGAATGAAAGTAAATATATGTAATAATTTTTGAAGCTTCAACTAAAAGTTTCGTAAAACCAATAAATTTGAAAAGCTAACTGACATGTTGATAGAATCAAAACTAATAGGTTCGTACAAAATATTCAAAGACTCAAAGAGGGAAAAGGGGAAAAAATGTAACAATACTAAGCCTTCAGAAATTAGAAACAAGCCAAAGCTGAAGTCTAGAGCTGGTAATGCCTTAAAGACTTGTTGAAAAATACTATCTCTATATTATCTACTTATACTTGGTGTTGCAGATCCAATAGTGTTAATGTATACATTCATGTACGAATTTGTGAAAAACAGAAAAGACTTGGGACACCATGCGTTTTATTGTGTGGATTGCATGGTAACTAAATAACTTTAATTCATATGCACTACAAAGGACTAAATCATGTTTGAATAGTGTCACATCGAGTTGACATTCTAGATTCAACTTAAAACAAACAAACAAAAAAACAGTCCACTTCAAATTACTAAGCCATGGTAGAAGCATGGAGAGAGCTGAGAAGCTAGAATAAACTAAAAAAAAGGAGTCCAATTCAAACAACCAAATCATGCTAGATCATATTACAATTCCAACAGATGAACCAGTCAGATTAAGCATAAATTAAGCAAAAGTCTAAAGAGAGATAAGCTTGTTATATTGATCAATGTAATGAGCATTGATAAAAAAAAACTTCACATTACATCGTTAAAAAGAATGCAAAAACAATAATATATTCATTAGGCAATTTTGTCAAACATTTGATACATAACACAATGGAAAAGTTTGATCCATGTAGCCGACCTTAATTAATTTGGGATTGAGGCTATGTTGTTGTTGTTGTTGTATTTGATACATGACACTTGTTAAGAGAGCAGAGCAACATTGATGACAAAATTCTTAATTTGGCTTCACCACCAAATTCATAAAATCAAGTCAAGTAACAAGAAAATCAACCCAAATCAAGGCAAAAATCATGTTTTCTTAAAGATTCGTCAGAGACTGAAGGATGCTCAGGAGAGACAAAAAAATTATTATGACAAGTATCACGACGAGCAACAGTACGATGAGGGAGCCTATGTCTATTTGAAGGTTTCGCCTCTGAAGGGTCACAAGAAGTTTTTAAAATCAAGGGAAAACTTGCGCCTAGGTTATTGGTCCTTTTAGGATTGTGAAGAGAGTTGGCAAGGTTGCTTATGAGTTGGAGTTGCCGCCTCAGCTCATTAGAGTTCATCCAATTTTCCATATTACTATGCTTCGACTAGACAAGTCAAGCGAAGACAGCGACCGACGAAAGATCTGAGTCAGATTAACTTGCGTGATAATATTACTTATAAGGAGCAGCTGGTTTAGATTATGGATAGGAAGGTCAAGATACTGAGGAATAAGGAAATACCTTCAGTACTCGTTAGGTGGCAGTACCACGGAGACGAAGAGTTAACTTGGGAGTTAGAGTCCTATATGCGCTAGTATTTTCCTCATTTGTTTTGATTTTAATAAGTCGTTATTTTGAGTAATTATTAGATAAATTTTGAGGACAAAATTTAATAAGTTAGGAAGAATGTAATGACCCTCAAATTTAATTGGTAACATGTGTCATGTTTCAGGACCGTGACATATCAGTCGTGACTTGTTATATTACTCAAGCCTCGAGAGTCGACACCGAGGTATATTTTATTTTTCTGTGATGTTTGTATTATTATTTATACCCGAATGCAAACTCTGTATATCGTAATGCATGATTTTGTTTTATTAATCACCACGGAATTTTGTGTGAGATTCGCATAAGAAAAACATGAATTTTAGGGTATAATACGAATAATTAAACACCGAAAAATGGTTATTAGTGAATTATAAGAAAATAATAAATAATTAAATAAAATGTGAGAATGAGGTAATGTTTGGAAATCACGACGTGCGAGTCGTGAGGTGAAATGAGTCCGAGAACGAGTGGTGTAAGCGAGAAATGGATTGATTTTAAAGATAAAGTCACATATTGAAGTATTACATTTGAGTTATAGTTGGTGGCTGGTTTGAGGGAGAGACCTAGGATGTGCCTCGAGATCGTGCAGGTGAGTTGATGAATGGGAGGTATAAATATTCCATCACCTTTTCTCTCTCCTCTCTATCTCATTTCTCACACACTCAATCGGCTCCAACAAACGAACTTGAGGGTTTCGATGTTTCGAACTTGGTGCGACGTTGGGGATCGACCAACCACGCATAAAAAGGTAGGATCCCGACTCTGAAGGTCACCCAAGAGGGGGGTGAATTGGGTTACCGAGTAGTTATCGCCTTTTTAAAACTTTATGCACAAATAATAATGATAATGCATGGACCAATGATAAATATCAATGCTATGCAATCAAGAAGGGGGTAGAAGAGATGGAAATAAGACACGTGATTTATAGTGGTTCGATCCAACTGATCTACATCCACTACCTAACCTCCCGGTTAGGATTTTCAAACCCCACTTATATTATCAATAAGTGTTACACCCTAAGCCAACTAGCCTAGTGAATGTCTAGCCTCAACTAGGTCTTTTATACGATGCCTTATCGCAGTAAGGTCTTATACAACCACCTAGTCGCAACTAGGATTTTTCCACCTAGACCCACTTAGGACTTTTCCCACCTAGCCGCAACTAGGATATATGCCTAGCCTCAACTAGATCTTCTCTTTCGACTTAGATCCCACTAAGTCTTACAATCAAGATTTGATTAAATACAATGAAATTACACTTTATAAAGTAAATTGGTATCAAGTTCAAATACAAGCAAGCCTCCTAGAGCCTAACCACTCTTATGCATGCAAGTATGAACACAATTGAGAAATGCAATTATAAAACTGATTTTATGCAAAACTCAAATATAAAACCGTTTTAAATAGATTGATGAGAACAAAATCGGTTTCAAATCTAAAGAACAAGAAGTTTGATAAAAATCAAGTTTAAGCACAAACTCTTGTTCAAATCAGTCCAAGGGTTTAATGAATCAAGTTTAAGTGCAAAACCCAATACAAGTGTGTTTAACAACACAACAAGTAATTTCCCAAATCAATCATACAAGAATATATAATTTAAGTACAAGAAAAGCTAGGGAATGGCTTTTCTTACAACCCCAAGAAGATGACTTGAAAATCAGTTCTGTAGAGGTTGTTGTACTCCTTAGAGTGCCTCAAGAGTGCTGGTTTTGATGTTGAATGAACAGCCTCTAAGTGTAACTTGAAAACCCAAGCTCCTTCTCTTGAAAAATTTAAGCACAAATGTTTTTCTTTGATTTTAAAACCTAATTTGTGTGCCTTGTGTGTTTGAGAGTGTTGTATATATTTATAGACCAGTATATGACCGTTGTGTGCATCCAAGGGCCGAGATTTGATAAAAAAATTCGAATTAAAGTGAATTTTTCAGCTTAATAAAAAAGCTGTCAGGACTGCAATTAGCGCGCTAACTCTGCACATAGCGCGCTAATAATAGTATTAGCGCGCTAACTGCAGGGACCTCAGAATAATTAATTCTGTCCCTTATGTTAGCGACCCTTTAACACGTCCTAGACCCAATAAACTCTCATATGACATATAATACATGTTTGTTATGGGTCATAATCGGTTTCATGATTTGCGAGGGACTTTTCTGCAAATATGCAGTTTTCTTTTCAAAGACCTTTCAAAAACAAGTTTTTCTTTTTCAAAAGCTTTCACATTGATTTTCAAAATGCGATATTAACATACACATATAGTTTAACATAATTTAGACTTATAGGACCGAAATCTTCAAGTAATCACTTGACATTTGAAAATCCATTTTAAAATCACGATATGCATAAACTAATGCAATAGGCTTGCTTAAGTGAACTTGAATACCTTACATCAAGGCAAAACTTATCATTTGGTCCCTGAACTTTGTGTTTTTTGTGCTCTAGGTCCCTGAACTTTTATTACTATACATTTGGTTCTTGAACTTTCACAAAGATTTACATTTAGTCCTTCCACCATTTAAAGTGTTAAATTATGTCAATGTGGGCAACAAAAGTGTTGTGTGATTAGTCAAGAAGAGTAAAATGGTTTATATTACTGAATCGGACGACTCGCATCGACCTAAAAAAGCCGAAAAAATTTTAATTTCCCCTAAAAACATAAAAATCTCAAAGTTCAGGGACCAAAAACATAGAACTCAAAAGTTCAAGGACCAAATGTACAACAATGAAAGTTCAGGGACTAAATGTACACTATTGAAAGTTCAGGGACCAAAAGCATAAAAGACTCAAAGTTGAAGGACCAAAAAATAAGTTTTGCCTTACATCAATTTTACAACTCGTGGCCTTGATCTTTCGCCTTCATTCCTTTATGTATGTCGAGTCTTGAACTTGAATTGCTTGAATGCTCAAATGCCCATGATGTGATGTTTCGCAACCTTTGACGAAACTGAAATACACTTGATAAACATATTAGTATATTTTCACCTTGTTTGTTTCCATCAAAATCCCGGTCGGAGTTAGAGTGACTAACCACTTAGTCCAACAGACTCCCATCGTATTTATTTACGATTTGGTGTCAATTTTGTGGGTTTTCGTCACGATGATTTTAGACGAGATTTTCAAGAAATGTTGGAAATGGGTTTAAGTGGTGGTTTTATGATTAAATAGATGATCAATTGGTGTTTTGTAAATGAGTTTGAGTATTTGAATCAATTTGGTATTTTTGGGGATTTCCGTGTGATTTATGAATCGGAGTATTTGTCGGGGTTTCGACGCAAAGTGAGGTGTGTTTGTTGTTGTTTTGGACGTCCCTAAGAGTTTGGGATAGGCTCGGAATGCGGCAACGCGAGTCGGGGTTCTGGAAAAGTTCGAAAACGTGTTCAGGGCGCTACGCCGCGAGGGACGTCATGGAGATTTTCTCCACGACATTGGTTCACGACATCTAAAAAATCGAGAGGTTCACCCAACTCGCGCTTTAAGTGACACCGTAGGAATTTCCTTGGTGGAATTTGGAACAGTAAAAGCAGATAAGTTTTAAATAAATTTCTAAAATTTTGGGAAACATTAGGGGATTATTTAGGGTCACGAAAGGACTCTAATTGAACCAAATTTGGGTTAAATGATTGCCAGACTTTGAGAATTCGATTGGGATAAGTTAGAGGGTTACACAAGGATCGATGTTTTACGATATTTGAGGTATGTTTTTCATACGATTATAAGCCAATAAGAAAATGCACATTAATTTATTTTCCATTATTGATGTCTCTATTTGAATTGAGCTATTTGTTGGAATTTCATTATATAATTCCTTGGTTGAGTGTCTTGGCGTAAATGCTTCATGAAGGTACTTATGGGTTCATATTAGCTGGGCTAACGTGAACACTTCTGCAGAAGTGTTGTCCACCCCCTAATAGTGGGTTACACCTCGAGTACTGGATTATTATGGATATTGATGTGGATGTAGATTGTTGTGAGTTGTGGAATGATGTGGAAATTGACTACTTATGGGCCTTCTTTGACTCATTAAACACTCATACTTTGTTGTTATGCTTGTCAATCTGTTCATCATGCAATTTATTATATTTTTTTCTTTCAATACCGCATGATATTTAGACTTTTTATTTAGTAACTCTTGAATTACTGTCTAGTTTCTTTTAGCATTACTTTCAAATTTTCACGCACTCACCATCTAGTTTGTGATGGTGGTGCAGATAGAGAGACGAGAAAGGGAAAAGAGTTGATGCTAGGTGATATCCTTTGAGACTCTCGGAACATTTCTTTCCTTTACTCATTGTAGGTCTTACTTTTTTTATTGTGATTATTGTATTGTATGTTTTTGTAAAACACTGGGACATGTATTAGGTTTGAGAGACTAGGGATATCATGTATATCGTATTGTTTAGCTTTGATCACCAGATATGCATATATTTATCTATTTTCCATGGTTTCCACACGATAGGTTATATATTTTCTGAATTTCCGTTTACAGAGTTATTAGTCGATTATAGTTATTTTCGCTGTGAATTTTATGATAACTTTACAATTCTATAACTCACACAATTAAATGATAAAATAAATGATGTATATGAGGATTTGAAGGCTGGCTAGGATGCATAGAATTCGCAAGTTAGGCTTCGAGTTTAAGTCGGGCGAGATCCAGTTTTATAGGGAGCTAGGGTCTTCACATTATTTATTTTGCCTACTAATCATGTCTGATAGGTCTTCTACTTAATTTGATGTTAAATTATAATCCATAACAGATGAAATGAGTACATTAGCTAGCTTGGTAATTTTTTAATGAGAATGATATAAAAGTTAGTGGTAAATTTAAGGTTAAATGGTTTATGGTGCACGCGGGACACGATTGGATCGTGATATAGTAGGGTTGTGGACTCGTGACGCATGATGTAGCGGCCTCAGATTTTGAGGCCGTCACAGGGTCAAAATCTCTCTAAAAATCATTATAATTACATGATAGAATAACTTTTAAAAATCAAGTGCAAATGGGATAGGGTGAGTAAAAATAGTGATAACTTATGTCATAGGAGTAAATAAAGGAGAAGGGTGGTCAACTGTTTTATGTGAGGACTCATTTCTCAAGTGAATCTCAACTGGCCTAACCCGATCCATAACTCACCAACCAACTCGGTAGTTGAGTTATGAACCGAACTAATAAGCCTTCTTCCAAATTAACTCATTTTATTCAACCCGAAATCCCATTATAATAATAATATTAAAAAATCAGAACTATTTAGTCCTACTTGACAATACCAATAATAATTCACGAACTCCTCTAAATTGCAAGAGTTTTTCCTTTTCACTTGTCTAGAGTAGATGAGGAACCTGTAGGGGAGAAATAGTTGGGTGAGAACAAAGGGGCAATTGTGCTTAGTAAGTTTAGGTAAGTTACCAATATTATAATTATTCCATAATATAATGCAACTAAAATACTAATGCATGACCTGCAAAATATTTAACATGACGAAAAGATAATCAAGAATTATAATAACAAGATAAATAAACCATGCAATAAAAAATGTGCAAATGTTATGCATGCATGAGTTACTGTAACTAAATTTCCCAACCAAAATTTCCCAACCAAAATTGAAGTTCGTGAAGGCTAAGACTACTATGGTCGTAGCGGTATCAATACTCCATTCCCAACACTATGGAAATTCCATTATATCACTAAGTCCATATCTTGTCCAACTAGATATAATACCTACTACCAAAATTTATTGAGAACATTAAATCTTATTCTTATTCTTAATTTGTTGGTCGAACGAGGATACCTTCTTCGTTTGACAAGTCTGGGAAATTGCCCTATTTTGTTCTTCCAAGCTTGGTCCAATTGTCCTAAGCATTCTAGTTGAATTAGTAGTTTTTTGGTGCAAGGACTCCTAACGAGCTCCACTAGTGAACAACATACATGCCTGACAAATGCACCATCTTCCCAATGACCTAGCTATATGATTCATCTAACCACATAACTAATAAAAGGTAAACAACTATAATATAGATAACTTCATCCCAACTTACTTGGTACGCTAGTTTCTAAATTTCTAGTTGTCACTCATGAACGTACTCCGAAATCTAATCAATCTAAGTAAATTAGATATTGATCAGTACACAAACTAATTTAGATTCTTATAACCAAATTCACTTTCAAAATTTTTTCGAAAGTCTCCTTGACATTTGTATTTGTCATGAGCGTACCCCGATATACACTTTTAAAATTTTGTCATGAGCGTACTTTTAAAATTCACTTTCAAAAAAAGTCTCCTTGACATTCGTATTTGTAAATCATATTTTATTTATTTTATTTATTTTTATTTTATTTGTTTATTTATTTCTTATTAATTAATTAATTATTATTATTTTATATGGGCCTGGACAGTTGGGTTCGACCTAACTGCCTTGTTAGGCTTAGGTTAACCCAAGTCTAGTCCTTGGAAACCCGAGTAGGGGAACACACACTCTTATGCGTAGGGGTGGCAAAAAGGGGACCGGACACCACCTCTTAATAATGATTGAAAATAGTGTCCGGACCCCATAACCGTTTTTGAAACAAACACTTTTTTTTGTCCGGACCCGTATGTTTTTAAAACATACGAGACTCATTTTTTGTTCGGGCCAATTTTTTAAATATAATAAAATAAAATTTTCACCTAATTATTCATAAAAATGTATGTTTTTAATGTCACCATGGATTCTATCGCTACAAAAAAGATATGTTATATATTCTAAACTCAAGTCTTACAAGTTTTCATATCAAAATAACATCATAATTAGTGAAATTAAAATGCAAATATCATGAAAGTTTCTAAATACCCTATAGATAAATAAAATATTATTTCTATAGGGATGGAAAAAATTCAATAGTTGTTATGGTATTTCATATTTCATTGAAAGTATGTTACTTAACTTTATTTAATTCGAAAGTATATTACTTAACTTTCTAAGGAGTCGTATCCACAACTTGCCATAACTGTGTCTTCAATTAATAAGTGATGTTTCATTTTTCTCACTAAAAATGTTTTGGCAAGAGCGAAGACAGTTGATACCTATACTGGGGTGTTAACTCTCATTAGTCACAACCAATTAATGTAAAATTAGTTATTTTATAAGGATGAAAAAAATATTACAATCGATACAATTGGCTCGTACTTATCTCTCTTAGATAAGAACTAAACAATAAATATGTTTCTCATGTCTTCTAAAATGTTAGATTATCATCTTCCAAATGCAAATACTATATCATATAACAGAATTAAACATAATCTATAGGATTTGGGAAGCTTAATGAAATAATGGATGGAAGCTAGATAAACTCGTTTCTGGAATCCTCTGGAGTCTACTTATCATCAATCCCATACATGATACTTGGTCAATATTTTTATCCTTCAATTATTTAATGAAACATCGGATTAATTATCATACGATTTCCCAAGTTAATCAGGCAGTAATACCTAAAGCACTTCGTATACTACATTTTATTTCATGTATAATTGCCAGATCTTACGTAGCAGACATGGATGAACCGACGCTGACCAAGTACTCACCCTTTTTCTTTATTTTTTTTTTTGACAAAGACATTCTCTTCACCTTATGATTACTAGTTTACTACCTACTAATTGGGTGTTATGTTGAAGACGTGTGGATCAAAAATTAGTTTTTTTTTTTTATTTTTTTATTAACTTCAGTAGAAGTCAAATCACATCCTCCTCAAATTCTGCATTTTAGCTAGTCATTTTCTTTACCATCTCATCAGAGATGTTTTGACAACCGAAAATTAGTTATATCAAATTAAGTGACTTCGTGATAAAGTACCCTATATGGTTGTGGATTTCCACTAGTATTAATATTGTCATCAACTTATTAATCACTTTCAACTCATAAGTCACATCTAAGAATTGAAAGTGATTAAGTTGAGGAGAAATACGTACTGATGGAGATTTACATGCCTGCGGTCAGGGTCGGCGTTGGGCATGGGCGGGGCGGGTGCAACCACCCCAAGCCCCCACCCACACCTAAGGCCCCTATATTTCAGCCATGCTGCAAGTGTTTTTTATTTTTTATTTTTTATTTTTATTTTTTATTAATGAAAAGTTTAATATTTGTGGGATATTGCTAAAGTAGCATCTTTGTACACATTTGTTGGGGTTCATTCATGAAAAATTATTGTAATATGTACGATACTCATCTCAATGCACATTGAGTGGATCTTAATGACTAAATCATTAACTGCATGTTGAATGTCATATAATCTTTTTTTTTTTTGGTAACAAAATAATTTCTTTTATAAGTTATGTCTACTATTTTAAATGCATTTTTTCTACAATTTCAAGATAAATAAAGTTTTGGTCTAAATAAATAAATAATAATAAATAAAAGAAGTTTACATCTCCACCAACTAAATTTAATAAAACTAAAATCAAAACAATTTTTTTATAAATTAAATTTGAGTAAGAGAATAGTTAGCAATATATGAAAACCTTTTTTTTTTTTTTTTTTGTTAACAACAATATATGTAAACTTAACTATAAGAACATAAAGCACCACCAATTGCACTAAAAATGGAGTAAAATGGAGGTTTTTTTTTTTATCTATGTAGTCCATCCAACTAATTTGAGATTACGATTTTGTCGTTGTAAACTATATACACAAAAAAATTATTTTAGAAAGTTAAATAAAAAACCCCTAAATTTTTATTTCGGCCCCTAGACCCAAAATAACAAAATCGGTGCGGTTTGCGGTGAAGTATTTTGGACAATCCCTTGAGGCATATCTTTTATAGTGCATAGTGCATTTATGAAATAGTCAAAAAAAAAAAAAGTTCTAAACTCTGCATTATCATCAAAAGACGTACCAATGTAACTCAATTTTTAAAAAAAAAAAAAAATCACTCGGTTTTGCGATTGATAGTGACAATATCACGGGTCAAATACAACGTACTATTCTATATAGGATTAAAATGCACTTGTAACAAATTGGATGACTCTTTGAAAAACAAAACAAAACAAATTGGATGCCGGCCCGGTCACCACGACCCGCCCCAATTCCATTTCATCTTCTCCTAAACAACTTTTTTTTTTTTTTCCAGAGACGAATCCATTGTCTGCCAGCTCTCCATATTTATATTTTTCTTTTTTCTTTCCTTTCTTTCTCTTTTCTTTCAACAACAACAACAACATTCAACAACAACAACATCAACACTAACCACCTAAAAATCTCATTCTGTACCAAACTTAATAACTCAACAACATAACCCAACAACTACAACGCAACAACAATCACAACTTCACCTTTGTTTCCATTCCCCAACTCTCATCACCCCAATCACTCCATTGATTTCGAACATTCCTCCAACCCCCACTTGATCGATCTCTCTTCGATCTCCTCCTCTTCGATTTTTTTGTGAGAAAATGACGCGTTTGGCTGTGTATTTCTTATCAAATTTTGGGGTCAAATGACCATTTTGCCCCCTCCAATTCTTATCCACTTTTTTAATAAACTAATGCCCCTCTTGGTCATTTTACATTTTTTTTTTCTTATATATACATTTATATATATTCTATATATATAAATATATATATATAATTGTATTTTTCATGTCTAAAATTTCGTTTTGCGCACCAACGAGTTAACTCGACCGTGCACACTAATATTCGACTTCCACGTATCGCCCACAACCCCACATATTACTCGACGCCCATAATTTATTATTTAATTCCATTAATTATTTTCATTTGTAAATATCAATGTTTTTATTTCATTTTCGTCCCACTCGACTCTCAAATACTCGATTAACGCGTTTTTCGCACCGAACTTGTTCAACTAGCATACTAACGCATACACTCACCACGTCTTTACACATTTGGAATATTGAATTAATGTTCGGTAATAAGTAAATAATACAAATCACCAAACAAACATAACATACCTCGATGTCGACTCCCGAGGACCGAAACAAGTACACCATGGCTAGTTGGGCCCACAATACGACCCCCGAAATGTCACGTGGCACGAGTTAAAATTTTAAGGTCGTTACAGCGGGCCTCCTCCCTATTAAGAATTTCATCTCTCAAATTAAACGAAAATACAGTGGTAAGACTCACTGAATCAAAACAACTAAGGAAATGCTCACAAGATATAAGACTCCAGCTCCCAAGCCGCTCCTCATCCCCATTGATGTCGCGACTTGACGAGAATCGAGGGAATTTCTTTATTCCTCAATACCTTACACTCTTCCGGTCTATAATCCGAATAGGCCGCTTCATCGGCGTAATGTCTTCTCTCGCATCGAATCCCGACTTCTCAAACCACAACCGGTCGTTTTGCCCTCTCTCTCGACTCCATCCAAGTCATGAATGCATGAGATACGTGAAATACAAAAGTGTAACTCCCGTTAACCCGAGATGGTAACCCAAGCTCATACGCCACCTCTTCTCGCTCATTTCGTTTCTTCACTCAACCCATCTATAAACCTCGGCGTAAGCTTACTCTCGATCCCAAATTCTTTTACGACTTCTTCAAGGAGAAACCTTCAGAGGTACATAGTCTCCCACCTCATACTCTTAACCTCGTCGCTACGGTACCTCGTCATTATACCTAGTCTCGCTTCTCCCCGCGCATTTCTTCAACTGCAAGCCGATTGGGGCCAGATAATTTTCTTCGCATGCGATCCATCATACACCGGGCCCTAATCACCGCCACATCTTCCTCGGTTCGCTCGCAAGATGGAGATCTACAGGACGGCCGCTAGAAAGTGTTTTAAACGCTGCTATAGCAATACCGCCTCGATAAATCGCTATTGTAAGCAAACTCACATTTGGCAGATGAAGATGTTCACCCGCTCATAACCACCATACTTCTAAAACACACATCCTCAACATGTCCTCTTCTAACACTCCGACCGCCCTCTGATCGTCCACTTTGCCTATTGATGATAAGCCGTATCAACCAGGCCAACCAGGCTCGCATACTCCCGCTAAATTCATACGAACCGCGCCCTCTCACCGACACGATCGACAATGGTACTCCATGCCGTACTATCTCTCTCTCTCAGACAAGCTCGCTTCAATCCTATCTACTCGATGTGTGGTAGAAATCGGTATGAAGTTGCGCAGACTTCGTCAACCTATCCACAATCACCCAAATAATCGTCATGTCTGCGGCCGAGACCGAGGTAACCCATCGACGAAATCCATAGCGATATGCTCCCACTTCCGAGGAACGAGGAACGGGAAGCTACTGTGCAGTAATCCACCAGAGCCTCCTATGCTCGGCCTTAACTCGGCATATCTCACAACCTCTAACATAATTACCAACATCGGCCTTCATCCCCGCCACCAAAACATACGACGCATATCGCATACACATCTTGGTCCTACCCGGATGAACCGAAAAACGTGAGCGGTGAGCCTCCTGGAGAATCTCGTCACGTAACTCACCCACCGATGAAATCCACGGCCTCCCTCTAAATCTCAAGCGAAATACGTCGACCGACTCCATTCGGGTGATCGAACTCGAGCAAACTCACTGTACTCTCGATCATCGTTTCATCACCGTCGCCCATCAAGTACACTCGAATAGAAACTCGTCCGAGTCCTCAATCGCCCACAAATCAACACTCTAGTGCTAGTCGGAATATCAACAAGATACATCATCTCGACCGCCTCAAGCAATCCATACTCATGTGTCATACGACACGTCACAACCTCCGAGTCAACCCTCTTCGGCCAATGCGTCACCCTACGACATTAGCCTTCCCGGTGATACTCCAACGAAAAATCATAATCCTTCGAGGAACTCTAACCACCGTCTCTCGTCTCATATTAAGCTCTCTCTCGAGTGAAGAGATACTTCAAACTCTTGTGGTCGGTAAATAATACAAACCTCTCTCTGTAGAGATAATGACGCCAAATCTTCGGTGCAAACACTACCGCGCCAACTCCAAGTCATGTGTAGGGTAATTCTTCTCGTGAATCTTCAGCTGTCGAGACGCGTAAGCTATCACTCTACCGTCCTGCATCAAAACACAGCCTAAACCGACCAAACAAGCATCGGTGTTCACCTCAAAACCCTTCCCCGACTCGTGTAATACGAGCACCGGCGCGTAGTCAATCTCTCCTTTAAAGTCTCGAAAAGCTCGCTCACAACTATCATCCCACCGAAATCGATTTTTTCTTCGTCAAGCTGCGTCATCGGTGCCGCAATCTTTGAAAAATCATGCACAAATCGTTTGTAATAACCACCAATCCCGTAAAACTCCGAATCTCTCGTCATCGAACTCGGTGTAGGCCAATCAACAACCGCTTTAATTTTAGCAGGTCTCATCGACACTCCGCTAGCTCCGACAATATGACCAAGAAATCCAACCTCTATAAGCCAAAACTCACACTTACCGAACTTGGCATACAACCATGCTCCTCAAATACGTCTCAAAATCGTCCCGAGGTGCTCCTCGTGCTCCTCACGAGTCTTAGAATAAATCAAAATGTCGTCAATGAACACTATAACAAATCTATCCAAATATTGTCTCAATACACGATGCATGAGATCCATGAACATCGCAGGGCATTCGTCAACCCAAACGGCATAACGGTGGCGATAGTGCCCATATCTCGTGCGAAAAGTCGTTTTCTCTCTCGTCTCTTCGCTCTAATCCTCAACCGATGATAGCGTATCTCAAATCAATCTTCGAGAACCACCGCGCTCGATCGGTGATCGAACAAATCATCAATACGAGGTAATGGATACTTGTTCTTCACTGTCACCCGGTTTAATTGCTATAGTCTATAGTCGATACATAATCTCAGCCGCCGCCTTTCTTCTTCATAAACAAGACCGGCGCACCCCCAAGGTGACATACTCGGGTGAATAAAACCCAATTCCAACAACTCATCTAGTCGTGATCTCGCCTCCTCCAACTCCTTAGAGCCATCCAGACGGTGGAATTGATATCGGTTTGGTTCCGGAACCAAATCAATGATGAAATCAATCTCTCTCGGTGGTAACCGGGAAGCTCGTTTCGAAACTCGCACACAACTGGTACCTTATCGATATTTGCCTCAGCTCTTCCTACCGTACTTAAAACACTCATAAATGTCTTAATCTCACTGATCGTGGCTACTCGCTCTCGGTAACTCTCAACCGAGTCGCACCGCCACGAAAAGTAAACTCTGTCTCTAAGCTACTCCATCGACAGAGGAAGTAAGTGCCGACATCTGCCCATATAAGTCATAACTGACTCTCCTAATGCCTGTCGGATATGCATAAACTCGTCCCTCTTGGCTATCATAGCTGAAGGTGGATAAAACTTATGATTGAAATATTTCTTGAAACTAACCAGGTAGTCGCCTCTCCATGTGTGGATACTAAATTTTCCCACCACATTTCTCGTATCTCTCGATAAAGAAAATGTCGCCAACCGGGTTTTTCGCTATCCTCCATCTTGAGAAGTTTCGAACCTTCTCGTGACTACGAATGTACAAATCCGCCTCATCTACACTTGAACCTCCATTGAACTTCTTTGGTTTATATTTCGATACTCCCGAGTCCACCTTGCTTTCTGCTCGGGCTTTTTTCTTTTTATTTTTATTTTTATAAAAGTTAAGTTAACAATTAGAATCCAATCCGTTCTAATAAATAATAATAATAATAATAATAATAATAATAATAATAATAATAATAATAATAACTTGAATCTAACTCGAGTCGAACCCACAACTTCCTGCAACAATGTGTTTTAACAAGTGATGATGTCTCATTTATCATCTCACTAGAAATTTTTAGCTTACTGACCATTTTAAAGTTATGGATAGAATTAAGATTTTTATTTAGGTGAAACGCTAATCAACCAAATGATTGCATTAAATTACAACCAACAACAATAACAACAACATAGCCTTAATCTTAAGTCAATTGAGGTCATGCTACATAAATCAAACTCTCCATTACACTCGATTTAATGCAATTAAATGATGTTGCAACCCTAAAAAAAAGACATGTCTTATGACTCTTCTAAGGATTTTTTTACATATATACCACCACTCATCTCAAATAATTTGCAATTATATCACCTTTTAAATATTTTGACTGATCAACACATTCTTTTGTCATGAAATCCAACATAATTGAAAACACAGCTTTAATGAAAATTCAACAGAAACGTGCGTGCATGTTTGGGAAACGTTCATAAAGATAGTAGAAGTGCAAGTTATTTGAGATGAGTGATAAAGTGTCAATCTTTTTTTTTTTTGGCAACAAAGTGGTATATATATGCAAAAAAATCCCTCTTTTAATTACTATACTATATATACTATGAGTATCATTCGACCCAACTTAAGCCTGGAGTATTAGTTAAGTCTGGACACCGAGTAATGTAAACAAAAAAATATAATTGTCATTATGTTTACATTTTTTTAGTTTAAGTGCTTTTATCATAAATTTTCTTTATTTGATTCGTTTTAATTTATTGTGTTCATCTTCAGATCATGTACACTTTTTTAGGGAAAAAAAAAAGATATTCTTGTTACCATAAACATCTATAAATTAATAAACTTCGTTCACTGATTAATTAGACAATAATTTTAGTTTAATCGTCAACTTAATTATACTCCCTATTTTGAGCTAACGTTTGATTATTAATAAAAGGGACGTGCGAGGTCTCTCAATACATATTATCTACACTACATCTAAAGTCAAATATGTACCTACTCTCATCAACTTCAACCAACAACCAATAACCAATAACAATTTTTTACCGTTTATTTTTCTACATATAAGAAATTGACTAATTCCCATATTTCCCTATAATATACTACAAACACTATATACTACCTTTTTTTTTTTTTTTTTGCTTACACTTTATCAGAAAAAATTTAGAAAGTACTTACATTTTATTTTTTGAAAACCAACCCGGTTCACTGAACATGATATCGAACCGGACACCGGTCCACCTACAAAGAACCGTGATCAGACTCATCACTGTCTCTAAATTCTCTGAACGACCACTCTGCTCTCTCTCTCTCTTTTTCAGGTACGCATTAAAATCGATTTCTGTAAGTTCATCAGTTCTAGGGTTTCGACGATGAGCTGATGATACTCGCAATTCTCCACGAAACCCTAGCTCCTCCAACGCCGCTTTCTCTAAATCCATGGATCGCTCGACTTCGATCTTCCTCGACATCTTCCAAATTTACAGGCGATTTTGCGGTAATCAAAGCCCCCATCTTTCACATCTTCTTCAATTTTCATTAGTTTTGGTTTTCTTGATCATGTAGCTGTAGTTGTGAAGCGTCGTCGCTGTTATCTGTCGTAAAGTTTCGAGCTTTATGTTGTTTGTTTGCTGAGATCGGGCCTGGTAGTCTTTGATCGGAGTTACAATGTTGAATTAGGGACGATGGATGCGAGGATCGTCGTTGAGGAGGAATTCTGTTAGAATTGATTGAGTTGGAGCAGTGAATATGGGTTTCTTTGTCTACCAAAAAAAAAAAAAAAAAAGGTTCTTTGATTGTGTTGTGATCAATTTGTGCATGCAGAGAAATAAGACATATGTTGGTACATTGCCGTCTCACTGTGTTTATCGATGCCTCTGTGCGTTTTGTTAGGTTTAGGGTTAAGTGGGAAATTAGTTGCGGTTTCAATTTGCTTCTAAAATGATTGGAATTCTTTTGTCATGCATGAACTTGATTCATGTGTTGGATTTTGTATACAGCTATACATGCTTATTCTTTGGGAGCATCTTTTAACAAAATATGATATTCTTTTGTTGAGTTGGAGATATGACGACTTGTTAATTATTGGATTAAAAAGTAAGATGAAGAAGTGAGAAGGTTAGGTGAAGACTTCAGGCAACTGGTGCATGTAAGGATCCATAAAATGTAATTTAAAATAACAAAATTAGCAAGTATTTCCGAGAATATCCTTGCAATTTTAAAGTTGACCCACTCTAAAATAGTTATCAAACAGCTTCTCCTCTAGAGAGTTATGTAGTTTATGTATATGCTTTACATATACATGTGATATATGCTTGTCTTTGATTCTTCACATTCCCAGTTTCAATGTCTTGTAGTGCTAGTTATGTGCATACAAATTTAACAGTGTGTTCAAAATTTTCAATTGTTTTATGTCTTATTTTAGATAGTTGTGTTTTACGCCTAGCTCCTTGATATGTTAAAGCAGATATTAGGTCGAGCAACGATGCAAATGTAAGGGAGATGCTAGCTGAGCTTTTGAAATCGGTGGAGTTACGATGGCCGACAAGGTATGCAATATGTGGGCACTTCTGTTTAGGCGTCATTATTAGTAGGTTGTACATGAAAAAGAAGAAGAGGGAGAAAAAAAATCTTGATAGTTGTAAAATGATGTGCTGTAGATAATATTGGTTGTGATTCTACCATTAAAATTTGTCGGAGAGACCGTTCATTAAAGTCATTTGTTTTCTGCTTTCTTTTTTGCGAGAAATGATTCTTACTCTTCTCTTCTCAGTTCCTTTTCTGAGGATACTTTTTTATAAGGATTTGTATTTTTTTTTAAGCTTCGATTCAAATGTATATTTCTTTCTACTTAATATTTCATGTATTCTTAGAGGGCTTTAATGATGCGTTTTATTGAAATATTTTCTAATTAATATCAAGGGGTATTATTTCCTAATGTCCTTGCTATATTCTTAGGTTCTATTTTGATTAATTAGTGAAAACTGAGTGTAAATGTGTTATGGTTCCATTGATAACTTTCGCTACTCTCTACTCTTTCTGATTGTAAAGTAACTGGATTTACAACCTACTTTTTGGGACTGCATAAAATAATTTTAAGCTCATCGAAGTTATGGTCGCCATTGCATTAATATTTTCTTTTTCCATTTGATCTGGTTTAGGAATTCAGTTTTTGACGATCTTTCCAAGCTCATGTTCCATTTGGACCTAATGGTGAGACTTTATTCATGTACGTTGAAGTATTTATTGACGCAGATGACTGCTTACAGTGATCATTGTGCTGTATTATGAAGTCCTTATCTAAAATTTGGCTGCAAATTTATACTTATGCTACTTGTTCTTAATAACTGAGAATGTTATCGTGTATTTGTTATAGTAATTATTAGAAACTAGTTGACATCTCGCACTTCGCGCATGTGCAAGACCAAGTATCAATATATTAGATAAAAATGAATTTGATGAGGAAAGAAAAATGAAAAAAAAAACATTATTAATTTCCGATGGTATTGATGAACATACAACTCTAAAGATAATGTTTTTTATATACTTGCTGAGCTGGTATTGATGAAAAAGTTAGATTAAAAAAATTGTGTTTGTGCAAATTTTCAAAACCTGCTGTTGTTTACTGTTTCATGCTACTCAACACAAAAATATATATAGAGACGGGCCCTCTCGGGCCAGATTATTTTCCATCAATTCTTGAGAAGGAAGTATCCTTCTCAGGTAATAACGAAATACAAAAGGAGACCTATTCAAAGGATCGGCTATCTTGACCTCCATTCAAGGTCTCTTTGGTGAGCTTGTCCACCCAAGTATTATTCTGCCTCCCAAGTCTTTTACAACCGCGTTTAGCCACCATTTGTTTGATCTCCCGTACTAGATAATCGCACTGTACATGAGATGCCGGTCTGCCAACTAAATCAACAACTTCGCTAGTCAACTTCCACAATCATTCTGGGTGATTGACATTGTTCTGTAAATTCTAACCCCAATTTTGCTGCTCATAGCTCAACAACCAAAGGGGAGCGCCAACCCAAATGAGTTCAAAACCACCATAAAAGTCCCCTTTGTCATTTCTAAGGACCTCACCAGCAGCTGCCTTTCCATTCCTCTGTTCCACTACCTCATCACCATTCAGCTTCACCCTACTCGCCTATGGAGGTTCCCATTTGCAGATACTACGAACATTGGCCCCAAGTTCGAATGACTGAATAACCTTGTGATGTGTAGAATTTCCTGTGTCTTATGTATCACACATCTTACTGGATCCAAAGGTCTTTCTTGGTTATTGAAGATTAGATCATCCTCCAAAACCACAAATAACAGCATGCCACCCCAAATTGTATTCTTCTTTCCAGGTCTTATGATCTAGATTATACTCAAGCCAGACGCAAAACTCTTGTGAGTAGAACTTTGGAATCTATACCCTTGGAGTTCTAAATAAATTTAATAAATAAAATTAAAACCTTACTTGTCAGAGACAATTACAGAGTGCATTGTTATCCCCCATAGTTGGTGAGGGTTACATAGATTTCTACATTAAGAGCTCTAATTTTCCTATGATAAAGGATAATATAATACTCTAATTATGTTCATCCTATTTGTGTTACATAATACCGTGATTAATATTCATCAATTGTATTGCAATTGTGCGCTGAAAATTAGCTAAATATCTCTGTTAAAAAATGGCTCAAAGCAAAAAAAAGGTTGAAAATACAAAAATAAAAATTAACAGCACAAATCAACCAAAAAATAAATAAAAACACAATTGTAACATAATTACAATTTTTAATACAAAACTTAATGACAGAATAAAAATCTCAAGATTAAGAGACTGATTAGTAATAAAAATTTTAAAAGTTTTAGAAGCACGATGCTATGATATTCAATCAAGCAGACTCAAAAAGTCCTACTCGTGAAAATTGTTGAATCTATGGCGAGAACCTCCTAATTTAAAAATGTTAGAATTGGATAATTTTTAAGTAACTATGTAGAATCGGCTTATTAGAATCATATCCTATTTATAATCAGCTAATCATAATTGACTAATTAAAATGATTTCCTAATTACAATTACTAAATAAATCAACTCAATCAAAAAAAAAAAAACTGCTAAAGTACAAAGGTTGCTAGTGCAATACGAAATTAAAACTAAAAAATAACTTGAAATCACTTTCGGTTTACACTTTTTTTTGTAAGCAACGTCCTCTGTACACTGTTGTAGAAAAAGAGAAACATTAAGAATTGCTAATTAAAGTCTGCTTACTAATTAAAATTTGTAAACACGATCATTGATTAAAATTTGCACATATATTTAGCAAATAATAATTCGACAGTAAGCCATGTGTCACCTTCTAATAACCCCTCTAAAAGATCTTCCTATCTATAAAGAAGTTATAAACTTAGCACCTTATGAAATTCAAAAAAGAATTTTGGTGCACAAGTGCATATTTTTTTTTTCTAGAACTTGTGTTGATATTATTATTTGTTGTTAATGATTATATCCTCATAAATTTTCTGTCTTTTAGGTAGATTCTTGTCGCTTCATATGCTTCTATGATTTTGTCTTTTTCTTGTGTCGGACGAATGGGCAAAAGAATATTAGTAAGTCTTCGATCATTGAGTTGAAAGTCTTTTAACTTTAATTGCCTAACTAAAAATTGTTTTCACTGTACCATTAGTGTTTTTCGTTATTATTTTTATCACTTAAATTATTATTTTATTGGAATTAATTACAGCTATAGAAATGGCTTTAGCTGCTTGGAGGTTGGTTTTGAAGGGAAGATTTCGACTTTTAAATGAATGGTGCAACTTTGTTGAGGTAAATTCTAGTTTCTACTTTTAATTTGATTTCCTACCTTGCTTTTTTATGGAAATGCACACTTGGATACCTCCATCCAATTCCAAATCTTGTCTCCTATATATATATATATTTATCTTATCCTACTTAACATTTTTTTTAAAAATTATTGAGATCATTTGAATAATTATTGTATTGGTTCGCCAAAGCATCTCTAATGAGATTAATGAGGCATCACTTGCCAAATGCAAGGCGCCGACTAGTCCTCGACTAGTCCCCACTTGATTGTTTAGGCTGCCCACCGCCTAGGCCTTAATTAGGTAGGCGGTGGGCCTGAAATAAAATTTTAAAATATGTTAGGGAGGTCTTGGTAATTACCAAAATCTTTAATATAAAAGCACAAATTTGAACCATAACCCTCCTTCACCACTTTACTACTACTCTCCAACTCCGACGACTCCTCTCTAACTCTGTCGACTCCCTAACTCCTCTAACTCTCTATCTCTACTTTTCTCCATGGAGAACAATTGAGCATTTTTGTGGACTTTTTTTTTATGCTTGTAGGCTTGTAGCCTTAAACCCTAAATACTTGTATTTTTGTTTGGATGGTTGTGTTTTATAGTTCGATTGTGTGAGTTGGTGATGATGGTTAGATACTTGATTTGTTGTTCTTGAATTTTATGCAATATGCAATATACAAATTAGTATTTTGTCTTTTTGACCAATGCTTGAGTTTTATGTATTTATAATTGATGCATTTACTTTATTGCACTTTTTTAAATATTTTTTTATATATATATATATATATTTTAATTCAATTTTTTTTTATTTAAAAATCTGAATGAAAATGGTGAAAAATGTGGAGGCGAGAATATGTTGATGAGAATGTATAGGTGAAGAAAGATGGCCCTTACTGTTGAGAGGTCTCTAAATAAATTATATTATTTCCTTGGGAGGTCTAAGTAAATTTTCTTTAGTCTGCCTAGTCCCCTCCTAGTCTATGAGGGACAAAACCGCCTTGAACTACCTCACCGACCTGAAAACACTGGTTGGTTTTGTATGAGACAAAATTAGTTCAATTAAATTAAAAAAAAAGTTGTCAAACAAATTGGAACTTTTTTGTTTATCATTTTCTCGTAAAATGCTATTCAATAATTGTCATTTCTTGACAACAGGCTTACTATTTGGCTAATTGTGTTGTACTTTTGTTGCTTGTTAATTGAATTTGATGTTTCTCATTTTGATCATTTTAAGACAAAATTTCTACCAAACTGCATCAAGAAGCATCATTAGTATAATATTTCATGTGAGACTTGGCCACTGGTTGCACCCTTTACTCTCTGGATGATAATTTGAAATTTTCACTTAATATTTAGCTGTTTCTGTGAAATCTCATTTCATGCTATTTGATGAATTTGCTGTTTCGTGTTTAAATGAGTAAAGTAAGATTCTATTCAATTGTGTTCAGAAGCATCAACGATATAATATTTCTGAGGATACTTGGCAACAAGTTCTAGCCTTCAGCCGTTGTGTACATGAAGATCTTGAAGGGTATGATCCAAAAGGTATAGCTAGTTGAATTGCTTTGTTATATGCATTTTGAAACAAAAATTTGCGACTTGAAATAGGTTTTTTCATGTTCACTTTTATCTACTGTCAAATGTTTTATATTTTTGTTTAGAAGTACTTGTGTGGCCATGCATTTTCCTTTGGGATTAGGCAGGTGTTTTTTTTTTTGGGAGAAGGCCGGATTAGGAAGGTTTACACATTCTTTAATTTGAACATTTTTCCAAGAGAAAGCATTGTTAAAGTGGAAATGTATTAGTAGGAGTAGGTTTCTTGAATAGTCTATGACTTTTGTTAACCCATTTGTATCTTAAAAACAAAGCCCGAGCTCTAAACTATTGAGGTTGACAACATGGATACAATGTTTCCATTATGCTCAATTTATATAATGAGATGCATAAGAAAGTGGAGGTATATCCATATATCAAAGGTGCTTCCATAATATTCTCTATAATGTAGAAAAAGGTTATTTGATTAGGCAATGGTTGGAGTACTAATTATCTATAGAATCAGGTCATGCTTTATTGTTGCTAAGATACATTGAGTTGGTAGGATGATAGATGCTGTTACCTTTTTTTCGTACAAGTCATGGATACTGATGGTGAACAGGGGCACATTGACAAGCCTTTTGTTCCTCATAGATTGAAACTTGAAAGAATACACACAATTCTTCTTGGTAGGGAAAGCCATTTTCTTCTGCAATCTGGCCTTGATTACATCGCTATCTTGTCAAACACTCAGCCAGTCCATTTGTAGAATATGCTTTGAAGATAATGATCTCAACTTGAGCATGAAATAGTCTTAACTTGCGAAACTACTTATGCCACAAACTTAACTAGGATAAATCATCTTCTCCTTGGGATTGATCGTACTTATTTTCCCTTTTTGAATGCACTTATGGCGCAACACAAAGAAAATGACCTTACAGTTGAAAAAGAATTGTTAATTGGACAGAAATGGCCATTTTGTTTTTATTATTTGCTTCTTGTTCAATGCCCTTTTCATGCCCAGTTGTGTCTACTGTTGTGACTCCCAGTAAATCACGTGCCTATGTTCTGTACAAGGTGTGTGGGAATTTGAAAAGGACTCTTAACAATTTTTTGCTGTTTGTGGTTATATATATATGGTACCACTGAAGATATACAAAAGGCGAACCTTATTGTTATAGTTAATAAGAAGAATAGCTTAGTTGGACAGAGGGAGCCATTTTGATTAATTCTTTTCTCTTGGCTAGTTCCTTTTATTTCTGAATGTCAGTGTTGTGACTCCTGTAGAATCATGTCCCTAGGCCTAGCAAGTACGGGGTTCATATGCTCTTTCATGTCCCTAGGCCTAGGGAGTGTTGGCGTCTGTGCAGATGCATAGCTTGTTAGCTCCTTATTAAGATTAGAAAAATGAAATTTAGTAAAACATTTGTCTCTGAAGCTCTATGATGTGGTTCGAACTTCCAACATGCTTTGTGTTAGTCACGTGAAAGAAAACTGTAACATGGGGATTTTAACAATAAACCATGGGAGTTATTTCATGCCATTATGCCGGCCTTTGAGTGTCGATTATTTGCTGCATCACCTTGACACCATGACCACACTATGATGTCGTTGCAAGTCGGTCTTCTAATGTGATGATTGTCTGGAATCACTATTCATTAGTTCTGTATGCCAATTAATTCTTTCTCTTGAAGTAGTAATCTGCAGACTGCAGTATTCTGTCTTAAAATCTTAATTCAGTTTGTTTTGATACCTTTGCAGGGGCATGGCCTGTTATTATTGATGATTTTGTGGAGTACATGCATAGGTTTGATTCTTTGGCCTTCTAAGTTCTGTGTTATTAATCCATTTCCTTTCTCCTTTGTAAATAAAATGAATTTTATACTCATAAGCTTTCATGAAATAATACAAGTATGGGCAGCCTTGCTGGAATACTCCCTCTCCCCAGCTCCTGAGAGAAGTGCATTGCATTCATGTAGACAAGCCAAGCATAGAGGCTTTTACATGTTGCCTATAGATTTTAGCAAGTCATCAAGTTAGATGAGTAACTAAAAGCATTTGAAATTATCAAAAACTAAAAGCATTTGAAAACTAACTAACTCTATTCACTGTGATGCTTTGTATCGCTGCTGCTTTAGGATGCCTTTAGGAGAAAGTAGCAGTGCCTTAGCAAATTGCCAACCATTGCTCAACCCAACATTCCATAGTCCAATTCATATTTCTTCAAAACACTAGAAAAACAAGGATCCTGAATCAGCCTAATTATTCATTCACTTAAGCTCTAAAAGTAATTGAAAAAAGTCTAGTTAGATATTGTTTATTTCCTGTTAGAATCTCAACACTGTATAGACACGTGGATGGCTCTAATAAGATCCTACTTCTCCTAGGCACATTAAAGAGTCACATCATTCATGGTATTTTGTGTCATTTTCTTTTTATATCTGATCATAATTTTTGAAGCTCAATATTCTTGGTTTTTTTAACACTTTTTGAATAGGCCTAATAGGCAAATATATCTTAGTGTTTCCAAAGTTATTGACAAAAATATCATAGTGTTTCTATTTTGGCAAATATCCCAACGTTTTCATTTATGCCAAGCGTATTTTTCTTTTTTTTTGGTGGAAATCGCAAAGTGTATTTTGGTTCCTAATTAAGAAATTTTGCCTAAATTTTACTAATATGGCATTAAAAAATAACAACAAGTGCCATGTCAACCCAAATCGAAATTACCTCAATCATTTAAAAAAAATAAATAAATAAAAAAGCCACGCCTCGCTTAAGTCGCCCCCATCTCTTTGACGTTGAAGGATTGTAAAAGAGAGCTTCAACTCAAGTACTACCAACAACGAAGATTTTGCAACTTCTTGTCTCACCCCATCTTGTAACAATCTTGGTCCTTGGTTGCACTCATCTATTCCAGAACAATTCTTGGTGTATTCGTGCTTTCAGGTCTCATTGAACATTGGTGGTTCAACACTACATGTAGCTAACATTTGGTTTGGGGCTTGTTGGTTGTGGTTCGAAACTTCGACTTTGGTTCATAATTCCCCCACTTAATATTCAAAAGTAATTCGGGGAAGTTTAATTCCTTGAGGGGAAGTTGTGCAAAAATTCGACAGTGTATGAAAGTCCATGGAATTTCATTCTTTTTTTGGATAAGAAAGAAACCACAACTTTGACCACTATGAAGATTGAAATTGTGAGTCCAGATCTCTTACCCAAGTAATCTCATACCAAACCAATGAGCCAACCACTTGGTTTGTCATGGAATTTCATTCTAAATACTAAAAACTCAAATTACTCAGTAAATTTGTTAAAAATACACTAAGTTATATAATTTTAGTGCATAAAAGTCATGGTACAGTTGTTTAAAGTAGTTATTTTTCAATACAACATGCAATTTGTAATTATATATCATTATTTCGCAATTTAACATGCAATTCGCCGACTACTTCCCTTTTAAGGTGTCAAGTTTTCATATTAGATTGGTTTCAGTACATTCTGCAAAATTTTTGGGAAACTTCCATAAACTTACCCAAAACTTTCATGTAGTCATGGAAGCTTTGAGTTTTTGCCATTGTTTGGGACTTTCCCGAGTTATGTCAAACTTCCCTGAATTATGTCAATATTTTTTGGGAGTTTTGGCATTTTTTTTCACACACAAGTTTTGTTTCCCTTATTTTGAAAATTGACATAATTCAGGGAAGTTCAAGGAATTTTTTCGATTTTTCAAACAATGTTTGCACAAATGTTTTCTCCACACACCACTTTTTATTTTTAATAAAAATTTTGTTGGGTCCTCCCATGTTTGTATCCGTTGGTCCATGGATCTCACTAGTACCAATATTTTCATGCAACTTAACCACCTTTGGCTCACAAGTGTGAGGTTTTACTCCAAAAGGCCTGGTATTATTTAAGGAGAGATCCACACTTATGTGCTTCTTTCATAAAGTCACATTTAATTGATGTGAGACTATATTTCGGTCCATACTCCATATATCCTCAACAATATTCATCTTGGATCAAAATCCATCCAAAGTGCCTCATCACATGATCTATCATTGCTAGTATCTCGAGGAACACTTATGATCACCGACCGACATGACTTACCCTTGTCAAGCCATCGACTCTTATACCACTTGTGTTACTCAACAAGAAGTTGATCCCTTCGAATTGTGGGATGAATGAATATTTATTTCTACCAAACCATACATAATGCACCAGATCAAACACACCACAATGATAGTTGCCATTGAATTCAAGATCTTGCCTTCACTTCGTAGAGAGAAGAAACTGAGAGTGATAGTTGCGTTCACACACCAAGAGAATGCCCACAAGAGAGATGCTCCGATTGAAGAGATTCCTTCAAGAGTTGGGTTTGAAGCAAGTAGATGAATATGCAGTGAACTAGGATCGTTAGAGTGATCAATATATGAGTAAGAATGCTACTTATTTTTGCCGTACAAAACACAATGATGATTGATACCATTGGATTAAGGAATTTGAGAATTATCATGAAATAACTCTGAAGAATATTCACGCTAAGAAGAATCCATCTGACATGTTGACCAAGGTGGTGACTTGAAACAAGCATCAATCCTACACCAAGTTGGTGGGACTGAGTTGCAGATGGGCATCAAATATGTTGATATCTCCCCATAGGTTAGAGGGGGAGTTTCTTGGTTATATATGGGCCCCACACATACTTAAGTCTAGCCTTGTGTCGTCATATTAGGTCTTTCATTGGAGAAAGATTGTGATGTGCGATTATTTAAAAAGATGAGAAAAAAATATGAAAGAATGATTTGGAAACTCATGAAATTGGGAAGTCGGTTGTGTGTAGGGGTGTACACAGATCGAATCCGGTCCATTTAAGGTCAACTTTCTACTCGATCCAATTATTGTGGATTGAGAAACTTTAATTTGATCCAACTCATTTAACTTTTCAAGCCGGTTCGATCCAATTAATTAAATGCGGATTGGATGAATCAAGTTTGCGGATTAATGCCATCATATAATTATCTCGTAACTAAGTATTTGCAAAATTGGTTAAGAACAATCTCATAATCATTAAACAACATAAAACAAATGCATCAAATGCATGATTAATTATACCATAAATTAGACTTGATTCAATTGAATACAAAAAAATATATGACCAAACTAAAAGTTAGACTAAAAAAAAAAAACAAAAGTTGGAGTTCAAAAACTAAGTAATACAACAAAAAAGATCAAATAAAGGTAGATGTTAAAATTAGTGCTTTAGTCTCTACTCAATAGTTTTATTTTTGTTATTTAGTTTTATTTAGTGCACATTCCTATTTCTAGTCCTAGATTTTAGGAGTTTCTATTTATGTGTGCAAGAGTTTTTTACTAGTCCTATACTATAGAAGTTGCTAGTTATTTGGTGTGTAGATTAAAATTAGAAATAGAGTTGTTTAGGACTTTCTATAATTTCCTTTTGTTTTAACTATATATATGTACGTGAATTAAGTTAATTAATAAGAGAAACCAATTCAGGTTTTTTGTCTATTGTTTTGTACAACTGGTTTTTGAGAGAACCAAAATAAAAATTTTGGTCTCCATTGTGATTCTCTCCTAGTGAAAAATTTGTCAATCTTTCTTCCTATCTTTTATTGGTCTTCAAAACCAACAATTGGTATTAGAGCTATCATCTTAAGGGATCTGTGGAATGGATTATGAAAAGAGTTTCGACAAGATTGCTCCTCCAATCTTTGATTGAGAAAACTATCAACTTTGGGCGGTGAAGATGGAGACTTACTTGGATGCTATGGATTTGTGGGAAGCAGTTGAAGAAGATTATGATGTTCCTCCATTGCCAAACAATCCTACAGTGGCTCAAATCAAAAGTCACAAAGATAGAAAAACCAAGAAGTCAAAGGCAAAGGCTTATTTGTTTGCGACCGTCTCAACAACTCTATTCACAAGAATTCTCTCTCAAATCTGCGAAAGAGATTTGAGACTACTTGAAGAAAGAGTATGAAGGAGACGAAAGGATTCAAAGTATGAAAGTTCTCAATCTAATTAGATAATTTCAATTGGAAAAGATGAAGGAATCTCGAGACCAGAATATAGTACTCGGATAGATTACTACTTGTTGTCAACAAGGTGTGGCCACTTGGCATAGACTTTCCAAATTCGAGAATTGTAGAAAAGATTTTGTCACAGTGCCAGATAGATATGAAGCATCCATCTCCGCTTTGGAGAACACGAAAGAACTTTCCAAGATCACGTTGGCGGAGTTGTTGAATGCCATACAAGCACAAGACCAACAAAGGTTTACGAGGGAAGGTCGCATTATTGAAGGTGCTCTACAAGCCATGACCAAAAGGGTTCAACAAGTGGAGAAAACATTGCGAGCAATGAAAGCCAAAGCATGGGTAGAAACTCTAGGAGAAACTATCCACCATGTCATCATTGTGGGAGAAAAAGGTAATCCACCATACAAGTGTTGGCAAAGACTAGATGCAAAGTGTACCAAGTGTGATATGCTTGGACATGAATTTGTGATTTGCAAAAGTGAATCTCAAAATAATGACGTTGAGGCCAAAGTTGTTGATTTATATGATAAAGATCAAATTTTTGTTGCAAGATGTGATTTAACTGAAGAATCTTGCTAAAGTTGGTTGGTTGATATTGGTTGCACAAACCACGTGTCATGACAAAACCTTATTTAGAGATTTGAAGCCAGTTGAAGTCAAGAAATAAGAATTGAAAATGGTGGTTACATCCTAGCAAAAGGAAAAGGTACCGTTGCAATCACAACAAGTTCGGGTACAAAATTAATTTCGGATGTTCTTTACATTCTTGATATTGTTCAGAATTTACTTAGGGTGGGTCAATTAATTGAAAGAGGACACAAAGTGTCCTTTGAAGATTTGTATTGTGCTATTTTTTATGTTGTTGGTCATGAGATTTTGAGTAAAATGAGAGGTAAAAACTTCTCATTCAATCCAACTGAAGTGGAGCAGAAGATCGACAACAATGAAGTCATTACTCCAAAAGTGAAGGACAAGAAACTTAGCTCTTGTGACTTTCCAAAAATTTTGAATACGAAGAAGAAAGATGTTGCAATACCTCAAAGAAGGTCATCATTGCATGGAAGAATGTCATTATTATTTAAGCTCTAACCGAGGATATTTTCAGATGTGAGGTACTTTGTTGATACTCCACTGAAAACAAGCAAGTTTAAGTTCAACCAAGAAAATTCTCAAGTTCATGATGTTACCGGTTCTTTTGTACCTGGTGTTCTTACAACAAGTGTTAATGAAGTTGGAAAAATCACCTCATTGAATGTTCCTTCTAAAAGGAAAGTAGGTGGTTCAGTGAAAGGAGGAGATACAAGAATTGGCGGCTATCCTAAAGTTCAAGATTCATTGGCTGAAGTTTTAGATTGCAATGATCAAAGTGGCGAACATTCTCTAAAAATTAATGTGGAAGGTTCTATGGTATATTCAGATTGGTTGTGTCGTCCTCCTGATATAATTCAAGTCAACAAGTTCGTGCTCTTCAATGATAATGAAATTTGTGGATCCTAAAGCAAGGAGAAGTGTTAAAATTAGTGCTTTAGTCTGTACCCAATAGTTTCTATTTTTGTTATTTAGTTTTATTTAGTGCACATTCCTATTTCTAGTCTTAGGTTTTAGGAGTTTCTATTTATGTGTGCAAGAGTTTTTTAGTAGTCCTATACTATAGGAAGTTGCTAATTATTTGGTGTGTAGATTAGAATTAGAAATAGAGTTATTTAAGACTTTCTATAATTTCCTTTTGTTTTAACTATATATATGTACGTGAGTTAAGTTAATTAATAAGAGAAATCAATTCAGTTTTTTTGTCTGCTGTTTTGTACAACTGATTTTGAGAGAACCAAAACAAAAATTTTGGTCTCAGTTGTTGATTATCTCCTTGCGAAAAATTTGTCAATCTTTCTTCCTATCTTTTATTGGTCTTCAAAAACAACTGTTGACAAAACAACCATTGAGAACTAGATGTATCTATAAGGTTGGATCTACATGTATATAGTGTTGTGGATCGAACCAGGTTGGATTCGCAAATTGTACATATGAAATCCGCAAGTCGATTCGATCCGTGGGGATTGACATTTTTGCAATTCAATCTGGTCCAATTAGTTATAAAATTCAATTTGCAATAATAGGACTGAATTGAATTGGATCCGCGGATTACTGGATTCGTGTAAAGCCCTAGTTGTGTGACTTTGGAGACTTGGGAGGTGTGGTTGTTTAATCGTCCAAAATAGAGTCCGTGATCTCTAGTGTGGGCATTCTCTGGATGTGTGAGCGTAACTATCTCTCTCGATGTCTTTTCCCAATGAAGTGAAACCAAGATCTTGAATCTGAAGATTCGTAGAAAAGCATTTGGTGATTTCTTGGTGTTCAAGAAAGAGGTACAAGTTCTTGAGACGACTTGGGGGTATTCTTCTCTAGTTCTGTGTGGATCATCTAAGGTGTTTGAAGAGGTATTTTTATATATTCTTCCATTGTTGGTGAATTTTAAGCAATTTTGCTTGAGATATCTTGTATTTCTTATTCACAATTTCACATAGTTGATTTGTTTAGAGTTTGGCCAGTGGTTTTCTACCTCTAACTCAGAGAGGTTTTCCACATTACATCTTGTGTCTCTGTGGTGTGTTTTATTTGGTTTATTATTTGTGGTTTGGCAGAAATAGATATTCATTCATCACATAATTCGAATGGATTCACTTTATTGTTGAGTGTTGACCTATTTGACTTTGTGTAGAAAGTCTCCACTACCTCCACATTAAACTCGCATACACCACTTTCAACATACACATATACAACACCTTCAACAAGCGCCAACACCCACCGCCCCCTCCGTCCCACCATCGCCTCTATATGGTCGTTGCCCATCTGCCCTCTATCTCAAGGGCAGTGGGGAGGTGGGGGTGTATGTTTAGGGCGAGGAGATAGTGTGTGTGTGGTGTAAGGGTAATTTACTCAAAAATTTGAAAAGTAGTGTGTAATGTAAAATGAAGTTTGACTAGTGTGGTTTGGTTTAATTGGTGTGTGTTTGGAGAAAACGTGTGTGCTAATAGCAACTTGTGACAACGAAAATCATTGGAAGCCTATGTACGAAATGGGGGTGAGGTAGCCTAGATTGGGCGACTCGAGATAGAGGGAGAGATGATCGAGGTGGTGCGAGACGATAAGTTGTAGGAATCTTTGTATGTGGTTTAGTTAAGCAGAAATGTTAGAAGGGAAGACCTTTTTTATACTGATATCGATTGAGGCGATCTCAATTTGGGAGAAGTTTGATAAGCACATGAGGTTTTTTGTGTTGATGCGGTATTTGTTATTATTTTTAATGCCAATTCAACAATTTTTAAGGCAAAAATTTTAATTAGAAACCGAGGATACATTTTGCTCTAAAATTTAAACGTTAGAAGATTTTTGCCTTAATGGAAACGTTTGGGGATATTTTCTTTTTAGGCCTTTCGGATGCAATTTATTTTTCTTTTTTGGTTGTTCATTGGAATTTTGATTAGATCCTACAGTCTTATAGAGAACTAGAGTAGAACATTATAATTAAGGTTAGAGAGTTCATGTAAGGTCACTTAGTACATTTGTCCTGTTTAAGAAACTCATTTGAATTCTTGGAAAGTCCAACCTCTTGAATGTTGTAAGATCGATTGTTTTGTGGTTCCGTTCAACAATAAATCTTCTTTATCTCTTTCTCAATTCTATTGTTAGAAAAAGTGTAGTGTATGTTATTTGCAAATGATATTGTCCTAGTGGATGAAACAAGAGATAGAGTGAATATAAAATTTGAATTTTGAGGAATACATTAGAATCTAAAGGCTTTCAGTTAGGTAGGACGAAGACCGAATACATGCATTGTTAGTTTAGAAATACTAGACATCAAGATGGAGTGGTAAAATTAGGGGAAATGGAAGTTCTTTAGGTGAATCATTTTTAATGTATGATCAATCACACAAAGTGATGGTAATATTGAGAATGGTGTCACACATAGAATTCAAGCTGGATGGAAGAAATGGAGTGCCACATATGTGATATGTGATTGATATATTCCTACCAAGTTAAGAGGAAAATCTTATAGGACAACAATTAGGTCAGCTATGCTTTATGGAAGTTAATGTTGGATGGTAAAGAAAGAACAAGTACATGAAATGAACGTAGTGAAAATGATGATTATGCTTAGATGGATCTATGATAAAACTCATAAAAATAGAATAAGAAATACATACATTCATAGAAAAGTAGTAGTAGCACCAATTGAAAAAAGATTAGGGAAGGGCAGTTGTGGTGGTTTGGACATCTTCAAAGACGACCTACAAATGCCCCCACAAAAAAACTCGACTCAGTAGAAACTGAAATTTTACGAGGTAGGGTAGACTTAAGCTAACTTGGGGCACATCGATTAGTAGGGATTTAAATGATTTGAAAAGTGCACCATCAATTGCACTCTAAATCTAACGGAATGAAAGAGTTTGCGACTCTAACTAATTTGGGATGAGAGGCTATGTTAGTACCATCTGTATAAAGAGGGTTATAAATGATTAGTAGGGATTTAAATGATTTGAAAAGTGCACCATCAATTGCACTCTAAATCTAACGGAATGAAAGAGTTTGATCCATGTAGCCGACTCTAACTAATTTGGGATTGAGAGGCTATGTTGAGTACCATCTGTATAAAGATTCAAGGGTTATATTTTGCTTTACTATACTTTAAATCTCAAAATCAATTTGTATGTTTGCTTTGAGTGGTGCTAAAAAATTTGTTGGAAGTGGCCTAGAGGTAGGCTGCAATTTACCTCTTATTGTTGGGGTGAGGGCTTCGGTTCTGAGTCCAGTAGTTTTCTATTTCAGTGGAAAATTTCTTTCCTCCCCACCTTTTGCATTATAGTATCTTCTGGCTACACAGTCATATTTGTGACCCAAAAAAAAAGGAGCACGCAGGCACACACACAAGCAAAAGAAATAAAACAAAATTACATTTTGTTTATTCTTAGCTTAGCTCTGCTTTCTACTTTGGACTGCAGCATAACTTATTTAATGGTTGCAGAATACGGACAAGCAGTTGCAACTGTTGTGAGGCTGAGCAAACATGCATGGCCACTGATGGTTTCCCTGGTACTTGAGAAATTGTTTTTGATATCAATTACACTGATTATTTGCCATTTTGGCAGTTATTCTCATAAGAAAATACCTCGCTTGGGCTTTTGCAGGGCGAAAAGGTTTTACCGGTTTGAAAAGGAAGCCTGCCACTTTTTATCATGAGTGTGAGATTGAACCATTAAACTCCTTCAACTCCAACTCCTGGAGCTTTGATTTATTCAGTTTGAAGAGAAATAGGAAAGATGATTTGGATAATAAACAAGAAAACTGGGAGGCCAGGCCTGCAGGAGATGCTACCGATGATTACATGGATGTAGTTAAGCACAATGGCGCACTAGCATCGGCATGTACAGTGGAAGGCAGTCTGTCAGAAGGCTTCGCAGGACTCCTATCAACCAGTCCGTGTTTGCACTTAAATCAGAAGAGCGTTCCATATACTTAGAAATTTTTGGTGCTACATTGTGCTGTTTATAGATATAATTATGTTGTATTTGTCTTTTTTTTTTAGCACTGTTGTTGTATTTGTTGAGTGCATTGACACACGTGCTCATTTGCCCACCTCCAATTGATCTTGGTTTTCAGCAATATGAGGTATTCAATTTATACAATTGTACATGAATGATCTAATTTTGGTTCTCATTTTTTGACATAATGAAGTAATCAATAAAAGGGTGGTTTGAACTGAATCCTCTCTTTTTTCAGTTATTATTTTAGTTGCAGTCTTACTGAACTTCGATCATTAATCATCAATGGCTCTTGATTATGCATTCAATGGAATAAGACCAGATGTAGAGAACCAATTACCCTGGTGCATTCATTCACTAATTCTAATTGTTAAAAAAAAGAACATCAACTGCTATAAGATACAATAATCGAACCATAACAAAAAAAAAAACTACACTTCTTATGGAAGCGAACCTAGCGTATGGTAGTAAACATTCTTAAGAAGGAAAGAAATACACATTCGTGAATATCAGCATTTGGTGAGCCATACTACAGCAGCTACACTAAGACTTGGGGGAGGTTTGTTGGATTCTACTCATGTTGGAGTCAAGTTGTTGATTTCTCATCCAAAAAAAAAGAGAAAAAAAAAAAAAAAAAAAAAAAAAAAAAGAAAGAAGTTTACAACAATATATGCAAAACTGGGAGCTGTAACCTTATTGCAACTACAGATGGTTTACATAGATAGAGAGATGCCACCTATATCATCTAAAATAAAAAACAAACGCCCATTAAGCTTTAAGAGTCTACTGAAAATCACCATTGGTATTTGGCAGCTACGAGGACTTCCTCATAATTCTGAGCAGCATGATCCCAACTGAGATCTTGAGACATGCCTCGCCTTTGAAGGCCCTCCCAACTTTTCTTGTACTCTCGATACGTCACCAAGCAGTTTCCCAGTGCATTAATAAGGTTGCCTGCCTCAGCCCTGCCGAATGTCCATCCGAGCCCAGTTTCATTATACGGATCAAAAGGCTGCACAGTGTCTCTAAGTCCTCCAACTGCGTGGACGACAGGAATGGTGCCGTAGTTCATTGCATAGAGTTGGTTCAATCCACAGGGTTCAAACCTTGAGGGCATGAGCAAGATGTCTGCGCCTGCAGTAATTCGGTGCGCCGTCTTCACTGAAAACCCAACCCATCCTCTAATTTTGCCACTGTGCTGGCTCTCAAATTGCCTGAGCAACTGCTCAAGGTCAGGTCTCCCACTACCCAACATAACCAGCTGCACATTTTGACCCATCATCCAAGGAACAGCCTCCGCAATAAGATCGACGCCTTTCTGATTGTCTAACCTGCCAATGAAACCAATAAGAGGCACATCATTGCGAACAGGAAGGCCGAGCTCCTTCTGTAGAGCAGCCTTGCATTGGGGCTTGCCAGTTTGAAGGGTCTCCAGGGAGTAATTCACATAACCATCTGAGTTTAAGTGAGCATCATACTGTGGACTCCACTCTTTTGTATCGATCCCATTCACAATACCCCGTAGTTTCCAATCATTCTCATTTATTGTATGATGCAAACCCCAGCCGCCTTCGGACGTCTTGAGCTCCCATGCATAGCCATGGCTCACAGTAACAATTCGATCAGCTGCCTTGAGACCAGCAGCAAAGATATTGAAGTGGTCTCCGCCAACAGGGTCGTATAACATGAACAAATCCCTATAATGGTCTGGCAGATCCATGTATGAGAAGTCCTCTGGTGGACCACGGCCCTGTGTCCGAAACATGAATGTGCATAAAGGTAAAAGATGCTTTCATTTTCAAAAGATATCAAGCATCATAGTACTTAGTAACGATTGAGAGCATGAAGGCTTGCAACAAGCTTCAGCAATCTCAAGAGGAATAAAGTGCTTGACAAAAATAAGTCTGCTATAGAATTTAAATTGCAAACCCAAAAAACTTGTGACAAACCTGGTGTGCTATGTTGTGAATCACAAGAACGGATCGAGTATACTTCATCAAGCCTTGGTCGCGATAGTAAGCCTTAAGATACACTGGTAACAAGGCAGTGTGCCAATCATTTGCAATGAAGACCAAGTTACCATCACCATAGCAGACCCCGCCACAAGGAACATGCCATGGCACCTGAAATAAGGTAGCTATACTTCATATGCAAAGTTGGGAATAGTTTCAAATCATCTGGCAAGGAAAGCTGTCAACATTTTGAGGTAGCAAGCATTTAAGTTAGGTATCTAGTTGTCTATACTTCATCATGTGAGCATATAGATAGTTGAGAGTCCCTTAACATGTATCATTGATCATTTACTTAAACTGGGCACTTATTTACCTTTTTACATAAAAACATTTCAGCTAGGACTTGCATTTACATTAAACTCATTTAGTGCAAGTACCACATTCCAGATTTTTGCTCCATTACACCCAAATATTCTGGTGCAAGTAGTTGATGGGTATTTAGATCATATTTGTAACCATATTGCTAATGTAAGAGTGGCGGGTAATGTCATGATCAAAAGATTGTCTAGGATACAACTATCAAGTAGTACGCAAGGAAAAATGTCTACTGTTTATTGGTCATAACAATTAAATGTGGGTTCAATCTTTATAAAGCTTGTAAGCAATCCCCATTTGGAGCCACTGATGAGTACAATAGGACCGGCCTTGAGGTTTTTGAGGCCTAGGGCAAACTTTATCGGGACTCTAACAATTGATTTACCGAACCATGGATATTTTTTAAGTGTTTCCACTATATTTGTTGTAAAAAGTGCAATAAAGCTAGTGATCTTACCAAACTACGCTATCAACACCAATATTTACATTTTTTAAGGGAGAACTTAAAATTTATGAGCTGTTTTGCTTTTCATGAAGGATAGTATATTAATCTTTTTTTTTTTTTTTTTGAAAACCATTACTTTATCTATTGTATATGACATTATGTTTTGAAGAATAAAACTTAAATAAAATCAATAAGAACACTTCAAAATCAAGAAAACAATTTAAAAAACTTAAGATTGGAAAAAGACATGTACTACAAATTAAGATCTTATTGATAAAGCTATTAATATAGAAATATATCCAAATAAATATGCAGAGTGAACCATCTAGTTGGTCAAAACTCAAGATATTTTTCAAAAATAAGTAAAGTATTTTTTTAGATAATCATTTTCTACTGATGCTTGAGTGCCAATCTAGCAAATAATAGCAAGTAAATTAAAGTATTAAAATTGCCTCTCCTGATTGATTTCAGAACATTTTACAAGAGGATGCTGTGGCATAACTTTTCCTAGAATGTGTTTGTTGTAATCACAATTGTCTGGGCCTTTGCCTCCTTTTTCTTTATAGAAAAGTACTTTTTTTTTGAAAACTACAGAAAAGTACTTAAATTTCCCAAACCAATTTAATAATCAGCCTGATTTGCTAAAGAATAAAAATTAGTTTTTTATTTTTTTTTATTTTTTTACAGTAAGAATAAGTAAAACAATTAAAGATGGTTCTCCTATCACTTACTAAAAAGAAATCTCAAAAGCCTTTATTGTATTAGGCTAATAAATTATAAATGCTTGAAGGGGAAATTGTAAAGTTTCCTCTTACCTTTTCATAGGGAAACTCAAATAGGAGGGGCCTTTTGTAATGAATGAATCGTTGAAGGAGAGAGATGCCTTAACTTAATGATTATTGAACATTTTTTTTAAAAAAATCATAAACTTTTTCAGCATTTTGACTAGTAATTAACCTAACACATACTATGTGCTCTACAATTTGGGGCCTTCTTATGCTAGGGGTCTGGGCGGTCGCACAACAGGTCCTGACTCAGGGCTGACCCTAGGGGCAATTGTCCCATATTAGATAGGATTCTTTTTTTCCTTTTTGAAATTAATAGAATTGCCCTTAGAATTATACCTCAACAGCTGCCTTGCAAAACAAAGCCATGCGCTTCAGAATATCCTGCATTCATGAAAACCAAAGACGTGTAAAGCTGAGGGAAATAGACATGGGTAAGGCAAACATATAGCAGCGTTAACAGTTGTGGCCATTACAAGATTAGTACAGTAATAAATCTCACAAGTAGATGACACATCCTTCCAAGGGAAAGATCTGGTTACATGGAAAACTGATTACAAAACAAATGCAGTTTATTTATTTTAATTTTCGAAGAGCGTTGCTTTTGATAGTCATATAATATAAGTAGAGAACAGCCTAAGAATCTGGTATTTACTCATCAGATGGTTGAACTCAATTGTCACAGTAAGCATATTACTGACTTGACATAGAATTGTCAATTTAAAAGTTTTACCAAGACATTAGATCATTCTCATCCCACAAGCAAAGTATACTTGACGCAATGTAATATCCAATATGACAGTTCATACTTGCAGTTAACGGGTAAGAATTTACCAATCGTTGACCTCCATATATATTGTTTTCCAAGTGATGGAACACATGAGAGTCTATGAAGATAAAATCAACACCATCTATGTATGCATGGTAGAAAGTTACTTCAATACTCTGCCAAAAAAAAAAAAAAAAAAAAAAAAAAAAAAAAAAGAGTTGTTATTGCTCAAACTTGATGCAACTGATATCCCAAGAGAGTGAAGCTGAAGCTAAGCACCATGGTCCATACCTGTCCTTGCACCATGTAAGTCTTTCGAACTCCTGTGTGGTTAAGCTCAGCATAGTTACCATAACGAGGGACTACAACCTAAGAAGAAAAATAAATCAGTTCAATAGCATCAAGGAAGAGGTCAATCTAGAGGCAAGATTCAAAAGAAACTGTAGTATGAGATAAAGAGGTTCTTGATAATATATGCATTGGGAAGCAAGATGATTGATTAAACAATTTGAAGGTGTCAGACCAATGTTTACAACTACGCTAAATAGAAGTATTTAATAGACAGAGATGAGCGGTCCACGAGAACTGGTGGTGGCATATTCATATACTCCTGAATGATTGGAAGTTGGAACAGTAATGATGTTTGTTAAGGAAAGACGGTACAGAAAGGATTGAATACTATGGATAGACCAGACAGAGTATGGTTCATCACTGCAAAGAGGGTTTAGATTTACTTTTTGATATAAAAACAGAACTAAGTAAAGAGACGTCCAATAAAATGCACCAAATAATAGAGACAATTTTTACCATATACTGATTCAATTAATTTAGGCACATTTAATAGCTACAACAATCTCAATGAAAGAAAACAAATATTGAACGCAAGGTAAGTAGTTGACTTTCTAGATTCAATGGGTAAATTCAGGCGCATCTAATAGCAATGACAATGCTAATGGTACATGCAGGCAAGGACGGAAACTAATTTTCAAGATATGAAAGATAAATAGATTAAATTTTTTATTTCAAACATAGTGCACATGTGCAATAACTAAAACTTCGATTTCCAATTAAAACTTTCTATCTGACAATTTTGACCAACGAAATCATAGTGAAGAAAGGCAAAACCACTTGATACATTGAAAGACCATAAATTTCCAGTACGTCTGAAGGAATTTAGTTAACTTACCATGACTCTGTGCCCGCGTCGGGCCAAAGCCTTTGGTAGAGCTCCAGCAACATCTCCAAGCCCACCTGAAATAACTCAAGAAGATCAGATTCAAGGTCACATGCATAGTCTAACTTTAAAACCAAGAAGTGAGCACAATAAATAAACAACAAAAAATATGAGAGTCAGGCAAAATATTTAATCAAAGATAACATCGTAAGCATATCAATCCATATCAGCTATATCAGCTTGGAGATTAAACAAGAATTTAATTACATATGAAAGACCTACCATATCAATCCATTTATGCATTTAGAAATTTATTTTCTTAATAAAAATGCATGTTGTTCATGGTATACATCTTCATTGGCGTTCTAGCATCCAATTACCTATCTTTTTACTTCAAATTAAAGTATTTGGATTTATAGCTTTGATGTACACACTAATTTGCCATTTAATGTAAGTCTTCCCATATTTCTGGAATAGCATTAAACTAAAAGTAAGTATGGAAAAAGAAATTAACTTATACTTCTATTATGAAATTATGAACGCAAACTAAAACTATTTTCATTGGACTATCCCCCAAGCAGTCATGGGAAACAGACAGTTTCCAATAATACCCTCATCTCTTCAGACAGAACACGGAACGAATAGCTCTTTGACTTTGACGTGAAAGGGATGGGCAAGAATAAGGTTCTAAAGCTCGTATCCACACAAACCAACAGAGAAGTAATAAGGGAAAGATATTGATCCAATTCCTACTAGACATTTGACAGTTTAGCGGACAGTGCATTATTAAACCCCTCTTACGAAACAACATGGCCTTAGTCCCAAATTAATTGGGGTCGGCTAAAAATAAACACACGTCCTATCTGTGGGAACCTTAGCTCATTTTTCTTAACACCCAGGCGGTGATGTGAAGCACACCCTTGCTCATTTTCACTACACCCGGGCTCCGATGCAACACATTGCTAGGTGGGAACGCCCCAATGTTCATGTGTTTGATCCATTTCATGAAGAGTGACAAAGGTTTTACACTGGTTGTCAACCTATCGCAGCCCTTGTCTTTTATCCGGACTAGGGACCAGCTGTGTAGTGCACAGTGTTCTACATAGGTGGAGTTTTCAAACTAGGATAAATTGAATACCATCCAAAATAGTTGTTCTCTAAGAGTCATTTGCAGCTGACGAGTTTTCAAATTAGGATGAACTGAATAATCCGTTTCACCACAGCACATGAAAAAAACAGCCATCGCAGGGTGAAATAAATCAAACAACAAACACTAGTTTTACCTGTTTTACACCAAGGAGCACATTCTGCAGCAATCAATATGATATTCATGACATTAACCCCAGCCAAAGGAGGTGGTTTGACATCTTCTTCCTTTGGTGCTCCATCAAGTTCACCGTCAACGTTCACAGAACTGGCTTTTGTCGGCTCCTCATACTTTTATCTTCTAATCCATAGGCTTCAAAAGATGGAAAAGATGACACTTCGGGCTCTACTGTTTGTACATTGCTTTTTTGAAATTGCTTAGATAAAGCTCCACTAGGATATGCACCATCAACATCATCACTGCTTGAGGAGGCATGATCCAGATTTGAGAATGAAAAATCAATTTTTTCATAAGATGCAACACCACTAGTACCAGTTGAAGCCAGATCATGATCTGAGAGAGAGTTCTCATTTTCATCATAAGATGCAGTATTCTCCTCAGTGATAATACTGTTTTTTATAGTATCATTTTCATCATAAGATGCAGCACCCTCCTCAGTGATAATACTGTCTTTTATAGATGAAACGAGCTTTCTTCTTTCTGAAATCTGCACAATGGGTATGTAGTTGAAGTAAAAAAGTAAAAATAAAGAACAGGATTCTTCAATGAGGTATAAACAAAATGATTCATAAAATTAATAGGTACAGTCTTATATTTTGGTATCTTAATACAATTCAATGGTAATTCAATTGGAAACATTTTTATAAACCTCCTCTGATGTTTGGTTCAGAATCAAGAACACACCAAGCATAAAACATTGTTAACTCCCTTCTGAAAGGTTTGTGGTATCAAACTTCTGCTTACTGTTTAGAACAGTTTCATGGTGCCCAGCTCATGTTTTAAGTTTTATAGATTAATCTGATTTTTTTATTTTTTTAATTTTTTTTTTAAAAATCTAATGTTTGTCAAATTGGAATAGAGAATAAAAAAAAAAAAAAAACAATACGTCCAAGCTTTGAGTTCAAAGAGGGTTTTGGTCCATGAATTTAATCATCACTCATCATAGACAAGACAAAGGGCACATTCATAGTTTTTTTTTTTAGAAAGAAAGATAACACCTTCAAATTTATTCACAATTTGCAGTATTATTCATTCCAAAACAAATGGGTAGTTACTAATTTACCAAATTTGGGCTTGAACCTAGTAGTACACTACCCAGCTAGCTATTTTTTCCTGTCCAACTGAATTTTCATCATTCAATGACAACAATTTCAATGCCCTCTTCATTCTCATTTTCCTCAAATACATTGTACCTTCAAACAACAATATAAAGCTCTTAATCGGCAACTAAAATTAATGCGGAGGCAAAAGAAGCAACAAAATACTTGTGAATCAAAACTATAACCTTACGAAACCGGAACTCGCAACATCGTAAATAAAAATAAGGCAAAACATATTTTTTGGTCTTTGAACTTTGAGTCTTTTATGCTTTTTGGTCCCTAAACTTTCATTAGTGTACATTTGGTCCCTGAACTTTCATTGTTGCATTTGGTCCCTGAACTTTTGAGTTTTTTTATGCTTTTGGTCCTGAACTTGAGTTTTTTTTTTTTTTTTTTTTTTTTTTTTTTTTGGGTAAAATTAATTATTTTTTTCGGCCTTTGTTGGTTGATGCGATTCATCCGGTTTTATAATATAAATCACTTAACTCTTCTTGACTAGTCACGTGCCATTTTTGTTACCCACGTCTAACGAATTTAACACTTTAAATGGTGGAAGGACTAAATATGATTTTGTAAAAGTTCAAAGACCAAATGTGTAATAATAAAATTGCAGGGACCAAAACATAAAAAATACAAAGTTACCGGACCAAATGATGAGTTTTGCCTAAAAAGAACATTCATCACAAACCTGTTGAAGTAAGTTTTCTTGCATTTCAAGAACCTTCTTGCTCTTCTGCATAGTAGCCTCAAGTGCATCACCTGCTTGATCACCATCCTCCCCTTTCACAGCTCTACACCTACTCTTCCAATGCTGCCTCCAGCCACCCCTCCATTGCACCAAATTCGGCGAAACCCCCCAAACGGGTTCGCCTGATAAAGCCACTGAAAACCCAAGTTTTGATCCATCACGGACACAACTGGAAAGCTTTCTTCCTTGGAATCCAATCAATGTGAGCCTAGGTTGAAGAGGGGTTGCACTGGGAAGCAACTCAATCTTCGATCTTGCGATTGTTGAAACAGACCCAATACTCGCCATTCATATGTTTGTATCAGTGACTCAGAGAAACCCAATTCACAAAACTCTCAATCAAGAACACACAATTGAACAAATGAATCAAAACCCAGTTGAAGGACTGAAATTTGAAGCAACCCAGTTAGACCCAACTCTTGAAACTCTCAATTGAGGCAGCACAAGTGAGAAAGATTGAAAATTGATGAAGACCCAGTTCAAGATAGGTAGAAATGAAGAGAACCCAGTTGAGAAAAATGAGGAAGCTAGAACAACAGGTGAAGGGTATGTGATTGATTGAAAGTTGAAGAAAAATGAGGAAGCTAGAACAACAGGTGAAGGGTATGTGATTGATTGAAAGTTCAAATGGGTCCTAGCGAAAGGGATTTCAAAGGGGATTTGAGGCTCAGATGAGTCAGATTGGGCAGGACTGGCGATGGTCTGAGAACCGCCAACAAATCAGTGATTGATCAGAGATTGAGAGATCAAATACACACGTGATAGATTTTTGAGGATATCAAACGAGCTGAAGATTGTCGATTGAAATATGATTGTTGAGAGAGAGTTTGGTGGGGTTTTTATGGGGCCCAGCATTTTGGAGTGACCCGTTCAAGAGCAAAGCTAGCCAAAAAACTATCAAGAAAGTTCATGTAAAGGTTGTCCCATGACTCCCATATATGAGTTGGGCAAGTGCATTATTAGAAAGATTTTGATTTTGAGAAGGAAAGATGTTGGAATGACACTCTAAAGATGTGATATATGAGCCCTACGTAAAAATAAATATAAGGCATGAAATATCTTGTGCATAACACGTGGGATGTGTATCTCGAAGCGTGTACAGATGGTTACCAAAGATATATGACCGCATGTCACGTCATAAGGTGTGACTTTGGGGTGTCATTCTAACATTTTCCTTTGAAAAGTCCATGCACTTTGTTGGAAGGGCTGAAGTGATCCTTTTTATATATGGGACTAAAACTAAAGTTTCTTGCAAAGATTAGTTGGTTATTTTAGTCGGTCCTTCCTTCAAAAGGTACTTTGTAGTCTATATATCAACTAAAAATCCATTTTATGGTTTCCTTGTACTATTGTTTCTTCTGAAAACCTTATACTATTGTTTTTGGCTAAGTTATTACATTAGCAATGCAGTCAATCCTGCTCAATCAAAATCACAAAAGGAACTCGATTTTTTGTCCCACTAAATGAAATCTGGATAGCTCTGTAAGGCCTCCTTCTCGAGGTGATCCGCGCACGCATTAGTATATCTGAAAGTGTGACATGCACTCACCTCCCAGGCACAATTTAGATCCCCTTTGATGTCTGCTACTAATGGGTCTCGGAAAGTAATAGGAGAATCACATACCAACAGCTTCCATCGTCAAACATAAGTATATTGCTCATGAAGTTTGTATAATAATGAATTTGCGTAGAACTTTTATTTTTTTGGGTCTTTTAGAAGTCAATTGTCTCGACTAGTTTGGAGTGATCTAGTGTAGGGCAACTCCTAGGGCTCATAAGGCTTATATATTGAGGTCTTCCATTAAAACTTCCTAAACAGTGGAGGGTCTAACTCCTAGTTAATTCAGTTCGACTGCGTGAATCAAACTCTTCACTTTACTCAATTTAATGGAGTGGTTAGAATATTTGTTACTAAAAGAGAGGGTAGTGAAACAGTGTGGCATTTGTGACTGTGATGTAGTATCCCCATCAAATTTGGTCCCCCTTTGTTGGTTTTTGCTAGTTTATGATTGTGAAGGTGACATCTTTGATTATCTTACAAGATAACTCACTAGAACAATTTTAGTCTTTGATAGAGATTTCAAACCCTCTATTAAAAATGTGTGTTATTAAATGCTATGTGAAAAACATGTTTGATGGATCGTGTTTTAATTCACTAGAATAGTTTTGGCATTTAATAACACTTAATTGATAGGGGTTTTAAGCAACCTCTACGTAAATACTGGATTAACAATTAAAACACGACCAATTAAACATGTTTCTCACATGACATTAAATAACACCATGGGTTTTGAAACCTCTATTAAAAACTAAAATTGTTCTAGTGACTGATAGTATTTACACATTTTTATTAGCTGCACTCTTGTGAATTGTGATTACAAATTTACATTGAAGATCAGACTCACCAACATAGGTTTTTTCTACAAGGGTGGAAAAGATAAAACTAAGAAAAAAGAAATAGCTAGGTGGGAAATAGGAAATCTGAACAAGTCCTTGTAACTCTCCCTTCTACAAACTGTATGTTTGCCAACCTCTGTTGGCACCAATTGAGTTGAGAAGTGGAGATGTCTGACATCTTAAGCACCCTTGAAACAAGCTTTATGTCTATCATGCTAAACAAAACCTCCCTTCTCTGCAATTCATGAATATGCTGTCCTCTCTTCAACCAGCATTTCTTCTTCTTTTGCAAATCTTTCATCAGCAATTGCTTCTTCAAAAAGAAAGTCAACTCCAAATCAGTTTTCATGGTTTAAAATAACAGAAATTATATTGATATTTTAGTCAAGTAGGCCATTAATTTCACAAATGAATCCTTTTCAAATATATCAGTATTGGCAAGTTAATCTTGGAGTAAGAATTAAAAATATAAGAAACTGAAGTACACTGGTCACGATAATTGCAGAAAATTATTGTCGGTGGTGATTTTTAGTTACGGCCGTAAGATCTTAATCCAATGGTCATGTTAATAACCATATTAATAAATAATAATCCCTTAAATGCATTAATTAAATCCAAATCCCATGGTCATAAATAGAAATCACCATTGATGGTGATTTTTTCCAATCGCCGTCATAGATTTTGATCGGTAGGATCAGAATCTTGAACCTTGATAATTTGTGTTGTTACAAAGTTAACTACTTAAACTTACCCTTTGAAGACCCCTTTTGAGGTCAGCTAGTAGCTTCAAATCCTTGGGATCCTCTACTGTTTGGAAAGTCCATACAATATTTCTAAGCTTCCACCAAGACTCTGTGTTGTCTGTTTTAAGAAAGAGCCACAAAGCATTTATGGATTTCTCTATGGCCTTCAATACATCTCTTATCTTTGTGCACTGTCCTGTCAATCCTTCTCGCTCTTCCTCATAATAGCCTTTGAAAAACATTAAATTTTGATGTTAAAAAATATGTAATCAATAATGTATCAATAATTCTTTTCAAGGAAAAAGAAGACTTTTCTATAATCTCTAGGAAAGATTACTGCTAAGTCTACCATGCATTTTTTAAATGAACAATATTTTCCATTAGATGAAAATACAAAAAGAGACATTCTTGACTCTAGACCAAATTTAAAAGAGTATTTAGTTAGTCATGATCCATTGTCAATCTGATTTTGGACTTTGAGACAGCTGACGCAAACTTAATTATCCAGCAAATTTCTTGGAAAGTTGCAAATACAGCAGCTTGCTCTTCCTCATAATAGCCTTTGAAGAACATTAAATTTTGATGTTGAAAAATATATTATCAATAATGTATCAAAAATTCTTTGCAAGGAAAAAGAAGACTTTTCTATAATCTTTAGGAAAGATTACTGCCAAGTCTACCATGCATTTTTTAAATGAATAATACTTTCCATTAAATGAAAATACAAAAAGAGACATTCTTGACTCTAGACCAAACTTAAAAGAGTATTTAGTTAGTCATGATCCATTGTCAATCTGATTTTGGACTTTAAGACAGATGACGCAAACTTATCCAGTAAATTTCTTGGAAAGTTACAAATACAGTAGCTTTGCTTATGAACAATTTTTGCCCTCTAATGATTGGAAATGTAAGACTCATAAAGTTTACCGAACCTTGAGTACAAGTTTACCGAACCGTAAGTTTTTTTTTTTGTCAAATTTACCAAACCTTGATTTAATTGTTTACAAAGGTTATCACAGTATAATATGCAAATTGTCTTAAAAAATCATCGCTAGTTAGAGTAACCTTCACAATAAGACACAAATCCTTGTGATGTAAACACGGCCATGCCCCTACTTGTAGGAAATGACAAAGATGGAAAATATTTTATACTTTAGAAAGATAAGAAGGACTGTCATCCGAGTGGAAACTTTACTACTGATTGAGCACAGATTAATAAATGAGAAGTGGCATATAAGCGTCTCGATCAGTAAAATCATTTTTCTTTAGCAAGTTTATCCATTAAATATATCCACTTGGTCTATTATGTTTAAGAAATAGATAATACTTTTGTCATCTGATACAGTAGTTTGTCTTTCAAAAGTAAATGGTGAGTGAATTATCGATACCTGAAATCTCTGGAACTTGGAGGAGACTTTTGAGAGAAAATCTTCCTTGAACATAGTTCCAATACCTTTTCCGCCCTTTGGTTCTCTCATCTTCCATAAATCTCTCCAACAAAACCTGAAATTTCTGAAACTTTCCCGCCACATTATCGTGGAAGACGCCCTTTATAAAACCCGAGTTTGCGAGAGCTTCAACCTTCAAATATTGGAGATGGAGTGCTTCCCAGCACAGACATGTCTGACCAACATAGACCAATTCAAAGTCACTCTCTATGCTTCTTAACATCTTTTTTCTTAAGACTTTGCTCAATGTGATGTATGGCTGAAACGAATTTGTAGGCTCAATGGACTCCATCAGGGGACTCTCCGGTTGGCTGTCGGATATCGCGCCTACATTTAGCAAACTAAACATCAAAACATGTCAAGTAGAAACTGATCGGCAATTGCGCAATTTTCTTGATAAAGTTAAGTGGTCATATAGCAACAGATCGATCCAAGCAGAACCATTATATTCACCAAATTACAAAAATAATGAGCTCACTTAAGTATGCGAAAAAGGGTGTGTAGTGAAGGAATACTTACCTATTCCGCATGTTCTTTCATAATTGAGTAGATCAAACCATTGCATCCTCTGAGCATACTTTTCATACAAAGGATCAACTAGTTCTGTGTGCTCTATGTGACTATTGACTTCCCTTTCTAAAACGGGTGATTCGGAATCGAAGATCGAGTCTTCAATATGAAGTTGTGATGAAGATGACAAGTCTTCATCATCCAAACCCATGCCCTCATGAACTTCTGACTCGCCCGGTTCTGTTGTATAATTAGAATTGTGAAGTAGTGATGAAGATGATGAGTCTTCATCATCCAAGTCCATGTCCTTGTGAAAATCAGACATAACCGATTCCCTAACATCATTTGTGTCATTAATAACTAGTTCTTTGATGTAATAGTTTTCCTTGAAAATTTTGCTACCTTCTACCGTCTCTTTTAAAACTTGCGAGACTGAGACACTAAAACTATTATACAGAACAATAGTTTGAACAGGATGAGACACTTCAATAACTTCACAGATTGTTATATCCTGTGAAGCCTCAAAGTTAGCTGGTAATTCTGCACTTGAAAATAAGCAGATCACATGTTTTTTCAAAAATTTAAAGACCAACAAAGTTACAAACCAAAGAAATCTAAGAGGATAAAACAGAACAACTGATATCCAATATCCTAGTGATTTAAGCCATAAATAAATCTGGCAGAAGAAAAGCAAAAAAGGGTGAATAAAAAAGCTCAAACAAATCCATTTCGTAAATCCATCTGGAATCAAAACATATTCAATAATGAACCAACATGTTGAATGCAAATCCATCTCAAGCACAAAGCTAGAGCATCTCCACTTAAGTTGCAAAAGAAGGTCAGACTCTCTTTAGGCAGTAAAGACTAATATATAATAGGTACATGATAAACAAATTTTATGGGAAGTTGACCAATAGGAACCATCAAGGAAGAGGTGACTTGGAATTTAGTCATCACGTCATTAAAGAAAACGACTATTTGTTAGTGGGTAAAGATGAAATTGATCAAAAATGTAAACAATTTCGTGGCGTACAATATACTTGAGCATTCTTTACGACATGAACTTATCTCCATGTTTATAACTCAACTAATACATATACATTTCACTAGTTAATTAGCAACTTTGGTAATGCGTAACTTGAATCCGAGAGAACAAGTAAAGCTTCACATCAGATTAATTAACAAATAATCTAGGTACTTGATGAGACTCAATGCCCCTTAACCAGTGTTCTCAAGTTTGTGCGCCAAAGGAAGCACCCAAACCCATGAGGGCACTTGACATGTTTTGTTAACATTTCTTAACCTTTTACAATTATATTATAACCTTTTGAGATTTGTTATTATATCATAATCTTTCTAGATTGCTTAATTTATATCCTAAACCACTTTTGAACTCCAAATTTGATGATGTGGCATTTAAAATAATTAGTTTAAATAATAAAATTAATAATTGTTTTGATAACTATAGGTGATTAAGTGACTTTTCAAATTCATATTAAGGTGTCACCTCATTAAATTTTAAGTTAAAAATTGACTTGATACAAATTAAACAATTTAGAAATGTTAAGATATAATAACAAATCTCAAAAGGTTAGGACATATAATAACAAAAATTGTGAAAGGTTCCCTACCAAATAAAATAAAATAAAATAAAATTGTGAAAGGTTATGATATTTTAACTAATTAAACAAAAAAATCTTCAATGTAGCTTGTAGTAAGAGTTTCTAATTAATTAGGATCACCTGCGTGTGTTTGGATAGCAAAGAAAATAAAAAAGTTGTGAAAAATTTTCAATTTTTTTGGTGTAACCATTTTTTTTATTGTTTGATAGCTTTGTAACTACTTAGAGAAAAAAATCACACCCCACAATTTTCTTCATTTATTTTCTCTCTTAAAAGGTGAGAAAATAAGGAAAGAACTTGGTGTTTTAGGAGAGAGAAAAAAGTGGGTTCTCTTTTTTTAACTTCTTTGTTAGAACAAGTAAATTGAGAAAGAAAGAAGTGTGTAAGTCACTTTTTTGTGGGCCCACAACACTTTTTCTCTTTAAAATAAAATTTTCTAATTTGCTATCAAACAATTTTAAGAAAATTTGCCCTCTAAAAATTTTCTTGAGAAAATTTGTTATCAAATGAAAATTGTTTTTTCTCTTAAAAATTCTCAAGCTATCAAACACATAGTGTGTGTTTGTGTGAATTTGGTGTGATTTGTCTCTAGTTGTTGTAATGGGCCAACTTGGAAAATTAAAGCATGAGAAGAACATAGTGTAGAGACCTAGTAAGCAAAAACAAAGCAAGTTCAAGCAAACAAGGAGAATTCATGTACTTAAGTTGCGTCATGGTGCGTGGTCTGCTAGCGCGTCATAGAATACGTTGTGGATAATTATCAAGCAGCCAAGTCGATGGCTTGTATATACTTCACTAACATAACAACTAACCTGTCGATTGTTTTGGTTTGACTACCTAACCAACTAATTTTTCCTCATTTTATGCAGCACTTGTAGCAACTGTTCACATACACTATATAAATATTAATCTCTTTATACTTTATGCACATGTTCATGGCTTAAAATCGATGAAGATTAGGCTGACCAAGTCTTCTTTATTTAAAAATGATCATTTTGATTAACTGACAACTTTTCTAAGATTTCTGTCTTATAATTAAATAAAAGTTTTATAAGACCAAAACATACTTTTAATATATACATTTGCTACAAAGTTGTTGGGGCCTGATATGGAATAGAAAATCCCGCTTGCGACGAGATGCTCAAACCGTTCTTTTCAAGGACATGTTAGTCCCTGAGAAGCACAATATTAGAGATTAACTCAAACTATGAGATAGTCTTGATAGGATAGAGAATCTTAGTTGGAGATTGGCATAAATCAAGCAGGATAGAGACTCCTAGTTGGAGATTGACATAAATCAAGCAGGATAGAAACTCCTAGTTAGAGATTGACATAAATCAAAAAAGGATAAGATTTAGTGTGGTATATATATATATACATGGGTTGGTTGAATGTAGGTACGCAAAATTTCCATCTTGTACAAACTTCTTGGCCTCCCATTTGACTTGAAGCGTTGGAGTGTTTCCCCGGGGACCAACCTCCGAGGACTTTGTTTTGCAGGTCTTGCTTATAAAAGAGGTTAGGGTTCGAACGACGTACATCTATCGTAGTCCAAAGATTCAAGGTACCCCTTTCATGTTTACACAACAGATGGCGCTAAAGAAAAGGTCAAGTCGCTATGGCAGTCACAACTCGAAACGCATGGACACGAAACCCGTCCAATGACCGATCAAGGCAAGATCGATCTTGTCTTCCACCACGAGATGGAGACCAAGGAGAAGGCATGCCAACACATGTTGTAAAGACCGAAGTTAATTTTTCATTATTGCTGACGTTCTTGCAGACGTGGTTGACAACTCAGATGCTCGTGGGACCTACAGATAAGGCAGGGTGCGCCCGAAGCTAAGTAAATAGCGTTTTTGTGCTATTATGTTTTAATTTGCGATGTTTATATGTAATTAGGGTTATTGGCATCGCAATGTGTGCATTTTACTTTGTTATTGACGTGCGAGACAGTGTGACGAGTATTGCCCCGATTAGCGTGCAGAGACAAGTATTGGGTAGGTGAACGACACTACACTAGGTTGGGAAGTCATACACACATGGGAAATGATAAAATACAATTAATAATTAATAAATAACACCGTATATGCGTTCATGGCGCGAGAGTATGTGAGAGCGCGTGCGGGAATTGGTATCAAAAATGAGTATCGAACACGTGCGAGGTTTGTGAGTTATTTGAGCAAAAATGAGTCAAGGGAGGAGTGTCACACAACCAAGTCACTCTAGGCTGGACCATTTGATTCTTCCATGACCCTTGGATCAAGCCTTAAGATTCACAAACACATTGGATGCCATTAGGAGTATAAAAGTCAAGTTTTGGCTCAAACTTATCACCTTTTCTCTCTCTTCTCTCTCTAAAACCGAATTTGAGCGAGTGTTGTGAGGGTTTTGTGGACTTTTAAAGGTGATTCGGAGGTTTAAATGAAGGGCTATCGATGATATGAGGTTAAAATCTCGCTCTCCATCTCATTATCTATGTATCGGGTGTATTTTTACGAATTTTTACGTGGGTTTCGGGATTTGATCTCAAGCACACCAGCTTGCAGTGTTGCTATGAGTTTTATGGTGAATTGGAGCATCAAAGAGGATTGGTTGAAGTGGTTGTTGTTGTTTTGGACTTGGGAAGAAAAATAAGGTTTTTATCTGTTTTTGTCATGGTTTTGGTTTTGGACGATTTTCGTCGAGGGGTTATGGCTATATACGGTTGTTATGTGATTATGTAAGGTGTTGGGATAGGTTCAAACCGTGACGATGAGCCGTGGGGGCTCGAAAACCCCTATTGGTTGTCACTTGTTTAGACGTTGCCAGGGACTCCATGGGGAGGAAACTCTTGCGTTGCACTTGCGATGTCCAAACAAGAGACCACAACACAACCCACGCTTTATTTCATGCCGTGGGGTTTTCTTCTTAGCGGCGTGGGTCACGACGTTCAGCACGCCATGGGACTATTGTACATGGTGGCGCCACCTGCGACGTCTAAAACAGAAAATGAAATAAAAATTTAAAAATAAATTTTGTGAAATGGATTTTAATTGGGGTTTTATTAGAGGATTATAATCAATTAAATGGGGATTTAAATTGATAAAAAGGAATTCAAATTAGGATTTTGAATTTAGGGATGTTTACGAGTATTTTCAATTATCAGACTATGGATTGACTGATTGGGGATTTTGGCATGCACTGGGGGCATGATTGGACGACATTTGGATTAGTTGGAGTGCGGTTTGAGGTGTGTAGTATCCTAACTGAAATTACTTGAGTATTTACTTATTTGGCTTTTGAATTCAATTTCTATTTTTCAATATTCTATGTTTAGGTGTGGTTTATATGGACGGACGTTGAGGCTCTCCCTCCGTACCATATATGTATGTATTCCCACTAGGCCATCGCATGTGTGTTAGGGATGCATGGGTGGGTGCGTCGTTAGTACTATGTCGATCACCTAGTGTATCCAGGCACTGGCCTTGCTTGAGTATGACTCGTCGATAGTATTCTACGTGGAAGAAGTCCGAATTATGGCGCTAGTCTGACCTTAGGCTCTAGAAACACACTTTGAGCTTTCACTATTATCTATCCATGCGATGATCACAGTTGCCTATATCTATTTTCGCATGTTTGTTTAATAGCTTTATTTAAATTCCAATATTTACTTTCAGTATTGCTTACTTAATTTCCTTGGGAATACTGACTTTGGACTTGTCATCTGCCTTTTGTGATGGCTTGAGTGCAGATCCTAGTACGAGTCGAGGTAAGGGCAAACTACCAAAGTACCGGTGATCTAGAGAAGTTTAGCCCGACTTGTACGTTTGTATTATGTAAATTTTGGTTTCATTTTGGGGGGATTGTGAGATACCTTGATACATTGTATTTTGATATTTTGAGACATTTGAGGCATATTTATGGATGTGTGGTTATCACATGGGTTTTCCACACTAAGTTTATGGTTTATATCACATAATTCGATGTTTATTATCTGAAATAATATGTTTTAAGACTTTCAGCTGGTTTATTTGATGTTTGGATATGATTTTAAATAATGAACTAAATTCAATAACAATTTAAACAGTAAATTGTGGCTTATTGAGGTTAATAATGATAAATAGTGGATATTATTCAATGTGAGGCACAATTGGCATTGGTAAGCCAGACTGTGGGCCCGCATTGGCCCGTGGCGGTTTATTGGAAAATGGGCCATTACATTTTGGTATCAGAGCCTAGGTTTAGGGAAACCTATGGCTCGAATTTGTAGATAACTTGAGGATAAAACTGATTAATAAACTTTTGATGTGGAAACCCAAAGGAATTGCCTAGAGTTTTAGTTGGGAAGCGATGTGAGATGGGTAGAAATCTAGTTTATACGTGTTATGTTTTTTGTTGTATAATACATATGATACACGTATATTCGCACTGAGGATGACTGAGGCACATTCTTCGATGCATATACCGATGGACGGGCATCCTTTAGATACTACTCAGCCTGAGGTTGGTGATACAAGTGATCCGACTAGGCAGACTTTGACATTGGAGTCATTAGCGCGGACGGTTGATGATAGGTTCGCGTTGTTGATTGATATGTTGAGAGTTCGGGATGCTCGGGAGGCTACTACAGCTCCTACGACAGTTGTGGTTGCATCATTAGTTACTATTCCTAGATGTAGTGGCACCTACTACCACTGCAGACTCAAGGGTAGGCTACAATATCTGAGACACAAGATGAAAGGACTACACCGGTGGTTATTGAGATTCCGATCGGATCGACTACGAGCGATGGTTGTGGCATCTACGTCAGGGGGATTGATGATAGTGGAGGCTAAGAAGCTGAAGGACTTTATTAGATTCTCACTAGGGTACTTCTACGAAGTCGGAGATCCAGAGATAGTCGAAAGGTGGCTATTGGCTCATGAGAGGCTAGACGATCGGTTGAGGTGATTGGTCGACCGAGATTGTCTTTAGTTATTTCTTGAGATCAGCTGTTGCGGTATAGTGGACTACCTACAGAGTGACTCATCCTATTGTTACTACCTGGGCCGACTTTCGAGTATTGTTCATGGACGAGTACATACCTATGGAGGTTCAGGATCAAACTGAGAAAGGATTTTTTTACATTGATTCAGGGGGAGATGTCCGTTATCGAGTACATGGAGAGGTACATATATCTTTTGTCGTACTCTATGGATCTAGCAAGGACCGATAAGTTGCAAATCTATTACTTTGTCAAAGGCTTATATGAGAGGATAACGACTGCAGTGGTGTCGAGTGGAGCGGGTACACTAATAGAGGTATACAATAGGTCACTCTCACATGAGACATACCTAGTTCATAGGCCAATTAGTTAGCAGTTCAGGCTGCACTGTGGGGATGGCAGGGTCATTAGAGCCAGCCAACTCAGAGTTCTCGATCTAATCAGAGACATAAGAGGCTAAGGAGAGATCAGGGTCGATAAGGATAGGGCCAGAGACATCGCATGGGTGATTGGCAGTCTAATCAAGATCGTAGAGGCGATAGAGATCGTCGTGATAACCGGGATAGGCGAGATGATCATGAGGTAGCATATTCTACGGTTTTTGCACCAGTTGATCAGCCTAGACAGTAGCAAAGATAGGATAGGGGTCAGAGAGGTCAGAGTTAGAGGACTTATGATAGATCAAAGACTCGTACGTGTTATCATTATGGTCAGGCAGGACATATTGTAACTGATTGTACCAGACCAACACCAATACCACCACAGACTGAATAGGCCAGAGATAAGGCTCAATCTGAGGGTTTTGGGGTTGCAAAGCCAGACTGGGAGGTGACAACAGCTCGTAGATGGTACGTTATCTATTTGTGGTATTTCCATGCATGTTATGTTTGATTCAGGCAACACATTTTCATTTATTTCTGGACACATGGTAGGAGAGTTTGGGTTAGCTACGCAGACTTTAGATACACATCTTGTTCTCAATACGACAATTGGGGATAAGATTTACCTTAATCGATTTGTTGGAATTGTGTTGTGGAGATAGAGGGACATCAGTTACCTTCTGATTTGAGAGTATTTAAGTACTTAGAGTTCAATGCAATGTTCGGTATGGATTAGTTATCATATCACGCATAGATCGATTGTTTCAGCATGACTGTGACATTTTACATCGAGGGGATTCCAGAGTTTTCATTTGCCAGAGTTGCGACAACGTTACCTATCACTCGAGGCAGACTAGCGACGTCGTAAGAGATGGAGGCGTATGCGAGCTATGGTTGAGCCAGAGCTTAGGACGGTGATTAGGTTTGAGGATGTTCCAGTTATTTATGAGTTTGCAAACATATTTCCTGAGGATTTGCCAGGATTACCACCATCGAGAGCTGTTAAGTTTATCATTGAGCTGATTTCGGGGACTCAGCCGTTCTGTAGCAGGTCGTATAGGCTGTCAGCATTGGAGCAGGAGGAGTTGAGGACCCAGTTAGAGGAATTGCTATATAAGGGTTTCATTCACCCTAGCATGTCACATTGAGGAGCACTAGTTCTTTTTGTGAAGAAGAAGCACGGCTCGATGCGGATGTGTATAGATTACCAGAAGTTAAATCAGGTGACGATTCATAATGTTACCCACTTCCCAGGATCGATGATTTGTTCAATCAGTTGGCATGAGCCAAATTCTTCTTGAAATTGACTTCAGATCAGGATACCACCAGTTGAGGATTCGAGATGGTGATATTAAGAAAATTGCTTTCAATACGCGATACGGGTTATATAAGTTCACATTCATGCCATTTGGGCTGACTAACATGCTGGTGATCTTCATGGATTTGATGCACAACGGGTATTAAGCCATTTTTGGATCGATACGTTATTGTTTTCATCGGCGACATCCTGATTTACAGTCAGAACTCGTGTGGAGCACAAGAGGCATATTAGGGAAGTATTTGCGATGCTAGAAAGCACAGACTTTATGCCAAGTTTAGTAAGTGCGCATTTTGGCTGAGTGAAGTCAAGTTTCTGAGGCACGTCATCGAATTAGGGCATTTTAGTTGATGGTGACAAGATTTGGGCTATTATTGACTGGAGGACACCCGAGTTTGTATTTGATATTTAGAGTTTCTTGGGTTTGGTAAAATGTTACAAGCATTTGGTATAGGATTTCTCGTTGATTGCAGCGCCGATGACGAGGTTGACCTAGAAGGATGTCACATTTGACTGGTCACAGGAGTGTGAGGATGTTTTCTGGAAGCTAAAAAACAGTTGACTTCTATGTCAGTTTTGCATTACTTGTGGTAGGTAAAGACTTCTCGGTATATACTGATGCGTGAGGCACTGGTTTAGGTTGCGTATTGATACAGGACGGACACCAAGTGGCCTACTTATCTTGACGATTCTCATGAGGGGGCCTATCCAGTGCACGACTTGAAGCTTGTGGCGGTCGTGTTTGCATTGAAACCCTGGAGACACTACTTGTAGTTAGAGGTTCATGTTGTTTACTGACCACCAGAGCTTGTGTTACCTGTTCACTCGGAGGGAATTGAACATGCGACATAGGAGATGACTCGAGTTACTGAAGGACTACGACTTCGTCATTAAGTACCATCCCGGTAAAGGAATGTGGTAGTTGATGTGCTGAGCAGGAGTGACATTGAGAGCCAGATGGTACTGCGGCATATGAAACATGAGTACGGGTTGTTTGAGGCTCCATCGGTGTTTTGTGTGACACAATCTATTGTTGAGCTACAGATATGTTGTCAGATGTGAGTTCCTACGGTGTCTCTTGAACGAGTTGTTGAGTTGTAAAGGGCTGAGGTCCGGTATTTGCGGATCAGCGAACTGGCTCTCGATTCGGGGTGCATAGAGTGGTCTGAGGGTTCAAATGGGTGCTTGAGACACAAGGGTAATTTGTGGATACCGGCAGTATCGAAGCTCAGGGATAACATTCTCGAAGACATACATCGGTCGCAATATATAGTTCATTCTGGCCGGAACAAATGTATCATGATTTGCGGCAATTGTTTTGGTGGCCATGAATGAAGTCTGACGTGCGGAGATACGTTCAAAGTTGTCATAATTGCCAGTAGGTGAAGGCTGAGAACAGGAGACCAACAGGGTTGCTATAATCATTGCCCATTCCGCAGTGGAAATGGGAACAAGTGACCATGGACTTCGTTAGTGGCCTACCACAGACTACGAGGAGACATGACGCAGTTGGGATAGTTATCGTCTGGTTGACGAAATTGTCACACTACATATCGATCGCCATGAGATATTCAGTTACACAACTGGGCATTATCTTCGAGAGGAGATTGTTAGATTGCACGGTTTACCGGTCTCCATTGTTTCTAACAGAGATTCGAGATTTACTTCGAGGCTTTCGGAGAGTATGCAGGAGCAGTTTGGCACTCAACTACAGTTTAGCACTATGTACCATCCTCAAACTGACGTGTAGTTAAAGCGGTTGATTTAGATTCTCGAGGATATGCTCAGGACGTGTATTTACAGTTTGGTGGATCATGGAGGATTATTTGTCGTTATGCGAGTTTGCTTACAAAACTATTAGCGAGTATCGAGATGCCACCGTTCGAGGCACTTTATGGTAGGTCCCTGCGGGTCACCAACATGTTGGGCGGCACCGGAGGATACAACGGCTATAAGACTTGTGGTTGTTATGGATCACACTGAGAAGGTGAGGCAGATTAGGCAGAAACTTCAGGCCAAGATTGACAAAAGAAATATGCAGATAAGTATCATGGGAGTCTGAGCTACGAGGTGGATAATATGGTGTATTTGAAGGTTTTTCCGTGGAAAGGGCATCAGAGATTTGGCATAAGGGAAAACTGGCACCTATATTTGTTGGACCATACAGGGTCAAGGCACGCGTAGGGATGTAGCTTACGAGTTGGAGTTACCATCGCAGTTAGTTGGGGTACATCCAATATTTCATGTTTCTATGTTGAGACTGGTTAGGTCGGGCCACAGACCTATGGTAGATTTGAGGAAGGTGGAGGTATGACTTAATGGCACGTATGACGAGCAACTAGTGGAGATTGTGGATAGGAGGACTCAAATTTTGAGGAACAGGAAATCCCAAAGGTTTTGGTTCATTAGCAACATCACGGGACAGAGGGACTCACTTGGGAGCGAGTCTACGATGCGACGACAATACCCTCAATTATTTGTCGGTTAGTGTTTTGTTTAGTTGTTTAAATTTCAAGACGAAATTTCATCTAGTTAGGAAGAATTGTAACAACCGAAGTTAATTTATCATTATTGTTGATGGGTTGCAAACGCGGCTAACAAGTTCAGATGCTCGTGGAACCCGTAGATAGGCTAGGGCATGTCCGAGGCTAGGTAAATAACAATTTTTGGCATCGCGATGTGTATATTTTACTTTGTTATTGACGTTCGAGATAGTGTGACAGGTATTTGCCCCGATCAGCGTGCAAACGCGGGTATTGGGTAGACGAATGACAATAAATTAGGTTGAGTAGTCATACTCACATGAGAAATGGTAAAATATAATTAATAATTAATAAATAACGTCGTATATGCGTTCGTGGCACGAGAGTACGCGAGAGACGCGAGTGTACGTACGGGAGTCGATAAAGAAACACATTGGACGAGTGTAAGTGATTTGAGCAAGAATAAAAACACCCGAGGGTTACGTACGAGAGACGCGAGTGTACGTATGTGAGTTATTTGAGCAAGAATGAGTCAAGGGAGGAGTGTCACACAACCAAGTCACTCTAGGCTAGGCCATTAGACTCTTCCATGACCCTTGAATCAAGCCTTGAGATTCACAAACACATTGGATACCATTGGGAGTATAAAATTCAAGTTTGGCTCAAAGTCATCACTTTTTCTCTCTCTTCTTTCTCTAAATCCGAATTTGAGCAAGTGTGGTGAGGGTTTTGTGGACTTTTAAAGGTGATTCGGAGGCTTAAACGAAGGGCTATCTATGATCCGAGGTTAGAATCTCGCCCTCCATCTCATTATCTATGTATTGGGTGTATTTTTACGAATTTTTACATGGGTTTTAGGGATTTTCTCGAGCACATCAACTTGTTGGTGTTGATATGAGTTTTGTGGTGAATTGGAGCATCAAAAGAGGATTGGTTGAAGCGGTTGTCGTTGTTTTGGACTTGGGAAGAAATATTAAGCTTTTATCGATTTTTGTCGGGGTTTTAGTTTCGGACCATTTCGTCGAGGAGTTATGGCTATATATGGTTGCTATATGATTAAGGTGTTAGGACGGGTTTAGACCGCGGCAACAAACCGAGGGGGCTTAAAAACCCCTATTGGGCATCATTGGTTTAGACGTCGTTAGGGGTGTCGTAGGGAGGAAACTCCCACGGTGTCACCTGCAGCATCCAAACCAAAGACCACAACACAACCCACGCTTTATTTCACGCCGTGGTGTTTTCTTCTTGGGAGCGTGGGTCATGGCGTCCAACACGTCGTAAGGCACACTGTGGGACTTTTGTACATGGCGGCACCACCTGCGGCGTTTGAGACAGAAAATAAATAAAAATTTAAAAATAAATTTTTTGAAATGGGTTTTAATAGAAAATTATCAATTAAATGGGGATTTAAATTGATAAAAAAGGGATTCAAATTAGAATTTCAATTTTGGGGATATTTACAGAGTAATTTCAATTATCAAATTATGGATTGACTGATTGGGGATTTTAGCACGCACTGGGGGCGTGATTGGACGATATTTTGATTAGTTGGAATGCGGTTTGAGGTATGTAGTATCCCAACTGAAATTACTTGAGTATTTACTTATTTGGCTTTTGAATTCAATTTCTATCTTTCAATATTCTATTTTTGGGTGTGGTTTATATGGACGGAACGTTGAGGCTCTCCCTTCATACCATTTTCATGTGTATACCCACTAGGCCATAACATGTGTGTAAAGGATGCATGTGTGGGTGCGTTGTTGGTACTACGCCGACCACCTAGCGAATTTAGGTACTTGCCTTACTTGAGTAGGACTCGTCGGCAATATTCTGTGGAAGAGTTCGAATTATGGTGCTAGTCTGGCCCTAGACTCCAAAAACCCACTTTGAGCTTTCACTATTATCTATCCATGCGATGATCACAGTTGCCTGTATTTATTTCCACATGTTTATTTAATAGCTTTATTTAAATTCCAGTATTTCCTTAAACAAAATGGATCTATGGGTTTAATGGTTTGATTTCCAATCGATGGTTGGTTTTTTTTAACAAAAAGGATTGAAGGATCGAATTGTGCAAAGTGCACAGTTCGATTGAGTAAAGAGAGAGGGAGGGGGAGCGCTGCAAGTGAGCGCTCCCCACTAAACAGCGCCTGGAATGAACCAGGCCCAGTCAGCAAGGTTAGGCCTTGGTCCAACCACCAAGGCCCAACTCCCCGTGCATGCGCTCCTACCCCATTCCCAGGTCATCCCTAGGGGCTGGTGCCTGGGTCAAACTAGGCCCAACGAGGACCCATGTGCCCAGCATGGGAGACTATGTCCAACGAAAAATAGAGGTGTCATTTCCTAAGTCAGTTGGAAAATTGTCACCAAATTGGGAGGGCCCATACAAGGTCAAGAAATTCTTGAAGTCAGGGGCATATGAAGTGGAAGCAATGAATGGCAATGCTATTCCATGTTCATGGAATATAGCAAACCTGCGCAAGTATTATCAATAGAATTTGCTTTGAACTTTGTTTTTCATTATGTCAAGAAATTTTCATCAATGTTATTCAGTAGAGTTTCTTCAATAAATAAGTATTGGTTTTTCTTCAATGTTATTCAACAAAGACAACCTTGTTGGGCAAAAATTATGAGTTCATGTAACGACCTGCCCCCGACCTATGGTCGAGTCGCCCGACCCAGATCGCCACTTGGACCCGATACCTAAACCAGGCCCAAATAACGGTCTAGAACGCCTTTCAAATAAACCTGCGGAATACACATTGGTTAAATAAAGGATAATAAGTGCGAAATAAATATAAAGAGATATCCTAAGGCCAAAAGATTTAAGTTCATAGAACATTAATAAAACTATACATGGGTTCATGCTAATTTAAACTAAACAAGTTTATTAAATCTCCGAAGGGGATCAACTAAAGGTAACTAGGATTCAAGCTACCCAAAGATCTATTTTAATTTTAACCCCAAGTTGAATAGTTTCAAAATCAAATATACATAATATATATTAACAAAGGCTCACATCAAGAGGAGACTTCAAGCTCGTCTCTCCCTTGCTTCAACCTAGCGCTGTCGTGGATACCTAAGACGTAAGTGGGGTGAGCTAAAAGAACCAACGGAGCTCAGTAATGCGAAAAAACCCGCTCAACCATCAAATATGCAAGTAATACCTAATAAGCATGCAAAGTCTAACATGTATTTGAAAAACAAACAAGGATTCATTAAATATTAACATGATAGCAAGATTTCATAAGAAATAGACTTATAATGAAGCATCAAGCACTGTCATAAACATAAGATTCGTAAGTCACAATTAAATAGAAATTCATCCTTTCATAACAAATACCACGTATTCATGAGCCATCAAATTGTAACAACAATAATCATGAATAACATTAGAGAGATTGACAAATCATTTCATAATTTCAAACTTTCATACAAATGAGGGGGTTTCGCGAGATTATGTACTATAAAATATAATAATACGATAAGTCGATATTCCATTCAATGCATACTAGGTATTGACAAGAATCCAGTGACCGATTCTCCTACTCTCGAGGTGATGGCAACAACTAGCTAGCACACAGGCCTTATGTGCCCTCTCGTTTGTCCTATCAAATCAACAGTAGGTTCGTCCAAGCCATCACCGATGCACATCCATATGTCTCAAGAGTACAAGAGAAGGAACTCCAACTCATGTCCCTACGTGACATACTTATGAATTCAATTAGTCAAGTAAAGCCCTCGGTGGTAAACTCCACAACATCCTGGGGTGTTAACGACCCTTGGTGGTACCATAACATTCTGAGGTATTCATATAGATTTACTTGCTAATAAGACCCTCGGTGGAACTCCACACATTCTGGGGCCATGAATAACATAGATGAGAAAAACAGTGCATTTACATTCCATAGATACGTAGGTTCGAGCCAATACCACGACGCAACCCATAAATCCCAAGTCTTTAATTCAAATTATGAATCCTAAGCATAACTAATAATCATGTCATATTTGATAATTGAGCAAGCTCCCCACTTACCTGCACTCACCGCGAATCCTAATCTCGATCCTCTCGCATTTGGGCTCGATGTGAACCGTCTCGCGAATATAGACAATTTGAAATAATTACTTTATATATCTACAACCATACAAGTTTAACATCAATTGTCTAGACCTTAGAAATTCACCCTATTTTATAGCTGACTTCGCTAAAGGTCATTCACGACTCTAAAATCGACACTTAAAATTAGAATCGATGATTCGAGTAAAATAAGAATGCGGTGATGTAAAACAAGGAAAATCTGCTATGACTTGGTTTTTCCAACATAAATCAAAGACGTTCGATTAATTATAATTAAAAAAATCCAAATCACTATACAAAACTCAATTTAGACTTTAAATTCCCGAATGACAATATTCAGTCAAAGTCCACAAATTTATCGAATAAATGTATTTCCCAAAGAAAAGATTCAAAGTCCCTTTTTAAATCTCAACTCAACCTTAAATGCCAAATCCATATCAATAAACTTCAATCGCGTTCAATTTGCTAAAATCATGGGGAAATCCTTTCATGTATCGTCAAACCATGGCAAATAAGATTGATTCATACATAATTCTCGTTATCATAAGGTTTAAAAATTTTTTTAACCCATTTCAAGACTAGATCTAAGAAATATTGAACAAACTTTGAAAATCATCAACTCTCATTGCCAATACCAACACCAAGACAATAAATCTAGAGAGTATTAGAATTTCACCATGCCTTCAATGGAGTCTTTGACTCAAAATCCTTTCCAAAATCTCATTCTAACATAGATCAAATCTTTCCATTCTTATTTTCTTTTCTATTTTCCTCGTGTTCTTGCCGATGTCGACGCCATCGACCATTTGGTCTTCAAATCTTCAATAAATAATAAAGAAATCAAGGAGGGAAGTGAGGTTGTACATCTCTGGAGCTTGAACTCTCCTCTTGTTCTCCTCCTCTCCATGTGGGTGTTTTATAAAATTGGGCTAGGGTTTTCTTTGATTTGCTTAAATAGCATTAAGGTTAGGGATTAGGGTTGTGACTATTTACAACTTGCCTAAAATGCCCTTTTGGGTCATAATCTCAATTGGGCTTTATTATTTAAAATAAAACTTTACTTACTCCCTAACTCATATTTAATTTGACAAGTTTAGAATTGTATTTCCACATCAAACACCCCAACACATTTTTATCATGAAATTACCAAAATACTCATAGGTTGGGTCATGGAGAATTTGGGTCGTTGCAGTTCATGACTTTTTTTAAAAAAAAGAACAAAAGAACACTTGATTACAAGTTGAAATGTCTAGGAGACACCACAAAAAATAAGGGGAAGAAAGTTTCAAAGATGGAGATATAATAGAAATTGAAACTGATAAGTTATATAGAACTGAATGAATTGTATATTCAATTGATGTCAATGGTACAAGATTGATGCTCTATATATAGAGACTTACAATACAAGGTAGCAATGTAATACAAGGAAATATATACATTAGGGAAACAAAATCAATGGAGAAATCAATGGCGAAGAATTTTGGTGCCTTTACGAATCGAAGCAATGCGGCCAATGCGTTAAATCTGGAGCACTAGCGATCAAGTTGCGTGTTTGGTTAGGGAAGTAGTCAACGGTCGTACCTTGGCTGCCGAGATTAGGAAGTGCGAGGAACCAAGTGCGTCACCGGGTCTATAGCTACACTAGGATAATTTGATTTGTATCCTTTGACATAAGTTGACGACCGAATTTAATCTTTTTATCGAACCGAACTTGTATGCCTTGACCTAGGTGTTATTTTTATTAATTATTTTTAACTTTATTTTAATTGTTTTTATTTATTTTGTTTATATTTAGATTAGGTAATTAACTCATGTTCTCTAAATATCTCGATTTCCTTTTTATTATTTTTTTTTACCTTAGAAAGAAAACCAATCTCTGTGAGATCAACTCTTTGTCACTATTCTGCAAAATAGTTGGTTTAGGTAAATATATTTTATTGACGCGTTCGGCGCGCGTCATGGCTAATTGTGGTCCATAAAAAAAGTTGTTATGTGTTTAGTCCAGGAGACTAAAACAACATCTTTTTTGGTCCATAAAAAAGGTGGCTATGTATTTAGTTCAGGAGATCTAAATAGTACATTTTTTATCCGTAAAAAAGTTGCTAAATTTGGTTCATAAAAAAAGTGTTGTGTTTAGTCCAGGAGACCTAAATAACATATTTTTTGGTCCATAAAAAAAGTGTTTATGTGTCTAGTTCAAGAGACCTAAATAACACATTTTTTTGTCCATAAAAAAAAGTGGTTAAATGTGGTCCGTAAAAAAATGGTTGTGTTTAGTCCAAGAAACCTAAATAGCACAATTTTATGTCCATAAAAAAAGTGGTCATGTGTTTAGTTCAGGAGACCTAAATAGCACATTTTTTTGTCCGTAAAAGCAGTGGTTAAATGTGGTCCATAAAAAAAAATGGTTGTGTTTAGTCCAAGAGACCAAAACAACACATTTTTTTATCCATAAAAAAAAGTGGTTGTGTTTAGTTCAAAAGACCTGAATAGCACATTTTTTTGTCTGTAAAAAAAAGTTGATAAATTTAGTTCATATAAAAAGTGGTTGTGGTTAGTCCAGGAAACCTAAATAGTACATTTTTTTCCATAATAAAAAAAGTGGTTGTGTTTAGTTCAAGAAATCTAAATAGCACATTTTTTTGTCTGTAAAAAAAGTGGCTAAATGTGGTCCATAAAAAAAGTAGTTGTGTTTTCAAAAAAAAAAAAGTTATGTGTTTAGTTCAAAGGACCTAAATATCAAATAAAAAATGGTCATGTGTTTAGTTTAGGAGACCTAAATAACACATTTTTTTTGTCCGTAAAAACAATGGCTAAATGTGGTCCATAAAAAAGTGGATATGTGTTTAGTCCTGGAGACCTAAATAGAACATTTTTTATCAATAAAAAAAGTGGTTGTGTTTAGTCCAGGAGACCAAAACAACACCTTTTTTAGTCCATAAAAAAGTGGTTATGTATTTAGTTCAGGAGACCTAAATAGCACATTTTTTTGTCCGTAAAAAAATTTGCTAAATTTGGTTCATAAAAAAAGTGTGTGTTTAGTCTAGAAGACCTAAATAGCACATTTTTTTATCCATAAAAAATGGCTATATGTTTAGTTCAGGAGACCTAAATAGCACATTTTTTTTTCCGTAAAAAAAAGTGGCTAAATGTGGTCCATAAAAATATGGCTATGTGTTTAGTCCAGGAGACGTAAATAGCATATTTTTTTTGTCTATAAAAAAAGTGGTTATGTGTTTAGTTTAGGAGACCTAAATAGCACAATTTTTTGTCTGTAAAAAAAGTGTCTAAATGTGGTCTGTAAAAAAAGTGGCTATGTTTTTAGTTTAGAAGACCTAAATAAAAAATTATTTATTCCATTAAAATATGGTTAAAAGTAGAAAAAAAAATTCAAAGGTGTGAGGGGCTAGTGATATGGAATAGAGAATCCCGCTTGTCTCGAGATGCTCAAACTGCACTTTTCAAGGGCATGTAAGTCTACAAGAAGCACAATATTAGAGATTAACTCAAACTAACTCAAACTATGAGATAGCCTTGATAGGATAGAGACTCTTAGTTGGAGATTGATATAAATCAAGCAGGATAGAGACTCCTAGTTAGAGATTGACATAAATCAAGCACGAAGGATAGAGACTCCAACTCTATATAGTTGGAGATTGACATAAATCAAGCAAGATAGAGATTCCTAGTTGGAGATTGATATAAATAAAAAAGGAAGTATGGTATATATATACATGGGTTGGTTGAGAAAAAGTACACACAATTTCCATCTCAACTATAAACTTCTTGACCACCCCATCTAATTTGAGCCTTGGAGTGCTTCTGAGTCCAACAACCTATGGGGCCTTTGTTTTGCAGGTCTTGCCTGCAAAAGAGGTTAAGGTTCAAACGATGTGCAAAGGTTTCCAAGATTGAGGTACCCATTTCCTGTTTACACAATTGGGCCTTTTAGACATGCATTGAGATCTGAGAACGCACATCACAAGACATAATCTAAAGATCAGTAGCAACTGTCCCGAAAATGTATGTATCAAGAGTATGCCACACAATCACCATCCAAAAGATAATGTGTGTTCCTTTCCTATTTAAATATTTTATACATCGTTTTCAAAAAAAAAAAAAAAAAAATTTTACATCCTCAATTTGTTATCAGAACTTTTGCACCGAGTAATAAATAGACAAAATGTTGGATCTCAGTAACAATAATCATCATACATCTTTTTAACTTGTCTAGTAAATGAGAATAGCTAATTGATTTTTTTAATTTTTTTTTTGAAAACAGAATAGCTAATTGATTAAATTGTAATTTGTATACTACATATGGATTGGGAGAAATATATCTCAGACAACGAAATTAACGAATACAAAGTAGTCCACTCTCCAAGAAATTAAGCAGTGGTTAGTATAGCGTGATCTAATCCGAGGAAGGAGCATCGGCAGGGGAGGGTGAAGGAGCATTTGTGGCATTAGGACGGAGAAACCCGAGCTTTCTAATGATCTCGTTAGCTATTATCTCATTAGCTTTGTCGGAGGGATGATACTCGTCCCAAAACACATACTTGCTTCTATCAGTGCACAGTGTTGACACTGGAATGCATGTCAGCGCAGGTCGAATTTGCCCGAAAGAGCAACATGGGGAGTCCGAGTTGTTGAATCCTGCAGAGAAAGAACATATACAAATCGATCATAAAACTCATGTTCCAAGCAGCTAATACAATTGCTTTCATAGTGAAAAGGGAATGTAACAAATCTTTGTTGATAAAAGTCCCAGTCACTTGGTAGGATTATTGATTGAAGTTTTATCTTTCGTTTGCGCATACCGTATTGGTGCGGATTGTCAATTACGTTGCCAACCACATCGTAAGCATCTCCAAACTTGTAGTTTGCATTTGGAAGGGTTTTGGACAAGTTGTCCAAAAGCTTGCTTGCAGCTTTGTTGAAACCCAATGCAAGTTTATTGGTTCTGTCCTGGCAGTCCCCTGATGAACTTAGAATGCGTTGAAGAGGAATACAACCCATAGGCCCCAGCCCAAACACAATCAGTTGCCGAGCGCCTAAGCTATGTAGTAACTAAACATAGAAAATTCACATATCATCAATATGATCTCACTCTAATGAATTGAATGAAAGGAATAAATCTTAAGGGGAAAATATCTTGTACAACTGATACATGTGAAAATTAAAAATTTTGCAGGTTACCTTGAGCTGATTTTCCAGTGTTGACATTAAGTAATTGATGAAACCGCTGTCGGAGTACTTCCATGAGTCCTTGTAAATGGGCAGCAAAAAATTGTTTATGAAGTCATTGCTTCCTAGAGCGACGACATAGCGAGCTTCCTTAAAGAACTTGTCTGCTGCTGCTTTTCCAATTTTTCTCTGTATCAGTTCTTGTGTTCCTTGAAATAGCTCAATCTGCTTATAGAAACAAAACCTTTGTACCTATCATGTAATGATCAGAAAGTCAGCAACATGGCTACTGATATACTACTATCTTTGTAGAATACGAATTAATTGGTTTCAAGTTTCAATAAGGTTAATCAACTAGCACATGAATTTTAACTTACAAAGAGACTGCCAGTGTCATTTAATATACCACCACCACCGGAAGCAAAATTCACGCCTTTCACCAAGATCACATCCTCCGACAAAGAGTCATCCAGGAATGCAGGCGGCCGAGGGAGACCTGTCTCGTCACCTGAATTAAACCATCGGTCAGTCAGTCAGTCGCCTAGAACCAATTAACGACTTAATTTCACATGTGAAAACATAAGGCATAGAAATGTAGACTCCTTGAACTACTTGCCTATGATATCAGCAACAGTCCGGCCATTGCAATACCTCCCATTAGGCAATCCATTACCGAAGTCGATTCCATACCATGGAAGATTTGCACGAGCAAGACTCCTAGTAAGGTGATTGTTGTTACCTACATCAGAAAGCGAGTCTCCAAAAATGAACTGCACAACTTTGCCAGAAACCAATTCAGTGGACAGCAGTAGCATCATTAGGATCGCCATGGACGCCATTATTTTCATGTTAATGGATTCCATAATGCAGCTCTCTTTACAAGTTTGCGAATTCGGGGTGATTGATTTCAGCGATACTAGGGGGATTTAAGCATTCAGACAAGACAATCTTTCAGGTAATTAATTGATCATATTAGTCATTGTAGTACAAAACAAGGCAAGACATCATGGAAGGTTTAAAAGTTTTTAAAGGGTAGAGAGTTGGATACACCAACCATTACAAAATTCTGAACCTACTTCAACAACCTGAAAATCTTAGAATAATACATACAAGAGTGAGTGCAAAGATCTTGTGATTTGATGGTTAGAGTGAGTTGACCTAATTTCTCATTAAAGAATGTACCAAAGTCCAAATAAAAAATTTATCCATCATTGACATGCGTGATCAAATGGCTCTGAAGTAAGGTCTAAATTTCTCCTCTACACCAATTCAGGAGTCATGTGTTGGTAACTTGGTATAACCATAAATGCATAACTTTTAGGATTATGCTTTTTTTAACTCAGAAAATGGAGAATTATGATGATTTTTTAACAATCATAAATTGCAATCGACCAGATGAGAAACATTTGATGATATTAATAGCTATTGTTATGTGAATTATTGAAATTGCTAAATTTTGATAAAATTTTAATAATAATTTCAACCTCAGGCAGCATCTTAAATGGTATAACCTAGATTTTGATAATTGTTGATTGTGTTAGGGATGCGACTTCCCATTGTTGTTGTAGCATTTATCAACTGTAAGCCTAGAGATAACTTGTGATACATTAATTAGAAATGATTGTAATAGTACACCATTTACCAACATTAAGTTGACACAGGCCCAAAAAAAAGAGTCGCGCTATGGGCACCCCGCAATCCTCTCAGGGCACCCCGTTGATTAGGGCACCCCAACAATTTATCAAAGCACCCCAGTACTTTTCCCAAAATGTCCTTTTTCGTTTGAAGTACGAGTATCCCACCACCAAATCATATGAAACCCTTCTTTTCTCCCTTCCATCATGACATCAAGGCCTTAATATACCAAAACCCCTCACTTTCTTGTTTGTTTAAGTTAGATTTGTTGTTTTTATAGTCGGATGGTGTGTTTAACTTCAATTTCGTAGTGTTCAATCACACAGGGTCATGATCTGTCTTTTAGTCTCGGACGTCCATTGTCGATATCATTGTGTAAGTGTCGGTTAATATCAACTAACACCTAAGTGAAAAGGACTCTTAGACCACGTGGTTGTGTATCACCGTGACTACTGATTTTGGTTTAGGTGACCTATTACCGAAACATTAAGCTATGACTCGGTTGTTTCCAACCGAATAGTGTAATAAAAAACTACGTTTGGGATTAAACTCGGTTGGTAATAGCCGACACCTTTTGTTAGTTATCGGTTATAAGGAACCGAGACAATACAACATGTCTAGGTCATGTGTGATCGATAAATTCGCTTTCGTGGTTCACCTTTGAAAATGGAAAAAAAAACAAAAATCATAAAAACTTACTTGTCACAATCATTTTCTTCAACCATTATACTCTAAAAAAACACTTAAAACTTGTCGAATCTCCAAGCGGCGATGGATCGACAAACGCGATTGACAAAGGCTAGTGTGCACTCTTTGATCAACAAATGTGATGTTCGGCCCGCGACGGATCAACTTGACTTCGTAGAAAAATCGAGTTTTTAAAAGTGGAGTGCCCTAAGAAGGCATTTGAATGGACATGTGAATTGTTGGGTTGAATAAGGGTATTTTTGTCAATTGATTATAAAACCAATTTTAATTAAAAATGGTAGGTGCCCTGAGAAGATAGCGGGATGCCCATACGCGACTCAAAAAAAATAGTTGAGACAAGCCAAAACAATTACAAGAAGTTAACTAATTGAGAGGATTGAAAGAGTTTGATCCATGAATGTTAATAGTTAAACTCTAATTAATTTTTCTTCAAAAAAAAAAAAAACTCCAATCATATTTAGGATTAAAATTCTTGTTTTTAAGTTCAATATCAGAATCAATTTAATAAACCAAACAGAAGTTTCGAAATACAGCAAAATAAAAATAGGTAATGATATTTCCTTAAAAAAAAAGACACACTATGTACACCCCGATATCTTCTCAAGGCATCCTGACTTTTTTTATTTATGTTGGTTCTAAAAAAAATGATAAATTTACCCCGGGGTGACTTGAGTATTCAATGGGGTGCCCATACTACAACACTATATTAACCGACATTATGTTTCAGGTCTCGGTGGAAAATGATTAAACTTATGGTCTCGGACACACAAGATCGAGACATAGGTTGTTGGGTTGGTTGGTGTCAATCGAGATATACAAGCACAAGGCCACCAAATCACTTGTATAGTCTCGATGGTCACTCATCAATTCCCATCGAGTTAGGTGTTTGATTACCTTATTTAGGGGTGCACACGTATTGCACTAATATACGGATCCAATCAAATTAAGACCAATTATAACTAATTAGATTAATTTTTTGATATCTTGGATTGGATTGCATTAAAAAATCATTAATTCGTCTTGAACTGGATCGGATTACGGATCCATATTTAAAAATCGCGGATCCAATTTGATCCAATCCGTTTATCACATCAACACATATACATATCTCATCATATGTATTATAGTATCTCGAAGAACATCAATTTAAACTATCAAATCTAAATTATATAGTATCTCAAAGACTTTACTTGTTTTTACCTCTTTTATTACACTTGAGAAAAAATAAATAAAAAAAATTGTGAATTGTATGTTGCAAATGTGCATTTTTTTGTGCTTTTGTTTGGATATATGTAGAGTTTGTGGATAGCATTTTTATTTATGTAGGAATTTGCATTTAAAGATTCTTATGATGACAAATTTATAAAAAATATGTTATATATAGATTTGTGGGATGTACGTTGTAAATTTGTCAATCATGATATGTATATAATTTTTGTGATTCATTTGATTAAGTTTAATTTCATAAATTTTTTGATAGAAAAACGTCAATCCGTCGAATTTGATCCAGTCCGGTCCACATTTTGTAAATTGGATTGAGTAGGATTGATGAATTATTTGGACTGGACTGGATTGCAATTTTTAGATTGCAGATTGACCTAATTAGACTGGATCAAATCCATGTGCACCCTAACCTTATTTGAGTATCGATTGGTATAAACCGATACTGTAATACGGATATCGACGAGACACGATCAAATCCACTTTAACATGTACTTTGGATAATGGAATATGTTATTTCATAAATTATGGGCATTTTATTAAAAGCATCAGGGTGCCTTGATCAATGGAGTGTTGTGAGAAGATACAGAGATGCACGTAGCACGCCACGTAAAAAAAAAAAGGAAAATGATAAAAAAAAAAAAAAAAACGGTGTTTTGTTAATGATATTCCATAACTGTGCAAAGGTAGACTCAAGGATGTTAGATTATCATTTTTCAAAAAAAAATAATAATAATAATAATGATATCCCATACCTGTGCAGGTCGTCCAAACTTCCAGTGCCACGTGGCAGAAACCAATTGGCAGACAGAAGCATGCTCGATCAAGTGGTCTCCATATTTTTGTAACAAAGGAAATCACAACAAAAAAAGAAAAAATACGTGGCGCCACAAGAGCCACTCAAAACAACCCATAACTCACACTGTCAACCAGACAAAATAGGGAAATACACACATCTGATCTAATAGACTAATACTAGAAAAAAAAAAATCTACCTCATTATCCAAAACGATCCTCAACCGTCCATATCTGAAATCCAACGGCCAAGCCCTCGACAATATCACACACCATATCCACAACACACGCCCAACTCTCCAAAACCCAAAACCCATCACTCCCTCACTCCGCACGCTCACCACCATGGCAACCATCGAGCACGCCTTCGCCGGCCTCCGCCGCCTCCCCTCCTCCCACCACCACTCTCCAAAACCCCACCGCCGCCGCGGCCACGGCCACCTCCCCACCCACATTGTCGCCGCCAGGTCGAGCCCCAAGCTCCCCGGGCGGCCCCTCCGAGTGGCCGTGATCGGCGGAGGCCCGGCAGGCGGCGCGGCCGCGGAGACCCTGGCGAAGGGCGGCGTGGAGACCTTCCTGATCGAGCGGAAGCTGGACAACGCGAAGCCCTGCGGCGGCGCCATCCCCCTGTGCATGGTCGGCGAGTTCGACCTCCCCCTCGACATCATCGACCGCAAGGTGACGAAGATGAAGATGATCTCCCCCTCCAACGTCTCCGTCGACATCGGGCAGACCCTGAAGCCCCACGAGTACATCGGCATGGTCCGGCGCGAGGTCCTCGACTCCTACCTCCGCGAGCGCGCCTCCTCCGCCGGCGCCACCCTCATCAACGGCCTCTTCCTCCACATGGACCTCCCCTCGTCCCCCACCGCCCCCTACACCCTCCACTACAACCTCTACGACCCCTCCTCCTCCTCCTCCTCCTCCAAACAATCCCTCACCGTCGACGCGGTCATCGGCGCAGACGGCGCCAACTCCCGCGTGGCGAAATCCATCGACGCGGGCAGCTACGAGTACGCAATCGCCTTCCAAGAGCGCATAAAAATCCCCCACCAAAAAATGGCCTACTACGAGAATCTGGCAGAGATGTACGTCGGCGACGACGTGTCCCCCGACTTTTACGGGTGGGTGTTCCCGAAATGCGACCACGTGGCGGTGGGGACGGGGACGGTGACGCACAAGGGGGAGATAAAGAGGTTCCAGGCGGCGACAAGGAATAGAGCGAGGGAGAAGATAGAGGGGGGGAGGATAATAAGAGTGGAGGCGCATCCGATACCGGAGCACCCGCGGCCGAGGAGGGTGGCGGGGAGGGTGGCGCTGGTGGGGGACGCGGCGGGGTACGTGACGAAGTGCTCGGGGAGGGGATATACTTTGCGGCGAAGAGCGGGAGGATGTGCGCGGAGGCGGTGGTGGAGGGGAGCGAGGGGGGAGGAGGATGGTGGAGGAGGGGGACTTGCGGAGGGCCTACTTGGAGAAGTGGGACAAGACGTATTGGCCTACCTACAAGGTCTTGGATGTGCTGCAGAAGGTGTTTTACAGGTCCAATCCCGCCAGGGAGGCGTTTGTGGAGATGTGTGCCGACGACTATGTGCAGAGGATGACTTTTGACAGTTATTTGTACAAGACGGTTGTGCCGGGGAATCCCTTCGAGGATTTTAAGTTGGCGGTTAATACTATTGGGAGTTTGGTCAGGGCTAATGCCTTGAACAGGGAGATGGACAAGATTACTTTCTGAGACATCGTTCCTTCTTTTCTTCTTCTTTCAGACCAGACATGTCAATGTTGATATTCTTCTAGTAATTTTGTTAAATGTTCTATTATGCATTTGATATGCAAAACCAAGGTCTCATCTCTTATAAGAATGTGTTCACGCCACAAAATGAACCACATCTCATAGCACGCCCTTTTTTGGGTTGCTGATAGGCCTTCAAATTTGATGATGTAATAATATTTTTATATTTTTTAATTATTTGTGCAATCAGAATAAATTACCAAAACTAAAATTTTCCTTTTGTAGATGGTTTGATCAAAAATTAATTAATTACTACCCTAAAACAAGATCGATTAGCATTATATAAATAACTTAATTGATATATAAGTCTAACACAAAAAAAAATTAACTTTTTGGTTAATTTTTTTTATTATACATATTGATCAAATTATCTTTAAATATGTGTACTACTTTATGTATATTAATTATATTTTTCTTTAAAAAGACACAAACACTCTTTCTTTAAAAAAATCTATATATATAGAAAGAAATATATAGTTCATAAAATTATATAAATCAAGAAATAGCGTAAAATATTTTTCTTATCGAAAATAAGTTGAATATAAAAGGCTCACATTTCTCATGTCGTCCTAAACCCCAGATGTAACGATTGGAAAAATATGTTACATCTGTATGACGATGTGTGTAACGGCCTCAGTTTACTATATAATTAGACCCCGCCCAGCCTAGACCTACGTGGATCCCCGAGTCTATACTCGTGAAGTCAACGTAAGCATAGTCAGCCTCAATTTGTCACATCTTCAATCTTTTAATCATTTAAAGTTGAGGAATTAGATTATGTAAGTTCTTAATATCAAACACAACGGAGATCACTTAAACATACCTAATATCCTCAACAATCATAAGTCAAGTACAACCTAAAGTTTAGAAACCCTAAAATAATTGGATAAACATGCATATCTGGTGACCAACAATATACAAAACGATAGTTCATGATATCCAAAGTCACTCGATCCCAAATGTTCCCTATGTTATCAAAAACAGTATATATAGTAATCAGAAAATAGAAAGGCGGACATACAGTGGTAAAAAGAAAAGAACTGCTTCGAGAATCCTCATAGGAAGTCACCAATCACCAGTTCTTTCCTTTTGCTAGCCTCTGTCCAATGTGCACCCACCGTCACAAACTAGAACGATGATTATGCAATAAATTAAAAGTAAAGCCAGAATGACATAAACAGTAATTCATGAATAATCAATAAAGCAGTCTAAGAATCATGAGGTATTTAAAGACAGATAAATAACACAAATTGCATGATAAACAAAATAACAAGTATTTCAATGATATTTGAGTGTTTATTGAGTCAAAAAAGACAACTAAGCTGTGACGGCCCCAATTTTCCCGTTTAACTAGTCGAAACCTCACTCAATTAAATATCGTCCGACTGGCTCGAGACTCGTAAAATACTACAATACTAATACACACAATCAAAGAATCATAAAATCACTTCGGTGTCGACTCCCAAAGTTCAAAATACTGTACAGTATTCACGTAGCCGGGTCACAATTCTGACAAGTGCAACACAAGTCAGTTAAAAATTTGGGGTTGTTACAGTCCCCCCACTTATTAGAATTTCGTCCCCGAAATTTATCTAATAAGTAAGCTAGATTAACGACTCTTCGCAGCTCCTAACGAGACCGATAAAAACTCAGAGTGAGTCATTTCTTGACTCCGAACCGTTCGTGACCCTTCAGTGGAGAGACCTTCAAGTATTCATAATCTCCCCGAATCGCACTGAAGCTCATCGTGATACTCGTCAAGTATTTCTTCTGCCACTCCTGGGCACTCTTAAGTCTCAAACAAAACTATCCACAACTACCCAGATGCTATCGTAACCACGAGGAGATCGGGGCAACCACTAACGAAATCCACATCAATATGTACCCAATTCCATCGAGAAATGGGTGGGGCTGTAGTAGTCCTCCAGGTCGTCGATGCCCAACCTCTACGCGCTGGCATGTCACCCGCTCGAACAACTCCGACACCTCGGAAATCATCCCTGGCCACCAAAAGAATGTCGCATATCGACGCACATCTTAGGTCGACCCGGATACACAACAAAACTGAAACGGTAAATCTCCTGAAGTAACTATTCACACATATTAGCCACCAATGGAATCCCCAGTCGCCCGTGATACCTCTAGCATGAGTCTGTCGACCGACTCTTGTCTGGGCAATCTGAACTATCCACCATCTCACTGCACTACTGGTATGACGCATCGTCTTGCTGTCCCTCGCGTACAATGCCAAATGAGACGGTCTGCAACATCGTTTGACCACGTATCTAGGTCATGGTAGTCGTCGGCACATCCGCTGAACTCATCAACTCGGTTGCCTCACGTAAACCACACTTGTAGGTTCTTTGACATACGACTATCTCCGCATCCAATCCTTTGCAGCGCAATGCATCAGCAACAACGTTGGTCTTCCTCGGATACTACGCAAAACGAAAAGTTGTAATCCTTCACGAACTTAGGCCAAGGCTTTTGTGTCAGGTTCAGTTCCCTCTGAATGAATAGGTGCTTCAAGCTCTAAGGATCATTACGTAACTCGAACGAGCATCGTACCGGTGACGTTCTCATATCCTCAGCGGAACACGATCGCAGCTCACTCCAGGTCATGAGTTGGTCAGTTCTTCTCGCAAACTTTCAGATATTCGAATGCATAATCGATCTCACAGCTTAAATCTTCTCGAAATCAATTGCATCACCGTTTGCTCTAAACACGCGTCCTAAAATCTAACCTTGGGTAACAAATACTCGTACGCGATTCAATATCTTAGCAGTGTCGACATCCTGTTTCGTTCTACCACATACGCTACCCACAAGGGTCTCAATTTCGTCTTCTCGTATTATAACCCGAACATGAAATGCACCAAACCAGTTCGTACCAAAAGAAACATTGAATTCTAAACTCCATCACGGACTCGCCTGCGCTCTGCCTCAACGCAATGAACTCGTTCCTTTTCACTCGAAGGATAGTCGGCGGAAAGTACTTCTAACTAAACTGGGTCTTGAAGTTAACCCAATCGCTCGAGATGCCTCGGGTAGCAATAATTGTCGTCTACCAATCGTCCGCCTCCCCCTGCAACATTGACGAAGAGATCGTCGCCTTCATTCGTTCATCAGTAGCGATGATGGTGTAAACCTTCTCGTGATTCTTCAAGAATAGCTCTGTCGTTCTAATGTTGGTACCACCATAGAACTTCAACAGGTCGTGCCTCTTAAACTCTCTCCACTACCTAGCCTTGGTAGTGGCTCCCACACTCTTTGCTGGAGTCATTACTGAAGTAGTCTCAGTATTGGCCGCCGGTGTAGCTAATGTAGTAGGTATCTCCTTTGCTTATGCTATCGGCGGTGTTTCAACCTCAGTTTGCGCAACTAACGCAACAACAGCTCCATCAGGTATCGCTGCTAACGAAATCGGAGTCGCGAACGTCGCATCAATCGGAATCTCGACTTCCCGAGTAGTATTCGTAGGAAGCAACATAGTCGGGGTAGATGGCGTCGTAGTAGTCTGTTCGAGTGTCCTCAGTGACCGCACTAACTCCTTAAATCTCTGGTCCGGCGTCGCGGCTCTCTAAGATAATGTACGTATCTCCTCAAGGCATCGTAACAAAATCTTGCCAATCTCGTCGCTCAAACCTAATTGATCCGCCATCGTCGTTTGAACAAGAAAACGACTTTCTCGGATCAATGGATAGCTACCGATACGATATAATACACACAACAATCATAATATGTACAAAGTTAAATCCGACTCATCCATAACTCCCCCATCTAAGTTTTTAAAAGGATTATAGGGTTTCCACTCTAAGTTCAACCATTCCTAACTTCCGCTGTCTTAATGGTTTGTGTTTTAAATTTAGAGTCAGGTCGTTATAACCTTAAGCTCTGATACCAACTGTGACATTGGTATCACAATTTTTAGATAACTATATACCATGTCCCTAAGATTCTAAAGCCTAGGCTCTGATACCAACTGTGACGGCCCCAATTTTTCCGTTTAACTAGTCGAAACCTCACTCAATTAAATATCGTCCGACTGGCTCGAGACTCGTAAAATACTACAATACTAATACACACAATCAAAGAATCATAAAATCACTTCGGTGTCGACTCCCAAAGTTCGAAATACTGTCCAGTATTCACATAGCAGGGTCACAATTCTGACAACTGCAACACAAGTCAGTTAAAAATTTGGGGTTGTTACATAAGCAGTCTCTAACCACAACAAGCCACAACAAATCTACAACAATCCAGTACTCGTGGAAAACTCGTGATTAGGTAGGTGGGCAATACCCCTGCAGGAGTATTTACGTTAGCACAGCTAACCATGATCTCAGGAGTACCCTCCTGACACACTTAGGCTAAAAACACTCAACCAAATAATATAAAGAACGAAATTCCAACGAATGGCTCAATTCAATAGAAACAACAATAATGAAAAATGATTTACTATGCACCTCCTTAACCGGTTTACTAACTTACCTCAATCGACGCGAAAATTCGTTCATCGCGTGGCTCTAACTTGTGCAAATTGATTTCCTAAATTTTTGATATTCATTTAGGCCAAATTTGATTATATTAGAATCATATTATGACCCTACATTAATTCCAAAGTTTTCCAAAAATTTTGATAAATTTTTAGAAAATAGGTTGTTACACTGTTCCATACGCTGTGGGTACACCACCAAGCTTAGGCTTCCATGATGTCACTTAAAGCGTGAGAATAAGTTCTCTATGGATTGGACGTCATAAGTGACGCCGCCAAGAGCAGTTGCTCATGGTGTCACTTAAAGCGTCTAATCCATTTTTCCTCTGTTTTGGACATCGTGATCGACGTCATGGAGATTTGTACTAAATGGTGCCACTCGCGACGCCCTTAACAGGAATCGAATTCCTGAGGTTTCGACAACTCCAGCTTGCGTTGCCGTGTTCCGAGCCTATGCAATCATCGTAGGGACTCGGCTACTAACCAAAAACCCATTCAAACCCCACCAAAAACCTCAAAATCCATAATTTACTCTAATATTCCAAAAAATCCATAAGAATACCGAAAATTAAATACCACTTCAACTCCCATTAATACACACGTCAAAGCTTCATAATGATCACCAAACACTCCCAATAAATATTCAACATCAGTGTGCTCACCTTCAAAATTTGAATTTTAAAGAAAAACCCATAAAACCATATTCAAAATGCCCAAAATCGAAGGGAAAGACTGGATTCACTTTTGCTGAGGTGCTCAATCAATTCCATGCCGTCAATCCTCGCCAAATTTGCCAAGATCACCTTCCCAATCTCCCAGTTTCGTTGGTGAGAGTCAGTGGTGTGTGTGTGGTGAGAGTTGTGTTGTATTTTGTGAGTCAACTCAACCAATCCATCTTTTATATACTCATCTCTAGATCTCTTGTGCACAAGTATCCCGAGGCAAATCCATGGCTCTCCTAAGGCTGTCCCAACAACTCTTCGACTTGGTTTATACTCTTGCACTTATCTTTTGAGAACAATATCTCATTTTACGGGTATTCCGGCACTTGACTTAACCACTACGACTCGTAAGTCATGCCTATACATCCATTCTATCACTCGAAACGTATTCGCATATTATTTATTTATTAATTTCATTTATTATTTTCCAATAATCTAATAATATTATTTTTCGTGTTTAAAATACTCAAATTTCACCCGATTATCTAAAAATTCACATTTTCCTAGGTGAAACCTCACATGCAAATTCGGTGCGATAGACAAAATAAAATCACACACTAGGACATTCGACGTTCACATTCTCGTATACATAATAATACAAACATCATAGAAAAATAAAATATACCTCGATGTCGATTCTCAAAGCTTAAACAGTATGACAAGTCACGACAGTCGAGTCACGGTCTTGAAACGTAACACGTGGCACAAGTTAAATTTGAGGTTCGTTACAATGTGAAATACCTATTTATACTCGTATTTGTATGACATGACAGTGACGTCGAGTTGCGAGTATAGTTCGCTTAGGAAAACATGTCGAACGGGTATCGAGCAGACAAAGTATGGGTACACGGGTTCGTAAAACGACTTTTCATGAACGTCCGAAAAATAAAATACAATAATTAATTAATGTGGGAATATGTTCAGGTCGTTAGTGTTTTCATTCGCACGTGATAGGGTCTGTCATGGTACATGTCGAACGCAGAAACACCCGAGATAAGTTCATTATTGGTTTAAAAGGGGATAAGAACAAGGGAAGGAGTCCCAAAGTGAGTCATTTTTTATCGTTGGCTGGTGTGAATGAAGACCTTTAAATCAGCTTCGAGATGCGTGTGCGATGAGATGATGAAGAGGGGGTATAGATATCATTTCTTTGGGTCAAATGATCAAACTCTCTCTCTCTCTCTATTCATTCAACGAGAAAACATTTTAGGGGTTGGAAATTTTGTGATTTTGAGTGAGGGTTGACGCCAAGAGAGCAAGCAACGACACAAATAGAGGTGAGATCCCGACTTCCCGTTCAATTCTCGACGTTTTGGCGTCCGTTTTGTATGTTCTTGTTCGATTTTTGGATCGGTGGTTGGACAGTTTCGTGAGGTTTAGTGGTGATTTTGAGTTGGTCTTAAAGTCCCTATGAGGTTGAGATAAGCTCGGAACATGGCGGCACGGGGGCAGAGTTACAAAAAACCCCAATATTCACGTTTTGGACGTGATGTCGCAAGAGACGCCGTAGGGCCTAAATCCCCATAACGCCAGTCACGACGTCTGGGACAGGGGCACCCCTATCCCTACGCTTTAAGTGACGTCGCAGGGTGTCAACTCCTACGACACCACTCACAACATGACATTGTTCACGACCTTAAATTTGTGAAATTTTTTGAAAACTTCCTTGCTTCTCTTAGGTATCCAAATGGGTTCAAATGTGACTCAAATACCCAGGGAATTGACCCAAAATATTGGAAATGCATAATATTTGGAAAATAAGAAAATTAACAGAAAATTACAATTTAAATATAAATAAGACTATAACGCGACTAAATTAGATCTGAATGATTACAAGGTGCTTAGTGGTCTGGTGATGAGCGTACGGGATTGGTTTGGTGACGTATGAGAACCGCGAGCACGAAGTTTTGCGTTGTATTGTGAGTTAAACTAACCGAAGTATTTATATAATTTTATTTGTGTATTTACTTGGCTTTTATCCTTGTTGAACAGTATCTCGTTGTGAAATGTGTTGTTGAATTTTGTTTTGTTTATATATATATATATCCTGGTAGCTTTATTGGCTTTGTGCTTCCTTGAATTCTTAATGAATGGTCTTTTGGGTCTAAGTGGGCGATATGGTGGTCACAAGTGTGGTGAGATTACTTTGTGATCTCTTTTCACCACAGTGACTACACAAATTTTGGGCGTGTATAAATCCACTGCTTAGGGTTAGGTGGAACTACTTTATGATCTATTTCACTCGCTCTAAAAGGTTGGTGGTTTGTTTAGATGCAGAATCTGTCGGGGAAGTCGGGTTGTGATAAGTGTTCATTTAGGCATAATTTAGTATAGGTTATTAGGTGTAATTGGACTATATTTATTCTATTTTATGGTGATAAATGCATACTTTAGGAAATTAGTGATTTATTGGAATAATTTGAGAATATATATCTAATTATATTTAATTCTCATTTTTAGCAGAAACGGAGTGCACGGTTGGATCCGGAACGAAAAAATACTCAAAATAGAGTATACACTTGTAGAAATCGGACAGGAGGAGTTGTTTTGGGCATACACAAGAGAGGGAAAAATTGGAATTTAACGTGACACGTGGCGGCATCCCAATGGACCGACACCACGTCGCCAGCTCCCACGTGAATCGCGCCACGCGTACTCACGATCATCGCCTCGGCCATCCGCCGTCGATCCGCCTCGAGATGCGTGCGAGTCGTTGTCCCGCATTTTCGCACGACTCATGTGCGCGTTTTCCCGCCCAAACACTCGCCACGTGTCCTCGCTCGGTTGGTCCAACTCACGCCACGACAAAGACCTCAACGAACCAGCTTCGCCATGTGTCACGCTCCTCTCACCGCACGTCACGCCCAAGACTCTCCTCCAATCCAAGCCGCACCACATCGCCGGCCACACCGCTCGCCCAATCACGTGCTGACACGTCAGCAAAGCCCAGAAATCACCCAATCCAGTTCTGCCACGTGTCAAGGCCGAAAATACACTTCTCACATCTATAAATAGGGATTGAGGGAGAAGGAAAGAGGATCCCATCATCCAAGATCCAAGCACCCAGATCCGGTATCCGGTATCCATTACCCGAGACCCGGGACCCGGGATCCATCTAGTTTAGTTTAGTTTAGTTTTTTATTATGTCAAACTAGTTCCTCCATCTAGGTTGACGGTGGATCAGTCAAGCCTACGACTTGGAAATTCTTTATCAGGTTTATTTATTTTTAATTATTATTGATCTTCTCTATTATTTATTTTCTTTGGTATTATTTGAATAATTGAAGTCAAACACTAGTTTAAACTTCAATTCATATGCCAGTGAGTCGTAAGCACCCGTGCTTGTGCAATAAGACCACACTAGTGGCAATTGACCATACCAATTGATTAGAACCTTTTGGGACTGGTTAAATACCTTAGAGATCTAGGCTAAATCGGGAGCACTAGCGATCGGTTGTCTAGGTGTAGTGCATTCACAAAGCCCAATGCGACCAACGCGTTAAATCGGGAGCACTAGCGATCAGGTTGCGTGTTTGGTTAGGGAAGTAGTCAACGGTCGTACCTTGGCTATCGAGATCAGGAAATGCGAGGAACCGCGTGCATCACCGGGTCCATAGCTGCACTAGATCATAGATTAGTTTCATACTTTTCATAAACTGACAATTAATAAATTCAATCCCAAGTTGTATGGCGAGACTGTGAAACTGAATACCTAGACTTCTATCCTCTCATTAGATTTCTTTATTTTTGCAATATTTATATTTCCTTATTTTTTGTATTTTTCTTACCTAAGAAAGAAACCAATCTCTGTGGGATCGACCCTTTACCGCTATCTACAAAATAGTTGGTTTAGGTTTATATATTTTATTGACGCGTTCGGCGCGCGTCAGGTTGTGTACTTTGTGTTGCAACCTGATAAACTTGGAACACTTAGATGTTTTTTTGCTTTGTGCTCTCGACACTCATTTATCATTAATATCTTAGTGATTTATTTGTCATGCATTCTTTTATTATCTTTGTGATATACATGCATGATACTCGTTTAACCGTTTATTTAACATTTAAAATTATGTTGAGACTCCACTTGGTTGTTTTGTACTCACCATTTTTTTATGACGGTGGGTACAGCCCCATCATACTGCAGGACAAACAAAAGCAAAGGACTGATGCGATGGGCGATTGACGTTGAGGACAGCTAGGTGATCTCCTCTTGATTATCGAGTAGGTCTATTGTATTTTATGTATATGTTTTTGATACACTACGTTTTATGGAATTGTGATAGATTTTTGGACATGTATACAGTATATTGATTCTCCTTTGACTTGACATATGATGATGGTATACATATGCAGGGTTTCCACAATCTATGTAATGGTTCGAAAAAAAATTAAGATTTAGAATCTTTGGGTTTAAATTTTGTTTAGGTATTTGAGGTGGGACCATGATATAGGCCAGAGATCACAAGGTAAAATATTTTATTTTGTGTGTTGTGTGTCTAGTGTGTATGTATTATACTTTATTCGACGCGACACACAGTCAAACTTAGGTCGTGACGAGCTATATGAGTGTATTGGGACACATTGGGATTGTTTCTCAAATTGCGTCAAACTTTGGGTATTTTTTGGGTTCGAAATTGGAGTTTGAAATAGGTTAAAAACCTAAGAAAATATGATAAATTTAAAATAAATGCAAAAAGACCAAAAGGGCAGTTGTCTTAATATGTGTGAATCAAATTGGACGCCCACACTATTCATCGTCTCCCTCCCCAACTCGCCTCCTCGCACGCGGTCCCCCTCGGGTTGTTCTCTTCACACGCTCTCCACTCTCGCCTCACACTCTCACTCGACGTCCCTCTCTCGACCATCGATTCAAGGTGAGTTGTTGTAATTTGTTTGAAATTGGTGGTTGTGGGTTGTGTTAGAGGTTGGGGTGAAGTGTTTTGATGGTGTTGAACTTTTAATTTGTTGATTTGGGGTGAGAGAGGGGCATCGAAAAAGAGATAAAAATAAAATAAATAATAAAATAAATAAATAAAAGATTTGGCTGTGCAACCCTCAACAACAAGAAGGAGATGTGCCAGGCACAAGCACAAGCACAAGGGCTTGGGTCTTGCCAAAAGGAAAATATATATAAAAAATAAAATAATACATATACATATGAGCGCACATATGTATAGTATACATAGTATAAATATACAATATATTACATATGACGTATATACATTTATATACTTTTATAAAAGAAAATTAATTAATTTTTAAAAAAGAAGAACAAAGGCTAAATTTGAGAAAATTGATCTTGTTGAGATTTGGCTAATGTAGTTCAACTGGACTATAACATGCCTAAATTAATTTAACTTGATATCAAGAGTCTAGGGGACTTGTTTCGGGTATCGGTACGAGTTTGGTGACATGTAGAAGTCGAGAGAGACAATTTTCACGATGTTAGTGGTAAGTAAACCACTTAAAGAAATGCATAGTAATTCATTTTCCACTTTTTCTTGTTTTCATTGATATGAGCTACTGTTGGAATTCCATTCTTCATCTCTTGGTTGAGTGTCTAAGGCCTAATTGCGTCACTGAGGGTAGTTGTGGTGAGGTATTCGTGACACCATTGATGCCCCTACACTATGCCAATTTGTAGGTCACTGACATAGATGAGGTATTCGAGGTACCGTTGATGCCCCTACGCGATACTGACTAAGCAGATGACTTGTAAAGTCTTTGTTCTTGGAAGTTAAGTTGTGGTTGTCACTATACGTGGTATCCACTCTCAATGGATTTTGGACCACTTAGCTTGACTTCTTTGATTCCTTAGACACTCATTATCATTGTTATTACCTTTTAGTCTGTTTATCATGCACTTACCATTATTTATCTGTCTTTAAATTCTCGCATGATTCTTAAACTGGTTTCATATTATTCATGAATTATTGTTTAGACCTTCTAGTTATTACTTAATACTTTACCGTACCACCTCTAGTTTGTGACGATGGGTGTAAATTGGGCAGAGACTGTGACGGCCCCAAATTCACAATCCTAGAATTGGGTGCCACCCGGCTTGGATCCGAGTGAACCTCGAGCCAATCTCGCACGAGTCGCACGGGACTAGTGAGCCTATCCTTGCCATTCAATCATTTATTAAGCATTTAAAAGTGAAGCAATTAATTAACGAGTTATCAAAGTATAAAGCGGAAGCAATCAATCTCAACTAATCAATTAACCTCAAAAGCTTCAAGTTAGGACAAAACCTAAGGTGTGAGAACCCCATAAATCATATATATATATATATAATGTGAATCAAAGAGAGTACCATCAATGTTATAAATATCTAACAATCTCTCAACCCATAACCCATGTATAAAAACAATATAAGTAACTAGTATAACCAAAAGTCACCTATATCAGCAGAGGAAGGCCGCTCAAAATATATCGTCTAACTGCACGGCCTTTCTTTATTGATTGTAGATCTGCACTTGGTCAAACATAAGAATGACGAGCCTAAGAAAGTAACGCCAAGTAGGGACAACAATAAATACTACATTTCAAATTAAATAAATGAACAGTCAATTTATGCAGATAGAAAGAAAAGGACAGGGAGCGCATGTATATATAAAGACTGTGAATAAATATATGAGCAATCGAAATGGATTGTCCCGGAATACAAGGGAAAGACACAAGTGGTCCCAACCAATCAAAGTCATTGAGCCGAGGACAAAATCTCCTCAAAGGCTAGGAGTCGAAGACAAAATCTCCTCTAAGACCCCTACGCAAGTGCAGAGTCCCCAACAATCTGGTGGAAAACTCTCACCCGTACATGTCATCACAACCAATCACGTATCCCCAACCGTAAACCCCAGTATAATACACCGCAAGCTCGAAAATTCTGCAAGGATCACGCTTGACACACTTGCCTTGGGACAACTCAAAGGAATGGAATATCAAGCTAGAATTGAAACAATATCAATAATTATTTCAAAGCTCAAGAAATAACTGTAGTGTTTCTCATTGGTTTACTTACCTCGATCCAAGCTAATTGCACTCTCGCGGACTCCGACTCGTCCCTACGTAGTCCCACATGCTAACAATCCTGATAATACAATTTATTGTGATTTTCCATCAATCTTTATCCAATTTTCCCTATTTATGTTTATTGTGTTCTTGGGTTAAATTTTGTGTTATTGGGTCATATTTGAACCCGTTAGACACCCCAAGAAGACCTCAATTCATTCCGAAGATTTTCACAAAATTTGAGAAATTTTGGGCTCTTGGTGCCGCCGAGACACCGTGAGGGTTTTACCCTCAGTAGCGTCTTCACGACATGGGGCAGAGTGTCTTTGCCCCAGGCATCGTGTGCAGCGCCGTAGGGGTTTTATACCTCATGGCGCCTTCACGGCGTGGGGCAGAGAGGGACTCTACTCCAGTCGTATGTGGGGTGCGCCGTGAGGGTTTCCCTCACGGCGCGGGGGGCTGAGAGACCCTTCTCTGTCCCCAGCGCCGCGCCTGGTGCCTTTGTCTGAAGGACTTTCTGGGGGTGTTTATCACCCCCGGCTCGCGCTGCCTTAAGCCGATTTGGTCCATTTTTCATCGGGGATGCAACAACATTCCAAAAACATCCTCGACACACTCCAAAACGTCAAAAATCCTCAAGGAAAAACCCAAAATGAAATCATTTGAAAATCCCCAAAAATTTATCAAAATCTCAAAACTCTCTAAATTGAAAACCGTATTTTCACAAAACTCGTGTTGATCGACGAGAGGATCACCAAAACATCGAGAGTTTCGATCGAGTTCGAAACCTCGACATGGTGTACAAATTTCGTCGTGGCGAACACGGGTAAAACCCATACCAATGCGTAGAGAATGACGAGGGATGACGGATCTCACTTTGGTTCGTCCGAATCTGCCGCTGTCGCGCCACTTTGGCCACCACAGTCCACCGATGACTTAAAGGAGACGTTAGGGAGAGAAGAGAGAGAGAGAGAGAGAGAGAGAGAGAGAGAGAGAAAAAAAGGTAGGTGTGGGGTTTATATAACTTTCCCTAATCTTGGCCCAACACCTCCATATCTAGGCCCATCTAATGGCTCATGATCACCAATCTCACCTATTTTAGTAACTTTATTGGGTGACTCTAGTTGACTTGCTCCTTACTCTAGTCTATCCACCTCATCCCTTGTGCATCCGGACTTGACCCACGCCGCACTCCGCGTGTCTTGCGCACTTGGTCGAATCGCGTACCAATTATGTCGGTTATTTTATAGTTGGTATTTTATCAGTGTTTTAAGTCGACTTTGTCCCCCGTACCATTAAACATCCTCTCGCACAACCAACACTTGCACACTAAAAGTCCTCGCGTTTGAACATTAAAATTACTACTAAGGCTATACAGTATAATACAAACATCAAACAAATATAACATACCTCGGTGTCAACGTCCGAGAATTGATGATTATACCACGGCGGAGGGCCCACGTACCACCTGTATTGACACGTGACACGAGTTAAACTTTTAGGGTCATTACAGAGATGAGCAAGGGTCAAGGATCGATGAATGGTGACTTCCTCTGATAACTCTCGGAGTGGTTTCTTTCCTTGCGCCACAATATATATGTTCTGCCATTTTTGTTGTGATTATTGTATATTATTATTTTTTATAACACTGGGAACTTTTGAGATCGAGTGATATAGGATTTCATGTATTATCATTTTGTATATTGTTGGTCACCATATATGCATGTTTATCCACTTGTTTCGGGGTTCCACACTTTAGGTTTGTCCTAATTTTGGCATAGTTGAGCTATTTAGATATGTTTTAAGTTTACTTCCACTGTAATTCGCATAAAACTTACATGATCTAATAACTCAACTTTAAAAAGGTTAAAATATTGAAAATGTGATTATTTAAGGCTGATTAGACATGCGTTGACTTCGCGATGAGGGACTCGGGGGTCCACTCAGGTCTAGGCCTAGCAGGGCCCAGTTTATGTGGGAACTGGGGTCGCCTCACTCTAAGTTGTCCTGACTTGTGTCTTAGGGTTGTTCAATTTAGTTTGAAGTTTAATTTGCTTTGATGTACTTTGATTACTCACCAACTTGAATAACTCAAATTTGAAATGCTTAAATTAATGGATAAATGGTAAGGAAGGTTAATTAGGCTTGCATTGACTGCGTGAGGGTTGACTCGGGATCCATGTAAGTCTAGGTCAGGCGGGGCCCAGCTTAAGGTTGTGGAACTGAGGACGTCACGCCTGAAATGTCAGGGTCGACCCTGTCTCAAAGAATGGATGTCTTGAGGATCTAGTTTAGGCACTAATTAATATGCAACCCTTGTTATTCTATCTGAGATGAATGTAGTGATATTTCTCTAATTAATAAATTTTATTTTTGTAAATTGGCTTTTTAATATATATATTAAACTAGTCGGCATGCGGGCAAGACTAAGGATCAAAATATTATGTGAAAATAAATTTATTGAAAAAAGTGTAAAAAACATATATTATGTAATCTCAAATATGAACCTAAAGTGCCCTCAAAAAAAATATGAACTCAAAGTCGATAACAATATCATCCAGATTTTCCTAGATTGGGGTTTAGAGTCAAAGGGTGAACTTTTGAAGGTGTTCCATTGTAATTACATTGATAGATTGTTATCTATTAGCTCTTGGGATTGAGTTCACGTTCACACAATTAGTATCACTCATGTAACTATGTAAGCATAAAAAAAAAAAAAAAATCAGCATCACTTTAGACTTTAGAGCTTGATGTGTCATCCTACCTAACTAGTCACTCTAGCGCTTGAGGTGTCCTCCTCAACTTAATTTCTGGGAGGAGGGATATGTTTCTCGGAGAATGCTATACTGACCCAGTTTGGACATAATTCTAAGCATCGAGCTGACATGGACAGCAGCGGGTCCCACTAAATGTTATGGCTGTTAGCAGAGGCAGTTGGCAGACTGTTAGGAAGAGAAGTTTTTTTTAAAAAAAACATGACAGTCTAACAAGCTAGTTGTATGACAAACAGACAGCTCGTCAGATCATCGTACTTTTCACTGTTCTAAAAAAATTCAAAGTTTTAATTTTTTGCCAACAAGCAGTGCCCTAAATCCCCTCATTTGGGGGCAAAAGAAAGGACAAGCACCCTGATTGTCTTCTTCGCGAAGCTCCTCTCGATTGGGGATGATTGATTTTTCTTTGGCTCACCGACATAGTTGGAATAGCGGACTAGCTTGTCCTCGTCGGGAAGAATTGATTGATTCAAACAAAAGTGAGCTGAAAGGGAGATGAGAAGACAAAGGAGAAACATGGGTATGTGGTTGGTTTGTCTCTTAGAAGGGAGGCACGTGATTGTAGGTATAGTCGGAATGACTAATTGGTTCGTCCTCGACTTGTTTGACATTGGGAGTGCTCTGCTCTACCCTTTTTTCTCTCTAAACCTTAACCCAAGAACCCTAAAGGGCCACAATGGAATTTTGATTTTCAAATTTTAAGTTCAAAATTTGAAACAAGGTCAAACATGTTTTTTTCCATAAATTTATATATAAAAAAAATTAACTGCAATTTCAGTTTGTCAAACAGGCTGCTACCTTGATATCAAAAAAAAAAATACTATTACGTAACAGTTGGTAGGACCCATTATCCAAGTTAGCCAGGTGCTTAGAACGATGCCTAACTAGATCACTAAATCATTTTCCATGTTTCTCATACCACTAAGAACATCTCCAATAGTTCGGTTGGTACAATTTTGCATTGAGTCACTCAAACTCAAAGTCAAATCAAACACCATAATTTTTATTTTTATTTTTGTCAAAGAAGTTAAATACCACATAATAGGCTTAATAGCGGTGAGACATCTTAATATCTAATACTCCCTCCGGTAAAAAAATATAAGACTTTTTGCTTAAAACACACATATTAAAAAAATTTTAATTGTGAGTTTAAATTACATTCTTACCCACATTTAATTCTTTATTTTATCCAATGAAAGAAAACAAGTGTTTAATTATAATTAAATGTTTGAGTTAAAATATGGGTAAAATAGATATAAGAGGTACAAAGTTCTCTTGAATTCCGAAAAAGCGTCATATATTTTTTGAAGCCAAAAAATTCCAAAACATCGTATATTTTTTACTGGAGGGAGTAGTATTTATTTATTGAGTGCCCGACCCGAACCGACCCACTGCACTTATACAAAATGAAAGGAATGTAAAAAAAAAATCATTTTCCTTGTCATTTACCATTGGAGAATTGGAGATGTTCTATATGGGTCAACTTTAGTTGTTAACTAGTCAATTTCCTGTGCTTTGCGCAGGATTATTATGTAACAACCCTCAAATTTTAACCCGACTTGTATAGTACTTGTCAAAATCGTGACCCGACTACGTGATACTAGACAATATTTCGAACCTCGGGAGTCGACACCGAGGTGATTTTATGATTCTTTGATGTGTGTAATAGTATTTTAGTCTAATGCGTGTCACGAGCCATTCGGGCGATTTTTAAAATGAGTGAGTTTTCGCCTAGGTAACCGGGGGAGAAAATACAGTAAAAAGATAATTAAAATAATTATTTAACAATTATATAGTTCAATTGTGTGAGATAAAAGTAAAAGTGTGCACGTAACGGGAAAATACGGGTCGATGAGGTAAGATGGGTCGGGGAACCCTTGGGTTAAAGTTTGAGATGTGGGGGTTGGTAAAAATGGGTAGACACAACTATTATACCCATTTAAATATTCAAACACACACCTTACCCCATCACTCAACTCACCTCACACCCCACCCACTCCCATCACTCAACTCACCTCACCACCCACCCCATCACTCACGTCACACTCATCTCACCATCTCACACACGTCACTCACCTCACCCCCCCTCATGTAAACACTCATCTCATTCACGGTCTCTCACTCTCCTCACTCTCTCACGGTCTTCATCTCTCTCACTCTCCTCACGGCCTCTCACTCTCCAACCTCACCACCGCTCCCAAGCTCGTCGCCGATGACCGAAACGGATTGCCGGAGGGTGCTGTCGACCGGAGGTATGTGCTCTCCGTTTCTCTCTTTCCCTCTCGGTCTCTCTCTCTCGGTCTCTCTCTTCTCGGTTTTCTTTCTCTCTCTCTTCTCGGCCTACACCTCCACGCCCACTGCACCGCCACGCATGGCCAAACCAGTGGTGGTCGGAGGTCACTCCCTCACCGGAGATCCCTCTCTCTCTCCATCCCTCTATTTCTTTTCCTCCCTCTCCCTCTCTCGATTGATTCAAAAAAAAAAAAAAAAAACGAGCAGAGCGTCTGCTCTGCTCTTGAGGAAGAAGAAGGGCCGGTTCGGCCCTGAACCGGTCTGGTTCGGCCGAACCGCCCTTAAATTAAAAGATAAAAAAAAAGAGAGAGAAAATAAAGAAAAAAATGGAAAAGAAAATCCAGAAAAAATAGGAAAATTATGGAAACATTCAAAAAAATCCAGAAAAATATGAGAAATTAGAAAAATGGTTCACAACTGAGTTTTGGGATTTTTTTTGGAGATGTTGGCGAGATATAATCGGGGTTTTAGCCTCGAAAAACGTAAAAAATTGATATAATATGTCAAATTGAAGCTAATTTAATGACAAATGATCTTAAGTATAATTCGGGTGGTAATTTTGATTTGTTGGACATTTATTCAAGCTGGACTGGATAATTGGAGTGCGGTATAGGCAATCGGGAAGTCGCAAAAGACGCGTTAGGATCTCGGAGTTGTCACACGGGTCGCGATAGTTCAGGTAAGTACACTTGTCTTAAAAACTTGTGTACGTTAGTAAGCCAGCTAAGAAAATATCATGTGATTCATTTCCATTTCTTTGTGTTTGTTACTATCAAATTATTGGTTTTCCATTCCATATTCCTTGTATGTGTGTTCTTGGCATAAGTGTGTCTCGAAGGTACATGCGGCCTGCACTAGAAGGGATAAAACGCGGGCACTCGAGCGCACGAGTGTTTGACCACCCCTAGTGATTGTGTGATACCATGTACTGGATTGTTGTGGATATTGCTGTGGATTTCGATGTTGCGACATCGCTGTTGTGGAATTGTTGTGGAATTTAGACCACTTATTGCCTCTTTTGACTCGTAGAACACGCATGTTTCGATTGCTATCATTTTCAGTCTATCTATCATGCATTCTTGATTATTTAAATTCATGTCTTTCAGTACCCGCATGATATTTAGATTGTCTTGTTTGTTATTTCATGAATTACTGTTATATTCTTCTGGCTTTACTTTCGATTTCTCTCAGTTACTCACCGTCTAGTTTGTGACGGTGGGTGCAGATAGGATGGAGAGCAGTAAGGGCAAGGGACCTTGCCTAGGAGACTTTTTGTGAGCAGTTGGACTTGAGGTACCGAGATGTAGGATCTTGTTTATTTCTTTTTGTATGGCGTTTATATATATATGATTGTTTTGGAACTGGGGAATATGTTTTGAGGTGGATTCCATCAATCCATTTTGTTGACTTAGAACTGAACATGTTGGGTTTTCCACATTTATATAGATTCCTAATTTCCCTTTGATTGAGTTATTTCCCAATATTTGACTAGAATATGATTTTTGCTTCCGCTGTGTTATAATTGCAATAACTCTTTCATAAAACGTGAAATTTTGATGTTTTGAGGCTGACTAGGCTCGTCAGGTTCGCTGAGAACTGTCTTGGGACCTGCACGGGTCTAGGCCGGGCGTACCCAAATGCATTGGGAATTTGGGGCAGTCACATATTAAATCTTTTTTAAAAAAATAATAAATTAATTTACATGAACGAGTATTTTCACAATTAAAATTGCAATTCATAATAATCAACTCATTCTTCTTATAAATAAAATATACAATAAGAATAAAATTGATTTAGGTTTAGGGTGATTTTAATGGAAGATGAAGATTGATCTGGATAGATTTGTGTTATTTTTTCGATAAAGGAATTTCATTTATTTGTTAAAAAATACATGTACAAAAAGAATGGGGAAACAAAAACAATCTTTCCTATCTACTTACAAAAAGTTCCATTTGTATACCTATATACTATGTAAAAAAAACCCTGTCTCTTTAGAAAACAGAACCAAAGTTCTGAAGGATCGTAGTTGTGAGTCTTATGACCACCTATCTTAGTCCACTAAAAAAGAATCTCATAAAAGCCACCATTCATATATCTACCCTAACCCCTTACTAATTAATATTCAATTATTACAATAATTGACGTAGGCAAAAGAAAATATGCAGAGAATGATCCGCAAAAAAAAATCGCTATCAAAAATCAAAAATTCAAAGATATCCCTAGTAGACCAACAAAAAAAACAAAAACAAAATACACCAACACGCCAAATTGCCTCTTACCCCATAGCCAACCGCTCACATAAAATGATCTAATTGTTGTGTCAATTCTTCACAATTTGTTGAGACTCCAAGCCTTGAACATATTTGTGATATTACTGTTGTCCAATTGAGGATTTTGATGATGAAGAATAATTGAAATTAGAGTTGGACATACCAAATGGGGAATTGAAGGAAATCACAAATTGTGGGGTTTGAGTGAATGTTAGGTGTTTGAGCTAATGAAAACTCAAATTTATGTGTGTCACTCTTAATCGTAATGGTCTATTCATTTTTGTAAGCTAGTTGAGCTTTTCATTGTCCAAGAAATTGGGAGAATAAATATATTCTAAGACAACCAATAATACAAAAAAATAAATAGCAGAAAATAGGAAAAATGAGAAAAATAGAAAAATGGAATGGTGAGAGGAAAGAGCTTGATAACTCTCTCAGCTCCAACTTATATATAGATTTTATTACATTTTAATCAAAAGACACCAACACGCCAAAAGAAAATAAATTTACATGAACATATTGTAATATTTTTATAATTAGAATTGTAATTCACAATAATCAATTCATATTTCTTAGAAATAAAATATACAATAAGAATGAGATTAATTAGGGTTTAGGGTGTTTTAAATCGAAGATGAAGATTGATCTAAACAGATTTGTGTTTTTTTTTTTGATAAAGGAATTTCATTAATCAGTCAAAAAATACATGTACAAAAAGAATAGGGAAACAAAAACAATCTTACCTATCTATTTACAAAAAGTATCCTTTGTTATACTATGAAAAAAAACCCGTCTCGTTAGAAAACAAAATCAAAGTTATGGAGGATTGCAATTGTGAATCTTGACACCCATCTTAGCCCCTCAAAAAAGAATCTCATAAAAGTCACCTCCACATATCTACCCCAACCCTTACTCAATTAATATTCAATTGTTGCAATAATTGATGTAGGCAAAAGAAAATATGCAAAGAGAATGATCCGTAGAAAAAACCCGCCATCAAAAATAAAAAATCAAGAGATACCCCAACAAATCAACATGAAAAACAAAAACAAAAGACACCAACATGCCAAGTTACGTTTTACCCTATAGCCAGTCGCTCATATAAAAAGGATTTAAGATGTTGTGTCAACTCTTCACTAGTTTGTTGAGATTCCAAGTCTTGAATAGATTTGTGTTATTACTGTTGTCCAATTGGATCTAAGAAATTAGATTTGATGAAAAAGAAGAATTGAAGTTAGAGTTGTACATACCAAATGGAGAATTGAGGGATAAAAAATTATGGGGGTTTGAGTGAAGGTTAGGTGTTTGAGCTAATGAAAACCCAAATTTATATGCATCTCTCTTAATTGTAATTGTCTCTTTGTATTTTGCAAGCTAGTTAGACTTTTTGTTATCCAAAAAATGGGGAGATGAATATATCCTAAAACAACTAATAATACAAAGAAATAAATAGTAGAAAATAGAAAAAATAAAAATAAAAATTTGAAAAAATTTGAAAAAATTCTAAAAATAAAACGGTGAAAGGAGAGAGCATGTGAAACTTTCTCTCTCCTCCAACTTTTATATATATAGACTAGATTGTCAAAAACTATGATTCTACTTGTAGACTTCTAGTTTTTTTTTTTTTCGAGAACAAACATACTTTTATTTTGAATCATTAGCAAATACGTAAAAGAGAAACGAGGGTGCCGACAGACCACTCAAAGTGACTAGACAAAGAATTAGCTTCTCTGGCTACAATGCAGAGAGCTACGTATAAACACTACATAATACGATCTAAGTCCTTTATAGTTGAAAGACCTGGAATGTTTATCGACTCTCAAGATAGTTGAACTGTAAAAGAATCTCACAACCCAACCAAACAAGGGCTCACCCTTTGTTCAAACACCCTCTCCTCTCTCCCTCTCTGTCTCTCTCTCTCTCTCTCTCTCTCTCTCTCTCTCTCTCACAGAACACACAGGTCATTCGATCGACTCATTCAACCCCCATTAAAATCAAACAAACACCTGGGAAGTCATATTCTTTTGCAAGGGCTTCTTATCAGGCAAGTGGAGATGAAACTGTTTGCGCAGTACTACTGCCTTTCGATTACTGCCTTTCGATTATGCACACCAGCTGTTTGACACAATTCCTCAACCAAACTTTTTACTTCTACACCCTCTGACATTGCTTACTTTTTTCATTCATTCACTATGATGTTTTTGTTTTCAGGTCATTGCTCGCGTTCTACACATCTGTTTATATATATATGGCTCTTGTCACTATTAATAATCCTTCTCAGCTGCAATTCAGAGTCCCACTTCCGTCTAAGTTTCGTTATGATACTTCGAAAAACTCTCTTCTCTTAATCCCACAAAAGGGTAAGTCTGAGAAATGTGCTTAAGATTTTTATTTTTTCGATGAGTTGGCCATTCAACTAGATTTTTTCCATGAATGTTTTATGATTGCTGAGTAACATTGACAAAAGACCACTCTTGTTCACCCGGGAAATGCATAAATGCATTCGTCTTGCGGTGTTTTATTTGGAGTCGGGCAGCGCGTAAACCAGACTATTTCTTTCAAATCATTATTTCTTCTAGCTTGTTATATATGTTGTTGGGGGTGAGTTTTATATTTATAATCTTTTGGTTATGTAATCTTCTAGATTTCTATTTGAAGCCTTTGGTGATTGAATCTAGAGCAAGAACATGCAAGGAAAACGCAAAAGTCAGAAGCCGAAGATTGCAAAGGAAGGTAAGGCTTCTGCTACTTGATTAGAATTATAGTTTGTGTTTTGCTCTGGTTGTTGTTGTTGTGGTTGTTGTTGTTGTTGTTGGCTCGGGTGGCTCATGTTTGAGTTTTGATGCTTTTAATTTCTCATTGTGTTCATACTGTCAACTTATGAATATGGCTAAAACTTTATTATTGTCCAATATTTAGGTTGGATTATGCAATTTAATACTGATAATTTATATGGTTTTTCTCTGTCTTGAAATATGATTCCAATAGTATGTCTTGTAGAACAATTCGTATGACAGAAATTGATTCCATGATAGTCATTTTTAGTTGTCACAAAATAAACGACTGTGTGTTTCGAACTAATGATTGGCGTACATATTAGTGGGCCTTTTTCTCATCCTCTTTATAATTCTAAATCATCTTATGAATAGTATCATTTGCTTTGGGGCAATTGATTATTTTACCATGACATTGGCTGTCATTGATTTTATCAAACTGGATATATTATGATTTGGTAGATAAAACTCATCCATGTTGACTTCAATTATCTTTGCAGAGTAGAACTTTTTTGTGTATCCCTCACATTACTTGGGCTGATGTGTAACATATAAGTAGAAAGCAACTCTCTCCTTGCAATCCTGTTTCAAAGGAACTAATCCAATTCTTCGTTTGAAAAATTATAAACTTTTATATTATCAATTTGTTATATAAAACTTTCGGCATAGTTCTCTTTCTGACTTGACAATGATTTCCTCTCCCATGGCCTTTGAATCTAGAATTGTACGGTTTAGGCTCTTCGTATGGTGTCGTGTAAACTGGAAGGAGTACCTCGAATCCTGAGACAAATTTTTCTACTTCGCTTTCTTGGTTGTATGAAGACGCAACTTGATATGCTTTATAATTAGAGTGAGATTACCCATCATTTTGGGCATCTTCTATAATATCATTAAGGGAGGTCATCGTATATTATGTTATGTTAGTTAATTGAAAAATAATTTAAAGGAGTAGAAGTATTTAAAGTTTTACATCAATGAGACATTCCCTTTCATAAACAATTTGGTGTAGTTTGAGATAAGATCGAAGAAGACAAAAACTCTAAGGATGCCCTAAGGATTCTCAAGAACAACTTCAAAGCCTCCAAGAAGTCAAGAACAACTCCAAGGCCTCCTAGAACTCTAAAAAGATAAGAAGCAAAGTGATGCAGACTTGGATTGAATCAGTATTGTGTATAATGAGAATGGTGTATAGATATATGGAAATATGGGTCACGATCAAATTTTGGTTGACTTTTGGAGGGTCCAACTGCGGAATTCGGTAGTTCTGAAGATATAGTTTTATTGGAAACGACATGATGATCAATACCCACTACTTTACAGTGACTACGGTGTTTTTGAGCCAAATTCCTTTGTTTAGGCCTCCGAATTAGCAATTTTTCTATTTTTAGTAAGTTTTAGCTTGATAAGTTTGATTACAACTTTTAGTAGGTATTTCCGTTTTTTATGCCATTTGTTGCATTAGCTTTCCTATTTCGTTTAATTTTCAATTTAGAGTATTTTGGACTTTTGCTATTTTTGGTAAATTTTGGGTTTTGCTATTTAAAGCACCCTTCTTGCTGTAATAAGACAGTTTTTTATTATTAAATAAATTTTGAACTTTGATTAAGTTCTTTAGCCCTATGTTGTTTGTTCGTAGTGTCGAACATCCGATTTAGAAAATCTCCGCTGCGTCAATTGGTATCAGAGCCTTCATCAATCGTGATTTAGAGATAATCGTGGTGCGAAGAAGAATCAGAACCAACAACGAGTCAAAGATATTTATCATCAACACAGTTAAGCCTGGAACGAGCAACGTTTCAATTGCAAGTGCAATTGAATGAATTGTCTGCTATTATGGCTATTACGAGAGTGTTGTTGAGGCTGGTTGGAAACGACCATATCCAAAACTGTTAAAGAGAACCTATTGTTTTTGAAGAAACAGACATAGATTTCTCTTTTGATGGGAAAGGTGAATTTGAAGACGTGGAAATTTATGTCAACTTTGACGAGCGGCCAAAGTTTTATGTCGGTGACGAAGACTTCATTGAAGACAGGGTGGTCTTTGGAGATGATGGTCATGTTATCAAAGTTATTTCGCAATCTGCAAGTCCCCAAGTACTTGAAACAGTGGTTGACAATGGTGTAGTAGACAACTACCTAATTGAAAAAGGTGTGGAGACAAAAGTGAAGTTCACGATGGCAAACACTTTTGTTCATTAACCGATGACATGGATGAAGAGTTAGTAGTGGACGCTCTTTAAAACTCTCACGGTGGTGTGTTTGTTGATAACTTCAGTTTTGAGGTCAAGGTTAGTTTTGAGGACAAAGTTGTCCTAGGTCGAAAGACGCGAGGGGTACGAAAATTCGAGGACAAATTTTTGTCAATAGGGGAGTATGATGTAGGCTTGGATTGAATCAGTATTGTGTATCATGAGAATGGTGTATAGATATATGGAAATATGGGTCGCGATCAAATTTTGGTTGACTTTTGGAGGGTCCGACTAGGAATTCGGTAGTTCTGAAGACATAGTTTTATTGGAAACGACGTGATGATCAATGCTCACTACTTTGTAGTGACTACGATGTTTTTTAGCCAAATTCCTTCGTTTAGGCCTCCGAATTATCAATTTTTCTATTTTTAGTAAGTTTTAGTTTGATTACAACTCTTAGTAGGAAATTCCATTTTTTATGCCGTTTGTTGCATTAGCTTTCCAATTTCGTCTAGTTTTCAATTTAGGGTATTTTGGACTTTTGCTAAATTTGGTAAATTTTAGGGTTTTGCTATTTAAAGCCTCCTTCTTGTTGTAATTAGACAGTTTTTTATTATTAAATAAATTTTGAACTTTGATTAAGTTCTTTAGCCCTAGGTTGTTTGTTCGTAGTGTTGAATATTCAATTTAAAAGATCTCCGCTGCGTCACAAAGAAATGAGAGTAAAAATGCAAATAGTGAACTACTTCACTTGTGGTGAAACTAAGAGAACTCGTCATTTTATATAGAAGAAAAATTAGAGGGAAAATTGGAGGAGAAGTTTTGGAGAGAAAGTTTTGGTGAGAAAAGCTAGAAAGAAAGGGAAGATGACACATTTAGCTCCTAAAATAAATAGAACCAATCAAACTAGTCTTGGAGACCCATTTAGTTTCTAAAATAAATATGACCTATCAAACTAGTCTAGATGACCCATTTATGTCCTAGAATAAATGGAACCTATCAAACTAGTCTAGATGACCCTTTTAGTGTCTAAAACATATATAGCCTAAGCAACTAGTATAGATGACCCATTTATGCCCTAAAATAAATAAGACCAAAGCAAACTAGTCTAGATGACCGACCCATTTAGGTCATAAAATTAAATAGGACCTAACCATTTAGTTTAGAGGACCCATTTAGATCCTAAAATAAATAAGGTCTAAGTAACTAGTCTTGGAGACACTTCTAGCTCCTGAATGAATACGGGACCCAAGCAACTAGTATAGAGGACACATTTAGGTCCTAAGATAATTAGGACCAATCAAACAAGTTTAGACAATCCATTTTTTTTGGTCCTAAAAAAACACATAGACGTAGCAAATTAAATTAATTTACAAAGGAGTGAGGCTAGTGATATGCAATAAACTATCATTTGCCTCAAGATACTCAAAAGTTGAGCATCGAGGACCTTGAGGCAAACGGTAGCTTAAAAGACAAGCAACCACGATTTTCAAGAAAAGGTTGAATCTAAAGGAGCACGATTTTGAGATTAGCACGAATAAGTGTTTGTCTTCAATATTGACAGGATATACCTAAATTTGAAGTGGGGGCACAACATCAACATTCTCAAGGCCGCGCGGAGAGTGTGCTGCCACACCTCACCAAATGTCACACTCCACCATCCTTTCCCATCATCATCTCCAAAAATGATCTCCCCAATCGAAGAATGCATTAGGTATTTACCTAAACCAAAAGGTCCTTGCACAGATCCCATGTTAGCTCGACAAAGATTTGTTTTCGATAGATCAAACGATTCCTCTCCCGTCTCACTTGGGAATCTTCCTATAATTCTCTTCCTACCTAGCAGCATTGACTCCCACCGTCTGGCTAGTACCTCGTCTATTCCTTTTTTTTTTTTTTTTTTACTAAACCCACGCCCCTGCAAAGCCTAAATATCCATTCCTCTCCTGTCCTGGGACCCTGCCATAGGTTGTGCCAAGGCTATCGGAACTTCAAGCTTCACCAAGTTGTCTGAGGACGGGTGCCATAGGTTGTGCCCATTTTAGCGCCATCATAGTATACCTCTAATTTCAAGGATCTGATCAATAAAAGGATTGCACCACTTCACGTTGAGCTGGATCGATGCCAATGCTAGTCGTAGTAGATGATCAACACTCTTGCCATGACCCTAGACTGACTTTCATTGTAACATATAGATGGTTAAGGCTACGCCCTATTGGCACCCAAGTTTGGAACCCAAGATGTGTTTTTCCTTTATTCATTCAAAAAAAGGAAGGAATCAAATTCGGGATGTTTACAAATCATAACAGATAAGGCTTGATGCTAAATATGTGCATTGGTAGGTTGAGAAACAAGGTGCGTTCGATTTTCTTCTTAACCTCTGGGGACTTTGTGTTGCAAATCTTGTTTGTGGAAGTGCGAAAATTTAGACAATGCATGAGTCTTCAAACGACGCACAAAGGTTCGGATGGCGCGTGAAGATTCGAAGGACGCTTGAAGGTTCGAACAACACACATTGGTTATTGTCTGGGAATTCAAGGTACCCCCAGTTTACACAACAAATCGTATTAGGAAAGAGCCTAGATTTCACTAGCTAGCATTAGTTATAATGTAAACAATCCTCTAACCGGAAGTTCATGTAACAAAAGAAAAATAAAACTTAGTAATCAGAACGTCCGTAAGTGGGAACTTTGTTTTGTGTATATCGCGGTGTATGTTTCTTTTGTAACAAAAGAAAAATAAAACTTAAAAATCAGAACACCTAAAAGAGGGAACTTTGTTCTGTGTATACCGCCATGTATGTTTATTTCTTTTGCCAACCATGAACACTTCAATGGGAAGCAACTCCAATATTATTTCTTAGACTAGTGGTAGCAAGGCTCTTAACCTAATTCGAGCTGCTTTTAATTCCTGTTTCTCACCTTTGTTAACACTTTAGTGTTTCCGTTTCTTCTCAGTTTACTGGAACTTTGGCAAGGCCCCGACTATCTGTATTCTGCTCAACTAAGCAACTCTATGCGATGTTGGTCGATGATCAGAACAAAAAGTGTATATTTTATGGGAGTACCCTGCAAAAATCTATCTGCAATGATTCATCTTGCAGCACCATTGTGAGTATTACTTCAATATGCCATTCCATTGGATTATGTTGATCTGCCTGGTAATGAAATTAAAACTTTGAACACATGAAACAGTTTTTTAGTGGAAATATTCTCAACAATTTATGAGTTTAATTTGTAAATGCCTCTAACATCAAGACTACAAGACCTGACAATATCCAAAGGCAGGCGTTTTAAGATTTCAATTTCCCAACTAATGTTCGAGTCAGGGACGGTTTAATGCTAATCCTAAGTCTAATTAGAAAACAAAGTTAGGAACCAAGTTTTTGAGATTTGAAATTTAAAATTCAACAACTAAATTAATCTATCTAATTGCAAGTAATGTAAATTGAGTTTCAACAATGAAGAGAGTCCTATGGAGTTGATTTCACCTAGTTTGTATCCTTTCTATTCAATTTCATTTGAAACACTCTCAATTCAAGTGAAGATAGCGACTTTCCCTAAATTTCACTCCACCCCGACGTCTCGGTGATGGAGATTCTAGCGTTGCACTTGGACTTCACCGGTTGGCGTAAGTAGCGCAAGTGCAACACCACATTAACGCCAAATTCATAGACTCCCTAGTCAATGGCCGTCAGTCGATGCACCATATGTTCTAAGGTTGTGTTTCCCCAATTCCAGGTGGAAAACCCCAATGGTCATGGTGGATTTCAAACCGTAAGTTCTACAGCAAAGCATTAAACTCAAGAACACACAATTCAACACAAGAAATTGAAAGAACAAACAAATTTTACATTGAAATCATTAGGAATCCAACGTAGGATCCATAGATCCCTAGGAAATAGAGTATTACCTCATAATAAGGTTTTGATCAACACAAAACATCATTGAAACTGAAGAAAACATGAAATCAAACCTAGAAATTGAAGTTGAATCCACAAGTTTGATCCCAATCTCTAGCCTCCACAAGAGTTTCTCTCGCCAGTAGTAAATAGCATTTCGGTCCCACATGTAAGGACTGCCAAAAATAATTTGGCATACATCCAGCGGTAGGACATTACAAGTCACCAGGTCATAAAAGTTCTCATTGATTGCAAATTTGAAAGTGCATTGGCTTTTTCCCAATAAGGTTGAGGATGTGGTGATGTCTCCCATGTATTTCAATTGTTTCACCAGCTGTCTGCAATCAAGTTCCGCTGTCAAATAAAGTGATTTTTGAAATTTTGCAAATCTAAGGACATTCCTATAAGAGTTCTTCTTCGGTGGATTCAGGTACAACAACAGGAATTTGAGAACAAGCTTCTTTCATTGATGTGCTTGACTCTCCTTTGCAGGCTGTAAATACTAGTTTCTCATTTGGTTCGAGGAACCTTCAATCACTTCATCTTCAACACGAGCAGTCATTGTTGTTTTCTTGTGATCTTTCCATCAATTCGGTCTGAACTGTGGGTGTAGTTTCCAACACTTTTCTTTGGAATGGCAGTATGTTTTACAGTTGTCACAATATTGCTTCCCTTTGTTAGCCACCACAGGATTTTTCTTGCCCTTGTTTGAAACCTACTCTCTTTAGGATTTTGATTCATCGATGTTTGTGACTGGGAAATAGTGCCAACTCTATTCAAAGACTTGAGAGCAAACCCCCTTTATAGTTATCAACGATTTAAGGATCTCGTAGATTAATGTTCAAAGCCATGACTTGCTTCCTGAATCAATATGTCTAATCCTACACACTGTCCTTTTTCTTGCTGTAAAAAATGTCAACTTTCTCGCAATTGTTCCTTATAGCCAATAGGGTAGAATTGATTTTTGGGTGCAACCGCAAACTGAACCCAAGTAGTAACTAGAGGTTCATTGTTGAGTACCAACATTGTCGTATGTGCTTCCCACCAAGTAAGAGCATGTCCTCCCAATTTCAATCTTGCAAAGCTGACTTTCTACATATTTGAATATAACTTTGTATTAAACTAGAACTCCAAAGATTTTAACCAAGCATCAAATTGTTCTGCATCTAGTTCTCTATTGTAGACATGAATTTCAATTTCTGCATCTAGTTGTCTATTGTAGACATGAAACCTCTGGAGCTTTAGAAATTTGAGGAGCCTTTATGTCGTTGACATTGAGAGACTTTGCATGACTTCCATCATCATCGTCGTCATCATCATCATCATCATCATCTTGCTTTTCTTCATCTCATTCATATCTTCTACGAGCTTTTCTACAACACCCCTTGAGGATCTTGAGAAATGGACATTATCGATCTATTTTTTTTTTTTTTTTTGTTGATTTCAAGATCTATTGGAACTATTTCTTCTCTTTTGGATCGACGTCCATGCATTCAACAAACAACGACCATACTAATACGGGAAGCAAAGGAATCGCCTAAACAAGGCGTTGATACTAAAAACTTAATCCCAATATCCCAAAGAAAAGAAAAAGAAATAAATGAATTGAAATTTTGTTGAATCAAAATAAACAAGAGACATAAGAATTTTTTAGCGTAGTAAAACCCTAATCGGTAAACATCCATGGCTCCTTGAATAGGAAAGAAACTCACTATTCAAGGGAAGTTACATATAAAACCAGAATTCAGCAGAAAGCCTCAGCATCAAACTCTCTCAAAAATCTATGTGCTTCTTACTCTCTTTTTCTCTCGTTGTGTACTATCAATGTGTATTGTTCTACACCTTACTTCTCGTTATTTAGAAGAGACAAATGCAGAAATAGAGATAAATAGAAAGGTCGCGGCTATTCGCACCCCTACTTTTTGCTTCTTGTTCCCCACCCTAGTGAAATTACCCAACTACCCATCCATATAAAATGGTTTTTACTCACTCATACCTCAATCACCCCTCTCAAATCGCATTCTCACCACCCACCTAAATTTGACAAAATTCAAGCAAAACAACATCGATTTGACGCCGTGGATGCATTCCTCACCTCTTTTTGTGTCGATCTTGAGGGTTTTTTTGGATTTTCTTTTTTGATTCGGTATTGCTTGTGGTTTTGTTGTTAGGTTAGGGCTTCGATTTGGGGCCTTGAATCTTGCATTTTGGATACAAATTTTCGATGGAATCGAAAATATTAAGCGATTCCGAGCAAAACCCACTATTGTTTTAGTTATTTTCATGTATTTTTTATAAGTTTTGAAATGTTTTATTCGTTCTTGTAATCTCTTTAGAGGTCTCGGCCTGTGACGGCCCCGCTTCTAATCTAGGGCACCGCCCGGCCTAATCCCGTAATTAAGCCCTAATCACGACACATAAGACCCAATTACGAATTAGTCAGCCTTTACTACCTGTGTTCTCTTGTTTAAACAATTATTTTATTTAGCGGAAGTCTTTAATATTTTAGCGGAAATTTTTTTTTTTTTTTTTTTTTTTCTTTTATAAAGCCTAAGTGTGGAAACCAGGAAATAAAGATCACCATATATATGCAAGTAAACGGCGAACATATATAAACAAAGTGAAAGCCAAAAGTCGGGTAATCTAACACTCATCCCAATAACGTCCCAAAAGATAAAGACATAAGTAAACATAATACAAAAAGTACCCTACGTGTACGGGCAGCTACGCGCTCGGAGCTCAGAGGTAGTCGCCAATCTTCTCCTTGCCCGGCCTGGTGCTGCTCGATGGACCTACACCCACCGTCACAAACTAGACGGTGAGTATAGTGATATTTAAGTGATAACCGGGGAAATCTAATACTACATTTCCAATTTAAACAAAAGGTATTTAAAAGCATATGTAGTCGAAGAAATGTTGAATAAATAATGCAAGTAAATACCAACGTTAACAGAGACACAAACTGACACAGGCTAAGTCGAGATGATCTACGTCCGGTCGGCGGTGAGAACTATCACCTAGCCTTTTCCACTACTGTATAGAGCTGTGCTCAACAGATGATAATAATCTCTTTTTCTTTTTTTCTAATAACCTCAAATGGCGGAGCTATGCTCGGCGTATTTAAATCATTTATACTTGCCGACAACCCCGTGGTCCATGCCACGTGTGCCGCCCAAGTGTAGTGGCGAGTGCCGGAGACCCCGAAAGATCGAAATCCTCGTGAATCCGCGCATCTCGTGTGCAATGGACACTAGATAATCCCTACTTTAGTTTTCAAGAATGTATATCCTAAAATGTTATGATTTCAACATAAGTTAGGCTACAAAGCCCCAAAGGAAATAGAACACAAATCCAACATAATAGATAACCCTATAGCATGCATTTTCTAAATATTCATTAGCCACATTCCAAGACAAAAATTGAGCATATAGGAAACATGGAGTCAATGATATAATAAACAAGGCATCATGCTATATCGATATTCAATATGAATAGAAACAAGGAAAGCATGATGTGGGAAATAAATTAGCTAGTCTACAAATAGACTGAAAAATTTATAAATGACTGGAATGAAATAAAGTAAAGAGTTCCCAGCTTTCACTTACAAGTCAACGCAAGTAGTCCTAGCTATCCGCCTCTCGACACCCCGACTCGTGCACCCGAACTTCCAAGAATTCCCTTTAATTCCTGAAGTTCATTTTATGTCATTTTAATTGGTTTAAAGTCACAATAAATGGATTTATGATATTTAACCAAAATTTAGAATTTTATGTCAATCTTTAATTTTGGCACATTTTTCGAGTTATTTCTGGGTACCAAAAATACTCGAGAAGTCCCGAATCATTTTTTCTACCTTTTTCAAATTTTCTATATTTTTCTAGAATTTTTCCCAATTTTTTCTCGATATTTTTCCCCTATTTTTCCTATTTTCCAAAGCAAATTAAAACTGTTTTTTTTTTTTTTTTTTTTTATATAAATAAAATATTATTTAAAAATATTATTTAAATAATATATATGTGGGTCCCCCGAACCGGTCGACCCGACCCAACCGGGTCGGCCCGGCTCGGCCCCCTATGGGTCGGTCCGGTCGAGCCCGGCCCAGCCCACCCGGTTGGGCTGGGGCGGGTTTGGCCCGCCACCGGGATGGGCCCGGGCCGGGCCGCGCCCGCCAGGTGGTGCACGCACGCACGCACGCGTGCGTGCCCCCCCCTTCTTCTTCCTCCTTTCAACCAGAGGCGCACCGCCGCCTCCGGTTCTTCCTCTTTTTTTTTTTTTTTTTTTCATTTTTTTTTCTTTCTTCCTTCACTTTTCTAATCTTCTCTCTATCACTAACCTAATAGCACTTCAAGAGACCAAATTTTTTCATCAAAAACCACATAAACAACAATAAATTCTCTGATCAATGTGCATGTGTATAAACCCAAAAAAAATCCGAAAATACCAACTTCTCACCAACAATTCCCAACAACTTCGACTAAAATTAGTTTGTTTGAGTAATTCATACCATTTGGACTCCAAATCAACCAAATCCATAGTGCATGTCTATAAATTCGAAAATTGTGTTTGAAACCCAATAAATAAAAAAAATCCATATGAAATTGGGTAAAAGAAATGGTGGGTGAGATTACCTTAGTTTGGATCTCTGATTCTCTCCAATCCTAGCTCAAATTTCTCTCCAAACTTCTCCAAAATCTCCCCTCTCTTCCGTTCTATGTGATTTGCATGTAAATAGTGCAAATTTTTGTTCATCAAGTTGTATATATAGGTGTTGTTAGGATCTAGTGTGTATTGTGTATCTCGAGGTAAATCCAAGTGGTCACTAACTAGGTAGTCCAGCTTCTCATGTGACACAACTTGAGTGACTCTTATCATGGGAGTGTGTGGCAAAGCACGGATCTCGAGGTATGTCCTAAGGTTAGTTTAATTCACAACAAACTATAGGATATTAAAATGTAATCTCTTAATAAATAAACTATAGATTAAATCGATTAATGTACATAAATCCTATATGGACCATAATTAATTGGTCACACAAATTTATAAAATTCATATAAGTGGTCACACCGACTCTCAACTACCCTAAGACTTCGGTGTCCCGACTCGCACGCAACTCGAGGCGCTTTCCCGTGCGTCGAACGTCGTATTTTTCAACTAAATTAAATAACTTAATTTATTTTAAGGTAAATTTGAAATAAATTGTTATTTCCTAGCCTAGTCTCGCTAGCCCGATAATTCCACTAAGCACTCGTACTTGCACGCACTCCAAGGCGTGTCCCCGCTCACGTCTACTCGACGTCTATATATGGTTTGCAAAAAAATTGACTTAATTAGTCTACACACATACACAACACTAGGCATACACCAAGACAAATATAACATTTACCTCACCACGTGCCTCGGCCAATGTTCGCATCTCATGCGGGCCCCACGTCACGGGTCGGTGATCCTGATTAAGCAAGTTAATCAAGATTAGGAAATTGGGCCGTGACAAATATTCCCAACAAAATGGAAATTTCGTCCTCGAAATTAAATTCAGGTTAGGATTATACCTGACTCGAAAAGGTACGGAAAGCGATCTTGCATATAGTCTTCCCGCTCCCAAGTGAGTTCCGAATCGTCGTGGAACCGCCATTTGACGAGCACCTTTGGGATAGACTTGTTCCTCAACCTGTTGTACCTTTCGGCTCAGGATCCGGATAGTCGCTCCTCATATGAGAAATCCTCACTGTGTCGATCTCGACTCAAGTCAATCGTTTGTCGTGCGTACCGCTTTCGACTCACCAAGTCGAAGCATCGAAATATGGAAGACCGGATGAACACACGACATCCGCGGAGGAAGCTCTAACTCGTATGCAACCTTTCCAACCCGTTTCCTAACTCGAATGGCCCGATGAAACGCGGTGCGAGCTTGCCCTTCACACCAAATCTCTCGCAAACCCTTCCGAGGGAGACCTTAAGATAGACGTAGGCTCCCTCGGAATAAGTGATATCACCGTGATACTTGTCGCATATTTCTTCGTCTCTCTTGGGTCGCCTTGAGTTTCGTCGAATTTGTCGTACCTTTTCGGTATGATCAACAATAATCTCAGCCCTATTGTCACTCGTCCTCCGGCTCACCCCCAACACGAGGGTGAACGACACGGCCTCGCCATACAAAGCCTCAAATGGCGCCATCTCAATGCTAGCCTCGATAATCGTTGTTGTACGCAAACTCACATAATGGTAGATACTCCTCCCAAGATCCACCAAACTCTAACACACAGCCCGCAACATGTCCTCTAACCCGATTCGCCTCTCATGTCCGTCCGGGCCCGAGGATGGAAAGTCGTGCCGAATCGTAGGCGTGTACCGCATCGTTTCTTGCATACTCGCCACATCCCGGAAGTATACGTAGCATCTCTCGTCTCGATGTGATGGTCAACTGTTCCCATGCAGCCTAATGATTTCCTCTCGAACAAGATACTCACCGATCAAACGTGTATGCGCCGCAATCGTGCAGAAAATGAGCAGACTTTGTAAGTCTATCAACTATCACCCAAATGGAATCATGTTTCTTGGTCGTCCTCGCAACCCTCTCGATGAAGTCCATGGCGATGTCTTCCCATTTCCATCTCGGAATGGGTAATGGTTGTAACATCCGCCAGTGTCTACGATGCTCGCCTTCACTTGCCGACAAATCTCACAATTCCGATAAACTCGACACATCCGCTTTCATCCCAGGCCACCGTAAATGTCTCTTCATGTCGTGATACATCTTAGTCCCGCTCGGATGAACAAGAATCGGGAATGGTGTGAATCCCGAAGAATTTCCTCTCTCGACTCCGCATCTCGGTATCCACAACCGCCTCGAATCTCGACACCGATCGATGATGTCTCGTCCAATCAACACAATCTAAACTCCGCGCTAGCTCGCTAAATTGCCGGTACAACCCGTCACTCCTTCCGACCCTCCGACACACTCGTGTAGACACGGTATGTACTCGTCTCGTGCGCAGATCTCAATCCGGTATCGATAGAACGTCCGACCGACCCATCGTCATCGTCGCTCAAGTAATCCGTACTCGTGCGTCATATGACATCCGACAACCTCGGCGTCTCTCGGGTCGGCCTCCTACTCGGCGTCGGCGACTACATTCGCTTTTTCCTGGGTGATATTCCAAGGAAAAGTCATAGTCCTTCAAGAATTCTAACCACCGCTATTGTCTCATATTTAGTTCCTTTCGTGTGAAGAGATACTTCGACTCTTGTGATCGTGAAAAGTGTGAACCTCTCTCCATACAAGTGGTGTCTCCACACCTTCGCGCAAATACGATCGTCGCTAACTCAAGGTCATGCGTCGGGTAGTTCCTCTCATGTATCTTCACTGCCTCGAAGATAAGCCACAACTCGCTACCCCGCATCAACACGCATCCAAGTCCCGTGTGTGAAGCATCGGTGTATACTAGGAATCCCGTCCAACCTTAGCAAGATCAATATCGGTGCGGTCGTCAACAACCTCTTCAATCGCTCAAATGCATTCTCGCATTCCTCGTCCAATCATACACGACGTCCTTCGTGTCGGTCTAGTCATCGGCGAAGCGATCTTAGAAAAATCCTTCACAAACCCGCGGTAGTAGCCGCTAATCCCGTAAAACTCCCGATCTCCGTCATCGACGTCGGTGTCGCGCCAATCCATAATCGTCGAATCTTGGCCGGATCTACGGCAATCCCCGTTGCTCCAACAACGTGACCCAAAAACTTGACTTCCGAAAGCCAAAATTCACACTTCGTCGAACTTGGCATATAAACGTGCTTCCTCAACATCTCGCAATGTCTCCCGAGGTGCCGCTCATGATCCTCCCGTGTCCTCGAATAGATCGAATGTCGTCGATGAAGACTACTACGAATTGGTCAAGAAATGGCCCGAATACTCGGTGCATAAGGTCCATAAACACGGCGGGGCGTTGGTTAGCCCGAACGCATAACCAAACCGGTAGTGTCCATATCGGTGCGAACGCCGTCTTAGATCGGTCCTCGTCCCCGATCCTAAGTCGATGATACCCCGATCTCAGTCTATCTTGGAGAAGAATCGCGCTCCTCTCACCGCTCAAACAAATCATCAATCCTCGGTAGCGGGTACTTGTTCTTGATTGTAACCTTATTCGGTTGCTCGTAGTCGATGCACGTCGTAGACTACCATCCTTCTTTTTCACAAAAAGTACCGGCGCTCCCCACGGTGACATCGAAGGTGTGATGAATCCTTTCTCCCCATGTCCTTGCCGAGCCCTCAACTCCTCTAGCTCCTTCGGGGCCATGCGGTAAGGTGGTATCGCGATCGGTTTGGTGCCCGGTACTAACTCAATGATGAAGTCTACCTCTCGCGGCGGTGGTAGGGCCCCGGCAACTCCTCGGGAAAGACGTCGGAAAACTCTCTAACAATCGGTATGTCCTCAAGTCGGGGTCCCCGACTCTCTCGCTATAGTATACAAGGCTACTGAGTCTCCATCTCCTCACTAGTCGCCAATCTACCTCTCGTGGTATCGACTCTCTGTACTACCCTGTACAAACATCGGACGTCCTGGGATCTCAAATATGACAGACTTACTAAAACAATCTATGTGAGCATGGTATGCCGATAACCATCCATCCCGAAGAGAGCGTCGAACTCTAACATCTCAAGGACTCTAAAGTCGGCGGTAACTCTATCCCACTAATCTCTACTGGAACTTTCTCCACTAGACTATTAGGGTAAACCCTATCTCGGCGGCGGTGCTCAATATCAAATGTACTCCAAGCCTAATCTGTCAATCCTAGTATGCCTAACATGCGTCCGTAAATGAAGGAAATAGTGGAACCCGAATCAAATAAAACATAAGACTCTCTACCAACGATAGAAATCATACCCTCGATGAGACTCGCGTAGCGCTAGTATCCGGCCGTGCCACCATGCGAGCCGCCTCTCGACTCGTGGTGGATACACCGTCGTCGGGTCGTGGACACTCCTCACCAAATGTCCCACCCGTCCGCACCTATAACATGAAACCCGTTCGCGCCGGTTGGCTCGGTCGTCCCCGAACCGGAGTCTGTCTCTGCCCCCGACGGGGTCCCTCTCGCCTCGACCCCTCGCCTCGCCTCTACCACCCCCGTCGCGATATCGTCGTGGTGCCGATGGTGCCGAAGAGTAAGTCTCTCTCGGCGCCGGTAATGCCGGCCTAATCGATGGTGGTGGTAAGGAACGTCCTCTCCCCGAGCTCGTGCCGACGCGACATAAGACACCCGAGGTACCACCGATGTGAAACGTGAAGTCATCCCCGATCCCCGAGAACCTCTCGTCCCATGTCCTAGGTGCCTTGCCACCCCGTCGTCTCTCTCAAAATCTACGCCGCTCTAATGTCAATCTCTCGCCCTAAGCCCGCCCCCGTCGCCTATTACACCAAGGTAGTAGGTCTCGTGCGAAAGTGCACGCTCGTATATCTCGGGTAAGTGTCCTAGCGCCCGTGCCGACTACGTGATAGCCAATGTCCGCTCTCGACCGCCCCAAAATGATACACATCTCCCAACTCATCTCGGACCAAATCCCCCGCAACCGCTCAAATACCCGTATCTATCTCTGCATCCATAACCGACTCATCTCGCTTCTCTCGCTCAAACTCATAAACTCTCTCCTCAACCTCATCATGATCGCCGGCGGAAATACCGTCGATAAAACTTAGCCTTAAAGGCCGTCCATGACTCAAAGTCCCCATCGTAGCTATGGTGGTACGCCACCACGTCGCATCTCTCTCGTAGCGTATAAGAAGACAAATCGGGCGTAGTCTATCCTCGATCCCCAAAATCCGATGTAGCTTCTCTTGTGATAATATCCATCCCTCAATCTTCTCAAAGTTTCTTTCCCCGTCGAAATACACCGGTCGAAGGCGGAAAATCCTTCACCACCGAATCCCCACCGCCGAGCCCGAAGGTGTAGGTGTGGGAGTCGGAGTCATCATCGCTACCTCTCGCGTCGAAACGGTCACTACCGGAAGAGTCGGCGTCACTACCGTGTCCCGAACAATAGGTGGGTCTAAGTACGGGTGCAGATTCGGAACGCCGGGTGGTATAGTAGTAGGTCCTGGTCGTCGGATGTGTGGTAGTCGCAGAGAGTAGTGGCGACGCCCGAGTAAGTGCGGTGATCTCGTGCTTTGTCATGAAGGCCATGAAATCGCCATCTCGTCGTCCCTCGTGCCGCTACTCTATCCGCCAACCTCTCGATAGTCGTCGTCTCGATGTAGTAGGAGGCCGACTCGCTAGCACCCCCATCGCCTGTCTCGCGTGCATCCGTCATCGTCGTCTGCATGTGGATAACGATTTCCTATCACTATTACGAAGTCTACCACGTATATACGTATACATATTGAAAAAAATAGTATATATATATAAAAATTCCCAACTCACTTTCACTCAATTCCCAACAAAATAATTCCTAGGCAAGGTTCATCTGGTTTCCACTTCTAAGGTTTATGTTTTATGCGAATTTATGTTTTACTCCTCGATAACATAATCTTTGATACCAATCGGAAAATTTGTATCAAAATCCTTAGTCAACACTATACTTTGTCCCTAAGGTTCTAAAGCCTAAGCTCTGATACCAACTGTGACGGCCCCGCTTCTAATCTAGGGCACCGCTCGGCCTAATCCCGTAATTAAGCCCTAATCACGACACATAAGACCCAATTACGAATTAGTCAGCCTTTACTACCTGTGTTCTCTTGTTTAAACAATTATTTTATTTAGCGGAAGTCTTTAATATTTTAGCGGAAATTTTTTTTTTTTTTTCTTTTATAAAGCCTAAGTGTGGAAACCAGGAAATAAAGATCACCATATATATGCAAGTAAACGGCGAACATATATAAACAAAGTGAAAGCCAAAAGTCGGGTAATCTAACACTCATCCCAATAACGTCCCAAAAGATAAAGACATAAGTAAACATAATACAAAAAGTACAAAAGATAAAGACATAAGTAAATATAATACAAAAAGCACCCTACGTGTACGGCAAACTACGCGCTCGGAGCTCGAGGTAGTCGCCAATCTTCTCCTTGCCCTACTGGTGTCGCTCGATGGACCTACACCCACCGTCACAAACTAGACGGTGAGTATAGTGATATTTAAGTGATAACTGGGGAAATCTAATACTACATTTCCAATTTAAACAAAAGGTATTTAAAAGCATATGTAGCTGAAGAAATGCTGAATAAATAATGCAAGTAAATACCAACGTTAACGAGAGACACAACCGACACAAAGCTAAGTCGAGATGATCTACGTCCGGTCGGCGGTGAGAACTATCACCTAGCCTTTTCCACTACCGTATGGAGCCGTGCTCACCGTATGATAATAATCTCTTTTTCTTTTTTCTAATAACCTCAAATGGCGGAGCTATGCTCGGCGTATTTAAATCATTTATACTTGCCGACAACCCCGTGGTCCATGCCACGTGTGCCGCCCAAGTGTAGTGGCGAGTGCCGGAGACCCCGAAAGATCGAAATCCTCGTGAATCCGCGCATCTCGTGTGCAATGGACACTAGATAATCCCTACTTTAGTTTTCAAGAATGTATATCCTAAAATGTTATGATTTCAACATAAGTTAGGCTACAAAGCCCCAAAGGAAATAGAACACAAATCCAACATAATAGATAACCCTATAGCATGCATTTTCTAAATATTCATTAGCCACATTCCAAGACAAAAATTGAGCATATAGGAAACATGGAGTCAATGATATAATAAACAAGGCATCATGCTATATCGATATTCAATATGAATAGAAACAAGGAAAGCATGATATGGGAAATAAATTAGCTAGTCTACAAATAGACTGAAAAATTTATAAATGACTGGAATGAAATAAAGTAAAGAGTTCCCGCAGTTTCACTTACAAGTCAACGCAGTAGTCCTAGCTATCCGGCCTCTCGACACCCCGACTCGTGCACCCGAACTTCCAAGAATTCCCTTTAATTCCTGAAGTTCATTTTATGTCATTTTAATTGGTTTAAAGTCACAATAAGTGGATTTATGATATTTAACCAAAATTTAGAATTTTATGTCAATCTTTAATTTTGGCACATTTTTCGAGTTATTTCGGGGTACCAAAAATACTCGAGAAGTCCCGAATCATTTTTTCTACCTTTTTCAAATTTTCTATATTTTTCTAGAATTTTTCCCAATTTTTCTGATATTTTTCCCCTATTTTTCCTATTTTCCAGCAAATTAGAACTGTTTGTTTGTTTTTTTTTTTTTTTTTATATAAATAAAATATTATTTAAAAATATTATTTAAATAATATATATGTGGGTCCCCCGAACCGGTCGACCCGACCCAATCGGGTCGGCCCGGTTTCCCCATATGGGCCGGTCCGGCCGAGGCCGGTCCAGCCCACCCGGTCGTTGGGCCAGGGGCGGTTTGGCCCGCCCACCGGGGGATGGGCCGGCTGGCCGCCGCCCAGGGGGTGGCACGCACGCACGCACGCGTGCGTGCCCCCCTTCTTCTTCCTCCTTTCAACCAGAGGCGCACCAGCGCCTCTGGTTCTTCCTTTTTTTTTTTTTTTTCATTTTTTTTTTCTTTCTTCCTTCACTTTTCTAATCTTCTCTCTATCACTAACCTAATAGCACTTCAAGAGACCAAATTTTTTCATCAAAAACCACATAAACAACAATAAATTCTCGGATCAATGTGCATGTGTATAAACCCAAAAAAAATCCGAAAATACCAACTTCTCACCAACAATTCCCAACAACTTCGACTAAAATTAGTTTGTTTGAGTAATTCATACCATTTGGACTCCAAATCAACCAAATCCATAGTGCATGTCTATAAATTCGAAAATTGTGTTTGAAACCCAATAAATAAAAAAATCCATATGAAATTGGGTAAAAGAAATGGTGGGTGAGATTACCTTAGTTTGGATCTCTCGATTCTCTCCAATCCTAGCTCAAATTTCTCTCCAAACTTCTCCAAAATCTCCCTCTCTTCCGTTCTATGTGATTTGCATGTAAATAGTGCAAATTTTTGTTCATCAAGTTGTATATGTAGGTGTTGTTAGGATCTAGTGTGTATTGTGTATCTCGAGGTAAATCCAAGTGGTCACTAACTAGGTAGTCCAGCTTCTCATGTGACACAACTTGAGTGACTCTTATCATGGGAGTGTGTGGCAAAGCACGGATCTCGAGGTATGTCCTAAGGTTAGTTTAATTCACAACAAACTATAGGATATTAAAATGTAATCTCTTAATAAATAAACTATAGATTAAATCGATTAATGTACATTAATCCCATATGGACCATAATTAATTGGTCACACAAATTTATAAAATTCATCTAAGTGGTCACATCGACTCTCAACTACCCGGCACTCGGTGTCCCGACTCGCACGCAACTCGAGGCGCTTTCCCCGTGCGTCGAACGTCGTATTTTCCAACTAAATTAAATAACTTAATTTATTTTAAGGTAAATTTGAAATAAATTGTTATTTCCTAGCCTAGTCTCGCTACCCCGATAATTCCACTAGGCACTCGTACTTGCACGCACTCCAAGGCGTGTCCCCGCTCACGTCTACTCGACGTCTATATATGGTTTGCAAAAAAATTGACTTAATTAGTCTACACACATACACAACACTAGGCATACACCAGTACAAATATAACATTTACCTCACCACGTGCCTCGGTCAATGTTCGCATCTCATGCGGGCCCCACGTCACAGGTCGGTGATCCTGATTAAGCAAGTTAATCAAGATTAGGAAATTGGGCCGTGACACGGCCTTATGCATCCCCGCAGACGACACTTCACTTCTAGGACAATGCGACCATATCCGACTTTGTTTAATGAAAAAAAACACTCCTATGACATGTGGTGACCTAGTACAAGTGTTCTACAATGTCTGAAATGAATGGGGTAGAAGAGATGGAAAGCGACACACGATTTATAGTGGTTCGATCAAGTGATCTACCTCCACTACCTAACCTCCCCGGTTAGGATTTTTAAACCCTCACTTATATTCCAAATAAGTGTTACAACCTAAGTATACAAGCCTAGAATGCCTAATTACAATTAGGACTTCTTATCTAGCCGCAACTAGAAATTGTGCCTAGCCTCAACTAGGTCTTTCCCTTTGACTTAGATTCCACTAAGTCTTACAATCATACACTTATAACAATTTGCTGAAAATAAATGAGATACACTTTACAATATAAAGTGATATCAAATTCAAACACTAGCAAGCCTCCTAGAGCCTAACAACTCTAATGCATGCAAGTATGAGAATTGATGGAAAATGCAAAGTGTCACTGATTTTGTTGCAAATTCCAAATATAAAATCGTTTTAAAATCCAATGTATTTGTGCATAACCGATTTCAAAGCAAAGAACAATAGTTTAACAAAAATCAAGTTTAAGTACAAAACTTTTGTTCAAATCAATCTTAGGGTTTGATAAAATAAATTTAAGTACTAAACCCAAGATAATGGTGCTAAAACACACAACAAACTGATCTTGATTCAAAACACACAAAACTATGTAGATTAAGCTCAAGAAAAGGAATCTAGAACAAGGACTTGCTTACAACCAAGAAGATGACAAAAGAGACCAGCTTTGAGGAGATTTTTGTACTCTTTGAATGCTTCAAAGTCTTTGGATTTTTGTGCTTGTGGACAGCCTCAAGAATCTCCTTTTGTCTCCTTCACAAAAATCAAAGTGTTTCTTTTTTAATCTTTTGAGCTTTTGAGTGTGTTTGTTCCTTGTTGTGAGAAAACCATGTTCTTGGTGATTTTATAGGGTTAGGTATCCCATCTTGATTGTTTGTGACCGTTGTAGAGATCCAAGGGTCCAAAATCCATCAAAAATTCAAATTAACGTTCGTTTTCCAGCTTTTTAAAAAGTCGTCAGAAGGGCAATTAGCGCGCTAATATCGAGATCTAGCGCTAACTCGCACTTAGCGCGCTAATGGCAAGTATTAGCGCGCTAAGCTGCAGGGAGCTCAAAATAATTATTTTATCCCTTTGTGTTAGCGACCCTTAAACACGTCGGGACCTAACCAACCCTAATATAACATGTTACACACGTTTATTATGGGTCATTAAGTCTAATTGGATGGTCCGGATATTTTTACAAACCCCGAAAATGGAAAATCACGATTTCATAACATGCGAGGGGCTTTTCTGCAAACTTGCAGTTTTTCTTTTCAAAAACCTTTTAAAAACAAGTTTTTCAGTCTTGAAAACTTCAACAATGATCTCCAAAATGCAAATGATCATTAACACATAATCTCACATTGTTTTAAACTCGTGGACCTAGTTATGTGTTAAATTTCATTTTGAAATTTCAAGTTACTTCATGACTTTTGAAAATTGGTTTTAAGACTTAATATGCATGAACTAATGCATTTGGCTTGCCAATCAGTAATCGAGAAATTGAGAGGATTGAGGCGTGTTGGGGTGAGGGTGATGGGTCGAACAGGGTATTTTTGAAATTTTGAGAAAAAAAGTTGGGGCAAACTAAGTAAAAGTGGGGTATGACAAAGTAAAAATTAAAAAAGGGGTGCAAGAAAGAAAAAGTAGGGTGCGAATAGCCGCGACCAATAGAAAACATACTAAAAAGTGATTGATATGAACTAAAACTTTACCCTTTTTTTCCCTTTTTTGTTTTTTTTTCTTTGGATCCTAATTATGTATCATTTTACCTCTTATTTTGTTTCACCCTTGTTATTTAGGAAAGCTAACTTGATGGCAGGTCCAAAACAAATCATCTTATGGTCTAATGAAATTCACTCCTATTTTTAGCTCCTGCCCTCCCTTTGACTATTAAGACCTCCAATATGCCATTGCAATATCGCCCTCTCTTACCATATTTATTATTGTTTTATACCAGGAAGCTGCAAAAAGGGTTGGGGAAGCACTTGTTAAGGCGAGCATTGATCTAAACATTAACGAGATATCGTCATATGATCGCAACGGCTTTTCTTGTGGCGAGAGAATGCAGGCCTTCGAGATTGCTATCTCTCAGCATGGCTTCTTGCCGCGGTAACCTTAAGTCTAAAACTGAAGTGTAATTGTATATATCCTAAGACTAGAAATAATTTGGGCCTTCACAAAGAAGAATACTGAATGCCCATCCGTAATGCTTCAAGCATCCATATTCCATAGGAATATTAACGTTGCAAAAAGAAAATGTTAAATTGAAGAGGCACAACACCTCTTTGTTTTCTATTATAATCTCTATTTCAAACCCAATAACTGTATTAACCGTTTTGGGGTTCTCTCACTCTCGCACTTTCAAATCTATAAGATTTCCCTCCCTTGTCAGTCTCTCTCTCATTCTCTCTGCACAACTCTACAAAATGGAGCAACAACCACCCCCACAACCAGACTCCATCGGAATCAAAATCTACACCGCCACCCCCAAGACCCCATCTCCACCGCCGCCTCCCCCTCCCGCCGCCGGCCCCCACCCAGGGCAACCACGAACCCGGTCGAAAACGCCGCGCCGTTGCCAACGGTGTCCAAAAGACCCTCTCCAAGACATCAATGCTAGCCAACTTCCTGCCCACCGGCACCCTCCTGACCTTCGAGATGGTCCTCCCCTCCATCTACGGCACCGGGCACTGCTCCTCCGTCTCCACCACCATGATCAACGCCCTCCTTGGCCTCTGCACCCTCTCCTGCTTCTTCTTCCACTTCACCGACAGTTTCAAGGGCCCCGACGGAAAGGTGTACTATGGGTTTGTGACGCCACGAGGGCTGGCAGTTTTCAAGCCGGGGTTGGACGTCCAGGTTCCAAAGGATGACAAGTATAGAGTTGGGTTCCATGACTTTGTTCATGCCGCGATGTCGGTGATGGTGTTCGTCGCAATTGCGTTTTCGGATCATAGGGTGACGGATTGCTTGTTTCCGGGCATGTGAAGGAGATGGACGAAGTGATGGAGAGCTTTCCTTTGATGGTGGGAATTGTGTGCAGTGGGCTGTTTCTTGTGTTTCCGACGACCAGATATGGCATTGGGTGCATGGCTACTTGAGTTTCATTAGTTTATTAATTAATTATGTTTTAGTATGACTGACTTATTGATCATGTATTAGTTATTAGTAATAGTTACTAATAGTAATTAATTAGCAGATGAGGGAGTAATTAGTAGTTGTATAGGGTGGGATTCTCTGTTGATGTTTTTCTCACTATGATTATAATCTTGTGATGATATATTGTTATTTAATTTAGACTGTATCTTGTGATGATATATTGTTTTTGTATTAGAACACTTTTTGATTATCAAACAGAAGATGACAGCGATATATATGTATGTTGAGCATACATGTGGGAACGTTGCTGGGAATTAATTGGAATGGTAAGAAATGTGGTGCACTGTAAGTTATACTTACAACAACAAGAATATAGTCTCAATCCCAAATTAATTGAGGTCGACTACATGATCAAACTCTTTCATTGCTCTCAATTTAGTGCATTGTAAATTATACTTGAGAAAGGAAAATAAGTGTATTAACTATGCATATATACATCTGGAAAACAATGGCCACATGAAATTTAATTTCAGTAAGATAACAAATATTGTTTAGGCTCATTTGAAGTAACATTCTTTTTTTGGTAAGATTTGGAGTAAGTTTTTTGATAGTGGTCGATCGATTTTTTGATAGTGGTCGATCGACCTTCTCAACAACAAAGGTGTCAATGTGCAACCGCCTCAACAGAGCAATTAATACCTCAGTTACTCTTATTTATTAGTTTTTTTCACTATTTTCTTTTTTGCTTATATGTATTTGTGTTGCTCTATTCTTCCTCTTCTCTCCTTTTTTTTTTTCTCAAATCTAGAGGTATCTTTTTAAATCTGGGGCTTTTCAAAGAGAGAAAGGTACAAGGTGGTGTAGTGAAGGGTGGAAGAAGGTGAGATCGTGCGATGATAGAGATGAGAAATTTTTGGGGTTTGTGAGGTATTTAGAGGTTGTTGATGGGCCTCGGCGGTGCACGAACAATGGCGATGCGAGTTGTTGAAACGCGGCCAGAATCTTGACAACAACTGTGCGGTGACGTGGCTTCATTTGCAAGGTGGTTAGCATTCCTATTTTGATGAAGTGTTTGGGGTGGTCTCTTTCTTCATATAATTATTCTTCCGTTAGTATTTAATTTTTGGTTTGTTCTTGGTTTAGTTCGTGATTTATTTTAGGTTTTGTCTCCTCAGACTGATGTTTCGTCAAATTGAAGTAGCAGCTCCCCTTAGTAGGGTAGTTCCCTTTCGGAAAGTAGTTGTCCCTATTTTAATTAGAGTAGAGCTTTAATATGCAATGTAGTATCTATTTTATTTTACTCGTTGAAATATTGTAATAAGTTGGCTTACCCGACCCCCTTGAATTAAAAATGATCAATGTACCTTTATAGATTTGAAAACAAGGAAAATGTCTTAGTGATCGACTTTTGACATTCACTTTTTTTTTCACTAGGTTGTGGGAGGACCCAATACACTTCGACATGTGTGCACGTGGTGTTCAATATGTAACCATGGACGTCGGAGCAATAGCTAATTATCAAAAGCTCTTGACAAAAAAATTTATCTAAAGCAAAAAAATATATATTGTGGTCACTAGCTAGAAAAAAATATATATTGTTGGAGTATATAATATCACATCAAATATATAATAAGAGTTGGTATGGTATATAAGTGGTGTAGATTGGATCTTAGCACAAGCTAATTATATTTGTGCAAGATGGTATCAGAGAGCGAACGATCCTAGACTCGTATTTAAAAATCCAGTTAGGACTATCGGTGGAGTCTAGACCAGTTTGTTGACCAAGAGCCTATAAGAGTAGGTCTAGATATGTTTGTATGGACCTCTAAGAGTATGTCCACATTTAGCAAGTGACAACTAGTCTAGACTTAGTTATACTTGAGGGGGAGTGTTGAAGTATATAGTCTTACATAGATTTATAATAAGAGTTAGTGTGGTATATAAGTGATGTAGATTGGATCCTAGCACAAACCAATTGTGTTTCTGCAAGATGGACTCTAACTCCATTTATATACCCATATATGTGTGTGCGGCCCAACACTATTCGAGCTCATGAATTTCTATATATATATATATATATATTGTGTTAGTTTGATGTTGAACTTAAACGGCTGATATATATTTGTAAAGAGTTGTTGGATGAACAAAACCATATATATTACAATTGGCCCTCAAAAAATAAAAGGCCCAGACAAGTATAATATATAAAGTTGAAAAACGCTGATATATATTTGTAAAGAGTTGCAGACAAAACCATATATATATATATATATATATATATATATATATAAAAGCACATGCATGATGCAGCCTAGCTAGTTGATACGTAACTTGAGCCTTTAATTTATTCATATAAAAACATTAACTTAAAATTAAAAAAGTTGGTTTCAAAATTAAAGATCGAGTTGCATCAACTACATTATGTTCTTCAACTACTTTGAAGTGATGGGAAATGTGCTCCAAATCAACCTTTATGAAAATAGTCAGACTCAAATCGGAAAGGGCCCACGTAGTTGGATATCCATGGATCTAAAAAAGAAATATATAATTAAAGAAAGTTGTTTTCCTAATTAACCAAAAAAAAAAGTTTGTAATTGCAATAGCGGTCGTTACGGTGTATGTATCATGATGTGATCTTCAACCCAACATCTTCTACGTGGAATTTGTTAGGTGAAAAAGATAGCCATGTGTTGGCTTCATATATATTGTCTTAATTAAAAGAAGTCATTTATACTTTTTTTTTTTCCTCTAAATTCTATTTCCTGACATAAGCATACATCGCACGAAGAATATTTTTGGAAAAGTATTTTGTGTATAGGCGCACTGGAAAAGGCGCACACTTCTCACAGTTTTCACCTTTGTAAGGTTGGGTGATCAATTTAAAGCACAAAAAAATTTATCGAAGTTATATACCAAGGCTTAACATTTGAATCTAAAAGGCCATGACCTTGCTTAAACCACAATGTGTCTGAGGCTAGCTACTAATGTGCATTAGACGCTAATTTAATTGTGGGGCTGTGTCTAGCTAGTTAAAATATACTAGTTGCCAGTGAAAAAAGAAATACTATTTTGCCTGTGTGAAATGGCAATTCTGCCCTACCAGTTTATATAATCTTTTTTTTGGTCAAATCCACCAGTTTATATAATTTTTTTTTTCTCAAATCTATCAGTTTATATAATTAATCAATCTGTTTTGTCATGGTGGTCCAAAGCATTAGGCATGGATACATTTGTCATCCCCACGGTTTTTCTAGTACCATATTTAATATTCTTATTATTGAAAAGGATGGTTGTTAGAGGTAGGGTGCACATGGATTGCACAAATATGTAAATTCAAATTCAATTCAGATCAATTATTATTAATTAGATCAATTTTTTGATCCCTTTGACTAAATTGAATTGAAAAATCATTAATTCGGCTGGACTAGATCAGATTACGGATCGTACATTAAAAAATCGCGAATCTAATCTGATCCATCCCGTTTAACACATCAACACATGCATATATTTCATCATATATACTATAGTAGATTAATTAGTATCAACTCAAACTATCAACTCTAAACTAAAATATCTAAAATACTATACTTATTCTTAACTCTTTTATTATGCTTTCGACATTTTTATTGTAGGTTGTATGTTCAACGTACACTTTTTTTGTTCTTTTGTGAGGATGTATGGTGAAAATTTGTAGATAACATATTTATTTATGTAGAAACTTATATTTTGAAGGTTATTGTGATAACAATTTTGTGGTAAATATGCTATATATAGATTTGTGGAATGTATTTTGTAAATTTGTCATTTATGAAATATATAATTCTTGTGATTCATTTGATTAAATCTAATTTCATAAATTTTGAATATGAAAACGTTAATCCGCATAACTTGATTTAATCCGATCTGCATTTTGTAAATTGGATTGAGTTGTATTGATGAATTATTTGGATTGATTGGATTGTAATTTTTCAATCTGCAATAATTAGATTAGAATTACAAATTAACCCTAATTGAATTGGATCCAATCCGTGTGCACCCTTGGTTGGAGGTTTCTATATAATGGAAATGGACTAGTTTCTCTCTTAATTTTATATATTATATTAATATATTATTTTTTGATAAATATATATATATATATACATATAACTTTTATATCTTTTATTTTGAAAAAAAAAGAAACGGTCAATATAAAAATAAGAAATAAGGAAAATGGTTAGGTGGCGTTTTATGCTCCATAGTTATTTAGGATCGATACTTTGATTTTTATCTCGAGATTTGTGCACCTATAGAACACCTATTAACAAATGTATGCATACTTTCCATTAGGCCAAATTTAATTTCAAATTTGGAGATCGTGGTGCGATTTTCATTTAAATAAACAAAAAAAAATGTATGCTTATTATCCATTAAACTAAATTTAATCCCATAAACAAGTGATTAATTTGCCCAATGACCTCAGTTCCCATGATATAAGGAATTTTTTAGATTTAATCATAGGTGTATTGAAAATTAATCTGATTTTGTGCCAAATATACTTGCGAATTAATGTTACACGGTTATAGATATTCATGAAGTATAATTAGAAACAACAACAACAACAATGATAAAGCCTATTTCAACTTACTTAGCTGTGGCTTATATTTACAAAAAAGTTACCAATCAAATACAGTTTAAAAGAGGAACTAACTTATAAGTTAAATTATAGATCTAGAACCATCGCCAATCCAAACGGCTCGGTGGTGATTATTGATCCAGACGACTCCAAACCCTAAAATTCTTTGGTGATTATAGATCGAGACGACTCCAAACCTTAAAATTATTTTTTGATCATTTTTGGTGATTATAGATCTAAAATCACCGTCGATCTTCTTTTTTGATCGATGATAGCTCCAATCACATCTTTTAGTATTTGATTCATTCAATAATATATAGATTTGTTCAAATTGGTGAAGATTAACTCCATTCTTGTTGCAATACACATCTCGATGATTGTTTTTAGATTTGTGGGACTGCTAGATTGGTGATTTTCTTTAGATTTTTGCATTTAGTAGGTAGTTTATCTTTTTCTTGTTGGAAGCCTTTGGTCTTTTCTTCCCTTGATATGAAGTTTTGTTTGTCATTATAAAGTTGTAGTGATGTTTGTATACTTTCTTGTATTCCATATGTTTGTAGATAACATTTTCTCATTGTTAAACTATTTCATTGTTATAGTCGTATTCACTTACAAATTTGTGGTTGATAGATGGTCTTTTAATAAATAAGATTAGCAGTCAAAGCTTTTTAGGTAAGATGGTAAATACATCACTTGTCAAAAAGACAAGATCTTAAGAGATTTTGATTTGATTCCCAATGAAATAAAAAAAAAAATGATTAGTGAATTGGTGTACTTTTATTATGACTATTAATTTTATATTTAATCCTGTGTTAAACAATTAATCATTGTTGAAATTTATATTTACTTCAAAAAGAAACATATAAACTAAATTATAAGCTAGCTTTATAAGTTAATTTGTGGTTGTCTAATAAAAATTGGTCAAACTATTTGATGGTGCTCGATAATTTTACACGTAGAAACACCAATCAGAAAGCTCCAAAAGTCTTTAATACTAGCTAAGAACTTGAGATCTCTCTTTATTCACATAATTGGCTAATACTCATTTAATAAAGTTAGCCAGTCAACCATTAATATAGAAAAATTTGCCCATTCAATCAAACCTGACGTGTAAAATAAAAAACGAGGTTGTTACTATCAATTGACTTGTAGACCAACCCAAGGGCAGTTCCGTAACTTCCCCTCCACATGCGTGACTTTTCCATATTCCAACAGTACAGCACTCGCACCAGACACAAAAGCAAGGACAACAATTCCAACTTGACCGTTTTCTCCCCCAACGACGGTTTAACACCTCCACCTTCCTTACCAAAGAAGCAAGGGCAGAACAGTACTTTCGTACAAAAAAGACACCAGAGAGACCAAGTAGTGTGTCTGAAATTATGGTGGAAAGTCTGAACCAAAGAAGAAACCAAGAAGGATAAGAAACAATGGCATAGACTTGAAGTTCAAAATGTTGAATCAACGAAGTCATTGAAGCCTCTCTCGACGTAGCCTCTCCATCTCTCTCAAGAGTCTTCAATTCTCCAGCCTTGTTTGATCGATCAAGGTGAGTTCAGTTCGATTCGCGTGGTCTCGGTCGCGCGCGCGTTCTTTTGAGCGGCGTTTTGTGAGATTTGGTGCTGATTTCAGAGGTTTAGGACCGCATTTGGTGTTCTGTGGAGATTTGAGTGAGTTTTGGTTGGTTTCGGTTCTCGTTCGTTGAGATTGTGCTGTTTGAAGTTGTTGTGATGTACTGATTTGCTCGAATGGTGTTAGTTTTGGCTGTTTTTGTGGTTTCTGTTGATCTTTTGGTGGTTCGGAGTTTCTCGAGTTTGTGAGTTTCTGGATTTGTGGATTTGTTTGGTGGTTTCTCTCTGTGTGATCTGGTTTGTGATTTGTTGAAAAATTGGGAGTCCATTTGTGTCCATTGTTGGGTTGCTGGTGAAGATTAGAGGTTCTGATGAAGAAGGATTGGAAATTGGTCTTGTGAGATCCGTGGATGAGTACTGAATGTGGAGGCGTTGTGACTGAAAGCCCAATTTTTGTTTTTTTTTTTTTTTTTTTTTAAATTCATAATATGTTCAGAAACTAGGGTTTAGTTTCTTTGAATGGTTTTCTGATGTGTTAATGGTTTTGGTGTTGAATTGTTCTTGGATTCTGGAGGTTGTGTGGAGGGGAATAGTGTTAATGACGTGTTTAAACTTCATACTTTACTTTGCCGGCACTTTTGAAAACTTTCTTAGATTACAAAAAACGCATGACAAATATTCTTGCAGAATGACCCCGGACGGGTTGGCCAACGGTTAGGGCGAGCTTGGATTGTGTGGGTTAGGCGCACGGTTCCAGATTCTCCGTTGTGTCAAGATTGTCCGGGCCGCTTGGGTACGTTCTGGCCGATTGCACCAGAGTCTCTTGGGAATGAATAGTCAGGCTTCCCTGGCTACCCATTGATATAAGGAAAAAAAATAATAAAATTCTTGCAGAATGTACTTCAGATATTTCCTTAATGGGGCTCAACATGAAATTCAATTTGAACCAGTTCTCATCTCACAATTCCATGAAAATGGGATACAATTATGACATAGTGCTTGTATGAATGATAAGGATTTCAAGCTTATCTACTTATGATTCGCAAAGGATCTATATATCAAAAATTTTGGTTACCAAATCTGGGATCATTTATTTGATGAAAATATTTTCTTATGTTAATAAATACATTTGTTTATAAACTTTGATGAAGTTATCTTTCCTGCTATACCTCCCCAGTTCCACTTCTGCTGAAAGTAGATATTTATGGGGTAATGAATTCAAAGTATTCTTTTAGTCACTTTATTTTCATAGGGCAGAACTTTGTTTCATTGCTTCGTGTGAACCTCATCTGCCAGAGTGGGCTTAATTAATCATTTAGTGTCAACTAATATTGGCTCAATATAGTATAATTGTTATGCAGGCTGGTTGACTGGTTTTGCTTAAAACTAAAATAATAAATTTTAATACTTTCTCGGGTACATTTTTGAGTTTCATAGCACTAGTACTGAACCAGCGATGCTGCCTGTATAAAATAGTATGCCATCTATTTCATTATCATTTTCACATAATCATTTATTCTGTTGCTATACTCTGCAATGTTGTGGCACCTAGGCTTTTGTTGTTCGTGGCTTGTTTAGAATTGAGTCCTTAGTTTCATTCTTATTCATGGCGCTTATCTTGTGTTCACTTGATTTTGGTGCAATAAAATTTTACAGGGTGTCACCGCACAACCATCACACCTGGGTCTACTTTTTAAACGGAATTTTTGAGTCTGGCAGTGAGTTGGTATCCGTGCTACGGGCATGACTGAATCTACTTAAACTGCCGTCAGCTGATAGTTCATCCAGGCTTAGTATTTTTCTTCAGTGGATGTCCGTTGACTAATAATCACAATACCAGAGTTTCACAATTGATTTACCTATCCCTTGAACTTGAAGGTTGATTATATTGGATTCAGCTTAGAATTCTTACTCCATGTAATTGTTCGCCACGGTGAATCAGCTTAACATACAGACAGAATATAGTATTTGAATATTTATTTCTTTGTATTAGATAAGAAATTCTTTCATTACTGTCCTTTCCTTGGTTCCCTCCACTCTGAATGTTTGGCGTCCAATCTTGAGCTATGGTTTGTTTCATTTAGTTCATGGACTGGAGAACTTGTTCATCAGGTGGAAAAGGTTGGATTATCTCAGCTCTCTGCTACCTGCGGCCCGAGAAATCACATTCTGCACTATTATCGTAGTTCTTTTGTGTGGAATGTAGGCTTTTAGACAATAAATGTTTTGGCACGTTGGTGAAGATGAAAAGGTGGTATGGAGCTGTTGTAGTTACTTCTTTGTTTATGTTACTGATTCTGTGGTATGGCATGATAAGAAGTTCTACTGTTGATGGTTCACTCTCAAGTCCCTACTTCAATGCAACTAATCCTCTTGAGTGGTTGCATGTGGATGAGCCTCTTTCTGCTCAAAACTCACCAATTGTTCCACAAGTAATATCTACTCATAAAGTAGTTTCCAGTCTATTTAGCTGGAGAAACTTTTCAAGTGAAGAGAATTGTTCTTTACAAACATGGAATCACTTGAATCACATAATTGATCATGTGGGAAGTTTACCCAATACCATAGAGGCTACCAAAGAAGCTGCAGTTGCATGGAGTAGTCTGATGACATCAGTTGAAAAAGAACGAGTTGATCATGCTAATGGAAGTTCACATCGACAGACAAAGGAGAAACAGTGTCCTCATTTTCTTAATAAAATGAATGCTACAGAATATGGCAATAGTGAGTTCAAGTTACAAATTCCTTGTGGCCTGATACAGGGTTCTTCAATTACTATCATAGGAGTTCCTACTGGTCTACTGGGAAATTTTCGAATTGACTTAACGGGAGCACCACTTCCAGGGGAGCCAGATCCTCCTGTTATCTTGCATTACAATGTTCGTCTTCATGGTGATAAGGTAACAGAGGAACCTGTGATTGTTCAAAACACATGGACCATATCTAATGATTGGGGAGATGAGGAGCGTTGTCCCTCTCCTGTTCCTGAGAATAACAAGAAAGGTACAATGTCAATGCTCTTGTGAATCTTGTTTGGTTATTATTGCCTTTTGAAAATTTGAATTTTGTTTTATTTTAAACTAGTCAACAGTGTTTAGTTACTAAGAGGCATGCAATCCTGAATTGATATTTCATTTTGAGGTCCAAACTTCAAATGTTCATTTATAAATTGGATCTGATTCAACTGGATTTTCTTTTAGGTCTGAATGTTCTTTATAGCCCCTTGCATTTGTAGGGAGTTGTTGTGTATGCTACAATAAGTTGGAAACTTTCCTCAAGCAAATACATTTTTTTTTTAATAGGAAACTCACAAACTAATACTTGTACCCCAAAAAAGAACCTGATGTTTTTGTTAATGTGAGTAATACATTTAGGTGTCTGACAATTCAGAGCTAAAAACACAGTTTTAACTATTTGTTTTGAACAAAAAAACTTAAATAAATACATTTAGGCATCTGACAATTTAGAGCGAATTGCATGAAGGAAACATTATTGTATAAAGAATAGACTTATAGATGTCAAGAGGAAGAAACAATGAGAAGTTGGTTTTTGGTTTGAGGTGAAGTGTTTTTGCTTCAATGATATGCATGACCTTAGATGCATCTATCTTAGACGCACTTGAAGATATGCATGACCTTAGTTGCACTTGAAGATAGAGCTTGAATGATTTGCATTATCTTAGATGCACTTGAAGATAGAGCTTAAAAAGAACTTATTTCACATTGTAATTGAGGATGAAAACCATTTTCTGCATTTCTATGCTTCTTTTAAAGAATGTGTACTTAGTTTGAACTATAAAGATCCTATTCATACTAGGAAGTGCTTTTTCAGAAAACTACTAACTTCAGGGTAAGTGGTGCTGTTTTGTCCACGGATACAAAGTTTGCGAAACAAAAATCTTCAGAAACGGTTGTGCTATACTCTTTCTTTGAACTCAAGGAAAACAATGTTTTGATACCTTCTTGTTTCTTTTTCTAATTTTGGATTTCAATTGAAAAATTGTTGAGTAGAAACACATTTTTTCTTCATTATTTGTTGCCTTATGGTCCCTTAATATACTTAATTGTGCAATATCTTTCCATTGGGAATGAGGAATCGTCTCCATGTTTGTTGTTCATGTCACATATGCTTCAAGTGCCAATTATGGTGTCTTTTTATAGGCTCGCAGCTGTATAGTAATTAAATGCAGAACAACCATATGATTCTTGTGACTTGCTTCTTTCAAAAGTCATTTTAGTTTACTCGTCTAGGCATTTTACAAAAGCAATTATCATAGATAACTGTGTATTAGTGCTCCTTTTCTTCTTTCATTTCCTTTTCCTTGTTTTATATTGATTATGTCCTTGAACGATTATTGGGTTTCTTTTTTATGTTTCACTTCAATTGTCATAATAAGCCTTCTATTTCAGTGGATGGGCTGGACCAATGTAATGACATGGTGGGCAAAGACGATCTTAGGTTTTCTTCCAGCAGATATAACAATGGTTCAAGAAAGTCTTCCTTCATTAAGGAAGGACACAAACCAAGAAAATATTTTCCTTTCAAGCTGGGGAATCTTTTTGTTGGCACCCTTAGGGTGGGAGCAGAAGGGATTCAGATGACTGTTGATGGCAAACACATTACTTCTTTTGGTTACCGCGAAGTAGGTTCCTTCTTCTCATTTGTCGGTAATGCCTATATTTCATCAGCAATTATAAACTAATCTTTCTTTTCTATTTGTTATTTTTGCTTCTTTTTTTTTTAAAAAAAATATATATTCAGACCTTGGAGCCATGGTTTGTCAGTCAAGTGAGGATTTCTGGTGATCTGAAGTTAATGTCTGTCCTTGCAAGTGGTTTACCCACATCAGAGAATCTGGATCACATTGTGGATCTAGTGTCTCTCAAAGCAACTCCTCTACCCTATCGCAAGTCGTTGGACCTCTTTATTGGTGTCTTTTCTACAGCAAACAATTTCAAGCGTAGGATGGCCGTTCGAAGGACATGGATGCAGTATCCTGCCGTGAGGAAAGGCGCTGTAGCAGTTCGTTTCTTTGTTGGTCTGGTAAGTGAGTTTGGTATGTTATATTCCCCTCATCAATACAATCATGTAGGTTATCACTGCCTGCTATTATCATGTGGTAATAGAAACTCTGGTCATTGATTCCCTACTACATTGTTTTGTTTCTATCTGTTATTTCTAGTTTGTGGGACAGTTGTTGTTGTTGTGAATATTGGAGCAATCAGGTTTACCATAGCGGTTGGTAGGCGGAAAAGAATTAATTATATTATGAATACCATTACTCCTATTGGCTTTATGTTTTTGGTGTTTGTATTATACTTTTTGATGTAACTAAGCTTACCCTAGGATTCAACTTGTTCAATTATTAAAATAAAGATGTCTTAGACCAATTACTGAAGTTAATGGTGCCCTACAGCATAAAAACCAAATGGTGAATGAGGAGCTATGGAATGAAGCAAGGACATATGGAGACATTCAACTAATTCCTTTTGTTGACTACTACAGCCTCATTACTTGGAAGACCGTGGCCATTTGCATATATGGGGTAACTTCTTTTTCTCTTAGAAGCGTCAATCTATTTGGTTTTGAGTTTATGCAGTTTGTTTAAAAGTTAGGTATCAATGTCTGATTGGTTCATGGTAACGTCTAAATTTCTTTTAAACTTGAGTTTTAGACATTATTATTTCTAATCCTAGACAGAATTTCCTGATGACATCTAAAACTAGACTGGGAGGGATGTATTGTATATATAAAGTAATCTTAAAAAACTTCACTAGTTAATTTGTGTTATTGCATGTTAGAGGAATATGTTCTGTGTATTTCTCTAAAATGCCGTAATTGTGAAAAATGCTCTGCATTGCTTCCATGCGTGAAACTTTTCTTATAACTTCAGTACAACTGAAAGACCAAAAAGTGGAAACTGGAGGGGACTATGAAAGTCAACTCATTCTCAAACCTTTCAGATATCAAATTCGAGCTTGTGCTAAAATTTTTATTTTTTTGAAATCAATGTAACTTTTTTGTTTCCTTCAACAGACACAGGTGGTTTCAGCTAAGTATGTCATGAAGACTGATGATGATGCATTTGTTCGAGTGGATGAGGTTCTCGCTTCTCTTAGTAGGATCAATGTAACCTCTGGTCTGCTTTATGGTCTCATCAATTTAGATTCTCGACCTCATCGAAATCCTGACAGCAAATGGTTTATTAGCTTAGAGGTAAATTCTCTTGCCAAGGTTGTCGAATGATAGCTTCATTGTTTGATTTTATGCAATATGCAGTTGATCAAAAAAGAACTATATATTGAATCATTAACCGGCAACCAAGTGGTTGAAAGATAACTACTGGCTAAGCTACCAGATTGTTTGAAAGTTTTTCTTTTTTTTTGGTGTAATTGGTTAAAATGTCCTAACCTTTTACAACTTTTGTTATTTTATTCTAACCTTTTTGAATTTGTTATTATATCCTAACATTTTTTGATTGATAAATTTGTATCCTAAATCATTTTTTAACTCTAAATTTGGTGAGGTGAAACTTAAATAATGACTTTAAAAGCCACCTCATCACCTCTAATTACTAAAATAATTATTAAATTTATTATTTATGATCATTACTTTGGTGCCACCTCATCACCTCTAATTACTAAAATAATTATTAAATTTATTATTTCTGATCATTACTTAGGTGCCACCTCATCAAATTTGGAGTTAAAAAGTGACTTTGGATATAAATTTATCAATCTAAAAAGGTTAGGATACAATAATAAATTTGAAAAGGCTAGGATATAATAACAAAAGTTGTAAAAGGTTAGGATATTTTAACCAATTTGGCTTCTTTTTTTTTTTTCTTTTCTTTCGTATTTTGGGAGTGGGTAAGATACTGGGATAATATTTGTTTTTGTTAAATGTTTACTTTGTACTGTAGTGGATGTTTTATATGTTTCTTACCACCTTAATACTTTTGTCTTTATTTATGAAGGAATGGGCAGAAGAAACTTATCCACCATGGGCACACGGCCCTGGCTATGTCGTGTCAAATGACGTAGCAAAGGAGGTATATGGGAGATACAAAAAGGGCAGTTTGAAGGTAAATATGGACACTTTCTCCAAACTAGTGATCTAGCATATAGTACTTTCTGGCAATATTCTAGTTTCGGGTGTGCCTTCCTCTTTCATGTTGGATTTTATCTACCTGTTGTCTTACGACGTTACTTCTTGGCACAAATATTCATGCGGCTCCAGCTTGCTAACCTGGTATGATGATTATCACTGATCTCAGACCTGGGACCATACCATCAGAATTTCAGCCTTTTTTGTCTCTAATAGCTGATTTCATTTGTTCCAAAATGAATGAAACACCAAGCCTCAAATGTGATTTTTAAACATCGAGTCTCAACTGATCTAACTTTGGATGTCAATTGCTTTCACAAAGGGTAAAAATTGAATACTGCCACTATCTTCTATAAACACAGGTGAATCTTAGTGGTTGATTCAGTCTGGCTATTGATGTTGATTATTGGTTCTGGAAATGGTGGAATGCTTCTCAAATGGCTGTTACCGTTTTGAGTCATTTTCTGTAGTCTGTTTTACCCATCAATAATTACTTTGAACTCCTAAACTTCCCGTCATCAAGCCGGAGAAAGAAAAGGAAGAAAAGAACTATAGATGAAAAAAAAAAGAGTGACTAACCATTATTTATATTGGATTGCAGAATGAATCTTGACCTGAAAGTTTCATGTTTAACTTGGCAGATGTTCAAGCTGGAGGATGTGGCAATGGGAATATGGGTTGCAGAGATGAGAAAGCTTGGGCGACGGATCAAGTATGAGAAGGAGGGAAGAATCTATAACGAAGGATGCAAAGATGGGTATGTAGTTGCGCACTATCAGGGCCCAAGGGAAATGCTCTGTTTGTGGCAGAAACTGCAAGAACAAAATAGAGCTTTTTGCTGCGGCGAGTTCTAAGCATACGGACCGTACATGCCATTCATGGTTTTGAAGCACTGGTGAGTGATTAGGAGAAGAACACATGCTGGATATCAAAAGAGACGCAACTGCTAACCCTGACTTTACATACTATAGGCAATATATGGATTGAACATTACGAGGGGTGCGGCTCTGGTGCAGTTCATGACTTCATGATAGTATAGCTCATGTATTTCATTGGATATACACATAGATAGGCTTTACACTTTAGAATTTTTTAGTGTTATATAGCTATTGAGGGATCTGTAAAAATAGAGCTTATAGTACAGAGTTGTGTGTGGGTGGGAGGAACTGGGATGGTATATGCTTGTATAGAAAATTAAGTAGTGCACCTAGATGCCACTATTTTGGCTTCTATTAAGGCTACATTCTTTGGTCACAATAGTTTGTGACATCTGACTAGTTTCTATATGGAAAGTTCATGCTTTGCATAACAGATGTAATTCTTTCATTTATTTTTTCTTCTTTAAATTATACACTTGCCAGTTGCCAACACCATCCCAACAAATAACTAGAGCTTCCACCATAAAAGTTTGGAACCCTAAACCTTGGGTAGAGGCGACGCATGTAAAACTAATGAAGCTACAGCTTAACTAACAACTCATTCAACCTCTAGTATGAGGTTTATTTTTATTCGTATTACAGTGTCGGTCTATACCAATCAACATTCAAATAAGGTAGTCAAACATCCAACTCGATAGGTGACCACGGAGACTATACAAGTGGTTTTGGTGGCCTTGTGTCAAGACGTGTGTGTCCGAGACCATAGGTTTGGTCATTTTCCATCGAGACGTGAAACGTAATTTCGGTTAATATAGTGTCGCGCTATGGACACCTCACCGATTACTCAGGGCACTTCAGTAGGCATCTCACCAATTACTTTGGGCTCCTCGGGGTAAATATGTCATTTTATTTGAGAACCAACATAAATAAAAAAAGTCAGGGTGCCCTGAGAGAATACTGGGGTGCACATAGTGCGACTCTACATTTTTCATGTTATAGCGTCCAAATTATCTCTGACTATTCCCTAAGATATGCTTCAGAAAATTAGAAGTTTCGAACTTGACCTTATAAAGGCCCAAGTTAAGGCGACATGTGGACAATTACAAATGCTAAAACTAACAAAAGTGTGTTACTTCAAAAAAAAAGTTGGGAGGGCGTCCTCGACAATGCTCGAGCATAGATTAGTCAATGCGATCGGTGCCAGACACCACGTTAGAAACCAAAAAAAACAAAACAACTGTAAGTGTGAGTTAAACCCTATATCTTAAACCGCAAACCCTGTTCTTTTTTTTTTTTTACTTCAATGAAAATCTAACTACAATATCTTGAGGTCTTGCCTTTTTAGCAAGTGATATGTTTACTATCTCACCTGAGAGGCTTTGACAACCGTAAACCGTGTTACTCATCAAAGTGTCTAGTCACTTTAGAAAATTGGAAGAAAAACATTTAGAACTGTCAAAGCAAGCATACAATGAAATGAATAATACACTTCAAAAAAACAAGAGACCATGTCTTCTACTCCCGCCAAGATTCCTAACTATAATTTGTATATCCTTTCACAAAAACTTAAGTACATTTCTCTTCTCAAAAACTGCTCTTCCATAAGAGACCTCCTTCAGATTCATGCCCAGATCCAAGTTTCTGGTCTAACCAGAGATGGGTATCTCATGAGCGAAGTGCTTCGCTTTTGCGCCTTATCCCCATTTGGCAGCCTTGATTATGCTCGAAACTTGCTATACCGCGTCGAGCATCCGATACCCTCTTCATGGAATCATGTTATAAGAGGCTATTCAAGCAGTGCTTCACCTAAAGAAGCCATATTGGTATACGTCGCAATGCGAAAAAATGGGAAGAAGCCCACATACCTTACATTTCCTTTCCTATTCAAGGCCTGTGCCTGCGCTGGGCTTTCGGCGCTTGAAGAGGGGAGGCAGATTCAGGTTGAGATTGTGAAACATGGGCTTGATTCAGATGTCTATGTGCAGAACACTCTGATTCATTTCTATGGTTGTTGTCGAGAAGTGGTTTATGCGCGCAAAGTGTTTGATTTCATGTCTCTCAGAACTGTTAGTTCTTGGAATTCTGTTTTAACTGCTTGTGTTGAGAATTTGAAATATGGTGATTCTATTGTGATGTTTAATCGAATGCGGGTTTGTGAGTTTGAGCCGGATGAGGCTACATTGGTGATATTGCTCTCGGCTTGTACTGAGCTTGGGAACTTGAGCTTGGGGAAGTGGATCCATAGTCAGGTGATTGTTAAAGGGTTCCCGATAAATTGTCGGTTGGGTACTGCGCTTGTTGATATGTATGCAAAGTGCGGGGCCATGGATTTGGCCGGGCTTGTGTTCGGAAGAATGTTGGAGAGAAATGTGTGGACGTGGAGTGCTATGATTCTCGGGTTAGCTCAGCATGGGCTGGCGAAAGAAGCTCTTGAACTTTTTGCAGAAATGAAGAGTTGTCCAATTCGACCAAACTATGTTACTTTTCTCGGAGTTCTATGTGCTTGTAGTCATTCGGGTTTGGTAGATGAAGGCTATCAGTTCTTTCACGATATGGAACAGGTACATGGAATCAAGCCTATGATGACGCATTATGGTGCAATGGTGGATATCCTAGCTCGCTTTGGTCATCTTGAAGAGGCTTATAGATTTATTGAGACCATGCCGATTGAGGCAGATCCTGTTGTGTGGAGAACACTGCTCAGTGCATGTGGTAATTATGATGCTAATGGTAATAGTTGGGTTGGAACAAAGGTGAAGGAAAGGTTGCTCTCGGTGGAGCCCAAAAGGATTGGGAATCTTGTTATGGTTGCTAATATGTATGCAGAGGTTGGACAATGGGAAGAAGCAGCAGTTGTGCGACGTGCAATGAGAGACAGGGGGTTAAAGAAGATGCCAGGGGAGAGTTGTATTGAGTTGGAAGGGTCTATCTTTAGATTCTATTCAGGGGATGACTCCCATATTGATTTTGATCGCTTGAACTGGATGTTAAATGCATTGAACTTGCATATGAAGCTGGCTAATAGTGATATACTGATATCCAATTAACGAGTTCACTGTTCGGGAGTTCCATTGCAAGTTCCTAAAAATGCAGGAGCATGAACAATATTAGTAACTGTCATTTTGAGAGCTAATCACATCCATGAAGACTTACTTTCCTTTCTATATTAGCCAGAAATTTTTGTTGACAAACTCAACATGATAGATCCCAATAACACTTGAAACAACCGGCCCAACGTCTTACAGATGATGCGCACTGTTGTTCAATTTCCTTGCATATTCAGGAGGAGAAAAAACCAATCTGAACTTGTAGCCTATCTTAAATATGAGCAAATGCTTTCTTAGCTGCTTGATTCGCCAGTACTCAAAATGTTTTCTTAAGAGAAGTGCACCAGCAAGAGTGGTACAAGTCCCCATGACTTTGTTTACGTTCTATAAGGTTTAGATTTGTTTGTTTTTTAGGTCATTTACTTGAAATGCATCACATGCCGAATGGGCAGAAAGAATGTTGACTTGGGTTCTTTTGTGAATTGATGCAGTTTATTTACATGTGGAGTGCACAAAAGAAAGAGACTGTCATTGAAGCAGAAGGCGGCAGTGTATGTGTACACATTGTCATTCCCATTCCACTGCAGCTCTACTCCTATCTTCATTTGATTGATATTCAGCCAAACACGATGAGCTATGCCATTCTGCCAATTGCTTCTCTTCTTCCTGGGGACTGTTGCACATAACTGCAGGTTGGTGATTGATTCTTTATTTATCCCTTTGGATCTTTGTGCATAGGAGCATCTGGCATTAATGACTTTATTCAAGGAATTATAGGTGATTCAAATGATGCACCGTTATACCTAAACCTTTTTTTGTACTCGTAAATGCTGTGAAATAAATTTGATGTTGGATGGCTGTGTAGGAGGTACAAGGAATCTGGACCTTGTTTCTCCCTTTTTATCAAGATATGAGTAGTCAACCTTAATCAAGTTAAATAAAACTTTCACACATTACACTAAAGCATGTTTTGCATTGTTGAATGTGAGGAACCAATGTAGTTTGTTGAGAACTATTATTCTTACAAATATAAAGGTTACAGGTAGACCTAAGATAACTTCAGATGCATTAATCATAAAAAAAATTAAACGATTCCCAAATCACCTCATCTACTGCATTATATCTAACTGAACAGAAACATTTGATCCATATAACTGACTTAACTAATTTGGGACTGAGGCTCTTCAGATTTTTCTTGTTTTTATATATGACTTCAAAACTTTAAGGATGCCAATGGGATTTTGAAACAAAAATATAATTATCTAAATGTGAGTTTCCAATCTAAGAGTTAAATATTTCATTTATAGGATTCATACAACACAACACGGCCTCAATCCCAAATTAATTGGGGTAGGCTACATGGATCAAACTCCTCCATTGTGCTTGATTTTGTGCAATTGATGGAATTATAGGATTCATCATCAGGAACATTATTTAAAATCTTAAGAAATTCCTTTTTAAGAAAAAATGAAGGATCAAAATTGTTTGTCGTAAAATATTAATACGATGCATAGACAGTTGAAATCTTGGAGCCTTATTGTTTTTTCTTCGTCTATTGTTTGACCAATAACATTGAAAACAATAACAATCTCTCTCTTTGGAAACCAAAAGAACCTCGCCATCTTTGCGATCAAAATAACCAAGAAAGAAACAAATGAAGTATTTGAATGAGAAACCGAAACCCCAATAACGAAGATTTAAGAACAATGTTCTTTTTGAAAGCGGACGTGGAAGTATTTGAATTTTGTAGGTCTCCTTCAGTGCCCCTCTTGCACCTTCTGAGTTCTTTATCATGTTCCTCCACTTCTCTTTTCCTCTGTCTTCTCCATTAATTTGCATTGTGCAGAACTACGCATCTGCGCTATAAAGTCCCCAAGTCTCTAGTTCATATGAGTTGCTTCATTTTGGGACACATTCATTTTTGCATGAGATTGCAGAATGGTGGATCTTGGCCTGAAAATATTTCATATTTGGATTTGCAGAGGTTCAAGCAGATGGATGTGACTGGCGAAGGAGGACCGGGTATGAAAAGGAGATGAGAGTCTATAGACTACAGCGAAGGATGCAAAAATGGCTACATCATTGCATTCATATGGCAGAGGGAATTATGCGCTGTTTGTGACAGAAATTATAGAACGATAGCTACTTGCTTCGGTGGGTATTAAATCAAAGCTTTGTAGCCCTGGGGAGAGATTACTACTGCTATATAGGCATTTAATTGATAACAGATAAATTGGCTTTAGAGTTGAAAGTTCTTAAGGATTTTATAGCTAAATTGAGGAATCTGTACATGGTTGTAACTTGGTATAAGCGTTGTAGTTGTACATGTTTGTTTGTTTGTATTTTTTTTTTTTTTTTTATTAATTGACGCGAGCCGTAACATGTCAAATGTAAATTTCCGATTTCTAATCCGAAAATCACAAAGACCATAGTAGTGGTAAGCTCGGAGTCCAACCTCAAGGACTAGGTAACTGATTTAGGTTTCAAAGAGATGAGAGAAAACAGGGGGTTTTATAAAACTTTTAGAAACTTTAGAAACTTGGAAAATAAAGTAATTTAGTTGGAGAAAAGCCTAGGTATTCAGCTTCACAGTCTTCGCCATACAACTTGGGAATGATTCTATTAATCCTTGATTTATGAAAGATATGAGACTAATCTATGATCTAGTGCAGCTATAGACCCGGTGACGCACTCGGTTCTTCGCACTTCTTGATATCGACAGCCAAGGTACGACCGTTGACTACTTCCCCAACCAAACACGCAACCTAATCGCTAGTGCTCCAGATTTAACGCGTTGATTGCATTACTTCGATTTGATAAGGCACTACACCTAGACAATCAGGTAGCTAGTGCTCTCGATTTAGCCTAGATTCCTAAGGTACTTGACTGGTCCCGAAAGGGACTAACCAATCAGTATTGCCAACTATCATAAGTATGAGTCTACCACTTAAAGACAGACGTTTCGACTTCAATGACTAAGGATATCAACCTAATATGCATGCACGATGCCTTACACACAATTAAATCTAACCCTAGAACTATGAACAATACCAAAGAAAATAAACCATAGAAAATAATCAAAAGAGTTAAACATAGATAAACCTCATAATGGAATTCCAAGTTGCAAAGCTTGACCGATCCACCTTCAACCTAGAGGGAGGAGATTAACTATACATAATCAAGTCAAAACCCTAGTTTCTAATGTAAAACGAAAGTAAAACAAGAGGTCTTTTCGAATTGGAGTCTATTGGTATTTATAGGAAACCACCAAAGTGGGTTTCAACCTAAAAAGTCTGAAATTATTTCAAAATTCCCGAATTTATGAGTTTTTTGTTCAGGGCGTTGTGACGACATAGTGGCTGAAATGGCTCATGGCATCCTAGAGGCATGAAATTTGAGCTCTCTGGTTCGAACGCATGTGAGTCGCGCCGTGGGAAGAATGAGCCAGGCGTCCTGGTGGTGTTACATCTACATTGCTTGATTTGCAACACAATTTTGGATCACTTAGAGGCTGAATTTGAAGAAGACATGAAAATTTCCAGCTTGGAGTCTACTTTCCAACAAAGAAAACAACAAGTCATTTAGATTTGAGATGAGGAAGTTATGGTCTTTATACTGAGGAGGGGTCATTAAGAAACTAGACCAAACTTTGCCAACATTGTGTTGCTCTTTTGAGTTACTTCGAGTCTGTTTCTCATGATACTTGTGAGATGATGAAAATGTCCGTCTCAAAGTCTTCTTTCCAACAAGACTAACCGCGATGACTTGTGATGTGAAAGTTATGGCTTGTGAACTGAACATCACTCAATTAAGTTTCATAACACGCCTTTAGTCCAAAAACGTTCGACTCATATAAAATCCCTGAAACACATAAAACACACATTTATCACTTTAAAACAAGATAAAAATAGTCCATCAACTCTTAATAGCCTATACTAAATCATGCCTAAATGAACACTTATCATTAATTAACCATATGTATCCAGATACTTGTTTGACTAATCCTATGGGTCTGGGATTGCAGAAAGAGATCACCATTGGCTCGATGTTTGGCCGTAATGGGGAATTGAACTTGAGACCATGCGCCTAACCCACACTGTAACGACCCAAATCCACATTGGACCGCCACGGGAGGCCACGCAAGCCCACAACCGGCTACGTGGCTGCAAGCTGTGTCCCACACCCAACTAATCATCATTTCACCTCAAATCATACAACGGAAGTCTTAAAAATCAAAATGTACAGTGGAAGCAAGTTTATAAATCATAAAACCTAATGTGGAAACCATACCAAATTGTAGTCAAAATATATACATCAATGATCCTCAAAATATCAAAATGTAAACCTCAAAGTCATGTACAGGGCAACATATATCTCTCACAACCCCTACCCAACATAAAAAAATAAACATAAACAAACGAACGAGTAGGACAAATCGTAGCCAGTCACAAATAATCCTCAATCTTGCCCTTTCTCTCCGTTCATACCAGTATCTGCACTCAAACCATCACAAAAAGGCAGATGACAAGTCCAGAGTGAGTAATCCCATGGAAATTCACCAAGTAAACACATAAGCAAAACTGTGCGAAACAAAAGAATACATGCAACTGTGGAAGATCATTGCATGTATAATTATAGTAGTGAAGCAAAGTGCATGCACAATCAAAGTCAGACCAAACCATACTTCGGGCTATCCGTCAGGCACAGGCTGTGAGGATACCTCCAACGGGTGACCCTGGACCCTCTAGGTGGTCGGCGTAGACCACGACGCATCCACACATGCCTATCATACCCGGGTAGCATATTCACCGATGCATGCCTAGACATATGTTATGGCTTAGTGGACCCTATGCCTCCGCAATGAATAAGCACCAGGTGGGGACAAACACAACCACTGTAAAACAATAGGAAATAAAGATCATTAAATAAACTGAACACAATTCAAGTAAATCAAGTAGTAAGTACTAAAGTGAATTTCAGTTGAGATACTACACACCTCAAACCGCACTCCTAACGTCGTGCCAAGTCCATCCTATGCCTCCAATGCGTATCAATCATCTTCAATTGTTTAGCCTATTCCATAAACCCCCAATCAATACACCAATTCTAAACCTCAAAACTCGGTTTAAAACCCCAAATCATCGATTAAACCATCGTTTAAACCATTCAAATAGTCCATAAGAATCCCTAGATTACACCCCATTTGGTAAATTTTTATTAAATTTTTAGTCCCAAAACTGTCCCAGACGCCACCACAGGCGCCGCCGTGTTCACACTGTGCAGTGCGCTTCGGCGTCATGGGTGCCGTGACCACGCCGTCGTGGTCATTCTTGCATGACGTCTCCACGACGTATTAGGCGTCGTGGCAACGCCGCCAAGGTCATCCTCCTTCACGACGTCCCTAAAACGTCTCCCCAACATTTTTCCCATTTCGTCTCTGGTCCAGACGCTGTGGGTGGCGTCGTGGGAGTTTACACTCCACGACGCCATCGCGGTGTTCGAACCAGGAAACCCTGGTTAAGGGTCGGCTCGTTGCTGCGCCTCGTGATCACTCCAACAACCCTTAATACGCCTTAACAACACCAAATCACCCTCATTACACATTCCAATATGTTCAAAACCCAATTCGATGGTTTTTTGGCCAAAACTCGACAAAACCGTTTGAAAACTGTAACTACCATAGCAACAACCCCAAAACCACATTCAACACATCAATTTGCATTCAAAATCCATAGCAATACCTTCAAAGACTGATGTGCTCAAAACCCACGTCAAAAGCTCTGTCAAAACCCTCGCAAATTACACCAAAACGTAGAGAACAGAGAGATGGTCGAGGATCTCACCTTATTTATCAATTCCTACATGTTCTTGAGCTCCCCACCAATTGAAATCACAAAAACCCTCAACTCACTCACAATTTTCGTCCAAGAGAGTTAAGAGAGACAAAAGTTGGTAAAAACCTACTAACACCACATATATATACAACCCATGTCATCATCGACAACTTTTGATGGTTGTGATTTGGTCAAATTGTCCCATATAAGCCAAAACTTGACTTCTCTTTGTTTCCTCTGGCTACAACTACTCAGCACTCAATCGTTCTGATACCTGACTCTGGACAGCGAACTGTCCCACTTTTGCACAACAACTATCCCGAACCCCTCAATGTCATTTATTATGAATTATTGAATGTATTTGATCATTTATGTAATGTGTTTAGACCCCCAATCTAGTGTACTAGTCGTTCGTCGCCCGGTATCTGCGTGTACCCGCTATACGCAGCGGATACCAGTCACACCAGCTCACTCGTCAATAAACAATATGAACACACATATTTATGATGTAATTTAACTAACTTGAACATAAACATCGTAACTTCACCACAAGAGCACATAAAATGGACTGTAAACCTAATCCGGTCGTGCTCCGTCTTCGCTGTGGGACCCATGAATGTCCTCGCTGGTATCCACGTCCATAATTGCATCATAAATAACGACAATTTGAAATTGGGCCGTTACACACACAGTCCCACCTTCGCCCTTACCATGCACTAGGCCAACCCGTCCAGGCTCATGTTTGTGAGTTGTGACGTCCGATTAGTTTTTATAAAGCAAGATTATGCATGAGACATTATGACAGCAGATAGCATAATGCAGTAAGAAAGTACATACTGTACATACACGTTTGTATGTATTTGTAAGATTTGTCCAGTGGTTTCTCAATTTTATAATCTAATGATTCTAATCAAACTTTCTGTGCAGACTGTGGGACGACATATATAAAGGTGTCTAACATGCAACTTGTGAAAGGAAAGCTACATATATACATGTGGTGGTGTTTTTTTTTTTTTTTTTCAAAGGTCTACATACGGTTCAGTTAATTTTTAACTACATGTTGTATCTAATGTCGATGTCCAAACTTAGTCATTAGGTACTTTTTTATTTTATACCAACTTGTCAAAAAATTTATTGTCTTCTCATAGACTTTTTCTCCATCAATTTATTAACTACATGTTGCATCTCCATCAATTTATTAACTACATGTTGCATCTCCATCAATGTCCATCAATTTATTAACTACATGTTGCATCTCCATCAATTTGTTTTCATTTCTAATTAGAAGATGTTACAATAATGACACCCCTAACTCACACCAAAAGTCAAACCATAGTAATGTGGTGGGACCAACATCAAAAAGAGGGTTACGCAGGTAGTTCTCATTACATAACACACAGGATGTGTATCTTGAGACGCACAAATAACTTCCAAAAATGCGAATCTGCACGTCACGTCACATGATGTAACTTTGGGTGCCATTGTAGCATTTTCCTTTCTAATTTTTTGATACGTGACAATGATTCCAAAAAAGAAAAATAGACCTCAAGTTCATATTTGTCATGCTTTGAGGGCGGGAATGCTTGCGTAGATTAATTATTTGGCTAATTTGGCAATCCCTCAAGCAATTTGACATCTTATTTTTGACACTCCGCCTTCAGTGCTTATGCCTTTGCTACTTGAATATTGTCGAAGGACCCTTTTTCACGCGTTTTGTATAACAGGATACCCCATGCATGCCCCAAATAAAAAAAGGGAACGGCTAAACGGACCCCTCAATTTACTAAACGGACCCCGTTTGCTTCAACGTACCCCACTTTTAAATTTTTTTACTAAACGGACCCCAACGTTTTTGAAATATCTCCAAAATACCCCATCCCCAACCAAGAAACTAAACCTTCCCTAACCGATTCATCCCACTTATACCCCAAATCAAACCTCAACGAAACATAGAAAACACCCTAAATATTTCATCAATCTAGGTTAATGGGGTCGTGGGAAGGTTATTTTGAGGCAAAGCCCGACAGATCTGGTGTCGACAAATCACGAGGAGTGAAGGAGCACAGTGACATTCTTCGTATCCACCGCGGCTGATTTGGTAAGTTTCGACACTATAATCTTGTGGGTTTTGTTCGTAATGAAATTATGTGTCGTTTGGATGTATTTTTGTAGCATTTGGTTCGATATAATGAGGTTAGGGTTTCTGGGTTTAAGCCATTCATTCCCTGTACTGGACGGCCGCTCAGAGCCGATACACTTAAAAAACTATCGGTCATGTTGAACCGTAAGGTTTGATTTAGTAACTGAAAAGTAAGGTAGTAATATTTATTACATTACAGTGCATTCAAACTGTAAGTTCTACTGTTGGTGACAACCACATTGGGCCGACATCTTTGATATGAATGTCGGTGTGACAAAACCGTTACTATATATGTACCCCACAGTTTGAGTGATTGTAGTTATGTTGAATTACTTTTGTACCCCACACTTTTAGTACATGTAGCCCACTATTGTTTGCATTTTTTGTGTTTGTTGCGAAGTGAGTACTGAAATGGGGTACAGTTAGTGAGTGGATGGGGTATATGATGCATTCCGATGCAACATGTTAGTAACATATTGTTTCTTTCGGTCATGATAGTTTGATATGGAGTCTTTATGTCGGTTTGTTACTGCCGTTATCCAATCTGTACCTCACATAATTACGTCGTGTACCCCAACAATGTTGTAAGTACTTAGTATACCCCACGTTTTTCTTTGCTTACCCCACATATTTACTTCATATACCCTACATTTTGCCTTCCTGTTCCCCAATTATGTTGGATTACTTTTTCTACCCAACATATTTACTTCATGTACCCCACCATTGTATGCATTTTTTTGCATTTACTGTGTTGGGGTATATGACGTAATGCATTGCACTGCAACATGTTTGTAACATATTGTATGTTATCCCATTTATGATGATATTTTTTTGGTTGATTTACTTTGTTTAGGTATGGCGAGACCTAAAACTAGAGCACCTCCCTGAGGTGGGAGGCTCGGGAGGGGTGGTGGGAGGGGTGATCAGCCGAGGGATACTAGTACATCAGGTTCTCAAGCGCAGGAGGGGTGCCTGTAGTACAGGAGGTGCCTGTAAGGAAACGTCCCACTAGGTCTAATTGAAAACAAAGGGACATTGAAGCCAAAAACTGTCGAGCGAAGAAATCCAAGGATGATGAGTCGGATTCCGGAGAGGCTGAAGTCGAAGTTGCGTCTTCTGTAGGTGAGAGGGGCACAAGGGCATTTGGATGAGCAGATGAAGTTGGGTAGGTAGAGGGTAGTAAAGGGAGTCGTACCCCGTCTGGTGAATCTGGGGATAGCGAGGATGCAAAAGACTCTTTTGACATATCGACCGATGTTTAAGATGTTGAAGCCACTAGTTTTCCTGGTGGTCCCTCTGATTTAAGTCTCCTACCTTCGTTCAGACACCATGCGTTGTTGGATATCTGGAGGAACAAGGCATCGTAAATTTGGTTCGATTATATGCAAAATCCTTTTATTGTTATATATATATTTATTTTAATACGTTATATATGCTTTGTACGGTGCATAAACCATGGTTATCAGATCTCCACATAGGAGACAATCGAGCATCACCCCGAGAAGGCAAGGGTGGAGAAACTGATGAACGATTTTGGTTTAGCACCATTGGGCTACATTTCATACGATGGAGGTAATAGGGTCTATATTTCTGGCATTTCTGAGAGATGGCAGCCTGAAACCAATACGTTCCACTTACCCTTTGGGGATATGACGATCACACTTAAAAACGTACGTGTCCTCGGTATTTCGGTCATTGGTAAGACCGTCGTTGCGCCTTTCAATGATCGTAAAGCTGTAACTGCAATGGTTAGTAGGCTATTGGGGGTATCGGTTACTGATGCTAATGAGAAGATTAGGACTAGGTCTGGTATTACTGTTAGTTTGGCATGGTAGAAGGATCGATTCGCAGTGCCGACGAAAGGAGAGGAACAACCCAATGGGAAAAGATCTCCCGATGTATATCCTAGTCCCGAATGCTTGGTTCGAGCGTACCTCTTATACCTTCTTGGAATGACCTTATTCTCTAACAAGTCGGGTACAAGGGTCTCCCTTTCACTCCTTCAACTTTTAGAACACGTAGATAAGAGTGGTTCCTACGTATGGGGGGCCACTACACTTGCATTCTTATACCGTCAATTGGGCATTGTCAGTCGTGTCAAAGTCACCCAGATTTCTGGATATATGATATTGTTAGAGGTAAACTATTGAATTTCAATGAATAATTGATCTTCATAGTAAATTTTGTTTTTAGTAATAAATTTTGTTTTCATAATAAATGTGGTTTGTATAGGGGTGGATGTACGATCGTATGCCATTTATTCAACCAATTTTGCATAGTGACTGCAAGTCAGATAAGCCTCGTATGATGAAGTGGCACCATAAGAAGGAGGAGAGACTATACAAGAAGGACACTAGGATGTTGATGGATCTTCTCTCTTTTAGGAATCAACTCGACAGGCTGAAAGCACATGATGTGATGACCATAACATAACAATTTAAATTTTTTTCTCGTATACACTTATGTTTATTAACAAATATATTAATTTTTGTTAGGTTATTTGGAATACTACTTTGAAGGGTGCACCACCTGTCCATGATATTGCATTCTACAATGGAACCATGAAGTACATGAATATTGTTGAACCACACAATCCCATCAAGGTGTTGAGGCAACTTGGATACATTCAACGTATTCCAAGAGACCCTTACCGACCTATGGATTGTGATAGGAGTTGCCTAGCACAATCTTACTCTATGAAGTATTCATATGATCCCCAATATTAGGAGGATTGGAAGGGGCACATTAAGTCTATTGAGCGACGCAGTAAGACGGCAGAATACCCATATCAAACGTCATTCGACTATATGGATTGATACCTTAGATTCAACCACCCATTTGTAGTGAATCCCAAACACTTAACGGGGGTCCATGAGGAGGATGAGAACTCTTTGGTGAGAATTTTCAATTAAGTTTGTTTTCCCTATTTGTACATGCATTCATCTGTTAAGTTTATTGATTTGAAGAATTTGGAAATAGCGCAACCATCGGGCCCTTGATGTAGCGTTACATTTCAGGTGGCCGAGGGAAAATGTTACCGTGGATGATGCGTTTGAAATGGCAGATCAAGTGATCTCATTCCTTTCGGGCGGTGATGATACTTATTAAACCACCGTGAGTGGCAGTCATAGTGAGGGAGGAACTACATCCACCGGGTATGTTCGTCAATACTGCCGTGATGGAAAACAACTACTTGTGGAGCCCGATACCTGAACCCCCTTCAAGCACTTCTGTATGGCGGATGAAGTGGACCATCAATTTTGATCCTTTAAACAATTTCATCATTTGTTGTGTTGTATGGCATGTTAAACTTACAATAATGTGTTGATATATTAATTCTTTAAACAACATTGCTTACTTGCCCTATATATGATTTGTGCTATACTTATTACTTTTTCTGTATGGCGATGAAGTGGACCATCAATATTGAGCCCCCTGAGGTGTCTTGTAACATACTCTTTTGTCGGTTGAAAAGTTCGTCAAAAATGCATAATTAATTACGGTAATATTCTGTCGTAATTAGTGAGTACACAAATTAAATATGTCGGGTATACATTAACTATTGAGGTGTATCAAGTAGTAATGTGGGGTATGTATGGAGTAACGGTCAAGGACATTAGATATCTTGCAGAACTTACAACTCATTTAAGCCGACATCTATTCGGATATAAATTGTAATAATACTGGGGTACATGAAGGCAAAAGGTAGAGTATGTTATTAATACTAGGGTACATATAGTATAATGGTGGGGTATATAGAGTGTTACGGTTGAAACTAACCGTAACTAATCAGTCGTTTATTCTCCATCGTGCCATAACATATGAGTACATAAAGTAAATTTGTGGGGTATACAAAGTACTAAAATAAATATTGGGGTACACGAAGTAGATAAGTGGGGTACATATATTATGTCGATGATTTTGAACCGGCTATTGTAGCTTTCTTACGGTTCGAGAATATGTCTGCAGAAATGAAATTACGACTATTCTACTCTGACAAATTCAATATTTGAAATGGTAATTCTTATGGGGTACATGAAGTAAAAAAGTGGGGTATACAAAGTAATAAAATTTATAGTTGGATAGATGACGTAAATCAGTGGGATAAATGTTATGTTGATGATTTCGAACCGACAATCGAACATTTCTCATGGTTCAGTAATATGTCTGCAATTATAAAATTGTGGTAATGTTACTCTGATAATTCCATAATTTGAAATGTTAATTCTTTTGGGGTACATGAAGTAAGAAAATGGGGTACATATCTATTATCAGTATTAAAAACTGCAACTTTGGTACTATTTATAGCCTAACTAAATCGAAATTTGTTCCTCTATTATGGTAATATTCGTTCGAAAGTTAATTTAAAAAGTACTTAGTAAGTCAAGTGGGGTATATGACAAAATAAGGTGGGGTACGGTCGTATGACGGCTAATATGTGTCGTCATTGGGTAAAAGTTTCGGCTCTTCTGCACTGAAATTTATGAAACAAATTTATTATATCCATTACGCTGGGGTATACTGAGTATTCCTCTGGGGTACATGAAGCATTACGGTGAGGTAAGTCCGTAACAGATGTGTTGCTCTCAGCCATCTTGGACCGTGACAAGCATGACAGGCATGTTGCTCTCGATTGAATTGGGCCGACAATATTTACAATTGACTGTTTTGATTAAATCAATTCTTCTAATGAATTACAGATTAATTGTCATATGTGTGTAGGCAGATAAATAAAAGAAATTCCTACACATACTTGAAATAACATTGGGACATCAAAGACAATCAATTTACATTTAACAAAATGAATGCCAAATTACATTCCCATATTAGATAAGTTAAAGAAATTAACCAATATCCATCAAAGAACACAAAAAAAGTTACAATATATCCATTTTGCTATACCCATATACACCCCACACATTTATGGAAAGCCAACGTTGCAATATCAACACTTAAAAAAATGGGTAAATGTTGCATCCTAATCAAGAGTAACCACGGGGGATTTTTCCATATTTGATTGTGGTCGTGGAAGAATGTTGAGTCCGACCGCACATTCTTTGCTATTTTCGTTAGTGAACACATCCCATTGTCGTGAAGTTGGTGGTAGAGGAGAATCGTCTCTCATTAGAAGCTACAAATGATAACAAAATATGTAAATGTTAGCGGGTAAACATCATAAAAAATGAAATAAAAATTTGGATTATGGGAAGTAACTCACTCTAACAAAATGATTTCCATTGACGAGCAATAACCAAACTATTCTTCTCTCAGAGACAGGTGGGGTTGCATGTCTGCTAGGGAGCCATAGAGCGGACCCTTCCTTGGCCAACACCACAAAAGCCACCTTGTAACAGTTTGCTACAATTATCCTCATATCTGGTAATGATAGCCAATATTTCCTTTTAGTGGGGCTGTCATAGAAATTAATTGCATCTTTAATTTTACCATACTCGATGTCTTGAAACACATTCATGTACATGGCCTTATTCCTAATCAACTCTTCAAACATTTCTAGCCGCACCAGTCTCCATCCTTTATCAGATTCATAGCCTACAACATTGGTTATCGCCCGAAACCCACAATTTCCATCGGGTCACATTTCAAGAGTGTTAATACGGTAAGTGCGCCACAATGGTAGTATCTCAGCAATGTATCCCTCACCTACCTGAGTTCGGGTCCTAGGTCGTCTCGATGCGATGGTTTTGATTACTTTTCCCTTTCCACGCCCCTTCCACGTGCAGGTTTTGAAGATGAAGGTCCCTGACTTGGCTGACTTGGTTGACTTGGCTTACTTGATTGGCTCGTCGCAGAAGCTTGCGCCATGAAATCTTGAGTTGCTTTAGCCTCTACGTACTCAAAACCAAAAGGATCTCTCTTAGTGCAATTGTCCACTGCGGACTTCTTGCTCTTTGACATCTTCATTTTCAAGTTCTTGCCTTTCTTCTTGGGTCGCCTTAGTTGCAATTTCTTCTTCCGGTACAGAAAGGAGAGTCAATGCAGGGCAAGTGATCTCCCTTAGCTTCTGCACAATCTTCACCCGCATGTCAGGACCGCAGCTCTTATACTTGGCCTCTACACCATCCATTTCAACTCAGTAAAGGTTGTCTAACTCACCATCACTTGCGGGCACAATGGGCATCATGTTCAGTTTCTTCCAATACGGGTGGATTTCATCAAGCCCGATAGGGCTACCATCAAGCATATGTATAGAGATCTCATGTGCACATGGCAATCCATGAGTGACCCGAAGCACACAACCATAAAGTGAAGAATCATGACCAACCCCACCTTCACTAACTAATCTTGCCTCCTTGCTGATTACATCCAATGCATGTTTGGACACAAAGCCTACAATGTTGTTGTACATGCAGTGTTGAAATTTGTATTCCACTATGTGCATGGATCGATTAAATGATGCCTCCAAGTTATTCTGTTGGTGTGTAAGAACCTTGTAAATAGCAAAACATCCTCAAAGTGTCCCCGTGATGTCCCAAGCTCTTTCTTCAGTACATTATGAGCACCTTCAACACAATTGATAGTGGCATTCCCAAAGTGTAGTACCTTGTTTGTCCAAGCATACACGAACTTCTCCTTTGGCCACAACCACATGTCCCTAACATAGTCATACAACCCCGAGACTCCAACATATTTTTCCTCTAGTTCCTTAAGGCGACCATTGTAACTTGCCTCAGTTTGGGATTGCACCAAGTTCTTCTACATGGCATACCAACAATCAAAGTCCTCTTGGAGAGTGAATAAATCCCTTGTCTTTGCAACAATGTTCTTGTTCACGTGCCATGATCAAAGTAAGTGCGTAGCCATAGGGAACACCTCCTCCACTGCTGTAACTAAACCCTAGTCCCTATCCGTCAAAATAACTTACGGGAGTTTCCACCCATCTACTAATGACTTCAATTGCCGGAGGGCTCATGAATAGTCATTCATAGTCTCCTTATCTAGGAAAACATGTGCTATTAGGAAGGTCTTGTATGTGGATGTGACCCCAACAATCTCAAGAAGTGGGTACTTGTACCGATTTGTCTTGTATGTGCAATCAATGATTAATACATAAGAGGGAAACAATGAAACATTTGCACTGAATTTGGGTGGGCAAATAATAAAGATCTCACACTGTAAATGCCTTTGAAGTAATCATGTTGCTCAATGTAATTGAGCTCGTCCAACTTGTGGAGTAATAAATTCATCTTGCTCTTGCCATCGGCTTCAATCCTTCTTAACTTAGCTCTTTCATTGTAAATTTTCCTCATAGTAGTGACATTGTCGCGGTTCTGGGTCTTGATATGACTTAAAATGTCCTTTGACCTCGCACTCGTATTGCTTAAGTCTCGAACAATGCATTTCTCATTTACTGTGAGCCTCCCAGCTACAGCATACCCAACCAAAGAATTACTGAAGCGATGGTTATGTACTCCACACACAACTCGAACATGCCACAACCCATCGAGTTTATGCTTCACATTGATCTTGAATTGACAACCACACTTCTTCGTTCCGGATACTTATTTGATGTCATCGCTGCCTTTGTTCTCTACATCTTTCAATACTTGTTTTGTTTTTCCTATTTTGACTTCCAATCTCCCATACCTCTTACAACCAAGCGATAATCTCGCTCGTCTGCCTTGACCGGAGTGAGAATCTGACTTTAATAAAATTAAAACAAACCTACATTGTCTGGCAGTCGCTTGAGCCCAATTGATAACAACTTCTTTAGTCTTAAATTGTGATGTCGGTGTAAAATGCTCCGTCAAGTCTGGGAATGACTCCATAAAAGATGTACCTGTTGTGTCATGAGCAGTAGCCTACACGAACCAAACAAAACAAAATTTAGGCGAGAAACAATGAGAAAACAATAATCAGACGAAAAAAAATATTGTGGCGAAGTAACATGGCCGACATCCCAACATAGGTGTTGGATATACATAACCGCGCATACAGTATGAATTATGGAGTAAATGCTCCGTAACCTAAAGCAAAAGTTTCAGTATTTATAGACCGATAACATTCTATAAGTTGCAGAGTAACAGAGCTGAGAGGTGTACTATACATCTCGGCTCTGTTACTCCACACGACACGTGATTGCTAGCAACAATGGAGGTTATTCCTTTAAGCAAAAAAATCGGCTACAAATGCAAAAAAAATATCTCTTCATTATTGGGGTGGTTTCGTTTTGATGATTCCATAGATAGTTTGTAACAACAAACAACGATTCAACAAAAACTTCCAAGCCCTAGAATCACACAAACAACCATGAAGAACATCAGTAAAATGATGCTCAAATACTCAAAAAATGACATACCAAGTCGATATCAAGTGAAAAACAAACTTACCAAGTCGATTTGGTGTATATTTGGGCGACCGGAGAAAAGAGAATGAAGTGTCGATGGAGCGGGGTTGGGGTGACGAGGAGATGAAACGATGAAGAAGGGAGTCGTTGGGGTATGCTGTACAAATTTCTTATTTATATGAAGGGTATTCTGGACATTTCCACATAGGGCAAAATTGGAAGCAAAATAACGAGGTCTGTTTAGTAAATTGAGGGGTCCGTTTAGCCGTTCCCACTAAAAAGAAAGGAAAAATATTGGACCAGGTTATTCGGACCCCACATTTTACTTTTTTCCCGTTTTTGAATTTTTTCTTCGTTTAACCCACCTTTTACTTAATTTACCTCAATTTTTTTTCAAAATTCTAACAATACCCTTGCTTACCTATGCGGGCATACCACATCACCCTCAACCTAACACCCCCCTCAATCATCTATATTTTTCAGTTTTAGTCATTGTAGAGCACTTTGTACTAGATTACCAAGTGTTGTAGGAGTGTTTTTTTGTTGAACACGGTCGGATGTGGTCGTGATGTGTGCTAGAAACGAAAAAGTGTCGTCCGCAGAATTCAGTCGCATAGGGTTGACACCTATGAAGAGGTGTCGGTCGACTTTGACCATAACCACTAAAGGGGTAATGGTCGGATTCGACCAACACCTCCAAAGAAGTGTCGGTTGAATCCGACCGACATTGTGAAGAAAACTCAATTTCAATGAGTGACAGAGGGATTGTAACAACCCCGAATTTTTAACTGACTTATGTTACACGTGTCAGGATTGTGACCCGGCTATGTGGATATTGGATGGTATTTCAAACTTCGGTAGTCGACGCCGAGGTAATTTTATGATTATTTGACTTTGTGTATTAGTATTTTAGTATTCTACGGGTCTCGAGCCGTTCGGGCTATATTTTAATTGAGTGAGGTGTCGCTTAGTTAAACGGAGTTTTCAGGAACCGTTTTAGTGGACATTATTAATAAACAAAGTCAAATGAAATATATGACCTTAGTTGAGGAAATACAAATTCATCAATAAAGTATAACTTAGACACGAGGAAATTTATTTGAATACTAAGTAGGACCACCTTGAGAAGTGTGTCGGACGCAGGGCACTGTGTACCAAGTAGGCGGGAATTTGTGTGACCTTATTTATAATTTAATAAAATTAAGCTAATGGGTTAATATAGGATAAGATTGTTAAAATGACACAATATGGTGAGGAGAACCATTGGATGGGCATGGAGATGTGTATATGTGTTAAAGTAGGATGATGAGCCAAATGACCCATAAGGGTAGCTGTCCAAGGGATGTACAAGTTTTAAACTCAAGGGCAAAAGGGTCATTTCCCATTAATTCACTTATATAAAAACGTTTTATACCCTAAAACCCTAATCACTATTCATCATCTTCCTACCCCCTCCAAGCCGTCACTGTTCATCCTCTCCTCCCTATCGCCACTGCCGCCGCTTCCCACCGGCGACACTGACCCCGACGAGGTGAGTCTCCCTCTCCAACATCTCTCTCTCTCTCTCTCACTCTCGGTTTTCCTCTCCATGCTCTCGACTCTCGGCTCTCTCATGCCATAGTCCTCCCATCCTCGGCTGGACGACCACCACCGCCACCATCGACGAGCCTGACGTCCCAACACCCACTGGCGGAGTTGAGGTGAGCTTCTTTCTCCCTCTTTCCCTTCTTTTCTCTCTCTCGGCAGTTCACGTGTTCTCTCTCACTCTCGGCTGTTTTCTCTCTCGTTTTCCAGTCACCACCGTCACCCTCACGGCACTGGAGACCTCAGCCACCCACTTGAGACACCAAGGTGAGCCGTCTTTGACTGTCTCTCTTTCCCTTCTTTTACAACTGTTTTTGGGTTAATGGTGGCCACGGTTTGGATAATCGTCGCCAGGGTTGGACGGTGCTGACCGGAGGCCCCCCCATCGGTGACACTGTTGGTCGGAGGAGACCTATTATGGGACTGTTTTTGTATGAATGTGTGTAGGTGATTTGGGTGTGTATAGGTGACGGTTTTGATTTTGGTGTGGTTTAGTGTGCATGGGGTGCATGAATGGGTGTGTGTGTGTACACGGCTATGGGGTGTACACAACAACGTGTATATGTACACCACAGTGGGGTGTACACAATGGTTATGGGTATGAGAATGGATTAGTGTATATGATATAGTTTTAAGTAATAAAGTGACATATTAATGCATGTGAACATGGGGTGTAAATAACAGTGGGGTGCACACAACAGTGGGGTGTTGTGTGCACAAAACAGCGGGGGTGTGTGAAGTGTGAGTGTGCACACCAGTGGGGTGTACACATCAGTTGTGTGTGTGTGACCATAAAGTACATTATTATATGTATGTGTGAGTAAATAAAACAAGGAAGTTTATGGACAATTTTAAATAATCATGGGCTTGTATTAAGGCCCAACAAGGACCCAACTTACTCATTATAATATGGGTCCATAACAAGTCACAGTTGGTGTGTATATGGGTTGTGTAAAGCCCAATAAGGGTTTAATATAATAGGCACAACTTAAAGCCCAAAACAAATACATAAAATGTAAGAATGAGTCCATATATCCAGGCCCAATAATTGTCCACATATTAAGCCTACTTAGATGGATATAGGCTTGACACATGGACCCAACAAGAGCCCAACCAGGGTGTAAAGGGCATCAACTATAGTATGGGTTACGTTAATTAAATGAATTCAAACCAAGTTTATGGGAATCACCTTAAAACTAAACACGAACTCTAAAACGACATTCGGGGTTTGATTCGTTGTCAGGTAGTTGAGAAACACGGGAAACGTGTTAAAGTCACGGAGTAGTACCAGGTTACGCTAGTTCAGGTAAGTACACTTGCCCTAAAAAACATTTGTACGTTAGTGTAACGACCCAATTTTCAATGGCCGTTATTGATGATAAAATGCAGACGTGGAAGCCAGCGGGAACGTTCTTGGGTCCCTAGTGAAGACGAAGCACGACCGGATAGGGATTACAGTCCGTATTGTGTGCTCTGGTGGTGAAGTTGCGATGTATAGTTCCAAATTAGTTAAATGGCATCGCAATATGTGTGTTTATATTGCCATTGACGGGCGAGATTGTGTGTTAAGTATTCGCCTCGATAGTGTCGATGCGAGTACTGAGCGACTAAGAGACGAAATTTAAATTTCGAGGGAAATAAATATATATATAAAATGAATTATTTGTGATAAAATATGTAAATTGTTGGGCGCTAGGGACACGCGGGGTCGTGGTCGACACGCGCGTGGGTGGTACGTTAGTGTGCACGCCCGAGTACGCTCGTTGGCGCGCACGACGAAATTTTAGGCGCGAAAGTACAGGTGAGTATATATATATATATATATATATAAGGAATTTAATATATATATATATATAAATATATATATTAAAAATCAGAAAAATAAAATAGGAAATGCAAAATTACCAAAAAGGGTATTGAAGGAAAGAAGAGAAATGGATAGACATGAGGGGCAAAATGGTCATTTCCACCATCAAAACCATTTTCTTCTTCTTTAAATGTGAAAACGAAGAAGAAAGAAAGGAAAAAAAAACAGTGAAATCGAAGGAGGAGAAACGAAGAAGGAGGACCGAGGGAGATCAAGAGAGGAGGTGAGCGCGGGATTGTGGAGAAAGTGAGTCGTTGATGTTGTGTTATTTTGGTGGTTGTTGATGTTGTATGTTGTTGGCGTCGTTGGTCGTGGTGGTGGCGGTTTGGTGATTCGGTGGTGATGGTGGGGAAGAACTCGGGGGCTCGGACGAACTGCGAGAGCAGTTCGTCCGAGGAGGGAGAAGACGCCTATGTCGTCTCCACTCCCTCCAAATTCTAATCCATGGAAAAAAAAAAAATTTGGCTGCTGGAACTTGGCTCTGTTCCAGCGAAGAAGAAAGGGTCGGTTCGGCCCTGAACCGGGCCGGTTTGGCTCGGTTGAGCCGAACTCGGTTTGGCCGAACCGCCACTATTAAAAAAAAAAAAAAAAAAAAACAGTTTGAAAAAAAAAAATTCTGGAAAATTCATAGAAAATTCATATAAAATAGGAAAATTTTAGAAAAATTATATTTTGATCAAATAAAGGAAATTTTGGGATTTTCTCGGAATGTTGACGAGATATAGTCGGGGTTTTTGCCTCGTAAAACATAAAAATTGATATAATATATCAAATTGAAGCTAATTTAATGAAAAATGATCTTAGGTATAATTCGGGTGGAAATTTTGATTTGTTGGGCATTTATTCGAAATTTGGATCGGGTAATTGGAGTGCGGTATAGGTGCGTAAACCCCAACAGAAACACATCTGGAGTATTTAATTCTTTAAATTCTTGCGTTTATTATTCTTGAAATTCATATTCATTGTGATCATGCGTTGGTCTAGTTATTGGTTGGTGTTGGATTTGTTTTCACTGTGGCGGCCCCAATTTCCACATTGGTCCGCCACGGGAGGCCACGCGGGCCCACAACTGTCCACGTCACCACTAGTTGTGTCCCACGCCCAATTATCCATCATTGATCAATTTATCATTAAATTTGATTCAGTTAATATCATATAACCTCAAAATTAACAGCGGAAGCTGAAATAAACAATATAAAAATTCATCTTGTGTTTTATTAGCAAAATGCCTAAGTGGAAACCATACCAAATATACATCATATACATCTCATCTGATCCTCAAAATATCAAAATGTACAACCTATTTCTCTCAAGCCCAAAACCCGACATAAAACGAATAAATATAAACATACGTACGAGTGGGGCTAAAGCGTCAACCGATGTACTCTTCAAGCTTGCCCTTCCCCGGCTCGACTTAGGGTGCACTCGCCATCACAAAAAGACAGATGACGAGTCCAGAGTGAGTAATCCCAAGGAAATTCACCAAGTAATTACGGAAATCAAATCTTGGAATTGAAAATACTATAATTTAAACATGCGGAACAAGCGAAATACAGACAACTGTAAAAAGGAACATCGCATGCATAAATATAGTAATGAAACAAAGTACGTGCACATAAAAATCAGACCAAGTCATACTTCGGGTTTTCTTCCCGGGCACCAACCGTAAACACACCAATGGGTTGGCCCTAACCCTCAGGTGGCGGCGTAGACCCACGGCGCACCCCACAAGCCTACCATACCCGTGTAGCCTATTCACCGGTGTATGCCTAGACAAGTGCTATGACTTAGTGGACCCTACGGCCGTAACGAATAAGCACCAGGTGGGGAGTGATCTCAACACCGTAAAGACACCAGGTAGGAGTACCCTCAACTACCGTAAAGTCACCAGGTGAGAGTACTCAACCACCGTAAAGCAATAATGAAACGAAGTAGAGAATAAATGGAACAAAATTCAAATAAATCAAACAGTAAATACTTAAAGTGAAGTTCAATTGGGATACTACACACCTCAATTCGCACTCCTCGTCCCCCAAGTTAATTTCCCCGGCTCGATTTCTTCAATCCCCGATAATACTCCCGGTCCGATTCCCGACTAAACCCCCGGCTCCAATTACTATTTCGAGACTCCTGGAATTCATTTATGAGGGTTAATCATCAATTAATAGGTTTAAAATGTTGGTTAGACTCATTTCCTCATTTTCCAATTTTTGAATTCCAGTGAACTATTAGCGCGCTAATTCATCTAAGTCACTGTTCATCGTTTACCAGAGGGTAATTAGCGCGCTAGGTCCTCCTATTAGCGCGCTAATCACGCTCTGTCCAGATTTTTACAGTTCAAAAATTTCACTCCAAACCACCTCATACACCATTCATTTGGTTCCAACACCTCAAAAATTCATCAATCACCTCAGAAATACCATTTAAACACAAAATTATCAAGTTTAAACAACAAAATCCAATAATCATCAAGCATCACATTTCCAAACCCATTTTTAGAAATCCATCAAATTTCTTCCAAATTGCTCAAAAACCACAACCATTTCATGCCATTTTCATTCACATTCATTCTCAACAACCCAAGTGTATAATCCCTCAACAAATCCGAATTTTACAAATTCAAACCCACTCAAAGAATCTCTTAAAAATTCAAGTTTAATGTGTCCATACCTTAGATTCTTGTTGTGGGAAGCCAAAAAATCACTTTCTCCACACCTTGAATGTTGTTGTTCTTCCTTCTCTTCTCCCCCACCGATTTCTCTCTTCTTCAAGCTCTCTCTCAATCTCACTCTCCTTCTATTCCCATTTGATCGGTCAAAACACACAAACATATATATACTTGGTTCCCATCAAGTGTGTGCACGAATCTCGAGGAATATCCAAGGGTTCCTGATCACCCTGTGTCACTCCAACTCACTAACACCTAATCATGACATTTGACACATCAATTCTCTCCATTGTGCATCTCGAGAACCATCCAACTGTGGTTATTTAATCCAGCTCAACTATAAGACTTATTGATTTCCAATTGATTTAGCTCATAACAAATCCTATTTTATTCAATAAATTTTCAAAATTTATGGGTAAGCTCACCTTAGTTTCCTCGACTACCCGGCACCCCGTGCCTCGTATCCCGTGTCCGCACGCACCCCGAGGTCATTCCTCACTCGTCAATAATCTACATTAACATACATATTGCAATGGAATTAGCTAATTTATACATTTCCATCACAATTTACCACATCAAGCATACAAAACGGACTGTATACCTAGTTCGAGTGCGTTCCAGTCTCGCTGTGGGACCCTCAACCGTCCTCGCTAGCATCCACATCTGCAATGACGTCATAATTAATGGCAATTTAAATTCGGGCCGTTACATTCACTATCGAAGTTTATTCGGGACGATTGTGGCACGTGATCAAGCATGCTAGATTGTAGCACGTGTACTTGCGCCGCCGGTGGATTGTGACCCGAGCCGCGGGGTGCACGTGTTCGGTGGGTTTGTGATTTGTTCCGGTCACCGTTAGTAGTTCGGATGTGGTTTAGACTTGATGTGCTCAGTCGGGGTCATCCGAATCTACGAAGTATGATCTAGTATGTGAGATTTGCATTCTACTTTTGTCTGGTTTTATCGTAATTGTTATGGAGCATATTGTTGGCATTATGATTATTCGTTGATCATCTTGCTGCTTGTTACCTACACATGCAGGGTTTTATGGCTGCCCATACTCTTTGCATGTGTAGCTAACGTTAGTTATTGGCATCTGAATCTGTTATTATTTACTCGATGATTTTCTTTGGGAGTTTACTTCACTGGACTCATCACCGTATGTGTTGGGTGATTTGAGCGTAGGATTTGATATGTGAAGGAGGCAAGGAAACACTTAAAGATTTTCTGTGACTGACAACGGAGACTACTCCTCTTATACGCCTGGTTGGTTGTATGTATTTATTTGATTTATGCTGGGTTTGGGACTTGAGAGATAGGTTGTATATTTTGATATTTTGAGGATCTTGGATGATATGTATATGATTTACAGTTGATATGGTTTCCACTTAGGCATTATGCTCATAATATATATGATAAATCTTTATGTCATTAGTAAATCTTCCGCTGCGTAAATTGAGGTTAAATGATATTAAAGGAATAAAAGTTAACTTATAACATCAAGGTTAACCGCGGAAATTGATTAATAATGGAAAATTGGGCGTGGGACACAGCTGGCGGTGACGTGGTCAGTTGTGGGCTCGCGTGGCCTCCCGTGGCGGACCAATGTGGAAATTTGGGGCCGCCACAGTTAGTAGGTCAGTAAGGAAATAACATGTGATTTATACATCCTTTATTTATTGATATTTTTGAATTGATCCCTTGTTTGAAATTTCATTCCGTTTTCATTGGTTGTATGTTCTCGGCATGAGTGTGTGTCTCGAAGGTATCATGTGGTCCCGCACTAGCTGGGACAACGAGGGTGCCCTCTGCAGGGGTAACTGACCACCCCTAGTGATGTGTGTACTAGGTACTGGATTTGAGAGGTGTTGCGATGCCTCTCGATTTCACGCTGCGCTAGTGTTGCGACATTGCCCGAGGAGATCTTGCGAGATCTTTGCTGTATTGCTGTGAAATTAGACCACTCATGGGCCTCTTTTGAATCTTAGTGTAACATCCCTCAATTTTTAACCTGACTTTTGTGACACGTGTCAGGATCGTGACCCGGCTACGCGATACTGGACTGTATTTCGAACCTTGGGAGTCGACACCGAGGTAATGTTATGATTCTTTGATGTGTGTAATAGTATTATAGTTTAAATGCGTGTCACGAGCCATTTGGGCGATTTTTAAAATGAGTGAGTTTTCGCCTAGGTAACCGGGGGAGAAAATATAGTAAAAAGATAATTAATAATAATTATTTAACAATTATATAGTTCAATTGTGTGAGATAAAAGTAAAAGTGTGCACGTGACGGGAAAATACGGGTCGATGAGGTAAGATGGGTCGGGGAACCCTTGTGTTAAAGTTTGAGATGTGGGGGTCGGTAAAAATGGGTAGACACAACTATCATACCCATTTAAATATTCAAACACACACCTTACCACATCACTCCACTCACCTCACCACCCACCCCATCACTCACGTCACACTCATCTCACCATCTCACTCACGTCACGTCGCCCCATTCCCACTCATCTCTCTCACGTAACCTCTCCTCACTCTCTCATTTCACTCATCTCTTTCTCTCACTCTTCACTCTCCTCACGGTCTCTCTTCACTCGCTCTCCCTCACGTCCTCCCTTTCCCTCATCTCACCACCGCCGCCATTGCTCTCGCGGTGGACCGGGACCGAGGACGTCGGAGGTTGCGGTCAACCGAAGGTATGCATTCTCTCCCTCTCTCTCGTGTTCACTCGTTTTCTCTCTCGTTCTCACGGTTTATCTCTTTCTCTCTCTCGTCTCGGGTTTGCTCTCTCACTCTCACGAAACCACCTCTCCCAGCTGGAGATGGTGGTGGCGGGGTTCACTCCTCACCGGAGATCTCTCTCCATCCCTCTATTTCCTTCCTCCCTCCCCTCTCTCGATGGATCCATGAAACAAAAAAAAAAAAAAAGGGGATTGGAAACGCAGGCGTTACATTCTGACGCCTCTGTTTCGATTCAAAGGAGATGAAGGGCCGGTTCGGCCCTGAACCGGGCCGGTTCGGCCCTGAACCGGTCCGGTTCGGCCGAACCGCCCATAAAAAAAGAGAGAGAATAAAAAAAAAAAAAAAAAATGGAAAAGAAAATCCAGAAAAATAGGGAAAATTATGAAAAATTCAGAAAAGTCCAGAAAATATGAGAAATTAGAAAAAAATGGTTCACAACTGAGTTTTGGGATTTTCTCGGAAATGTTGGCGAGATGTAATCGGGGTTTTAGCCTCGAAAAACATAAAAAAATGATATAATATGTCAAATCGAAGCTAATTTAATGACTTGACCTATTAATACGAGTTTCCAACCTTGTCAGGTAACGGAAAACTCGGGGGTACGCGTTAGGAGTCGCGGGAGTGTCATACGCGGATTACGATAGATCAGGTAAGTACATTTGCCTCAAAAAGCAGTTGTACGTTAGTAAGCCAGCCAAGAAAATATCATGTGATTCATTTTCACTTCTTTGTGTTTGTTACTATCGAATTATTGGCTTTCCATTCCTTATTCCTTGTATGTGTGTTCTTGGCATAAGTGTGTGTCTCGAAGGTACATCGGCTGCACTAGAAGGGATAAAACGCGGCACTCGAGCGCACGAGTGTTTGACCACCCTAGTGATTGTGTGATACCATGTCTTGGATTGTTGTGGATATTCTTTGTGGATTTCGATGTTGCGACATCGCTGTTGTGGAATTGTTGTGGAATTTAGACCACTTATTGCCTCTCTTGACTCATAGAACACGCATGTTTCGATTGCTTTCATTTTCAGTCTGTCTATCATGCAACTTATTTATTTACATTCATGTCTTTCCATTCCCGCATGATATTTAGACTGCCTTGTTTGTTACTTCATGAATTACTGTTATATTCTTCTGGCTTTACTTTCGATTTCTCCAGTTGCTCACCGTCTAGTTTGTGACGGTGGGTGCAGATAGGGCGGAGTGCAGTAGAGGCAAAGGATCTTGCCTAGGAGACTTTTTGTGAGCAGCTGGACTTGGAGACTACCTAGTAGGTTTCCATATGTTTTGTTTTATGTATATCGTTTATATATATGATTGTTTTGGAACTGGGGAATATGTTTTGAGGTGGATTCCATCAATCCATTTTGTTGACTTAGGATTGAACATGTTGGGTTTTCCACATTTATATAGATTCCTAATTTCTCTTTGATTGAGTTATTTCCCAATATTTGATTAGAATATGATTTTTGCTTCCGTTGTGTTATAATTGCAATAACTCTTTCATAAAACGTGAAATTTTGATGTTTTGAGGCTGACTAGGCTTGTCAGGTTCGATGAGAATGGACTCGGGACCTGCACGGGTCTAGGCCGGGCGTACCCAAATGCATTGGGAATTTGGGGCCGTCACAGTTGGTATCAGAGCACAAGGTTATATAGACTTGACTCTTGATGTAAATTCATAAAACACAAACCATTAAAACCGGCGGAAGTTAGGAACGGTCAAAGCGAGAAGTGGAAACCCTAGAATCCCGTAGAAACTTAGTTGGGGAAGTAATGGGTTGAGTCGAATTATTTTAATACATATTATGATTTTTATGTGTATTATTATATTATACGGTAGCTATAGACTCGACCCGAGAAGTTCGTTTTCTTGATTCGAGACGACGATGGCGGATCGGGATCGAGTCGTCGACGACGATAGCGGCACATCGGCACACGATATGCTAGTGCGGATGATGTGCATGCCTTGACTCGAGAGTTGCGATGCAGGGATTCACGGCTACAAGAAATGTTACGATTTGTTGAGGACACTCGTACGCCTACCGCTACACCATCGACTCGACTACACCATTGCCACATACTACTACCAGAGGGGCGAGAGACCCCGATTGCGGCATCCACGGCTCCGATTCCGTTAGAGCGTACTGAGGAGCTGTTGTTGCACACGACACGCAGACCGAGGCGGAGACACATCCTTTATTGACGAGAGATAGTTCGAGCGACAGAGACACCACCTACGCCGGCGATTATTGCGAGAGGTTACTCCGATTCTACGACGCCATCGAAAGAGTCGGGAGCCACTTCTTGAGGCGAAACGATGGAGGAATTTAAGAGACATGATCCTATGAAGTTTTATGGCGGCGCGATGTTAGAGAGCGACGAGTTGTTTACGAAGAGTCATGAGAAGATTCATTCGATCATCGCCACGGAGGACCACATGCGAGCGACTATCTCTTCGTCGATGTTACATGGAGAGGCGAGATGATTGGTGGACGACGATCATTACTACTAGAGGTGTTCGAGAGGCGGATCGACTTCAAGACCCGGTTTAATCGAAATACTTTCCACAGACGGTGCTTCGAGCAAAGAGGAATGAGTTCATGGCGTTGAGACGGGCGCCAATGAGTCGGTGATGGAGTACATGGGTAGGTTCTCATCGTTGTTACCTTATCTTTGGAGGATCGGCCGACACCGAGACCGATCGAGTGTATTATTTCACTGAGGGTTTGTTACCTGCGATCGGTGGTTCTGTAGTCACTACACAGCCGGAGACTTTACAGATTGCATACGAGCGGAGTTTGGCTCGAGAGGGTTACCTACTTACTCATCCTGAGGAGACCAGATCGGTCGGACCAGAGTCCCGATTGGAGGAGCACCATCAGGTCAAGAAGAGGAAGAAGAATAGGTGGAATTTCCGGGACCGTAGGACTCAGAGTGTAGGGTCCGTTGCACAGTCGACTACTCGTCCGATACATATTGCTCCGCCAGTACCCAGTTTTGCCAGTCATCCACCACAGCCTAGTCGACCAGGACAGCAGTCACAGAGACAGACTATTGAGAGTAGAGGTATCGGCCAGGAGACGAGCGAGAGAGGAGGACGGGGGTGCAGTCGGACTCGGACACGAGTTCGCACGGGGACGAGGCCGAGCCGGACTCGGGGATCGCAGGATACCGCACTTGTTTCGGGTGCGGAAAGGTCGGTCACATACGAGAGGAGTGCCCTCAACCACCAAGAGTACCGCCACAAAGCATCATCGGCATCGGAGAGAACGTGTTCGAGCGGTGCGTTGAGCACGACCCGGGGGCATCCGAAACCTTGTCGAGGGTATGATTTCTATTTGCGGTACTTTCATGCATACCATGTTCGATTCGGTTCCTTGTTTCATTCATTCTTTGGTCGAATGGTAGATAAGCTAGGTTTGAAACTGTTAGGCTTAGTAAACCCCTCATCCTTAGCACCATTGCTTGGAGATAAGATTTACCCGAATTTGTTGTGCCTCGATATTAGGTAGAGTTAGGGGGTTATGAGTTACCAGTAGATATGAGAGTACTCGAGTTTTTGGAGTTTGATGCTTTGTTGGGCATGGATTGGCTGGGATCGTTTCATGCTCACATTAGTTGTTATGAGAAGAGAATCACGATTCCGTTAATAGATGGTTCGGAGCTCAGCATTCAGGGTACGGCATCGCTACTTCCTATCACCAGAGGCAGGGAAGCCACGAGTGGCGAGATTGAGATTGTTGCGAGTGTCATGAGCACTGGGGCGAAGCAGGAGATTTGCTTTTCAGAGGTACCAGTTGTGTGCGACTTCCCAGATGTGTTTTCGGAGGATTTGCCGGGATTACCACCACCGAGGGAGATAGACTTTATCATTGACCTTGTACCAGGGACTAAGCCGATCTCGATACCACCGTACCGTATGGCACCTCGAGAGCTTGAGGAGTTGAGGAGTCAGCTAGATGAATTGTTAGAGCTTGGTTTCATCGGATCAGAGTATGTCGCCATGGGGAGCACCGATCTTGTTTGTAAAGAAAAAGGATGGTAGTTTGAGGCTATGCATAGATTATCGCCAAGCGAACCGAGATTCTGATGAAGAACAAATATCCGTTGCGCGCATTGATGATTTGTTTGATCGGTTGACAGAGCGCAGTGGTTCTCGAAAATAGATCTCGAGGTCGAGGCTATCACCGGCTCGGGATTAGGGATGAAGATCGAGAAAAGACGGCGTTCGGTACAAGATACGGTCACTTTCAATTTGATCATGCCATTCGGCTTAACTAATGCGCCAAAGAATGTTTATGGATCTCATGCATCGCGTGATGAGGAATACCTTGATCGGTTCGTGATTGTGTTCATAGACGATATCCTCATCTATTCTAGGACTCGTGAGGAGCATGAAGGACATCTACGAGCGATATTGCAGACTTTGAGAGATCATCGATTTGTTTGCCAAGTTCAACAAGTGTGAGTTTTGGTTGTCGAAGTCCGATTCCTTGGGCATGTTGTTGGAGCTACCGGTGTTCTTTGTTGATCCGAGAGAAGGTTAGAGCGATGATTGAGTGGCCTACGCCGACTACCGTTACGCAAATTCGCAGTTTTCGGGATTGGCGGGATACTATCGCCGATTTGTGCAAGACTTCTCCAAGATTGCCGCTCCGATGACGAAATTGACTAAGAAGAATGCGAAGTTTGATTGGGATGAGGAGTGCGAACATGCATTCAACACTTTGAAGAAGAAATTGACTACCGCGCTGTGTTAGCGTTGCCGAGATCGGGAAAGACTTAGTCGTGTACACCGACGCATCGAAGGTTGGGCTTGGGTTGTGTATTGATGCGGGGAGGGCGAGTTATCGCTTATGCATCTCGACAGTGAAGGTTCACGAGAGGAACTACCCGACACACGACTTAGAGTTGGCGCGATAGTGTTTGCATTGAAGATATGGAGGCACCACTTGTATGGCGTACGTTTCGAGTTGTTCACGAGACCACAAGAGCTTGAAGTACTTATTCACTCGAGAGAACTAAACTGAGACAGAGACGTTGGCTAGAGTTCTTGAAGGACTATGATTTCTCGTTAGAGTATCATCCGGGGAAAGCTAACGTGGTTGCGATGCTTTGAGCCGTAGAGGATCGATGCGAGAGGTGGTCGTATGTCGATGACCCACGAGTATGGTCTTCTTGAGGCGGCGAGTTAATGAGTTCGACGGACGTGCGGTGACTACCGGGACACGGATTTGTGGTCGAGATGAGGTTGCGACCGTTTCACTGCAGATCGTACTCGAGGGACGAGGCGATGAGTCGTACCAGCAATTCGGTGAGATGGGCGACGATTCGAGAACATCCAGATTGGAGTCGGTCGACAGACTCTTGCTTGAGGTATCGTGGGCGCGTGGATTCCATTGGCGGTGACTTACGCAGAGATACTTCGGGAGGCTCACCGTTCTCGATTTTACGTGCATCCGGGTCGGACCAAGATGTATCTTGATATGCGACGTCTCTTTTGGTGGCCGGGGATGAAATCCGATGTGTCGAAATTCATTAGAGCGTGTGAGATATGCCGGCGTGTGAAGGCGAGCATCGACGGCTGGAGGATTGCTGCCCTACCTATTCCTCGATGGAAGTGGGAGCACATTGCTATGGATTTCGTCGGTGGCTTGCCCCGATCTCCTCGTGGTCATGATAGCATCCGGGTAATTGTGGATCGATTGACGAAATCTGCTCATTTCATACCAAGTATCCACTACACACCGAGTTGACATGACCGAGCATTCTTTACGAGCGTGAGATTGTCAGACTACACGGAGTTCCGTTGTCGATCGTGTCAGATCGAGGGGCGCAGTTTACTTCGTTATTGTGGCAGAGCATGCAGGCTCAGTTCGGCACCAGACTAGAGTTGAGTACGGCGTTCCATCCACAGACAGACGGACGTCAGAGAGGTTGATACTGAGTGTTGGAAGACATGCTCGGGATGTGTGTTTTGGAATACGGCGGGTCATGGGAAGAGTACCTTCATTTGTGTGAGTTTGCTTACAACAACAGTTATCAGGCAAGTATCGGTATGGCACCGTTTGAGGCGCTCTATGGCAGGCCTTGTAGATCACCTTCTTGCTGGGCTGAGCCAAAGGATATTGTGACGATTGGTCCCGAGATTGTTGTTGATCACACGAGAAGGTACGACAGATTCGTCGAAGGCTTAAGAGTGCTCAAGAAGCGGCAAAAGAAATACTATGATCGTATCACGATGAGCTTCGATGACGACGTGGGAGACTATGTATACCGAAAGTCTCGCCTACGAAGGGTCACAAACGATTCGGAATCAAAGGGAAGCTTGCTCCTAGATTTATCGGTCCCTTCAAAGTTGTGAAGAGGGTCGGTAAGGTTGCTTACCGTTAGAGTTACCGCGACGCTCGCCGGCATTCATCCAGTGTTTCACATTTCAATGTTGCGACTAGACAAGTCGAGCGAGAGGACGGCGACCTACGGTGGACTGAGTCGATCGAGTTGCAAGACGATGCCACGTACGAGGAGCGCCAATTCAAATTGTCGACCAGTAAAGTCAAAATGCGAGGAACAAGGAAATCCCTTCCGTTCTTGTGAAATGGCAATTCCACGGGGACGAAGAGTTAACTTGGGAGCTAGAGTCATACATGCAAGAGCACTTCCCCTATCTATTTGATTAGGTGAGTTTGAAGTTTAATTTACTTATTAGTAAATTTCGAGGACGAAATTCTAATAAGTGGGGAGAGCTGTAACATCCCTCAATTTTTAACCCGACTTTTGTGACACGTGTCGGGATCGTGACCGCTACGCGATCTGGGATCTGTATTTCGAACCTTGGGAGTCGACACCGAGGTAATGTTATGATTCTTTGATGTGTGTAATAGTATTATAGTTTAAATGCGTGTCACGAGCCATTTGGGCGATTTTTAAAATGAGTGAGTTTTCGCCTAGGTAACCGGGGAGAAAATATAGTAAAAAGATAATTAATAATAATTATTTAACAATTATATAGTTCAATTGTGTGAGATAAAAGTAAAAGTGTGCACGTGACGGGAAAATACGGGTCGATGAGGTAAGATGGGTCGGGGAACCCTTGTGTTAAAGTTTGAGATGTGGGGGTCGGTAAAAATGGGTAGACACAACTATCATACCCATTTAAATATTCAAACACACACCTTACCACATCACTCCACTCACCTCACCACCCACCCCATCACTCACGTCACACTCATCTCACCATCTCACTCACGTCACCCCCATTCCCACTCATCTCTCTCACGTAACCTCTCCTCACTCTCTCATTTCACTCATCTCTTTCTCTCACTCTTCACTCTCCTCACGGTCTCTCTTCACTCGCTCTCCCTCACGTCCTCCCTTTTCCTCATCTCACCACCGCCTGCCGCTTTCTCGCCGGTGCCAGGACCGAGGGACGTCGGAGGTTGCGGTCAACCGAAGGTATGCATTCTCTCCCCCTCTCTCGTGTTCACTCGTTTTCTCTCTCGTTCTCACGGTTTATCTCTTTCTCTCTCTCGTCTCGGGTTTGCTCTCTCTCACTCACGAAACCACCTCTCCCACTGGAGATGGTGGTGGCGAGTTCACTCCTCACCGGAGATCTCTCTCCATCCCTCTATTTCCTTCCTCCCTCCCCTCTCTCGATGGATCCATGAAACAAAAAAAAAAAAAAAAAAAGGGGATTGGAAACAGAGGCGCATTCTGACGCGCTCTGTTTCGATTCAAAGGAGATGAAGGGCCGGTTCGGCCACAGAGCCGGGCCGGTTCGGCCCTGAACCGTCGGTTCGCCGAACCGCCCATAAAAAAAAAGAGAGAGAATAAAGAAAAAAAAAAAAAAAAAATGGAAAAGAAAATCCAGAAAAATAGGGAAAATTATGAAAAATTCAGAAAAGTCAGAAAATATGAGAAATTAGAAAAAAATGGTTCACACCGAGTTTTGGGATTTTCTCGGAAATGTTGGCGAGATGTAATCGGGGTTTTAGCCTCGAAAAACATAAAAAAATGATATAATATGTCAAATCGAAGCTAATTTAATGACTTGACCTATTAATACGAGTTTCCAACCTTGTCAGGTAACGGAAAACTCGGGGGTACGCGTTAGGAGTCGCGGGAGTGTCATACGCGGATTACGATAGATCAGGTAAGTACATTTGCCTCAAAAAACAGTTGTACGTTAGTAAGCCAGCCAAGAAAATATCATGTGATTCATTTTCACTTCTTTGTGTTTGTTACTATCGAATTATTGGCTTTCCATTCCTTATTCCTTGTATGTGTGTTCTTGGCATAAGTGTGTGTCTCGAAGGTACATGCGGCACACGCAGAAGGGATAAAACGCGGCACTCGAGCGCACGAGTGTTTGACCACCCCTAGTGATTGTGTGATACCATGTCTTGGATTGTTGTGGATATTCTTTGTGGATTTCGATGTTGCGACATCGTTGTTGTGGAATTGTTGTGGAATTTAGACCACTTATTGCCTCTCTTGACTCATAGAACACGCATGTTTCGATTGCTTTCATTTTCGATCTGTCTATCATGCAACTTATTTATTTACATTCATGTCTTTCCATTCCCGCATGATATTTAGGCTTGCCTTGTTTGTTACTTCATGAATTCTTGTTATATTCTTCGGCTTTACTTTCGATTTCTCCAGTTGCTCACCGTCTAGTTTGTGACGGTGGGTGCGAATAGGGCGGAGTGCGGTAGAGGCAAAGGATCTTGCCTAGGAGACTTTTGTGAGCAAATTTGGACTTGGAGACTACCTAGTAGGTTTCCATATGTTTTGTTTTATGTATATCGTTTATATATATGATTGTTTTGGAGCTGGGGAATATGTTTTGAGGTGGATTCCATCAATCCATTTTGTTGACTTAGGATTGAACATGTTGGGTTTTCCACATTTATATAGATTCCTAATTTCTCTTTGATTGAGTTATTTCCCAATATTTGATTAGAATATGATTTTTGCTTCCGCTGTGTTATAATTGCAATAACTCTTTCATAAAACGTGAAATTTTGATGTTTTGAGGCTGACTAGGCTTGTCAGGTTCGATGAGAATGGACTCGGGACCTGCACGGGTCTAGGCTGGGCGTACCCAAATGCATTGGGAATTTGGGGCCGTCACACTTAGAACATGCAAAGTATCGATTGTTTATCTATTAGTCTGTTTATCATGCACTTGATTTATTTACATTTCCTGTTGTTTCATTTCCGCATGATATTTAGACTGCCTTGTTAGTTTAAATCATAAATTACTGTTACATTCTTCTGGCACTACTTTCGATTTCTTCAGTTACTCACCGTCTAGTTTGTGACGGTGGGTGCAGATATGGTGGAGAGCAGCAAGTGCAAGGGGCCCTGCCTAGGAGATATACTTTGAGGACTAGCAGCGGGATTAGAGAGACTATAGTATGTGTTTATATTTTTGCTGATTTGTATATCGTTTCATACTTATATTGTTGGGATTATTGAACTTGATATTTTTGGTGAGACTGGTATCATGTATATATGCTTATCGAATTGTACATGAATACCCAGGGTTTTCCACACTTATAGAATTCCTAATTTCCCTTTGATTGAGTTATTTCCCCTTGTTGTTATTTACTGTTTAGTCTTCTGATGTGTATTATTGCAATAACTCTTTCATAAATTACTATATTGATTAAATTGAAGGCTGACTAGGCTCGCTAGGTTGCCGAGTGATGACTCGAGGCCTGCACGGGTCTAGGCCGGGCGTACCCAATTAAATGGGAAAATTAGTGCCGTCACAGGGATCTAACCGACATTGTGAAGAAAACTCAATTTCAATGACCGACACCTCTTAAGAGATGTCAGCCTTTTGCGTCTAACACTTCTTAAGAGTTGTCGGCCCTGTGCATCTGAACACCGCGAGCAACAAAAAGGAACAATTTTTTCAAAACTCCTAAAAAATACATGAAAATGATAAAAAAAATAGTGGATTTTGCTCAGAATCACTTGATAATTTTGATTCTATTAAAACTTTGTACCCAAATGTAAGATTCAAGCCCCAAATCGAAGTCTTAAACCCAACAACAAAACCGCCCCCAATACCAACTTAAAAAAGAAAAAAACCTCAAAAAACTACAAAATCGACACTAAACGAGATGAAGAATGCACCGATGACATCGAATCAATGGAGTTTCGCTCGGATTTTGTTGAATTTGGATTGGTGGTGAGAGTGCGATTGAAGAAAGTGGTGACTGGGGTTTGTGTGAGTGGGGTGACTGGGATATGCACGAGTAAAAACCTTTTATATGGAGGGATAGTTGGGTCATTTCACAAGGATGGAGTAAAAGAAGTAAAACATGGGGTACGAATAGCCGCACCCAAAATATTTTAATACCCTTTTTCATTTTCTTGTTGAAATGAAATGTGGGCACCTCATTTTAAACTACTCAAAAAATATACACGCCTACTTAATTTAAGCTTTATTATATGAAAAATAATTTTTTGACCTATTTTGAGCACCTTAAAGGCGCAACAAGTGGGTCGGCACAACGCAATGCGTTTCGTGTGCGTATTTCAAGAAACATCGTACATCATAGACTAACTCGTACGCTTATCTCAATTTCTCAAATGGGTCCATGTAACAACGTCTAACTTCGTCCTTCGTCCCGGGCCACAGACGAAGACAGAACACGCATCGTGAGTGATGGCTGCGGAGGAAAACATGAGCGTTAGACCGATGCTCCAACATAATCGAACAGTCCAGATTCTATCAGATAGATAAAAAGAAGAATAAGAGGAGCGAAGATTCCGTGTGGTGGACTCCAACGTCTATTAATAAAAAGTGACTCACGACCCACCTAATATAGAGAGTTGAAAAGGGGGCGGAGGTCTAGAGAGAGAGAGAAACCAAAAGCAAATCAATCTCTCCTCTCAAATCCAGGTAACGATTCAAAGCTGATTTGTTTTCGTAACCGATTGAGTTGTTGTCTGTTGATTGTAACTGTTTGGTTCCAGATCTGATTTGATTGCAATTCGGTGTGGTTTGTGCTTCAGATCTGTGAGGCTCTGGCTGAGCTCTGGAATTTCCTTCATTTGATTTGTTTTGTGCACCAGATTAGCTAATTAGACATAATTGAGACCCGTTTGCTTGTCCTACTGCATGTTGAAAGCCCTAGTTTTATGTCCCCTACCAATCAATTCTGTCTCATCATGAACCCTGCCTAATCCCAAAGTAGTGATTTGTTCGCTTGAAGGTATAATCTCTTTGTGCGTAAGAACTAGTGAGTCTGTGAGGATGTGTTGTCGTAGAGGTCATTGATTATACCTTCTAGGCGTTGTTGAGGTCACAAAGATGATGGAGTCATACTGCTCAAATGTGGAAATCACATGGTTAGGGCTCTCATTTGGTTTATGAAATGGAGGGGTGTTTTGGTGAAGTGGCAATCCAAGAACAACTAATTAACGAACGATAAGGGGGAGTTGACTTTGTTTTAGCTTTAGGCTTTAGCCCTTCACGGATGATTCATCTATCCGTCCATTTCGCAAAAAAGGGAAGCGAACAAGGATTCAGGACTCACTAGTCTAGCGCGTCCAAGCGAATGGGCTATTAGATTTTATAGGATGGAAAGCTTAAGTCCAAGCTGAAGAGGGGAGTGAGTGTGAGTAGGGGCTTAACTTAGGTGGAGGTTATAACCCTCTCAATACTCACTTGAATATCATATGTGGAACTACTCTTAACAAAAACAAAGGTTGGGCTTGTTTGGGATAAGACTTATAAACAGATTTGTTGACTAATATAAGGATAGCAAAAGGCTAAGCAGTTGCTAACAATGTATGATGTTAAATGGTTTTATGATGTATGTATGTAAATCAAAAAGTGGGTCTGAAACCTTTATAAATAGTATTTGTACAATGATATGAAATAACAATGAGAAGGAAGACCTTTTCTTTACTTCTAACTCTATTCCTTTTAATCTTTCATTTCTTTTTTCAAAACCTATCATGGTATCAGAGCTATAAGAGCTAACTTGGCAAATGCAAATCAGTCTTCTTCTGCCACGATTGCGAGAGGAATTAGAACCTCCTATGTTGAAGCTTTCCTTATGGGTATTTTACTTTCCATAGGAGGGATTTGATGGCTTTGTAGATTTAGGAAAACTTTTGTTTCCTTTTCTAGCAAAGAAGACTTGAATGTTTGAAGAAGAATTTGAATTAATAGTTGCGGAATCTTGATATTTGTTGTGATTGGCTTCTTAAGCAAGAAGCATCGCTTCTATTTTCTTCAACTGAAGATTCTTCAAATCTCGTTTTCATAGTTAGTACAATTGGATCATATTCACTTGACAATCTTTTGAAGATTGCAGTGATATGCCCCTTGGATGGAAGAGGATTCCCAAAAGTGATAGCAAGCTTACACAATTTCTAAGTTGTAAGAGAAAATCATTCATAGGTAATTAATCTTTCTTGAGTTTGTTGTAATTCAAGCTTGTTTTGAGAAGCTTTGGCTCTTACCTGAGATGGAAAATACACCTCCAAGGTTTTCCATATCTAAGCTAAAGTTTCACACTCCACTGCTCTTCAAAAAATTGATTCTGCCATTGAAGACATAGGCCGAGACATCAACAACTGATCTTATTGTACCTAATTCACGAACCCAAAATTGATTTGATCTAGATCTAGAAATCTTGGTGGAGGATCATTGCCATTGATGTAGCTTTGGAGCTTAAATCCTCTTATTGTGGTGAGGATTTGCTTTCACCATATCAGATAGTTGTTGTTGTCTAACTTGATAATGAGAGCATATTTGAACGAAACTGGTACAAATTTTTGAAGATCTAATGAAGACGAGAAATCTTCAGTAGTAGAAGAAGATTGATTTTTCATTTGAGCTTTAGAGCTCTGATACCATGATAGGTTTTGAGAAAAGAAATGAAAGATGAAAACGAATAGAGTTGGAAACAGAGAAAGAGTTTCTCTTCTCATTAATATATTAGATCATTGTACATGCACTACTTATAGCAGTTTTAGCCCCACTTTATGACTTCCATACATAGATAATACATTGTTAGCAATCGCTCAACCTTCCATTAGTCAACTAATCTATTAAATTTAATTAGTAATTTAGTAACAACTTGCCGCATCACTCCCATTCCCTAAAAGGGCCCTTATCTTATTGATTGTTTTTATCTTTGAAGATGGATGACTTTCTAGGTAGTTGATCCTTTTTATTCACTGTATTGTATGTAAAAGTACAATCTTGATATGCAACTTGTTTGGTGGAATTGAGTTTCTTTCTAAGCATTATTTTTTCGGTTCATTGTTGGATTTGTTCTGATTTCTGTTCAGTGAAAATCCTTATTTTAATGCAATCCGATAATATTGACTTAGGTCTTCAAAAAATAATATATGCTTGGTGCTTTGTCTGTTATTCTTGCAAAGATCTTGTTTCTTTTTGTGAAAGTAATAGTAGAAACCATGCCTTTTGCTGAGTGTAATGTATGTACGCATTCTAAAGGTTCCTAGTTTATAAGCTTTGAGCAGAGATTTTAGTTGTCCATGCATGTTCTCTGGTTTGAGTTTGCAATTAAAATTGTATGAGGATGTAGATGAAATTTGATGTGCTTTTTGATTATGCGCTATTGTTTTTCCTTGCATGGGTTTGAATCTTGAAAGTGGTAATTTTTATTAGTTAATCTGATGAATTTGATACGCTAATGTTTATACCGTTCCATACTTGGAAACTTGGCTCTGGTTTGCTGTAGAAACTTCATTTCCTCATTATGATTTGAGGTTAATTACTTAGTGTCAGGTATGATTTAAGTAAGTGAAACCATTACTAGATTTAGATCAAAAGAAACTTGACCTGCTATTACTAATAAGGGCTAATTTTTATTGCTTCAAGATGTTATCTTAAGTTATAAAAGTTTGTGTTATGTTCTTCGAACACTTTAAAGTTCCTTGATGTGTGTGTATGTGTTGGTGGTGGTCAATAGATGGAAGTTGATTCAATTTTTTTTTTTATTTTTTTGTTGTCTGCAGTTTGTTGATAATATTCCTTGTCAGATTCCAAATGGCCGCCTCCACAGCAGCAAATTTTTCCATTGCATCTTCCGCTTCTTGTGGCACCTATAGATCAAAACCAAAACTGTTTGGAGCTAGAGTCAATTCTTCAAACTGTCTCAAGAGTTTCAGTGGTCTCAAGGTTGCATCGTCGGTTAGATGTGAAGCAGAAACTTCTTTCTTGGGAAATGAAACAAGTGCTGCTCTTCGAGTGTCATTTGCACCAAAAGCTCAGACAGCTAGCCAGAAGTTTGACTACCATTTGCAGCCTCAGGCTTCTTTCAAAGTGGCCGTCCTTGGAGCAGCTGGAGGAATCGGTCAACCCCTCTCGCTTTTGATCAAGATGTCTCCACTTGTGTCAGCACTACATCTTTACGATATAGCAAATGTGAAAGGAGTTGCCGCTGATCTCAGTCACTGCAATACTCCTTCTCAGGTCCTAGATTTTACTGGTCAATCTGAATTAGGAAATTCACTGAAAGGTGTGGACGTGGTTGTCATACCAGCCGGAGTTCCAAGAAAGCCTGGGATGTCCCGCGACGACCTCTTTAACATCAATGCCAGCATAGTAAGGACTCTAGTTGAAGCTGTTGCTCATAATTGTCCCGATGCCTTTATCCACATCATCAGCAACCCAGTCAACTCTACTGTTCCAATCGCCGCAGAAGTGCTGAAGCAAAAGGGGGTATATGATCCAAAAAAGCTCTTTGGTGTCACAACTCTGGATGTCGTGAGGGCAAACACTTTCGTCTCCCAGAAAAAGAATCTGAAGCTCATTGATACGGATGTCCCAGTTGTCGGTGGACATGCTGGGATCACCATTCTTCCGCTGCTGTCAAAGACCATACCATCCGTAAGTTTCACAAATGAAGAAATAGAAGAGTTGACAGTGAGGATCCAAAATGCTGGTACAGAAGTTGTGGAGGCAAAGGCAGGTGCAGGATCTGCAACCCTCTCTATGGCCTATGCTGCAGCAAGATTCGTCGAGTCATCTCTCCGAGCTTTGGATGGTGATATGGATGTGTACGAGTGTGCATTCGTTCAGTCTGAACTGACTGATCTCCCTTTCTTTGCTTCCAGAGTTAAGCTCGGAAAGAAAGGCGTTGAGGCTGTGATATCTTCCGACCTTCAAGGGTTGACCGAATACGAGGAGAAAGCTCTGGAAGCGCTTAAACCAGAGCTGAAGGCAAGCATTGAGAAGGGTGTGGCTTTTGCGCAGAAGCAAGCAGCCACAGCATCAGTTTGAAGCTGAAGCCTGAGCATTTGAGCAGTAAGTGGTTTTTGAGTGGGAGGAATAGCAATGGAAGAATGGATTCAGTTTTGTAGTTTAGAATATATATTCTCAGGTTTCCATGTCTTGGCCATATATTTTTGAATAGCGAGAACTATAAACTGCAATAATAAGGGATGCGTGTGGTGAGGTTAATCGCCTTTTACGTAATTTTACCGTCAATGAAATCCTCCCCATATATTTCAATGGCTATTTTGGGATGAAATGTAGGATTGAGAAGATAAGCAACATTATGATATTATTCATGTTGATTAGTTGCCACATCCAACAAATGATATTGCCAAGGTATCATCAGTTGGCTTAAAGCTATGAGTGAAAAGTAAAGATTCAACGATGGAGATGTAGCAGCTATTCGGACATGAGGTCCTCTGATCCTCTTAGAAATTGAGGGAACTTGATCTTTGATGAGCACCTTCTTCTTGGCAGCGAAGGGCAATCGATGAACTTCGACGCAGAAGTGTCTGCACACATGAAAACTTGGAAGATCTGACTTTCAACGGACTTGTCCACATTGCAGTCAATTCCGGGTGTGTACCCTGTTCCTTCTTTTATGGCTTCTTTTATGCTTTCCAAGCTGTAAAACCTCCCATCCGGTTCGATTCCTGCACCATATATACATATATATTTCGTCACCAATTTCACAAGTTAAGAAAGTAAGATGAATACATTTATGTCAACAACGACAAAGCCACAATCCTAAACTAGTTGGAGTTGGTTGTATTAACTTTTCCATTTCGCTCAATTTAATACATGTAATGGTGTATTTTCAGAGTCCGTTAAATCATTCCTAATCAAATATTGCATCCTAAGTTTGATAAAAAGAAAAGAAATGCTTTATCCTAAGTTGTCCTAGGTTTGTCCTTATCTGCAGATTTTCTCCAATTTCTCTTCTACCGCAACCATCCATCTCTAATTGTGTTGTATGACAATCACAATTAAATGACTTGGTTCAGGATAAAATGATCTATAATTTATGTTCTAAGTACCTGCATTTTGAAGGGCGCTGAGAAGGTTGGATTGTTCCTTCAAATTGAGAGCTGCTTCAAAGTAGCCGTGTTGATCAAGGTAGGAGGCAGAGCATGTCCCATGCTTCTCCCACTCATGTGACCAGAATTTATCTCCATCCCCACTTGGGCAAGCAAGGGTTGGCCATTCCCTCTCCATTCTACTCTTCAAGTCTGAGATCTACAAACAATGAAGTATTTTTTAAATCTTAATGGTTCTCTTAAACTTATATGACAATGGATTGAAAATTCTCTGAAGTGCTCCGAATTTTTCTGAATTAATTAGATTTTTTGAAGTAGCAAATTAAAATTTTGGTGTAAACGAAGTTTTACAAAACTTCTATCGAAGTTAGAGAAAAATGATAACATTTCTAAGTTTTAGCGCTCACTTGTAAATGCAATTAATTGATGTCAATTTGTGTTAGGAGAAAATCTAAAAATGACAACATGTTAGGAGACGACGAAACCATAATTTTTGTTTTGAAATAATCGAAACCATAATTTTTTTCACTTGTTAGAAATGGATTTTAATATATTGCCTAATGTAAAATGAGCAATCCCATCAAAGTTGAAGTTTTGAAAACTTAATTATCAAGTATAGAATGAGAAAGAAAAATATGAAATATTATAAAAAAATAGATTTATTAGTGTCTTTTGATGAAACTTGGATGTTCACGGGCACTTAATGAAATTATATAGACTTTTCTATAATGTAGGAAGTTTTACCAAAATCCCCTATATCAAAGTGCACTTCCCTAAATTAATTTTGAATTTTAAGTGAGTGAAATCATAGGCGAACTCAAAGTTTCGATCTTTGGGACAACAATTAGAGGCACAACAAACACACAAAAGCCCTTTTTGTGTTATTGGATGCGCCTAAAGTCATTTAAACAAGCGATCTCGGTATATCTTTGCCTCCTAACAACGACTTCACTTTTAATTATTTGATGTCTCCAATTATGATTTATTTATTTATTTTTTGATCTCCAATTATAACGTGAGTCAAACTGAAGTAAGTAGGGCTTAAGAAGGTTAGACACCCAATAATATGACAAAAAATAAAATAAAAAAAAAAAAAAAATGGTACCGCTGAGGGGTCGAAAGAAGCGTGGTAATCACAGTTTGAAGGGTAAGAGCCATCGTTGTACTGAGGCCAAAGCCCATGGATGCTAAAATCCTCTGCAGGCTTTCCTGATTTTGGGTAGCAACAGCTCCTCTTTGTATCACAATAGGATCCAGGCCACTGATCAAACAACAGACAAATTAATCTCAAATTAATGCTTATCTCTTTTTCATTAATCTTCAAATATTTGAAAGTAGTGTACTGCATCACCTAATAATTAACTTAATCAAAACTTTTTCACAAAAAAAAAAAATAAAAAACTTGCTAAAAACTTACTAACCTGTTGAACGAAGTAGAAGAAATCGAAATCCTGAGAAGCACAAACGACCAGGAGAAGTTGGGCCGATGAAATCGAAATCAGAGCTACAAAGACTAACAATGGCTTCATGGTGATGTGGGAAAGAAATTAATGAAGTTAAAGTACTTTCTTATACATGAAAATGCAAAATGCAATATGTATATTTATACTACTAAAATTGTAACTTTATACATCTAGTAGTTGAAAAGGCATATTCTTTCCATGTGGCAATAAAGAGATGTTTATAGCGTGAAGTATATCTCAAAAAAAAAAAATTGCGTGAAGTATGTATCCATCGATCTTTCACTTTTATATAACTTCTTAGGTTCGTCTTTTACATGAAGACAAAGTTATCAGCTAATTGATTTGAGAAGGCACGCATAAATCATGTTGCCAGGACTAGCAACATACCTAAATTAACTTGATAATTTTTTGTAATTAAATTGGCAATATAATAGCGCAATCCAAATTGTTGGGGCAAAAGCAGCAAAAATACAATCAGTATAACACCCAATTTGCCAAGTTTTATTGTCTAATCGCACTTGATATGTAGCCCTTATGGTATAGGTTCACTTGTGTAAAAAGTTTGGGGTTTGGGTCCAACCGGGGGAAAGGTTAGTTTCTTTCTTAGCAAAAAATATGCATTAGCTAGCCAAAAAAAAGCTTTAGATGTGGGGGTGTCTTGCTTCTATAAGGATAGCGTTCCTTCTTTTTTTTTTTTTAGTTCCTCCTATGTAAGTGACACCCACTGAAATGGAAGAAGCTAGTTTTGTTAAAAAAAGAAGAAGAAATCTAACATAATAGGGCCATCTTGGCCAATCCTATATATATATATATATATATATATATATTAGTTCCATGATACGAAGCACGCTCACTTCCTCGTGAGAATTTAATTAAAAAAATAATAATGTTAATTACGTAAAAAATTATAAAAAATATTAATAATTTCATTTGGTGTTATGTTGATGTACCCTTAGAGAAAGATTGTTTAGCGCTATATGACCCATTCGGGAGACTTGATAACATGGTTTTTGATCTCGAAATCAACCCCTCATCAGTCATCACTCTTATAGCACCATAATCTTTTTAATCTTCTCCAACTTCACACAGTGCATAAATCGTCATTGTAGCCCTCATGTAGTTAAAGTCGACAAAAATAAGTACGTAAAAATATAACGTAAGGGCATAATTGTCATATCCTCATGGCTTTAAGACTCGAATGAAGCTGAGGGTGTAATTTAAGTCGACAAAAAAAATAAGTACGTAAGAATATAACATAAGAGCTTAATTGTCATTTCCTCATGGCTTTAAGACTCGGATGAAACCGAGGATGATTTGGACAATTCATCATAGAGGAATAGGTTTTTTTTTTTTTTTTTTTTTTTTTTTTTTTTTTTTGAAAACAGGAGGAATAGAGTTGTTGTTGAAGACAAACCTAAAGAAAAGGTCAATCGATTTAAATTTTAATGGATTGAAAAGGGCAAAATAGTAAATTTACTTACCACTCAAAAATTAAAGATTTGCTCTTTTATATAGTTGATATATATATATATATATATATATATATATATATATATATATATATATATACACTTAATTAGAAATATCAAATTGACCCCTAAAAATTAGCCGCCCAATCCCTCAAATTCACATACCCCGTATATGATGGTTATATTATTTTAAGTATATATACATTTTTTTAAAAGTATTATGTGTATTTGTAGCATTAAAATTTAAACATACATAGGTTGGCCCCCTTTAAGGCCAAGTCTGGCTCTGCTGTGGGGGCATTTGTAAACCGTCTTTACAGGTGACCAAACTATCAACAATTTTAACCCCCATGTAAATGCAAATAAAACTAATTAAGAGGACATTTTTTTTTTAAGAGAAATCAAAATTTTATTAATTATTCATGACTCAATACAGGACCAGACATAGAATAAAGTACATTTATTCGCTAATCCTATTTGTGCAAACAAATTGCCATTAATTTAATTTTTTTTTGAAATTGAAACAGTTTGACAATTCGGGATTACTCTCTACAACATTGAAACTCATGACAATACACAAAAGTATTAGAACTAAAAAATGAATAACAAAACTTCCACAACAAGGAAAAGATCTAAAACTTTCCAACAAGGAGAAAACCTAAAAACTTCCAACAAGGAGAAGACAAATCAAAGAATTTCAACTAGAGAAAAAACTAACTATAAAGTAAAAATTAAAGATAAATCAATTCAGCGAGTCGCACTAATCTATACAACACCGTTGGTGAAGATGCATCGTAACAAGAATGAACCAATATCTACAAATCTGATTAGATATATTGTTTATTGAATGAATAAAGAATAAAGGAGATTTGATTGGAACATTCAAGAATAAAAATCACAAAAGTAAATCAAATTTTTTTTTTTTAGAGTTTTGGAGAGGAGTACTCAAGCTAGACAAAAGTGAATTAAGAGGACGTAGTTATTCTATATACAACAACTGCTGAGAAGCAAAACATGCTCGATATGTATAAACTAATTAATAACATGGATCGATACGTACAACTCGATCAACTACCATAATTACGATTAATAATTGTTTATTATCCATGACAAACGTAATTACATAATACGTTATGTCCGGATATGATTCACTAGCTAGTAATAACTAATTAATTTTTACACGGCACGCAGTAATATATGATTAACATGCAACGTTCATAATCATGATAATGATCATAATTGGACGGCTGAGATTTGATGAGACTCTATCATCCCAATCATCAGCCTTCTCTTCTTGTAATTGGCCTTAAAACAAGCCTGCCTTAGTCTCTTTGTCTTTTCCTCAAGGTCCACCTCGGGCATCTCCTCCATCATTCTCCTCTGCTCCTCCAATAACCTCAATGCGTCTCTTATCTTCTCATCGTCTATTCCCATTTCCTATATACAGTTCAAATATTGATTCGACGCAAATATCCAAAAAAATATTAATTTGATGCACATGAAATTTATATTACGATATTAAAAATGTTTTGATAAGAACAAAAACTAATTAATTATTAATCATCATCAAATTGTAGTGTAAAAACATTTTGTATTTTCACATTATGAGGTTCGTCCAAACTGATTCGAAGTATTGGTGGGTACTACGGACCTATCAATTTAATAAAAAGTTTATTTTGTTTCAAAAATAAATTAAAAAGTTCATTTTTGTTTCCTAATGTACTCTCTAGCTATGATGTTTCTTGTGGTTTGGAAATAGTTTATTTCCATTCATGAGATCTGTACGTGCATTCACTGTTGATGATTTGATTAATAAAGTTTGTTACTAGTTAGTACAACTTTTAATCCAAAAAAACACAACGAATTAACAAAATGCATATTATTGACTAATTAATATATGGGCCGGGGAAAATAATTTGCTACTACAAAGTACAAACAATAATCAAAATTTTCTCAACCAAAAAAAAAAAAAAAATGAAATAATGTATGTGACTAAATGCGTACGTCACTATATATTGCTTGCTTATATACTGTATTTGTTTAGTTGCATATATATATATATATACATATAGAACTTCCATGCATAACATCAATTTAAAAAAGTTTAAAATCTGAACCCCAAAGACTAATAAAACCAAATATAATCAACTACAGGTTCATGTTTATATAGTCAGTAAATACACTACTATATATAATTACCTGAACGTTGTTGATGAGGGTCTGCAAGCTCATCAACTTTCTATGAGGCCACCTAGGAATGCCCAACTCTCTGCACCTTTTCTTCAGCAGCGTTAATCCCACTTTGAGCTCCTTCGCAGCTTGTGTGATGGGCACGTAGAAGTAACGCGAGAGTGTTGCACGTGAGAGCTCGCTTGATGATGAAGAACCCATATGCACACCATGATCTATTTTACGGTACTTCTTCACTCTACTACTACTATTACAACTAGTCTTTGATTTCATCATCATCAATTCTTCAAGACCATGATCACCAGTAGTAGTAGTAGTACCGCCCTGCTGACTATCATGATCTACTTCATTAGTACTCCCATAAACACATCTTGCTTACTGTTAATCTCTGCCTCTAATCCATAATCAATCATGTCCATTTCCTTCACTAACCCTCCAAATTCCTTCTCCCACCCACCACAGAATCCCACTGAAATACAAAAATTAACAAAAAAAAAAAACACAAAATTGAGAAAGTTATTAGTTACTTTAATTAAAGAGAAAATTAGCATCTAATCTAATAGGTGAGATTGCAAAATTAATTAATATAAAAATTAATCCTGCTTATAAGCAAGATTAATATAATTTTGATATAATCAAAATTAAAGTACTCCCATAAACCACATCTTGCTTACTGTTAATCTCTGCCTCTAATCCACAATCAATCATGTCCATTTCCTTCACTAACCCTCCAAATTCCTTCTCCCACCCACCACAGAATCCCACTGAAATACAAAAATTAACAAAAAAAAAAAAAAAAAAAAAAAAAACACAAAATTGAGAAAGTTATTAGTTACTTTAATTAAAGAGAAAATTAGCATCTAATCTAATAGGTGAGATTGCAAAATTAATTAATATAAAAATTAATCCTGCTTGTAAGCAAGATTAATATAATTTTGATATAATCACCTGCTTGAAGTTGATTTTGGGTAGGAGAAAAGTTGTCCACTGATGATAATGATGGCTCAATCATCAAGGGTTTTGCATCAAGTGCCAAACCATCTTCAACAGGAGAATATTCCCATGGCCCATCAAAACAGTCGCTTCAACACCCAAAAAATAAGAAAAAAATAAAAAACACATAAGCACAAACAAATGTGATCAGAGATCAAATCATACATGTATTTTTCAAATTAAAAGGCATGCATGCATGCAATCTTTCTTACCTGAAATCAAGTGGATGGAGTTGGGTTGAGAAGAGAAACGGGTCTTCTCCAATATCTACACTTTCATACACTGGCGAGCAGTAATTTTCAAGAATTACTGACTGGTGGTGATGATCATTGCTCATCACCATGGTACTGTCACTGCTGTTGAAGACCATATCGTATATGACAAAGTGTACTGGTTTTTTCTTATCTAACAAGTATACCGTTTGGTACTAGTACCTGTAATTCTATCGTGAATAGTGGTAGTAGTGATGGTCATTTACTTATAAATAAATCGAATTGAGGCATGAATCTATAACTTGGAGAACGTGCGCCGCCTCGTCGTTAACTAAAACTTGGCCTTAATTGCATGCATACATGGCCTTAATTTGTTTAATTAATTAATTAAATGGCAATGATACAGTAATGCACATTATGTCGCACACTTACTTGACACCGTGGGATGGACACGAAATACATACGCACGCATCTCGATACATACTGCACCGTTTTCAAACTTGTGTACCTAAACGTGTAAAAGTATTATTTCTCTTAATTACGTTGATTAATTACTGCGATAAGCATGTGAGAGTTACGAGAGAGAAAGTAGTGTGATGATGAATTACGTAGTATATGTTTAGAGGGAGAAGGAATCTTTCGGATCCAATTAATGATGAAAAATTGGATCAATTAACTTCGAAACAGCCCACTCTCACCATCATTATTTCCCATATTCATTTGCAATAAATGACATACACGCTAAGCGATCAACGTCCATGATTTCAGATCATTGACGTTATCAGTTAAACTTACGCGTGGCAAGCATGTAGAGGGTGAGGCGTACCGAGATCGGTAAGATGGGGGTGTATGGGATTAGTTACGAAGAGATTAACGTACGTGGAGCCGAAACACGCATGGCCCCGCCATCGAGTACGGAAGATGACGTGGCTGAGAGTTTTCCGATCTCGTAGTCTAGGGATTGAGTGCTTAACGAACTCCTAGTCTCTTGTAGCGTAGAGTTGTGAGCGTGGCGCAGCGAATGGCCGGGTGGTGGTTAAGGAAGTTAACTGCTGGGAGTATAGAAGTGAGAGAGAGAGAATGAAGGGGCGTTACGCGGCTAGTACTGAAGCGAAATGACGGCCAAGATAAGAGTAGGAAGAGTTATCTTCATAATGATGGTTTTCTTTATATACTGATTTTTACTTTTTTGTCGCCAATTTTTTTGAGTTCTTTTTGTTCTAAAGTCTTCTATCTTGAGTTTAAGAAATAATTGGAAATTAGGTTGGGAAAAGATTAATAAATACATACATGCATGCAGAGATCCTTACATGTATATCATGTATATATCGTACTTAATTAAACTATGTGCTAAAAGCACCCAAAAAAAAAAAAAAAAATCCCAGAGCAGCGGCGACAAATGTCTAACGTTTCTTTTGAGATGAAGGGCGTTGTCCTGATGATGGCTTAAAAAAAAAACTCTTTTATTTTATAGATCTTTTTAGAATAATTTAAGTCTAATAAATATAGATCCTGATATTAGTTAAGTGGGTCATAGTGTGTAAACCCATATAATTTAAGCGGATCGCAGTATCCTGAAGTTCGTTTGATAAATTTCTCTTCTACATAAGTACAAGTTCCTTAAAAATTTTGGTTAGGGATAAAATTAAAATAAAAAAGTGAAGTTTGAAATTAATTTTATACAAGCTTTATTTGGTAAGCACAAAGTAGCTTATCAACTAGATTATAATCTACCTAACTGAAAAGTTAAAATTTTAGACACTGCCTTGAGTAGCGTTTTGTTAAAAAAGTCTCGGATAAAATTTTTTTGTTCCTTACGTACCCTCCCAACTCGTACCGAAAGTTTTCATTTTTTTTTTTTTTTTTTTTTTAAAAAAAAAAAAAAAAACCACCCACTTTTCATTAATTGATACGAACCAAATCTTTCATTACAAAGTTTGAAAACCATCAAGGCATGTGTAAGTGCCACATGGCAGACATAGAACCAGATCTCGCTTTAGAAGCTAATGGGTGAGCCACTTCATTTGTGATTCTAGGGTTAAAGAAAATCAACGACTGAGCTTTCTGTTGACATTCAAATAACAGATGTGACAGGGTTTGACAGATCTGACAAGTAATGGGGGACTTGAAGACCTCTCATCTTCAGATTCACCTGGGTTGGAAGAGCATTGAAGAACACTCGCCACACAAATACCTTCACCTTAGCTGGGATTCGACGATTCCACGTAGCATTCCACCATGACCGTAATAGCGAGGTACTACTTTCTTCTGAGGCATCATCATCTTCTCTTTCCAAAGCACCGTACCCACTGCGAACTGAATAAAGCTCATTTTTCTCATGAAACCAGATACGCACATCATCTGTAGTTCTCTCCCCCACAATAAACTTCTCCATAGGTAGGAGCTATTGTTCTTGGTCTCTGAAGAGAGAAACTTGCCGTCAAGGATTTCCCTTAAAGTACTCTGCTGGCAACAGTTGACATTTTTGTTGTATCAGAAAATATAATTATGCATCTTTTGTTATGTATTTCTTAGTTTAACTTGTATGTTTAAGCAACATTGTTTAGGTAAAAAGGACTTCACAAGTATGGTGAAGTAGATCATTAGTTTGGACTTTTGATAATGTACAAAAGTTAACTCTGCAGCTTTTGTAAGACTATATGAAGCTGTAATTCCAACTATGAAATTGTGAGAAATAGTTTAGCTACTAAGCTACTGAAGTTATGCTCTTTCTCTCCACTTCTTTGCGTTCTAAATCTAACAAGCGGTATCAGAGCCATTACTGATCTTTGTGGGCTGTGAGTTTTGAGGGAAAACAAGTCAAAATCCTCATCAAACAAAGACCAACTTCAACAGAAATGGCTTCAAACAATGTTGGAGTGCTGCCACCTCCAATCTTCAATGGTGAGAACTATCAAATGTAGGCTATGAGAATGAAGGCTTTGTTGAAGGGGCTGGACTTGTGGGAGGCAATGGATACAGGAGTTGATCCTCCTCATTTGAGAGCAAATCCAACCATTGCACGAATTAAGCACCATGATGAAGGGACATCAAAGAAGTTCAAAGCTCTCTCCTATATACACTCAGCTGTAACTAAGTCTATATTCATACGCATCATGGCATATGAAACAGGAAAAGAAGCCTGAGAAAACAAGACAGATGCAGGTCTTAAACTTGCAAAGGGAGTTTGAAGCCTTGAAGATGAAAGAAACAGAGAATGTGAAGGAGTTCTTTGATAGAGTTCTGAAAGTGGTGAACCAAATCAGAATTCTTGGTGAAGATTTGTCGGATAAAAGGGTGGTTGAGAAGGTTCTTTGTGAGTTTACCTGATAGGTTTGAAGCAATAATTTCCTTTCTTGGAGATTCAAAGGATCTTACAAAAATTTCACTAGCTGAGTTGGTGAATGCCCTGCAAGCCACCGAGCAAAAAAGAATGTTGAGGTTGGAAGAGCATATAGATAATGCTCTTGTCATGAAAAATAAAGAAAAGTTTCAGTCCAACTTCAAAGGCGACGGCAACAAACTCGAAGAGAGAAGAGGCAAATTTCCTCTACGTCCAAACTGTAAAAAAAACAAATCATTTAGAAAAGTTTTGTTGGTACAGACCTGGAGTTCAATGTAGGTCTTATAAGAAGTTTGGACATGTTAAGAAAGTTTGCAAATCAAGAGCCCAAGAAAACCAACAAGCACAAGTTGCAGAAAACCAAGAGCAAGAGGAGGCTAACTTGTTTGTTGCAACATGTTGTGCAGCAAAAAACAACACTGATTCATGGTTGATTGATAGTGGATGCACTCATCACATGACCTCGAAAGCAAGCATGTTTCAAAAGCTTGATAAATTATATATCTCTAAAGTTAAAATTGGAAGTGGAGAATTTCTAGAAGTCAAAGGCAAAGGAGAAATTATTGTTAGAACTCCTATAGGTATCAAATTCATTTATGAAGTTCTATATGTGTCTGAAATAGATCAAAACTTGCTTAGTGTTGGTCAAATTGTAATGGCCCGTTATAATTTTATCCAGTTAATTTAATCAATTTCAGAATAGGACGCCAGCTCAGACACCACGTGGTCGTCGCGGATAGGCGAGGCATACCTCGAACCTAGGATACTGACTATATACTGCTGTGAGTTCTTAAATTCTGTGATGCATTAATATTTCTTTATCACTATTAGTATGATACATTAGTCATCACAGGTGTGCATTTTAAAATATACTTGTCGGGCGAGTTGTGAGATGGGGTTTTAGTTCGGCGAATACGCCAATGCAAGGGTTTGTAGCTGTGAGGCCGGGCGTTGGGGTTAGACAAAATTCAATTAATATTATATTAGTATGGTTGAGGATTTAAATGCAAGGAATTTCATATGTGACTATAGGCTTAACTAATGAATAATTAGTACACTAGGTGTGGGACCACCTCGGGAAGCGTGCCGGACGTGGGGCACGGGGACCGAGTAGTCGGGAGCGTAGTGGGACCATATTGACATTTTACAGAATTTATTTGATGGCTTGGGTAGAGTGTATAAGTTAAGATAAATGGAATTGAGGAAAGTCCTATAGTTTGAATTGAAAAATCAACACATATTGGATGATCCTCGAGATTGTCAACGGATCAAAAACTAAGAAATATGTGTCATGATAATTAAGGTGGCTAGGAGTTGAGTGACACGAGCTGGACAAGGACCGTTTGATCAACCTCGAGATATGTGTGCACTTTAGATTATATTATCACTATATATATACCATCGATTGAGAGACATGAAACCCACATTCACACCATTTCTCAACAATTTCGAGTTTTGAGGGAGAAATCAGTGTTAGGGAGCTCAGCTAGGGAGTTTTAGATGTTGGATTCGAACATCAACAACAAGCTTGAGGTAATCTACTCACCCATTCATGGATTTTTGGTGTGAAATGTTGCATGTTGTGGTATATGTGATTTCAACGAATTTTTGTACATTGGCCACTATTTTTATTAGATTTGTGTACCTTGAGGCTAGTTTTGATGATCTATGCTTATTGGAATCGGATTGGTGGCAACAAGATGAGTGTTTGATGATTTCATGTTCTAAGCATGCACACTTTGATCTGAGATTTGAGTGGGATTTCTGGTTTAAATTGATGTTTTAAAGGGTAACTCGATGTTATTGAAGTGTATTGGATGTTGCATGTTGTTTTTGGAGTGTTTTGAATGAGGATTGGAAGAATTCGGAATTTGAAAACTTTTGGGTAGAGAGAAATTAGCGCGCTAATGATGAACAGCAGCGTACTAATGATGAATAGTAGCGCGCTAATCCTCTGGGGAAGATGAAGATCTTCGTGCATGAACAGTGCACGGAGATCAATTAGCGCGCTAATACTGTAACAACCCAAATATTCTCCGACCCATTTTAAAGATATTTTATTGATTTTATATTAAATTATGTGAACAAATGAAAATAGTTGGAATGGGCTTAACGAGGAAATTGGGCCCATAAGGGTATTTATGTAATTTGGGGTTAAATTGTGAACAACCTACTTTAAAAACCCTACCTATATAAACCTCTTATAAGTTTGAAGCCTCTTTTGTGTTAAAACCCTAAACTTGGAGAGGGAGGAGAAGAAGAGGAGGCTTGAACAACCAAGGAAAGGTAATCTTGTGTGGTGATTGTTCTTTGTTTTCCATTTCTTTTTCTTTTATTTTTTTCTTCTTCTTCATTGTTTTGGTTTGTTTTGTAGAAGAGAAAGGAGGGTGGCGGCTCCCCTTGGAGCCGCCGATTTTGGGGGCGGCGCCACTAGGCGTCGCCGGAGAAGATAGCAGCGCCGCCGCCTATTATGGGGGGGTGGCTTTAGCCACCCCATTATGGTGAAGAGAAAGGGGGTGGCAATAGCCACCCCACTTTCTCCATCACCGCCACCACCACCTCCACCGCGGCTGGTGAGCCGCGGTGGAGGGGTCCCCAATGCCGGCGAGCACTGGGGACTACCCTCGGACATAGATCCGAGGGTTGGGGGGTTGGGGAAACCCCACCCATGGTGATGGCCCGAGACACCAGGGGCGTCTGCCCCTAGTTTGATTCCTAGGGTAGACAGGCCCCTGGACCCTTCTAGGGGCCGACTGGCCCCTGGGAGGGGGCTGGGTGGTCCTTAACCAGGGGCTGGGATGCCCCTAGTCAACTAAACAGGGACCAATTTGGTCCTTGTACCACCAAACAGGGACCAAATTGGTCCCTGGCCAAAATAAATTGGACAAAAAATAAGAAATAAAATAAAATAAAATAGGAAAACCTACGATGGGCGTCGACAACCTCGACAAAGCCCTTAAATGGCACATCACGTGGGACCCACACCATTTGGGGTCCCCAAATATAAAATTATATAAATTGCGTAGATTTGCGAGGCGGTTCACGTGGGACCCTAAACGTACGAGGAGTCGGTATAGACGTCGCGACGGGTCCAGGTAAGTTCAGGTAAGTGGGGAGCTTTGCTCATGCATTAAATATGGCTTGTTTATTAGATAACTAGGAATGCATGTTTTGAATATAACGACTTGGGAATGGGTTGCGTCGTGATATTGGTTTGGATCTCTATTATCTATGGAATTGTGAATACATTGTTTTGCCTTTTATGTTATTTAGTGCCCCAGAGTGTGTGGAGTTCCACCGCGGGCCAAATTAGCAAGTGGTCTATATCTTGGACGCCCCAGAGTGTGTGGTAGTTAACCACCGAGGGTTTGCTTGACTAATTGAATGCATAAGATGAATTATTCGAGGGTAAGGGTTTGGAGTTCCATCCTTTGCTACTTGATGATTCTTTGAGACGTGTAGCGGTGATGGCTTGGATGAATCTATCTTTGTTTTGGTGCGATTATCTAGAAGGCGTAACGGCCATTACGTTTCCACTGATTATTGTACCAATTCGAAAGTAGATGATTCGGTCACCGGATCCTTACCAATATCTAGTTCGCATTGAATGGAACAACGGCTTATATTAATATTTATATCTATCGCATTTTATTTAAATCTTTCATTTGACTTTATTTGTATGTCATATGTAAATTTATAAATGAAAAGTGATGAATATTATTATGCATGACATAAATGAATGTTTATCAAATGTGTTGTAAAACTGTTAGGCTTTTATGTTTAGTATGGTGATTGGAATACGATTTGAAATATTGATACATAGAATTATTTATGATGAGCATGAACCATACCTTTAATTTATCGTATGGTGTTCGGCAACTGACGAGCCTAGTCGGCCTCAAAACATCAAAATTGTTATTGCAATTATAACACAGCGGAAGCAAAAAATATTCTAGTCGAAATTAGGAATCTATATAAATGTCGAAAACCCAACATGTTCGGTTCTAAGTTAACAAAATGGATTGATGGGTTCCAAAACAATCATATATATATTCATGAAATATTAACCGAGAGAAATCGAAATACAATCGAAACATGCGTGTTCTACGAGTCAAGAGAGGCAATAAGTGGTCTAAATTCCACAACAATACCACAACAATCCACAACAATATCCACAACAATCCAGTACATGGTATCACACAATCACTAGGGGTGGTCAAACACTCGTGCGCTCGAGTGCCCGCGTTTTATCCCTGCGGTGCAGCCGCATGTACCTTGAGACATACATATGCCAAGATACAAGGAATAAGGAGCCATAGAAATTGAATATCTAGATTAGATATGAAAATAATATTTAAACGTATCTTCTTAGAATATAATTCCATTTTTCTAATAACTACGATGAGCATGAACCATACCTTTAATTGTATCGAATTATGTGTTCAATTAATATGCTTATAATTTTGTTATGATTTATATGTATTCGGTTATTACATGTTGTGTTATGCGTATGAATTGGATGTCATGTAGAATTTGCATGAGTTCCCGACCCATCTTACCTCTAGGTAGTACTTGCATATTTCATTTTAAAAATGCCCAAATGGCTTGACACGCATTTAAACTATAATACTATTACACACATCAAAGAATCATAAAATTAGTCGACTCCCAAGGTTCGAAATTCCAAGTATCTTACGTGTCACAAAAGTCAGGTTAAAAATTGAGGGATGTTACACTTTCCTCTTATTGAGCATCGTTGGTTCTTTAGCTCACCCCACTCTACCCAAACAGGTCCCTCTACCAGTGCGATAGACAAGAAAGGCAAGGGAAAGGATTTATCTTGAAGTGTTTTCATATGTGAGACTCATATAATACTAGTTTATTATTAATATTAATCGTTTTGTAAACCTCGTACGTGGGTTATAGCTTGAGAATTAGTAATGGGTAGTTCTGAACCTTTTTATTATTATTATGAAGTTGTATGAGTCTTTTAAATATTTAAGATTATAGATCTTATTATTATATACAGGATTATATGATTTTATTATGATTAACTTTTACACTCATATTATCATATATCTTGTTAGAATGATTATTCCGCAGGTTTATTTAAGCGTGCCAAGCCGTTATTTGGGCCTGGTTCAAGTATCGGGTCTAGGTAACGTTATTGGGCCGGGCGACTTGACCCTAGGTCAGGGAAGGGTCGTCACAGTTGGTATCAGAGCTTAGGAATTAGAACCTAGGGAAACATTAGGTTAGAAAAACCTACGTTGTAGAGCATTAAATAAAAAAAAAATCAAGTTTAAGTCGAACAAATCCATGGTATGGGACATCGAGTTGAGTCGACTTAATGTGCACAAATATCAAAATTTTAGATTGGGAAGGGATCGAAAACCCAAGATGAAATGTTAATATATTGTTATATGTTGATGAATGTAATATATTTATAACGTTAGATATTTTTACAAATTCCTCAAATTATTGGACTAACCATTTGTTGCTCTACAGTGCACTATGAGTAACCATGGGGAAAGTTCGCATAATTTGAGGGATGCTCAGGACAGAGATGATAGACATTGGCGTAGGGAAATGGAGCAGCGCATATCTTCCCTGACGGAGTCACATCAAAAAGCCCTGCAAGAAATGGTGTCTGCTCAAGAAAGGAATATGGCTCGTATTATGGAACTTATTCAAACACAAGGAAATGCTAGATCAGCCGAGCAAGTGCATGTAGGACAGGGTCCTAATCTTCCACTAAAACTTGTCCATGAGCACCAAGTAGCAGAGGAAGGCGCGGATTCCGTCACTAATATGGTGGCAGCAGCTGCACATGGAGGAGACAAGGATACAGAGGCATATCGGAGAGGAAAATTACAAAAGGAGTTCATGAAGTATGACATACCTCGTTTCTATGGGGATAGAGATCCGTAGAGGCTGAAGCATGGATCTTGCACATGGATAAGATAATGAAGACTCTAAGTATTGATGAGTGGACTATGGTGCCTCTAGTGTCTTTCTTATTGGAGCATCGAGCCCACAAGTGGTGGTTGTCCATCGAAAGAGCACAAGGGACTAATATGTCTTGGACACAGTTTAAGAAATTGTTTTATGATGAGTGGTTTCCTGAATCAGTAAAGGCAGCTAAGATTCGAGAATTTCTTGACTTAGTGCAATGCAGTATGAGTGTAGCAGATTATGCAGCGAAGTACAATGAATTAGCAGAGTTTGCACATGAGTACGTTCCATCTGAGACGACGCGGAGGAGACGTTTCATTGATGGGTTGACGGAGGAGATTCACTCCCTAGTGGCAGCATCAGGGGCGAGACATTTCAGCAAGCGTATAACAGGGCACTCGGCTGTGAAGATGCACTCCGCATTGATGAGACACGATCTAGTCGGTATGGTCAAGGCAAAAGAAACTCTGACAGTTATCAGAGAGGACCTGAGAAAAACTCAAAGAAACTTCGGTTTGGAGGAGCATCAAGCGCACCGACACACTCAGTGGTAGCATCGAAGGCTACACACCCTTTGACGGGGACCACTATACCTTCCCATGCTTCCGCACCTTCGACTAACCAGGGTGTGACATTTAAACAGCCACGTCCACCACAACAAAGTAAGAATAGTGGCAGAGGATCAGTAGGGCCAAGGCCGAGTGTATCAAAAAGTGTCGCGCAGCCATGCCGAATGCGCAAAAGCCACATGTTGTATGTTTTTAGTGCAAGACGCCGGGGCATTACATAAATTCAATGTCCATATCCACCATCATTTGAGGAGAGTACAGCCCAATTGCTCGAGGAAGAGTTCATGCTATGGCGAACAGGATCAGAGAGCCGTGCGACAGTTAGTCGCAGGTACGATTTCAATTAATGGTCGTAACTTGCATACATTATTTGATTCTGGTTCTACTATTTCTCTTATCTCGGGGGCTATGGTATATGCTTTGGGATTGACACCAATTAGAGCACACACATACTTGATTTTGAGCACAGTCTCCACCGAAAAGATTTACCCTTATATGACATATGAGGGGTGCATAATTAAAATTGGGGATCACACCATGCCGTTTGATTTGCGAGTGTTAGAATGTTTAGAATATGATGCACTATTGGGAATGGACTGGTTAGAGACATATCACGCTAAGATAGATTGTTTCAATAAGACGGTGATCTTTCAGATTCCGGGCACTACTCCATTTGAGTTTAGAGGTTGTTCTTTGGCTAATGTTATCAGCCGAAGTAGAGTTGCGACTTTTGATGAGATAGAGACTATTGCGAGTCTAACTTCTATGGGAGAGGAGGGACAAGAAGTCCTAATTGAGAAGATTCTGTTGTTAAGGATTTTCCAAACGTTTTTCCATCCGACCTTCCGGGACTTCCTCACATCGAGACATTGACTTTGTGATTGACCTTATTCCGGTACTAGACCAGTTTCTAAGGCACCCTATCGTATGGCGCTACCGAGTTGAAAGAGTTGAAGAAGCAACTAGAGGAGTTGACTCGAAAGGTTTAATTTCCCAAGTGTCTCGCCATGGGGAGCACCGTGTTATTCGTGAAGAAGAAGGACGGCGGTTTGAGAATGTGTATTGACTACCGACAGTTGAATAAGGTGACTATTCGAAACAAGTATCTGCTTCCCAGGATTGATGATTTATTTGACCAACTAAGTGGAGCAAGATTCTTTTCGAAAATAGATTTGAGATTGGGGTACCATCAGTTGCGCATACGAGAAGAAGACATACCAAAGACAGCATTTAGTACACGATATAGTCACTTTCAGTTCACAGTGATGCCGTTTGGACTTACCAATGCACCAGCCATGTTCATGGATTTGATGCATCGTGTTTTCAAACCATTCCTCGATCAGTTTGTGATTGTATTTATCGATGACATCATGATATATTCTACGACTGAGTCGGACCATAGAAAGCATCTTAGGAAAGTGTTGCAGACATTAAGGGAACACAAACTTTACGCTAAGTTAAGCAAGTGTGAGTTTTGGGCTTCCGAAGTGAAATTTTTGGGCCGGGCGACTTGACCCTAGGTCAGGGAAGGGTCGTCACAAATACCCAACCTAGCACGCTAATGACCCCCCTGAACCTTAATTAAATCATAAAAATTGAACTAATTGATATTAAACCAAGTTTAATTGATCAATGAACCCCGGGATTAAATCTCAGGAGTCACGGGAAAATAGTTGGAGTCGGGGACTAGTCGGGGATCGGACCGGGGGGTATTTTTGGGATTTTGAGCGCGGTGTGAGGTACGTAAAACCCAACTGAACACCACTACTGCATTTACTTATTTTATTTCCATTGAGCTTTATTTTCTTGAAAATCTGTGAGTCAAATTCCTACTGGGACGGTTATGGTTCCATCTATGTATCCACGGGTAGTAGAGGTCGCTGGCTAGGTGTGTAGCGTGTAATCTAGGAACTCGGTAGACTATATCCCGAGTTGGACTCCATTTCACGCGTTCGATTAGTCCACTAGGGCTAATGCCGCTGGGATACAGTCGTAGGGTCGGAGGCATGGGCCACGACCAGGGCTCCTGGTCCTAGTACACACTTAGTGGATGTGTTCACACACCTTTGTCTATCAATACGTTTATATACATGCGATTAGCTTTGAGCAGTTGTCTGCATATTTTCCTTCCTTCGCATGTTTATTTAACACTACTTATTGGCTCTGTTAATTATTTTCATTAATTATTTATGCACGGTGGTTTTCATTAATTATTTATGCACGGTGGGTTTTCATTAATTATTTATTTTCATTAATTATTTATGCATGAGCGCAGATCCTAGTACTAGCAGGGGCAAGGGGATCATCGGCAATTTCATCTGACTTGCCTACGCTGAAGCCTGCTGGTATGTGTGTAGATATTATCATGTTTTGATATTTTGTATTATATTTTGAGATTGGGAGACTGGATACACATTTTTATTGGTATACATACTGTTATAGTTGATCGTCTGTATGCATAGTACAGTCGGGTTTTCCACTATAAGTTTGATCAGTAAAACTCATATATATATATATATATATATGCATTTTGGTAAACTTTAATACTTCCACTGTTAATTTCCTTTAAAATGACAAATTAAGTGAATTTAATAAATACAAGATATGACTACACAAAGACGAAGGTAGAGAGACACGTGGCAGAGACTTCAGGTGCTGAGGCAGAGAAGTGGCTGACTACGGGGCAGCACGAGGATGCTGGGGCCGCCGCACAAATACTTGAGAAGAATTATTCATTGTCTTTTAAAGATATGGCCTGCACATTTATAGATCTTGCTGGAAATGATTTGATGATTGTAAAAATGAAAGATAGAAGCTTTTCTTTAAAGCTGAATATATGGAGTGTTCATGCCTTTTCTAGTTCTATTGATCATTCCTCACTTTGGCATAGAAGATTTGATCATTCAAATTTTCAGTTATTTAAACAAATGCATGACAAATTATTAGTTGAAAATATGCCTCCTATGCATGATGAAGAAGCATTTTGGGATTGGGAGAATTCACAAGGGCAACAAATGGACAGAAATTTAGTTCTGTCCAATTCTCGAAGTCAAGATGTGATTGTTGAAGAAGATAATTCAAATAGTGACTCAGATTCAGAATTTGCATTTAAAGGTACCAGGTCCTTGGAGGACATTTATGCAAGATGTAATGTGGTACTTCTTGAGCCAGCAACACTTGAAGAAGCAATGAAATCAACAGATTGGAAGCATGTAATACAGAAGGAGCTGAAAATGATGGAGAAGAATGAAACTTGGAATTTAGTTGACAAGCCAATGAACAAAAAGTAATTGGTGTGAAATGGATTTTCAAAACCAAATTAAATCCCAATGGTTTTGTCGACAAATACAAGGCCTGATTAGTTGTGAAGGGATACTCACAATAATTTGGAGTAGATTATACAAATACTTTTGCACCTGTGATAAGGTATGATACAATTAGGCTTCTCATTTCCTTAGCAGCTCAAAGAAGTTGGAAGACATACCAACTTGATATCAAATCAGCCTTCTTGAAAGGTTATCTTCAAGAAAAAACTTTGTGGAGCAACCTCCGGGATTCATCAAGAAAGGAGCTGCCTAAAATCAGATTTGAAACATTAATTACGAGCCTTGGTGTTTCTAGAAAAAATGCCAAGGAGGAGTGATGACAGTTGACATTTTTGTTGTATCTAAAATATAATTATGTATCTTTTGTTATGTATTTCTTAGTTTAACTTGTATGTTTAAGTAAGACATGGTTAAATATGGATTGTCATTGTTTAGGTGAAAAGGATTTCACAAGTATAGTGAAGCATATCATTAGTTTAGACTTTTGGTAATTTCTTTCTTTTTTCTCTCCCCCGATCGTCGTTGGGTGGGCTGCCGAGCTCAGGGGTACTACCTCGGCCGCTCCACCCGTCCCCATCTATGAAGGAAAAAACAAGGACAAAAGCAAAGCATTATCTGGAATCTTATACTACATAATCACTTATGAAGTATGAATAACTAGTGGTTACTTAATCTCAACCAGGTTTTTATACTCGGTTACCACTAATTTTTTCATTAAATGACCTTTAATCTTGCTCAACCAGTCTTAATACTAGTATATTTTCTACGCAAAGTGAATCATCACCTTTGAGTTCAACAGAGGTCGTTCAATGTTTCGTTTTCTGCTTAGTGTCACTTCTCTATCATTTGTCTCAAAGTCCTAGTCTACTCATTCCTTTTGTACTAACTATCATTAATCAAATAATATCACTGAGAATAAAGACTTTTTGGAGACCATTATATGGTTCAATTATTTTTCAACTCCTGAGACATTGATGGATACAAACCATCTTATTATATTTCCACTATCTTCCTTTGTTGGAACATTCCTAAAGTGGGTCTTCACAACCCTTTTCCATCATTACTCTTTGGATTCCTAAGACGTAGATGAAAGATAAAACCTTCATGATCACGTATAGGCAAGACAAGGTGACTATATCTATCACATAGATATAATAAAACTCAACAAATATCATAACTCTATCTTTTATCTTTTATTACCCCCCCACCAAAACATCGATAAAACCGTTTATTAAGTGTTAGGTTGTTCCTAACTTGAGAACCAATCTCCAAGTCAGTAAACCTAAACTTTTATTCAAATTAGAGATAATGAATTAAGGCTTCAATACTAAACTATATTAAAGTTATCAAACAATTTAAAATCAATTCGAAAGTGATAAAACTTAGGCTCTAATATAAACTGTATCAAAGTTATTCCAATAATAAATCAAGGAATAATAACGCCATGCTTTACAAGCTAGGCTCTGATACTAACTGTGACATCTTCTATCCCGATTAGGGAAATTCTTGGCCCTGAAACCACTAATTGCCCAAACCCTAATTTCGCAGATGTGGCAATCCACTAACAAAGTCCATCGTAACATGCTCCCATTTCCACTGCGGAATGGGTAGTGGTATGTAACAATCCAGTGGTCTCCGTGCTTCGGCCTTAACCTCGCCGACAAACATGACAAGCTCTCACATATGCACCCACATCGACCTTCATCCCAGGCCACCAAAACAAACGTCGCAAGTCATGATACATTTTAGTCCGCCAGGATGAATCGCGTATACCGCGAACGGTGTGCATCCTCAAGAATGCTATCGCGTAGTTCCGCACCTCGGGTATCCACAACCTACCCTGTGTCTCAAGCACCGGTGCGAACCACTAGACCAATGTGCAACCCGGATCTGAGCCGGACATTGAAGCGAGCAAAATGTCCGTCGACCCTTTGCCACTCGGCGACCTCTCTAACGACACCACGGGAACACGCATCGCGCAATGCGAGATATGAACATCGCAAAAACATCAGACAGACACAACACCGTCGCGGCCTCCAAAGCAATCCATACTCATGTGTCATCTGCCGCAAAGCGATCGACTCTCTACGCCACTCCGGCTCAATGCATCAACAACTACATTCGCGCTTCCAGGGATGGTACTCGATAGCGAAATCGTAGTCTTTCAACAACTCGAGCCACCGTCTTTGCGCATATTGAGATCCTTCGAGTGAAAAGATACCTCAAACTCGATGATCGTATATAACATAAATCGCTCCCATAAAGATAATGTCGTCAAGCTTTGAGCACAAACACAACATGCTAGCTCTAAATCATGTCTAGGATAATTCTCCTCGTGAGGTCTCAATCGCCTCGATAAATAAGCAAGCGGGTGTCCTTCCCGCATCAACACGCATCCCAACCAGTTCTGAAGCATCGCGTGTAGGCAGAAGCCTCTCCGCCTCGGGTAAAGCCAACACGGCGCGAAGTCAACTTCCTCTTCAACTCTAAAAACGCCGCCTCGCGGTCTTGAGACCATTCAAACTTAACATTCTTTTTGGTCAGCACCAGTATGACATTCTGTCAACGAAAAGTCTACCGTAAAATGGCGCATTAATAGCCCAGCAACCGAGAAACTACGAATGTCACAGAAGCAAAAGATCTCAGTGTCCTCCAATCGATAATCCTTCGGATCTTGTCTCCAATCAGGTATTCTTGACGGCTGATGACATGTCAAAACCACTTTCATTCGACAGCGTAACACTGGCGAACTTAGCATACGATGAGGTGCTTCTTAGCGCATCGTAAATACATCTACGAGGTGTCTCGTGCTCATGGAGTCTTGCGTATATCAAAGATATCCTTCGATAAACCCAGATCCGCATAACTTGATCCCAAAATGGCCGTAATGCTCATTAAGTAAATCCATAAAGATAGCTAAGCCAGCATTGATACTTCAAATGGCGTAATGTAGACTCGACGATCATGCCATCTGCTTCATGATCTTCGATATCCTCTCGAATCCTCAATGATGATAACGGATCGTAAATCAATGTTGAACTTAGCTGAGCTAAGCGATCTAATAGATCATCGATCTAGGAAGTGGATAGATTTCGAATCGTCACCGATTCGAATTTTTCTGTAATCTATGCACAACCTCAAAGAACCATCCTTCTTCTTAACAAATAGTATCGGTTGAGTGAGGAGACATCTTGGGATGAATAAAACCTTCTGCAATAACTCCTCTAATTGGGACCTCAACTCTCCTCGCTTTCCGATGACGCCGACATCCCCGGTACGGTCAGTGTATATCAGTTGCGCCCCAGAAATCAACTCAATCATAAACTCAACTCGCCCTAGAAGGTGGTAAACACGGCAAATCGTCCGGAAACACCTCGGGAAACTCACACACTAATTGGGACATCCTCTAATCTAATCTCGGTCTCAAGTCGGCTCAACCACCGTCCTAAACGCCTCCATCTCCCGAGTCGTAGCTAATCGACCTCAGTAATCGGGTAAGTCGACGCGTCCAACAAAAGTAAATCTTGGAATGCCCTCAATATCAAATACCACCATCTTACCGAAACAATCAATGTGTGCGTGATACGTCGCTAGCCAATCCATACCCAATAACGCATCAAACTCTAAATACTCAGGACACGGAAGTCGACAGTGCTTGGTGTCCCTCAATCTCTACTACACAATTTCGGCATATCCGGTTAGGGTAAATCTTATCCCCAGCAGTGCATCGAGTACAAGATGTGGGTCTAAGGTCTCAACCTGTAATCCTAACTGTCCAGACCCTACGTCCCGATATAAATAACAATGTCGTGGGAATCAAATAATACATGCATGAAGACATCGCATATAGATAACATACCGACAGCCAGTGACGAGTCGCATCACGCTCCGGTTGTACGACGATGGGTGCGGTAAGCGACATGAACTCTCTCCCTACCGCCTCAATCTGCGGTCGTGATGATGAAGCTGACATCGGACAATTACTATGTATATGTCCGACCTGATGACATCTGTAACATCGTCGTGTATCCTGCCAATCCGACTGTGATACTATATGTGCCTGAGCCCTGTCACGACCTCGACCTCTCTGTCCTCTACCACGACCTCCTCCATCTCGCACACGCTGTCGTGGCTGCTCAAATGGTGCGGAGTGCGAGTGCGGAGTGCGACAGAACGTACACTACCTGCCTCTCATCTCCTCTCTGATGCTCGGAACGTCTGTCTCGTCGACCCTGATAATCATGTCTCTGTCGATCAGACTGCTCTCTCGGTCTCTTCGGTCTCTGATCTGACCGAGAACTCTGTCCAGACCCATCTCCAAGCTCAGCCGGGTGTCGTAAATACGTCTCGCGAGCCAATGCTCTGTCAAAACACTCGTAGGGTCTCCGCACCGGTCGCAACTATCACACCACCAATCCTCTCATCCAGGCCTCTGATGAAGTAGTAAATCTGTAACCTCTCCGTGTTAGCCACATCCATGGCATACATCATGAGATATCGAATCGATCCATGTCTTGTGACACGGACATGTTACCTGTCGTAGTCCCAAGAAGCTGCTCACTCGAATCGTAGCTTTGCACCTCGGTGGGAATGTACTCATCGAGAAATAGCTGTCGAAACTACGCCCACGTCGACGGTGTAGAATGTATGTCGGTGTAAGTAGTCCACCATACCATTTGCGACCTCTCAAACAATACCCCGAGATACGCGCACAGTCCGCCTCGGGTACCTCTAATAATTTGGTGTAGTCGTCGATGTGTCATCAACCACCGCCCAGGCAACCTCGGGATCACCGACTCCGGTGAAGTACGTGGGGTTGAATCTCATAAAGTCTTTCACCATCTTGTTGCCTCGGACATCCTACTCCTAGCGATCGAAGTTCCTACCCCTATTTGCTCCGTAGTGGTGGGTGTCACCTGCTGTAGTCTCGCTTTGGTACCACCACGAGCTCAACCCTCTCTATTTGTTTCGATCCACCGCTGTGTAGCAATAACCAGGTGCTAATGTGGTGCGAGTGGTAGCGAGTGCAAAAGACGCTCGATAGTCGGTGCTCTGCTGCTGGCGTCCTCGAGCTCCGAATGTACTCCATCGGCTCAACCATTCGAGCCTCTTTGCATAGCTCGCTGTTAGCAGTACTTGTATAAATCTTGATGTCGACCTCACGATATCATAGCTCGCATATCGGCCATGTCACTAGTGGTACGATCACTAGTATCTCCAACCTCTGGTGAGTAGTGGGCGGAGTAGTAGATCGTAGTCCATCCTAAACTTCACAACCATCGTGATGGATCGGACTCAATACATATACGTGTATAATATGTAATACACAATCAAACATACGTATATGTATAATTTCCTAAATTTACCCACCTCACATCACTTCCCAACTAAGCCTTTAATCATTCACTTGTGGTTTCCACATCTAAGATTTATTCATTGAGTTTATACGATTGTTATGAGCTAACCATAGCCCACACTTCACTCCCTGGGTTCCTTAAACCTAAGCTACGATTGGTAATCGAGTAATAAATAAACCAAAACGCAACTGAAATTAAAACTTTTTTGATAAACCTCAAGATATACAAAAAACTGGCACAAATCTCGGTATTAAAAACTATAACCTAACCCTGGTTATTAAGAAACAATAATTTAATACAATATATATAACGGGGAAGATCAATGCACCGTAGAGAAGACTATAGACTCATATTCTTCTCAGTCCTAAGTTGAAACGCACTCGATAACCTGATATGTTAATTTGGGGGATGAGCGCTCCAACTTGCTTAGTAAGTGATACTCGTAAACCGATCAACTATCATCTAGTGTCAATGAATTTATGCATAAAAATATGAAAGTAAAATATATCTTCTCAGGCATTGAAAATGATATAACCATACATGACGGAATGCAAGTTCAGCAGTCATTTGCAACTGTACCCGTGACTTGTATTTTCTTTTTGATTTTAAAGTAGAGTCGCACTCCCACGTCTCTCAAGAACTCAACCATTGAATCCACATGTGATCTGCCTGTGATTCGGCTAGCTGATTCAATATTGAATGTGATGTTAACTCCAAAAGGACAATGCCAACACCGGTAGCTCTGGCGAATGAGGATGAAAGGGCGACATTTATATCGCCCAGGCATACCTTTACATCCCTCAAACCCGGTTTGCATTGTCACACCTTTTCAAGCATTTTCATTTTGAAACACAATTTGATAAAAACAATCAAGTCACGGTACAATGAAAGTAAAACAGTCACGATAAAAATAGTCAAGTCAATGAATCAATGCATAAAAATAGGAAAGTAAAACATATCTTCTCAGGCATTGAAAATGATATAATCAATACATGACGAAATGCAAGTTCAGCAGTCATTTACAACTGTACCCGTGACTTGTATTTTCTTTTTATTTTCAAAGTAGAGTCGCACTCCCATGTCTCTCAAGAACTCAATCACTGAATCTACATGTGATCAGCTTGTGATTCGACTAGTTGATTCAATATTGAATGTGTTGTTAACTCCAAAAGGACAATGTCGACACCGGTAGCTCTGGTGAATGAGGATGAAAGGGCGACATTTATATCGCCCAGATGTACCTTTACATCCCTCAAACCCGGTTTGCCTTGTCGCGCATTTTCGAGCATTTTTATTTAGAAACACAATTTGATAAAAACAGTCAAGTCACAGTACATTGAAAGTAAAACAGTCACGATAAAAACAATCAAGCCAATGAATCAATGCATAAAAATATGAAAGTAAAACATATCTTCTCAAGCATTGAAAATGATATAACCAATACATGACAGAATGCAAGTTCAGTAGTCATTTGCAACTGTACCTGTGACTTGTATTTTCTTTTTGATTTTCAAAGCATAGTCGCACTCCCACATCTCTTAAGAACTCAACCACTGAATTCACATGTGATCAGCCTGTAATTTGGCTAGCTGATTCAATATTGAATGTGTCGTTAACTCCAAAAGGACAATGCCGACACTGGTAGCTCTGTCGAATGAGGATGAAAGGGTGACATTTATATCGCCCAGGCATACCTTTACATCCCTCAAACCCAGTTCGCCCTGTCACACGTTTTCGAACATTTTCATTTTGAAATACAATTTGATAAAAATAGTTAAGTCCCGGTACATTGCCCCATTCCCAGTCCATAATGCTAAGTGCGCTAAATATACTAATTTACGATACATAATTGATAAGAGTACAAGTCTCACTTACCTGTGATGAGCTTTTCTAACTTTATAACGACTTACTTCACTCCCGAAGTCCTCAACCTTTTCCCCGTCAATTGAGAACCTAAAATAGGCCAATAATAATTAATTTGAATATAATACTCATTAGTTAGAACCCCTAAACAGATCCCTCAACTCTCGTCAAACCCCGAGACCTTCTATCAAACTTACGGCAAATCTATATTTGAAATGTCTTTATTTTCATTCATTTGGTGTATTACGAGTTTTCATTGACTCTAAAACCCCTGGTCCAAATCCTATTCAAATCCGAGTCCGAATCCCAATTTTTCTTTTCTTTTCCTTTTATTTTCCATTTTTTGCCCCGACGCCGTGGTTGTCCAAATCCTATTTGTGCAAACAAATTACCATTAATTTGACTTTTTTTTTAAATTGAAACAGTTTGACAATTAAGGACTACTCTCTACAACGTTGAAACTCATGACAATACATAAAAGTACTAGAACCACAAAACGTCCCAACGTAATTCAATAAAGTAACAACGTTTTATAAACCTTGAAATATAGTTTAGGAATTTTGTAGCAGCATTATAGTATTGAGATCTCAAATAGCAATATGTTTACTTATATTTTCTAAATATAGATGTACTTGTATATAAATCACAGTTCCAAGATCAATACACATTAAATTGAACATTATTTTTTAGTACATATATTAAATTGAACTTTTGAGTATACATTCATAAAAAAAATTTGCAAAAGCATCTCACTCTTGTTATGAACAAAAAATTAATTTACATTGTCGACCAAAAATTCACAACAAAATTTCGTGTCCACATCTTCATATATTGTTTTATCTTCACAACCTGCAGAAAAATGGAATAGATATAATTTTAGAATAATAATTTATAAAACCAAAAAATAGTAAAGGCAGAGCTTTATGTGTTGTATATACTCAACCAATTAACAACATTTATTCCAATAAAAAGAATAATCCTTTACAAAAGAAAGCAGAAAAAATAAAAATAAAAATATTACCAGAGGACATCCACATAGAAATGTAGGGCATCATCCCATGTATGAAAATAGGTTATTTGCAGCAAGAAGACACTCACAAACGCCAACATGAGCTACCCAAATTAAACCCTATAATTAATAGCTTTTACCCATAAAGAATAAGCAAAAGAGCGTGGGAACAAATGATCCATAGGTTCATTAGAATTCATACCCAAGGCCACAATTGGAGAAAGAACCCTCATCTCGACATTTATTTTCTAACAACTCTGTAACATTAAAATTACCCAAATTACTCAAAAATTATCGAACTCTAATTAATACATGAGGAGCTATGGGATGTAACCGTATATTACTAGGGACTAACATTTGGTAAAAATTAATCAGTGTTCTAGTCATCAAAAACAAAATAAATGAGTGAAGAATAATTGATTTAGGAGGATTTGAAGCTCCCAACTCTACTTCTTTAAATCTCATCAGACATCAAGATAGAAGCTTATGTGTCTAGGCTAACTACTAACTTATGATGCTATATATGTTGAATCTTATGGACTAACATAAATGAAACTTGACCGTCCATTTCTTCGTCATCTTTAAGAAGAAAATAATTCACTTGGACGATAAATTTATAATATTTAAATAGTTTGGAAAGCACACCATCAATTGCACTAATCGAGCACAATGGAAAAGTTTGATCTATGTAGCCGACCCCAATTAATTCGGAACTGAGGCTATGTTGTTGTTATCATTGTATTTTGTATCTATGGTATAAACTTGTGCATTTGTTGTAGCTACGTACATTAAAATAACTACTAAGGAAAATAGATATGAAAAAAAAATCAACTACTCTACAATTTTCATAAAACTGTATCTAATGGAAGGCTTACTTGGCAATTAATTGCATTAGAAAACCAAAGAATAGATAAAATGTTAACAAATAAGTAACCAACATAGAAAACTAACAAGTATATCCAATCATTATTCATGTTAAAGTTTAAAGAATATACCAAGGCCCAATTTAAATAAGGAATCACATAAATAAGAAAAAAACTATAAAGCCACTTAATTAGAGCACGATTTAAGAAAAAAAAAAAAAAAAAAAAACCCTAACCTTGTCAACTAGCAACAGAAGCCATGTCTTCTATCGAAATTCAGAAACCTTGCAACAATAATTGAAAACAAAAAAGTTACAAAAAGGAAAGCTAAAATTAGCTTTAGTTCATAAGAAAGCAGTTGTTAATTTGACTACCAAAGAGGAGGTTTAACTAAGAGTTCCATTGATGCATTTGTTGGCCTTCCATTGAAAAGTTAAGTTCATAATCAATTCTACGGATAGGATTAATTGGGCAAACCTAAGAAGTTGAATCCACAAGAAAACTATAACAAATTAACACTAACATACATGCACAAAAAAATAACACAAATTACATAGGCATCCGATAGAAATTTCCATCTGAATCTAGGAGTGGTGAATTAACTAAGGAAGCCTAAAAGATTATCATTATTAGAAGTAGGTTCAAGGCATCATTAATATAAACCAAGTAGCATTGAGGTTGTCCCAAAAGGACATAATAAACTAAAATTAATATCCAGAACAATGCATATACTTTAACATAACCCTCATGTTCTTCAATTAAAATAATATCTCCTCATCATTTTATTCATAATAATTAACTAGTAATATACATTTTTCTTTTCTTTTGATGAAAAAGAACACACAAGATGTAGACCTTGATCCTAAATCTTCTTTCAATCTGAAAAGAGTTAAAATATAAGCACCCTATAATGATGATTTCATAATCTAGAACACATGTAAAACTAGCCTGTAGGTATATTAGATCTAGCAATCAGCAAAAAAAAAAAAAGAAACAATATAGCAATTGACAACTAAAAAGAAATCAAAGTGCAAAGTCAGGGCCAAAAAGAAAGAATGAAGATTTTCAATTGTGGATGACACAATCATATGTATACTAACTTGTAGCACACTTGAAAGGAAGCATCTCAAACCAATAGTTACTAATTCTTTTGGAGCCCTTAATAAAAATGCCAAAATATCCCTAAATAATACATAATTGATGCAGGCCAAGAAGTGTCAAACACTTTTTTGGAAAAGTTTGACCAAAAATTATTTTGGTTGACTTTTGGAGGGTTCGATTACGGAATTCGGCAGCTTTGAAGACATGGTTTTATTGGAAACGGCAAGGTGATCCATACACATGACTAACGTCGTGATTTTTTGGCCAAATTCCTTCGTTTAGGCCTCCAAATTAGCAATTTTACTTTTTTTAGTAAGTTTTAGTTTGATTACAACTTTTAGTAGGAATTTTCATTTTTTATTCCGTTTGTGGCGTCAGCGATTTTGTCTAGTTTTTAATTTAGGGTATTTTAGACTTTTTTGCTATTTTTGGCAAATTTTAGGGTTTTGCTATTTAAAGCACCATTTTTGTTGTAATTCAATGTTTTTTTTATTATTGAATAAAATTTGAACTTTGATTAAGTTCTTGTGCTTTGAATTGCATTATTCATAGTGTCAAATAATCAGTTTGGAAGATCTTTCTCTACGTCAATAATGAATCATTGAAATGAGGTGAAGGAAAATCTCGAGGTGGAGCTTCCCAACCATTTTTAGAAGAATCAAAGACTAAGCTTAAAATAATCTGATTATCTATTTTTTTAATTATTAAACACAAAAGGGCAATATAATGTCTTTCTTTGTTGGGGCTCTGTTTTTTTTTTAACAATATAGCAATAGACTTTCTCAAGAAACATGTAATTAGCTTTTCTAAAAAACTTTCACCAGTTTGTAAGAAAAACGAGAACAAATGTTGCCTTCTCTTCTCTAGCTTTGCAAACTCATTTACAAATAGATAGAGATGCAAATTCAGAGAATAAAAAATTCACAAGCAAATTAATAAATAGCCAAAAGAGATTTTAGGAAAAATTAGCATTTGTAAATGAATGACTAGTCTTTAGTCTCTACATAGACTACATGTATAAAAATCAAAAGCCCCTAATCAATACCTTTTTCTTTCATCCCAAGCATCATTGTCCATATACAAATGCATGTCCTTCAATCACTAAATAGAGATCCCCCAACTTAAAAACACATAATACGTAGGCAATTTGAAACATGTAAGAGACCCTTAGCATTAATTATGCCATCAATTTCGATGACAGAGTTCAAAAACTAATGAAAACTGAAAAAAAAAAAAAAAAAAAAAAAAAAAAAAAAAAAAGATGCTCTAAAAGTTGCAGCAACAAAGTGAGAGATAGAGGAGAGATTAGAGACACCAGAATCGTTGAAGGGGAAGAACACTTCCAGCAACTGCTTTCTTGACTCCAGATGTGCGGTTCTTGAGAATCTTTGTAGCTCCAGCAAACCCCTCTCAATGAATCGAAAGAGGACGCAATTGATTGCAGTGTCGCCTATAAGGGTGAGGTCAGTGTGTTTGAAGGAGTTGAAAAGGAAGTTTAGGGTTCAAGGTGGAGTGGATTGAGAAGCAAAGGAGAGTCGTAGAGGGGTAAGGGCGTGGGCGACTAAATAGAGAAAAGGAGATCGAATGGTGAGACCGATTCCAGCCCAATTAAGGTCAATGTAATCTAATCCAATTATTGTGAGAAATTACACTCTAATTCCAAATTCAGTTCAAATAATTCATCAATCTAACTTAATTCAATTTACAAAATAGAGACCAAATTAGATCAAGTTCCACGGTTGACCTTTTTCTATCTAAAGATTAATGAAATTAGATCTAATCAAATGAATCACAAGAATTATACATCTAATGAATGACAAGTTTACAACATACATTTTACAATATATATATATAGAATATTTACCACAAACTTGCCATGATAACAACCTTCAAAATGAAAGTTTTTACCTAAATAAATATGTCATGTACATATCTTCACCATACACTTTCACAAAAGTACAAAAAATGCATGTTAAACATACAATGTAACGACCCTAAAATTTTAACTCGTGCCACGTGATATTTCAGGGTCGTATTGTGGGCCCAACTAGCCATGGTGTATTTGTTTCAGTCCTCGGGAGTCGACACCGAGGTATGTTATGTTTGTTTGGTGATTTGTATTATTTATTTATTACCGAACATTAAATTCAATATTCCAAATGAGTAAGGACGTGGTGAGTGTGCGTTAGTACCGTTGAACAAGTTCGATGCACGAAAGAACGCGTTAAATGAGTATTTGAGAGTCCGTGGGACGAAAATGAAATAAAAACATTGATATTTATAAATGAAAATAATTAATGTAATTAAATAGTAAATTGGTGGGCGCTAGTGACACGCGGGGTCGTGGTCGACACGCGTGGGTGATCTGGTAGTGTGCACGCCCGAAAGTACACTCGTTGAGCGCGCACGGCGGAATTTTAAATGCGAAAATATAGGTGAGTATATATATATATTTATATGTATATAAGGGATTTAATATATATATATAAATATATATTAAAAATCGAAAGGCAAAATTACCAAAAGGGTATTGAAGGAAAGAAGGAAATGGATAGACATGAGGGCAAAATAGTCATTTTACATGGGAATTTGATAACCATCACCGTCCTCTCTCTTTCTCTCGATGAATCGAAAAAAAAAAAAAAAAAAACGCGGGAGAAGAACCAGAAATCGAAACGAAGAAGGAGGAGAAGGAAGAAAAAGAGATCAAGAGGAGGTGAGCGCGGGATCGTGAAGAGGTGAGTTGTTGTTTTTGTTGTTATTGTTGTTGTATGTTGTATGTTGTTGGCGTTGTTGGTGGTGGTGGTGGCGGCGGTTTGGTGATGGTGGAGATGGTGGAGCTCGAGAGCTCGGACGAATTGCGAGAGCAATTCGTCGAGAAGGAGACGATAGTTGTCTCCCTCTCCCTCTCCTTCTCTTCCATGAAAAAAAAAAAAAAAAAAAAAAAAAAAAAAAGAAAGAGAGCGTCTCGCGTCGCTCGCTCGAAAATTGAAGAAGAAGAAAGGGCGGTTCGGCCTGAATCGGCGGTTCGGCCATGAACCGGCGGTTCGCCGAACCGCCCTTTTATATAAAAAAAAAAAAAAAAAAAGAGAGAAAATGGAAAAGACAATCCAGAAAAATAGGAAAAAATTCTGAAAAATTATATTTCACCCAAATAAATAGAAATTTGGGAATTTTTATGAAAAATGAAGAATTTGAGATTCGCGACGAGACTTTTGTCGGGGTTTTGTCTCGTAAAGCGTGAAATTGTTAAAAATAGCCGAGAAAAATATTGAAAAATATTTTTCTAAATTGTATTAAAATTATGAGGTTTTGCTCGGGTATCCTAATGGGTTTAAATGGAACCCAATATCGGGTAAGCGACCCAAATTGCGTAAAGGAACAATAAGTTAGAAAATTGTAGAAAATGAGTTAAACTTGAAAAAATTGAGGAATACTTGGAATAATTAGGGAAAAATTAACGGAAATTGGTCGAAATAATTGTCGGGTGACGACGAAGTGAAGTGTTGGTAACTAATTGGGGAACGTGTGGAGCTACGCGAGGCGTTTTTAGCGGGAATTGAGGTGAGTAAAGGCAACAATAGAGTCAACATAATTGCTTTTCTATTTATTGATTAATTATTCTTGAAATGCAAGCCTTTTGTATTCCATTCTAGTTCGGGTGACCTAGGGTTTAGGTAGTCCGATTGTGATGAGAAGTCTCAACGAGTTTAGCGGCCAAGCATAGATCGTGGCTTCTCGTTGGAGCCTATCGAAATGATTTAGCATCCGGAACTTGTGATCGTGGCTTTCTTTCGGTAGTGTGTTAGGAATTTAGCAATGGCTTTGTCGTGGCTTTTCCTAACGAGTGTGCGTTCGGTGGAGGCGACCTTCGGCCCACCGGTTCGTACGGGGTGGATTGAGCGAGGAGGCGTTTTGGGCCTCTCGTGTCGATCGCAAGGCGATGAGGTCTTGAGACCCGCGGTTTGATTGGGACTATCTATTCTCCTATCCATTTGTTTCTCGGTCACTTGATTTTTCGTTGTTTGTACTTGTTGAATCTATTTATCATGCGACTTGCTATCTATTTCGGTTTCTTGTTATACACTTGCATGATTTATAGACTTATGATTATTGAAAATTCAAGATAAATTATGTTGAGATATCTATTGTTTCTTTGTTCTTGTTATATTTTGTACTCACCGTCCTTTTATGACGGTGGGTGCAGATCCACTTGAGCAGTAAGGGCAAGGCGCCGTGCTTGGCGATATCCTCTCGAGGCACGCTCGAGCCGTTAGCTTTGCTCTCACTTTGTAGGTATTTTGTCTTTTGTTGTATATTTTGGCTATGTATCCATTTGTTTTGATATTTTGGGACTTTGGGAAGTTGAACTGTTGTTGATACATGTATATGTTTATTTTGGGCTTTCGGTTGACTGTTATATACATGTGATCTTTGTTTGGACATGATTTTCCACATCTAGGATAAGCGAGTTGTAAAGCTGTTGTAAGTTGGTATTAAAAACAATTCCGTTGCACACCTAACTATAATTGAGGATAAAAGATTAAATAGAGTTAAGGTGAATCAAAAAGAGTGATCCAGGGGTGAGTGAGTGAATAATGTAACGAGTAATTGATAAGTTAAGGCCGACTAGACTGCGTTGACTCGTTGGAGACGAGCTAGGGGGTCCACGTAGGTTTAGGCCGGCGGGGCCCGGTTGTGGTTCTTTGGGGCCGTCATTGATTGGTATCGAGCCTAAAGGTTTATCACCATGACTCGAATAAGCATAAAACACAAGTAAATGAACTTAGTGTGGAAAATCTTAAGAACTTAACTCAAGTACGGTTGGGAAGGGGAAATGATATATTATTTTGAGCATGTTAAATTTTAATGTGTAATATAATATATCGTTACATAAGATCGATCGAGGCTCGCCATTTGCTATTGTAGATTGCGATGGCGACCCACCCGATCTTTGGAGATCGAGTGGAGTTCGTGATCCTCCACGAGATGCGCCGAGTGACGTTGCGGCTCTAAAGCACGTGAGTTACGATCCTGGACTCGAGAGAGTAGAGTCACAAGGACGGAGGATGGACGAGATATTGGATATTCTCGGGGGACGAGCACAAGCAGTTGCCATCTCCATCGACTTCGGGGATAGCTCCTAGACAGACGGGATGTGAGTCGGCTACACCTCGAGCTACTCCACCCACGGTTACTACTACTAGTACAAGTGCACTGCACCACCTATCACCGCATTGTTCGGCACAGATTGCGGTGGAGTCACGTGTTCATGATGATATTGATTCACGCCGATCGCAGAGGCGAGGTGGACTCGGGAGTATGAGAAGTATAAACCAAAGAAGTTCGGTGGCGGTTCAAGTGTAGATGAGGCGGATTTGTACATTCGTAGTCACGAGAAGGTTCGAAACTTCTCAAGATCGAGGATAGCGAAAACCCTGGGTTGGCGCATTTTCTTTTTGGAGATGCGAGAGATGTGGTGGGAAAATTTAGTATCCACACATGGAGAGCCGACTACTGGTTAGACTTCAAGAAACATTTCGATCGAAGTTTTATCCACCTTCACTATAATAGCCAAGAGGGATGAGTTTATGCATATCCGACGAGGCATTAGGAGAGTCGATTATGACTTATATGGGCGAATATATCGCACTTACTTCCTTTTCTTGATGGAGTAGGCGACCGAGACAGAGATCGAGTCTATTATTTTACCGAGGGCTTGTTGCCGGCTATTGGAGGGACAAGTGGTCACTACTCTACCTCCTACACTACGGGATGCTTATGACCGTAGTTTGGCGAAGGAGGCATATTTGAGGACACATCCCGCACGGGGATATGATCGGCCCCGTGAGGTACGGGATGAGCGGGGACAAGGCCGTTTAGGGGGCGGGAGGAAGAGGAATAGATGGCAAATTCAGCGATCGCGAGCTCGAGTGTAGCTTCGATCGCACGTCTTCGCAGCTGGCCGGTTCGGACATATGTCACCACACTTACTCGGATTACGAGTTACCCTAGTCGACCACCACCGGTACACACGTTGCGATTGCGTAGCCTCAGAGATGGTGGAGGCGAGAGGTAGGGGTAGTGTACGACGGAGGACGAGATGTCGGAGTCGGGGATCGAGTAGGCGAGATTACTCAAGAGAGAGACTTCTTTGGAGCGTGTTATAGGTGTGGACAGATGGGTCATCTTGTCGAGAGAGTGCCACAATGCCACGGTGAGTTTCGACGAGACTGCGGGAGCTTGCCATCGATGTGGACAGACGGGACATTACATCAGAGAGTGTCCACAGCCTGTTGATGTTCAGCAGAGAGTAGCATCACGTCAGCAACATACGAGGGAACGTGCACATGTTGTTGCTGAGCCAGACCCTCAGGCGACTCGACATCTCGTTGAGGGTATGATTTACATTTGTGATCATTTGATGTATGTTATGATTGACTCTGGTTCTACTGTTTCCTTTATTTCTGGGCGCATGGTTGATGAGTTAGGGTTAAGACCAGTTAGACTAGAGAGACCTCTAGTTCTTAGCACAGCTGCTGGGGATAAAATCTACCCTAACATGATCTGTGAGCGCTGTATTGTAGAGATAGAGGGACATGAGTTACCAATAGATCTTAGAGTGTTAGAGTTTTTGGAGTTTGATGCGTTGTTAGGCATGGATTGGTTAGGACCTTATCACGCACAGATTGATTGTTTCGACAAGACGGTCACATTTCAGATTCTCGGACAGCCAGAGTTTACTTTTCGTGGCGGTGCGACTCAGTTGAGAGTTACCAGAGGTAGAGTAGCCACGAGCAGTGAGATTAAGACGTTTATGAATGTTTTAAGTACGGTAGGAAGAGCTGAGGCAAAGATTGATGAGGTACCAGTTGTGTGCGAGTTTACGGACGTGTTTCCAGCAGAGCTTCCCGGGTTACCACCGACGAGAGAGATTGATTTCATTATTGATTTGGTTCCCTGGAACCAAACCGATATCAATTCCGTCGCATCGGATGGCTCCTAAGGAGTTGGAGGAGGCGAGATCACAACTAGATGAGTTGTTGGAATTGGGTTTTATTCACCCGAGTATGTCACCTTGGGGTGCGCCGGTCTTGTTTGTGAAGAAGAAAAGACGGACTGAGATGTGTATCGACTATAGGCAATTAAACCGGGTGACAGTGAAGAACAAGTATCCATTACCTCGTATTGATGATTTGTTCGATCGGTGACTGGAGCTTGAGTGGTTCTCGAAGATTGATTTGAGATCCGGCTATCATCGATTGAGGATTAGAGCAGAGACGAGAGAAGACGCTTTTCGACGAGATATGGGCACTATCGGTTTACCGTTATGCCGTTTGGGTTGACGAATGCCCCGCAATGTTCATGGATCTCATGCATCGTGTATTGAGACAATATTTGGATAGATTTGTTATAGTGTTCATTGACGACATTTTGATTTATTCTAAGACTCGTGAGGAGCACGAGGAGCACCTCAGACGATCTTTGCGGACGCCGAGGGAGCATAGGATCGTATGCCAAGTTCAATAAGTGTGAGTTTTGGCTTACGAGAGGTTGGATTTCTAGGTCATATTGTCGGAGTTAGCGGAGTGTCGGTAGACCTGCTAAGGTTAGAGCGATTGTTGATTGGCCTACACCGAGTTCGATGACGAGAGATTCGGAGTTTTACGGGATTGGTGGTTATTACAGACGATTTGTGCGGGATTTCTCAAAGATTGCGGCACCGATGACGCAGTGATTGACGAAGAAGGAAGTCGATTTCGGTGGGATGATAGTTGTGAGCGAGGCTTTTCGGACTTTAAAGGAGAGATTGACTACCGCGCCGGTGCTCGTATTACCCGAGTCGGGAAAGGGTTTTGAGGTGAACACCGATGCTTGTTTGGTCGGTTTAGTTTGTGTTTTGATGCGGGACGGTAGAGTGATAGCTTATGCGTCCGACGAGTGAAGATTCACGAGAAGAATTACCCTACACATGACTTGGAGTTGGCGGCGGTGGTGTTTGCACCGAAGATTTGGCGTCATTATTTGTACGGAGAGAGGTTTGTGTTGTTTCGACCACAAGAGTTTGAAGTATCTCTTCACTCGAGAGAGAGCTTAATATGAGACAGAGACGGTGGTTAGAGTTCCTCAAGGATTATGATTTTTCGTTGGAGTATCACCGGGGAAGGCTAATGTCGTAGTAATCGACGCATTGAGCCGAAGAGGGGTTGACTCGGAGGTTGTGACGTGTCGTATGACACATGAGTATGGATTACTCGAGGCGGTCGAGATGATGTATCTTTGTTGATATTCCGACTAGCACTAGAGTGTTGATTTGTGGGCGATTGAGGACTCGACAGTTTCTATTCGAGTGTACTTGATGGGCGACGGGCGATGAGCGATATCGAGGTACGGTGAGTTTGCTCGAGTTCGATCACCCGAGAATGGAGTCGGTCGACGATTTGCTGAGATTTAGAGGGAGCGTGGATTCCATTAGTGGGCCGAGTTACGTGACGAGATTCTCCGGGAGGCTCACCGCTCACGTTTTTCGGTTCATCCGGGTAGGACCAAGATGTATGCTTGATATGCGTCGTCTGTTTTGGTGGCGGGGATGAAGACCGATGTTAGTGATTATGTTAGAGGTTGTGAGATATGCCACGAGTTAAAGGCGAGCATAAGAGGCCCTGGTGGATTATCTGCAGCCGCTTCCCATTCCTCATTGGAAGTGGGAGCATATCGCTATGGATTTCGTCGGTGGGTTACCTCGGTCTCGGCGCAGACATGACAAGATATTTGGGTGATTGTGGATAGATTGACAAAGTCGGCGCACTTCATACCGATTTCTACCACACATCGAGTGGATAGGTTAGCGAGCTTGTACGAGAGAGAGATAGTGCGGCGCATGGAGTGCCATTGTCGATCGTGTCGGACGCAGAGGGCCGCAATTTACGTCGCAGATTTGGCGAGTATGCAAGCACGGTTTGGCACGAAGTTGAATCTCGATACTGACTTATCATCCACGAGACCGATGGACGATGAGAGAGGCGATTCGGGTGTTGGAAGACATGTTGAGGATGTGTATTTTAGAGTATGGTGGTTCTTGGGAGGAGTATCTTCATCTCGTGTGAGTTTGCTTACAATAACGGTTATCGAGCCGTATTGGAATGGCACCGTTTGAGGCACTCTACTGACAGCCGTGCGAATCTCCATCTTCTTTGGGCGAGCGAGAGGATGTGGCGTGATTGGGCCGAGATTGTAGTGGATCACACGAGAGAAGGTACGACGATCGACTTCGGTTGAAGGGTGCGCGGGAAAGGCAAAAGAGGTATTATGACGGGTACCATGGCGAGTTAAAGTATGAGGTGGGAGACTATGTATATCGAAGGTTTCTCCATTTGAAGGGTCACAAAAGATTTGGGATCAAGGGTAAGCTTGCGCCGAGGTTTATAGGTCCGTTCGAGTGAAGAAACGAATAGGCAAGGTGGCGTATGAGCTTGAGTTACCATCTCGGTTAGCGGGAGTTCACCCCCGTATTTCACATATCAATGCTTCGATTTGGATAGGTCGAGAGAGAGGCAAACGACCGATTGTGGACTGAGTCGATTGATTTGAGAGAAGACATTACTTACGATGAGCAAGACTATTCGGATTATGGACCAGGAAGGTGAAGGTATTGAGGAATAAGGAAATTCCTTCGGTTCTCGTCAAGTGGCGCATCATGGGGATGAGGAACCGACTTGGGAAGCGGAGTCTTATATGCGCGAGCATTTCCCTTACTTGTTTTGATTCCGGTAAGTCTTACCCTATATGTTCGTTTAATTTCGAGGACGAAATTCTCAATAAGGGGGGGAGACTGTAACGACCCTAAAATTTTAACTCGTGCCACGTGATATTTCAGGGTCGTATTGTGGGCCCAACTAGCCATGGTGTATTTGTTTCAGTCCTCGGGAGTCGACACCGAGGTATGTTATGTTTGTTTGGTGATTTGTATTATTTATTTATTACCGAACATTAAATTCAATATTCCAAATGAGTAAGGACGTGGTGAGTGTGCGTTAGTACCGTTGAACAAGTTCGGTACGAAAGAACGCGTTAAATGAGTATTTGAGAGTCCGTGGGACGAAAATGAAATAAAAACATTGATATTTATAAATGAAAATAATTAATGTAATTAAATAGTAAATTGGTGGGCGCCTAGTGACACGCGGGGTCGTGGTCGACACGCGTGGGTGATACGGTAGTGTGCACGCCGAGTACACTCGTTGGCGCGCACGGCGGAATTTTAAATGCGAAAATATAGGTGAGTATATATATATATATTTATATGTATATAAGGGATTTAATATATATATATATATAAATATATATTAAAAATCAGAAAGGCAAAATTACCAAAAGGGTATTGAAGGAAAGAAGGGAAATGGATAGACATGAGGGGCAAAATAGTCATTTTACATGGGAATTTGATAACCATCACCGTCCTCTCTCTTTCTCTCGATGAATCGAAAAAAAAAAAAAAAACGCAGGAGAAGAACCGAGAAATCGAAACGAAGAAGGAGGAGAAGGAAGAAAAAGAGATCAAGAGGAGGTGAGCGCGGGATCGTGAAGAGGTGAGTTGTTGTTTTTGTTGTTATTGTTGTTGTATGTTGTATGTTGTTGGCGTTGTTGGTGGTGGTGGTGGCGGCGGTTTGGTGATGGTGGAGATGGTGGAGCTCGAGAGCTCGGACGAATTGCGAGAGCAATTCGTCCGAGAAAGGAGACGATAGTTGTCTCCCTCTCCCTCTCCCTCTCTTCCATGAAAAAAAAAAAAAAAAAAAAAAAAAAAAAAAAAAAAGAGAGCGGAGCGTCGCTCTCTCGCTCCGAAAATTGAAGAAGAAGAAGGGCGGTTCGGCCTGAACCGGGCCGGTTCGGCCATGAACCGGGCCGGTTCGGCCGAACCGCCCTTTTATATAAAAAAAAAAAAGAGAGAAAAAGAGAGAAAATGGAAAAGACAATCCAGAAAAATAGGAAAAAATTCTGAAAAATTATATTTCACCCAAATAAATAGAAATTTGGGAATTTTTATGAAAAATGAAGAATTTGAGATTCGCGACGAGACTTTTGTCGGGGTTTTGTCTCGTAAAGCGTGAAATTGTTAAAAATAGCCAGAAAAATATTGAAAAATATTTTTCTAAATTGTATTAAAATTATGAGGTTTTGCTCGGGTATCCTAATGGGTTTAAATGGAACCCAATATCGGGTAAGCGACCCAAATTGCGTAAAGGAACAATAAGTTAGAAAATTGTAGAAAATGAGTTAAACTTGAAAAAATTGAGGAATACTTGGAATAATTAGGGAAAAATTAACGGAAATTGGTCGAAATAATTGTCAGGTGACGAGCGAAGTGTTGGTAACTAATTGGGAACGTGTGGAGCTACGCGAGGGCGTTTTTAGCGGGAATTGAGGTGAGTAAAGGCAACAATAGAGTCAACATAATTGCTTTTCTATTTATTGATTAATTATTCTTGAAATGCAAGCCTTTTGTATTCCATTCTAGTTCAGGTGACCTAGGGTTTAGGTAGTCCGATTTGTGATGAGAAGTCTCAACGAGTTTTAGCGGCCGGCATAGATCGTGGCTTCTCGTTGGAGCCTATCGAAATGATTTAGCATCCGCCATGATTGTGGCTTTCTTTCGGTAGTGTGTTAGGAATTTAGCAAAGCCGGCTTTGTCGTGGCTTTTCCTAACGAGTGTGCGTTCAGTGGAGGCGACCTTCGGGCCCACTGGTTCGTACGGGGTGGATTGAGCAGGGAGGCAGTTTTGGGCCTACTGTGTCGATCGCAAGCTGATGAGGTCTTGAGACCCGCGGTTTGATTGGGACTATCTATTCTCCTATCCATTTGTTTCTCGGTCACTTGATTTTTCGTTGTTTGTACTTGTTGAATCTATTTATCATGCGACTTGCTATCTATTTCAGTTTCTTGTTATACATCGCATGATTTATAGACTTATGATTATTGAAAATTCAAGTAAATTATGTTGAGATATCTATTGTTTCTTTGTTCTTGTTATATTTTGTACTCACCGTCCTTTTATGACGGTGGGTGCAGATCCATGAGCAGTAAGGGCAAGGCGCCGATGCTTGGCGATATCCTCTCGAGGCACGCTCGTAGAGCGTTAGCTTTGCTCTCACTTTGTAGGTATTTTGTCTTTTGTTGTATATTTTGGCTATGTATCCATTTGTTTTGATATTTTGGGACTTTGGGAAGTTGAACTGATTGTTGATACATGTATATGTTTATTTTGGGCTTTCGGTTGACTGTTATATACATGTGATCTTTGTTTGGACATGATTTTCCACATCTAGGATAACCGAGTTGTAAAGCTGTTGTAAGTTGGTATTAAAAACAATTCCGTTGCACACCTAACTATAATTGAGGATAAAAGATTAAATAGAGTTAAGGTGAATCAAAAAGAGTGATCCGGGGTGAGTGAGTGAATAATGTAACGAGTAATTGATAAGTTAAGGTGACTAGACTGCGTTGACTCGTTGGAGACGAGCTAGGGGGTCCACGTAGGTTTAGGCCGGGCGGGGCCCAGTTTGTGGTTGCTGGCGTCACATACAACCTATAAAAAAATATCGAAAGCATAATAAAAAAGTTAAGAACAAGCATAGTCTTATAGACATTATAGCTTAGAGTTATAGTTTGAGTTGATTCCTTTTAAGATTATATAATACATATGATCAGATATGTATGTGTTGATGTGCTAAACGAACTAGATTGGATTAGATCTGTGATTTTTTAATGTAGGATCCGTAAACCGATCCAGTCCAGTTGGATTAGTGATTTTTCAATCTAGTTCCAGTACAAAAGATCAAAAAATTAATTCAATTAGTGATAATGAATCCAAATAGAACCGAATTCACGAATCAATGCGATCCGTGTGCAACCATAGTTAGCGCTTCCAATTGGTCAAATCTCTAGAGACCAAGACACCCATTGATAGGCTTTTTTTTTTTTTTTTATGAGTTGCTCACTTTACGTGAAACATGTCTGGTAAAAAAACTTTGCATTATGATGTCAAAAAAAAGCCTTGTATTATATTATATTTCACAACATTCTCCTAAAATGTTGTTGTACAAACGTTGTTGTAATTGTCTGGCTGTCAATGTCATCAGTTTGCCCATTACCTCTCATCACAATTCCTTTTACCAATCGTTAATGTAATTTATATCTACCTCCCTAAAAAGTGTCTCAAACTCGTATCCAACTCTTCCCTTAACTTAATCACAAACTTCATGGGAAATGAGATATTGTTAGACAACACGGCTACATCACTACGATACGTTGTTAAAACTTATTAAATCTTAAATTAACGTATAACTAAAAATTATTTACAACAAAAAATAATGAATAATGATTGATTAAATATTGTACAACAAAGAATTTTATTAAATTTATAAATCATTACACATTCATTTTTTAACTATAGATATTTTGTTAGATATTAATTACATTCTAAGTTTTAACAACTTAGAGTATAACAACAGTTTTAAATGTTGTAAAATATACTTTTTCTTATAGTGATGCATGTTTTGAAGTCTTAATTAAGTATCTAACGATCAACTTTCAATGCCCCTATCAATACCCCATCCCTTTAATCGATCTTATCAATTAATCCACTTTCTCTCTTTATATATACCTTTATCAAGCTAAAAGAAATGATGATGAGGACTCTGAGTTCCACAACAACAACATCTTCATCAATGACAACCGATGCTGGCACACATGTCGTGCGACACTCACTGTGGCATTCCTTGGTACCATTCCTTTATGGAGGTTTGGCGGCAATGTTGGGAGTGATAGAATATGCGATGTTAATGCTCGTGTGGTGTAGCATTTAGAAAGTGTGAATACCGATAACGATGATGAGGGAATGAGAGATACAATGAAGGTCAATAACCACGTTTATAAAAAGAATATCTCAGTTATTATGCCTAGTGACGAAAATCCTACTTTTTGGCTACGCCCATGTGCAGTGTCACATCACCTTGCAGAGCCACATGTTGCCAACCATGGTTGTAGTCAAGCTAGGGCGAGCTATACTATAAAGACTATATATTATAATTTAATTATTTGACTATGGCCTCTCTGCTCTGGCATAGCCACAACAAAGGAAATTAAAGAGAGTGAATTACTACATCCACTAAAAGAAAATTGTTCTTTTATAATATTTAATAATATTTTCATACAATGCGTTGTTAAAATTTATTAAATTTTAAATTAAATTATAACTAAATATTGTTTACAACAAAAAAATAATGAATAATGATTGATTAACTATTCTAAAACAAAGTTTTATTAAATTTATAACTATAGATATTTTTTTGGATACTGATTGCATTAGAGTATAACGTTTAAAAATGTTGTAAAATATATTTTTTCTTGTAGCTCATTTGGAATCTTGGATCATGTGGCATGTATAAGTATGTATTTGTGCTCTTACAGTATACATCACAAGTCACAATACAACAACATAAGATATGATTCATAAACTCAACAAACTACCTCGATTATTTTCAAAAAACACAAAACCAAACCACTCTAGTCTTGATAAACAAATGGGTCTGCGGCTTCAAAAGTTAATGCAAGGCTGATTTTATCTACGTTACCAAACAATTTTATTATTATGGCTATAACACATGCACTTGTTCCAAAGTAAAATATATACCCCATATCCGCACGTGTATATATATATATATATATATACAAAGCATATTAGACACTAGTTCCAAAGTAAAATATATAACCCATGCATATATATGTGACAAAATAAATTGGATTGGATTGGATCAGCGGATTTATACTTTTTGATCTGTAATCCGACCAATATGTGCGGATTGATGATTTTGTAGTTTATTCCAGTCCTAAAGACCAAAAACTTTATCCAATTAGTGTAATTGGTCTAGATCGTACGGGATCTATGTATCATTCGATTTTTTTTTTGCACCCTTAATTTTGGTTATGTTATTGTGCATCAATTGAGTAAGATTTTTATGTTTTTAGCATCTATCGTCTTACATAGATGATGATAAGGATTCATTTTTTTTCTTTCACCAACGCATTTATAATTAAAGGGGACCTTAATACTTAGGACCGACTCTGTTCTATATTAAATGCCTCAATTCTAGTATGTAATTAGGGAGAGATTCACTCTTATATCGATGCTTCATTAAAAATCTTACCACTACAAGAAAATTGATCTTTAACAACACTTAATTATGTTGGTATACCATATGTTGTTAAAACTTATTAAATTAAATATATAATTAAGTATTATTTAGGACAAAAAATAATTATTAATGATTGATTAAATACTATAAAATAAAGAGTTTAATTAAATTTATAAATCATTATATATTATTTTTTTAATTATAGATATTCTGGTTGCATATTAATTACGTATTAAATAAATTTTAACAATATATAGTATGACAACATTTTTCGATGTTGTAAACCGACATTTTTTTGTAGTGTATACTTATTTGATGTGAGAAGATAGTTTCAATCCAAACAACCCTCACAACAGGATTATAAATTGTTAAAATTAAGACAACTTTGTCAAAAGGAAAATGATAATCTAACACGCTCTCAAAATTAAGGCAACTTATCAAAATTCTCACAGTAGCGCCACACAACTTTAGATGTGAGTTTTTATCTCAAAAAGCCTCGGTATTAGTTGGGAGGAGGTAATTACTTGTGTACTTGTTTTCAAAAAAAAAAAAAAATATTTATGTACTTCATTATGAAGTCTTAATTAATCGATATGGGACTAACTTTCGGCCTACACATCTTCAACAACTTTTGCAAAAGCATACTAAAGTATTAATTGACATTTGTAAAAAAATAAAAAATAAAAATAAATATAAGTTTCTATACTTATTTGGCAACCCAAAAAAGTTTACATATAATCTATAATCTCTCTTAAAGACACATAGGTTTCTAAGATTGCAACCGAAGACCCCGCTACCAAGATACTGATAATCACTAGCCATTGCAGCCCAAAATTGCAATATCTCTTTGCATGTACATGGAATCAACATTGTTGCTGTCACACATAGGAATGCGCCCGTCAAAGAAATCAGGTGTCCAAAAAAAGGAATAGATAATGCAACGCCAACAGTGCTGATCACCAATAAAGTTCTGATAAGAATGTTGATAAACTTGCTTTTATAGTATTGAAATCGACCTTCAATTGCCAATGCTATAGGATAGATCATAATTGCATACTTGGTGAATGGATTTATCAATGTTGTATAGATTGCTATCTTTGAACTTACCTTTTTAGTAGGAAGGTTCAGTGTTACTTGGGAGTTTACGATGTCCCCATACATCAAGTAGCCTAGAATTGCCATTGATGCATAATTAGAAGTAGATAAAACAAAACAAATGACCAACACCTGCAAATAAATTTGTAGACGAAGTTAGTTATCCTTTTTTTTCTTAAAAAAAAACTAGTTTAACTATGTCAGTTAGTAATATATTTGTAGTTTACCTTAGAGAATTGTCTCTTATCTGTCATCGAAGTGAATAATGTAGGAAACACTACATGAACATTGTAGCAAAAAGCATATAAACTAAGAGTTGTTGACATCCCATTCCATTTTAAAAATTGTCCTCTCGCATGAAATCCAACACCATCAGCTGCACCAACCCAAAGGACACAAAGCACGAGGATTATAGAAGCCATAACACCACCAGCAGAAATATAGGCAAGTAGTTCCAAACTATTTAACCATGTTGTGGGCAAAAACACTAAGGCTGCAAGCAAAGTGAATTCTTGTTTCCCTTTGATTTTGAGATTCCCAACTTTAAAACTCATATTTAGAAACAACTTGTTTAAGTTGTCACCTTCCAATATCAAAAACTCAATTGCTACTAGATATAACTCAAGATATAAGAAGAATGCAACCATAACTTTTCCTTTGTATCCAAAAGCAAGCTTGCCAATATCGGGTTGTGTTCTGATGAATGGATGAGCATTCATACAATTGCTTAGAAGAAGTCCGGTATACCAACAAACAATTGTTATTAGTAAAAGAAGGATCAAACCACACCATCCTACTTCAGATAATGCATATGGGACGGATAATATTCCAACTCCTGAGATTAGAGCCCAAAAAAAATTAATTAGGCTATATTCAAAACAAACAAGAAATACTTTTAAAAAAAATCGCAAAAAGAACAATAGATAACATTGGAATTACTACCACTCTTTCTTAAAAACCCTCACAAGATATCAGTTTACTTATATTTCTTAAAATCGTAACTCCTTATGCAGCCTCTCATCGATCGTTGGTCCTTTAGAACAAGGTGCTAGTGGAGCCATTTTGCTTCATATATGCCATTGTTAGAATGTATAATCCCACATTGGATATATAATAAGAGTTGGTGTGGTATAAGTGGTATAGAAATTCATGGGCCTGGAGAGTGTAGGGCCACGCATGCACACATGTGAGTATATAAATGGGGTTGGAGCCCATCTTGCACTAAACTAATTGGCATTGGACTGGATTAGATTGAAAAATCATTAATCCGACTTAACTGGATCGGATTACAAGTCCTACATTAAAAAACTGCGGATCCAATCCGATCCAGCCCATTTAACACATCAACACATACATATATTTCATCACATGTACTATAGTAGATTAATTAGCATAAACTCAAACTATCAACTTTAAACTAAAATATCTAAAAGACTATACTTGTTCTTAACTCTTTTATTATGCTTTCGACCTTTTTATTGTAGGTTGTATGTTCAACGTACACTTTTTTTGTTCTTTTGTGAGGATGTATGGTGAAGATTTGTGGATAACACATTTATTTATGTAGGAACTTATATTTTGAAGGTTATTGTGATAACAATTTTGTGGGAAATATGCTATATATAGATTTGTGGAATGTTTGTTGTAAATTTGTCATTCATGAGATATATAATTCTTGTGATTCATTTGATTGAATCTAATTTCATAAATTTTGGATAGAAAAACGTCAATCCGCAGAACTTGATCCAATCCGGTTCGCATTTTGCAAATTGGATTGAGTTGGATTGATGAATTATTTGGATTGGATTAGATTGTAATTTTCCAATCCGCAATAACTGGATTGGATTGCGGATTGACCCTAATTGGACTGGATCTAATCCGTGTGCACCCCTAATATACTACACCAACTCTTATTATATATCCAATGCGGGATTATATATTCCAACAGTCATACAAATGCAAGATTTTTTTTTGGCACAAACTTTCTTTTACCAAAATTTATGAAAGTCGAATTAATCCTCGATCGCCCAATCAAATAAGAAAGCTTAAACCATAATTTTTATAATTAACAAAATAAGTATTATTTTTAATATATGTTAAAATAATGTAGGTATACTTGTGTATTGATTGCTACTTAGTACATACAGAAACAAGAACAAACCACGAATCCCAAATTAGTTTTTTTTACTAACAATTAAATCTCATATAAAATCATCGGCTACGTAGATCAATCTTGTTCACCTACTATTAATTGCTATATATATAAATATAACAACCACAAAAATATAGTCCCAATCACACGGATATATAAATTTGAGCTCAATTAATGTATAGTAGCACATAACTATTTTTTTTTTTTTTTTTTGCTAAACCCATAACTAAATTATGTATTGAGACAAAGCATATAGAGAAGAGATGTAACCTGACATAGCATTAATTCCATTGAAACAAGTCCTGATGAATGTTGTGCCTTCAAGAGATTGCTGTTCATCAGAAAGTTGAGTCTCCATCCTACAAAAAAAAAAAAAAAAAAAGTTGAGTCTCCAGGCTATATATCTTCGTTGAAAGCTTCCATCTTTTAATTTAAAACGGCATATGAGATCTAATATCAATTGTTGCCTTCAATATTTCAAATGCATTTGCCGCATCAATAAAAGTAGATGCCAGTTTGACAATAATTAAAAAAAAAAAGAGAAGAAAAGAAAGAGAGATAGAGTAGATGTCAATTTGGTTGCATTAGAGCACCCAGTAGTTCCTTTTCCAAAAAAAAGTCTATCCAATTTAATTACCTAAATAACCGTTCCAATACAAATCGAAAACCTTGGATCGAAAGCTCGTACTATTAGTTACTTCTTTTTTTCCACGTATGCCACATTGACAAAGTATTGTTCACACATTTTGGCCCACACCCATCCGGATTAATTAAGCTGGTATTTTACTACCGATAGGCCATGTACAAATATCAATTTTTAATGGCCAAATTTTTTACTTAATGTAATGTACATATACTAGGAGGTATATGTAGTAAATGTGTGGGGTATTCGTACTATGTCGGCTGAAAGAAACCATTAGGTTTATAAAGCAAACGTCACTGAAGTCAGTGTTGCTTGGATGTTGGCCATCTGAAATGTAAATAAACATGTAACTTCCAATGCAAATTAGTACTAGTGAAGTAGAACATATTATGTGTCACTTTGTTTTTCCAATAAAAGTGATAATAATATACATTTAAGTACATTATTCATCAAAATGAACATCATATCCAATAAACATTGATTCTCAAAATATTCAAAGCAATGTAAGAAGTACTAAATTGATACCCAAAATATAAGTATATCAACAAAAAATATGTGCATGTTCTTGTATTATCTATACCCATAAACACCAATGTACACTAATGTGTATCTACAAAAAAGCACATACACTATCAAAATGGGTTACATGTTGCATGCTAATCTTCATCAAGTTCCACCATTACTGCGAGACCGACTTGGTGATTCTGTGGTAAAATATTCAACTCGACCTCCCATTCTCTGATTTCAAGCATCGCATAAAGATCTCATTGAGGCGCGATTGGTAATAAAGGCGCTTCATTGCTCATTATTACCTATAAACAAAAACAACATATGAGCATTATAACTTAAAAGAAGATTCGTAATGTAAATAACTCACTCCACCAAAATGGTTACCACCAACAAAGCACACCATATGAAGCATTTGTGTGTCCGCACCTCGTATGGGGAAGTTCACATTCGATGAAGCCTGCGTCTTACATAAAACAACAACACCAATCCCATAACGGTTGGCCACAATGAGCCCATACCTGAAAAGGTAAGCCAACCTACTGAATCACCGGGGCACTAAAAGTAGTTAAATGCATTTAGAACGCGGTTGTAATCGTCTTGAATCTGAAAGTAAGCTTTGTATGTGGCACTATGGTGGTCCATCTCTTAAACCAATTCCCTTCTCACCCTCATCCAACCATCATTCAAATCATAGCCAAGACCATGTGCTATCACCTGAAAACCACAATGACCATCCGAGGTAACATCAACTGTCTATTGGTGGTGCGCACACCAAAATTCAGGTATTTCACTTGTGACGACCCCAAATTCTATAATCTTAGAATTGGGCACCGTCCAACCTAGACCTGTGCGAACCACCGAGCCAATCTCGCTGAGTCACGCAGACCTAGTCAGCCTTCCTTAACCTTACCATTTATTACATATTTACATGTGAAGTTAATCAATTAGTGAGTTATTATTAGATACAACGGAAGCAAATTTAACTCCTAACTAATCAATAAACTTCAATATACGCAAGTCAAGACAACCTAAGGCGTGGAAACCCTATAAATCATATCCACCATGTGAATCAAAAAAGAGTATCGTTAATGTCATACATGCCCAAGATCTCTCTTAACTCCATAATCCCATGTTCAACAAAACAATATAGATACATAATACAAAACCTACTCAATACGCGAGAGGAACCGCCTCATAGTCTTCGACTTCAATCGCCTAGCGCTAATCCCTTGCCTTTGTCTGCTCGTCGGTCTACCCACCATCACAAACTAGACGTGAGTACAGTGATGTAGAGAGTAAAATGTCAATAGAGTCTTAACAACATTTCAAATATCACATAAATGGCTAACGAGTATCATGCATAAATATCACGAAGAATATAAAAGACAGCGTGATAAGTGAAATCACTGAGATAACGAGGAATGAGTGTCGAGAACATAAAGTAAAAGAAAAGGCATCTAAGTGTTTCATGTCCACCAGGTTGTCATCCTTACTTTACAACCTGACGTCTAAGACAGACTATGGACCTACATAAACATAAAGCAATCTAAAATGAGGCATTTAGCCCCAGGTCACACTTAGTTCGCATACGAGCACTACAGTGTCACACACAGTTCGACATACGGCCACCGCAATCCCAAATTGTGGGTTTGATCACGTCCAGAGTCCATGTACTCGCAGCATAGACCATTAGCACCATGTTTTCCACGAATAGACAACTCATTAAGGAATCCAATCAAAACCAAGCTGATACATCAACAATGATAGACATGACCAAAGTGAATCCAATAAAGATATAATCCACAAAGAAATATGCTCAAACAAGGATAGCAGCCAAGTAAATGCATAAGTAAAGTAATGTAAGAACTCCAGTTGGTTTTACTCACAAATATCGCGCGTAACTCCGCGTTCGCTGCTCTCACACGCTACCAAATGTTCCCGCAAGTCCGTCAGCAGTCCACTAAGTACCTGGTAAGCATTTTCATTGCAATTTGGTAGTATTAGCGTTTTATTCCACATTTAATTAAAATTCCTTTTTAATTTTCTATATTTATGTTTAATATGTTTTCAGGTCGACTTTCGGATCATTAGGTCGTATTTAGACCCATTAGGTACCCTAGGAAGTTCCCAATTTGTTCCAAAGATTCCACAAAATTTTGAGAAAATCTGGGCTCTGGGCGCCGCCGGACGTCATGAGGGTTTTACTCTCTGCGGCGTCTCACGACATGGGGCAGAGACTGCCCCAGACGCCGTGGGCAACCCCGTGGGGGGTTTATACCCTACGTCGCCTTTACGGTGTGGGGCAAATTGACTCTGCCTCAAACGTACGTGGGGTACGCCGTGAGGGTTTATCCCTCACGGCGTCCCACGGCGTGGGAGACAGATAGACCCCTTTATGTCCCAAGTGTCGGTGCCTCTGCCTGGAGGACTTTTCGAGGTGTTTACCACCCCCGGCTCGCGTCGCCTTAAGCTAATTTGGTTTATTTTTCATTGGGGATGCAACATCATACCAAAAACAGCCCCGACACACTCCAAAACATCCAGAATCTTCGACGAAAATCCAAAATGAAAATACTTCAAAAATCGACAAAAACTCACCAAAAAATCCAAAACTCTCCCAAATCGATTACCACTTTCACAAAACTCATATTGATGGTCATGAGGATCACTAAAATTTCGAGAGTTTCGATCGAATCCGAAATCTTAATGTGGTGTCTAACTTTCATCACGACGAACGCGAATAAAACCACACCAACATGTAGGAAACAATAAGGAGATTAAGGATCTTATCTCAGATCATCCAAAATCGCTGTCTTCGACGCTGCTCCGGCCCCCAGTCTGCCAGTGGTTGCTTGGACAGCAAGAGAAAAGAAGAGAGAAAGAAATGAAGGAGAAAGGTTGACTCCACCCTTTTATAATGTGGGCCTCATCTTGGCTCACACTCTTATCCTGAAACGCATCTTGTGGCCCTAAAATATACCAGCCTAACCACTATTTGGCACTCACTTGTATAACTCTTCCTTGTCCTTATCTTTTTTTTGACGAATAATTAAGTTCCTTCGGGCATTCCTACACCCGGCCTACACCACGACTCGCACCATCGCGCGTTAATGAAGTTACTAACGACCCGTAACTTCCTCGAATTAATTTATTATTATATTTTATTTCTTGATCGTCCAACAAATTTATTTCCCCGACCCATGTACGCGTAATTTTTTCGTAAATGCTCGTTCATCATGTTCTTCAAGGCGAACTCTACTTGCAACTTGACGACCTGTTCGCTCCCACAGACACGAGTATACATCAATAGTACACTTCATCATATAGAAAATAATATAAATTTTTGGTTTGTTACATCACTAACGTACTTAGTGTTCACGAGTTCACAGATCGTGCAACGCCTAGGTGCAGCTCCCTTACCGCGACCTTTACCACGTATGGAAGAAAGACTTCCACTTCTACTTGGCATGGTCGACGAGGAGCTTTGTGTTAGTTTATCATCCACTGCAGACTCTTATGTTGCCTTGGCCTTTGCCACAAATTCTTGACTTACTGTATCTATTACCTCGGCCTATTTATGAGTTTTCTTCATTTTTTAGGACTCTTGACGTGTTTTCTCCTCCGCATACTCATGTCCGGAAGGAGTTCTCCTAGTTGACTTCTCACTCTTGTTAATTTTAAGCTTCTTCTTGGATGGTCATCCCCTTATCTTTACTTTCTCCTTTGAAACCTCAGTGATGGTGGATGTAGGCAAACTAATTTTCCTTAACTTTTGCACAATCTTTACCATCAAGTCGGGCCCACCATTCTTGAACCTCTTATCCACACCCTCTAATTTCAAACGATATAGGAAATGGAACTCATCGTCATTGGATAATGATTGGATTGGAATGATATTAAGTTTTTTTCACTGTGCATGGATCTCATCAAGATCAATAGCGCTATCGGCCATAGCATGTAGTGAAATCTCATGAGCAAAAGGCAACCTGTGGTGGCCACAAATTTCCCTAGTCACCCTGTGGTCAACTACTTCCCTGCCTCAGCACCTGAAGTCTCTGCCAAGTGTCTCTCTGCCTTCATCTTTATGTAGTTATATCATGTAATTTATTAAATTCAACTAATTTATCATTTTTAAAAGAAATTAACAGCAGAAGTATTTAAGTTTACCAAAATGCATATATATATATAAGTTTTACTGATCAAACCTATAGTGGAAAACCCGGCTGTACTATGCATATAGGTGATCAACTATAACAGTATGTATACCAGTACAAGTGTGTATCCAGTCTCTCAACCCAAAACATAATACAAAATATCAAAACATGTAAATATCTACACACATACCAGCAGGCCTCGGCGTAGGCAAGTCAGATGTAATCGCCGATGATCCCCTTGCCCCTGCTAGTACTAGATCTGCACTCAGCCACCATAAAAGGCAGATGACGAGCCCAGTAAGTAAAATCTCAAGAAAAACCACTGAGCATAAATAAATAATGAAAATAATTAACAGAGCTAATAAGTAGTATTAAATAAACATGCGGAAAGAAGGAAAAATATGCAGACAACTGCTCAAAGCTCATCGCATGTATATAAACACATTGATAGACAAAAGGGTGTGAACACAGCTACTAAGTGTGTACTAGGACCAGGAGCCCTGGTCGTGGCCCATGCCTCCGACCCTACGACTATATCCCAGTGGCATTAGCTCTAATGGGCTAATCGAACGTGTGAAATGGAGTCCAACTCGGGATATAATCTACCGAGTCCTAGATCACGCATTACACACCTAGCCAGCGACCTCAACTACCCGTGGATACATAGACGAAACCATAACCGTCCCAGTAAGAATTTGACTCACTGATTTTCAAGGAAATAAAGCTCAATAGAAATAAAATAAGTAAATGCAGTAGTGGTGTTCAATTGGGTTTTACGTACCTCACACCGCGCTCAAAATCCCGAAAATAACCTCGGTCCGATCCTCGACTAGTCCCCGACTCCAACTATTGTCCCGTGACTCCTAAGATCTAATCCCGGGGTTCATTGATCAATTAAATTTGGTTTAATATCAATTAGTCTCGATTTTCATGATTTAATTAAGGTTCAGAAGGTCATTAGTGCGCTAGGTTGGGTATTGGCACACTAATTGATCTCCGTGTACTGTTCATGCACGAAGATCTTCATCTTCCCAAGAGGATTAGCGCGCTACTGTTCATCCATTAGCGCGCTAATTCCCTCTCTGCCCAGAATTTTTTAAAAAATCAGAACTCTTACAACTTGATTCAAACACTCCAAAACCGACATGCAACATCCAACATACTTCAATATCATTAATTTATCCTTCAAAACACCAATTTACACCAGAAATTCCACCCAAACATCAAATCAAATGTGCATGTTTGGAAAATGAAACCATCAAACACTCATTTTGTTGACATAAATCCGATTCTAATAAGTCATAGTTCATCAAACTAACCTCAAAACTCACAAATCTAGTAAAAACAGTGGCAATTTTACCAAATTTTTGTTAAATCACACATACCATGATATGCAACACTTCTCATCAAAAATCCAGGAAATAGGTGAGTAGATTACCTCAAGTTCTTAGTTTGATGATCAAATCCAGCTTCAAACTCCCTAGCTGAGCTCCTAAATCACTGATTTCTCCCTCAAAACTCCGAATTTTGGTTGAGAATGGCTTGTGATTTGCATGTTGGTTTGATCGGTGATATTTATAGTGGATAATATGATCTAAAGTGCGCACGCATCTCGAGGTTGATCAGACGGTCCTTGTCCAGCCTGTGTCACTTAACTCCAGCCCACTTTATCATGACACATATTGTCTTGTTTTGATCCGTTGTCAATCACGAGGATCATCCAATGTGTGCTGATTTTCCAGTTCAAACTATAGGACTTTCCTCAATTTCATTTATCTTAACTTATACACTCTACCCAAGCCATCAAATAAATTCCGTAAAATGCCAAATATGGTTCCACTACACTCCCGACTACCCGGCTCCCCGTGCCCTTCGTCCGGCACGCTTCCCGAGGTATCCCACACCTAGTGTACCAATTATTCATTAGTTTATCCTATAGTCACATCCTTGCATTTAAATCATTAACCATACTAATATAACATTGATTGAATTTAGTCTAACCCCAACGCTCGACCTTACAGCTATAAACCCTTGCGTTGGCATGTTTCCCAAACTAAAACTTCAGCTCTCAACTCACCCGACAAGTAAATTTTAAAATGCACACCTGTGATGACTAATATATCATACTAATAATGATAAAGAAATATTAATGCATCAAAAAATTTAAGAACTCACAGCAGTAGACAGTCAGTATCCTAGGTTCGAGGTATGCCTAGCCTATCCGAGGCGTCCACGTGTCGTCCGAGCTGGCGTCTTAATATGAAATTGATTAATTAACGGGTTAAAATTATAACAAGCTGTTACACAACCCGTAAGTGGCATGCAATACACACGCACATAGGACCCCATCCAAGCCAACCATATCACGAGCTCTATTCACTTCCTTCTCAATCTTATCCAAAGCCTTCTGTAACGACCCTAAAATTTCTAACATGTGTCACGTATCAATCTAGTTGTACATGGACCCTCCGTTGTGATACGGTCTTATCAAATTCTTGGTCGTCGATGCCGAGGTACATTAGTTTTGTATGGTGTTTGTATTATATTGTATTTTATTAGTAAAATTTCAAAGTTTCTAATGTGTGAAGACGTTTGCGTGCGAGTGTTGACATTTCGAGGTAAGGTTTAGGTGTTGGCGCATGGTTGCAACCAGGTGCACGCGACGGGCAAGTCGCGACGCGGTTCGAGTTCGATAACACTAAGGCAGAGTGCGAGATGACCAAGTGTGGAGCTCAAGTTACCTAATGAAGTCACACATGAAGTGTTGGAGTTAGTGGGACAGCTGAAAAGAGGACCCTTGGATGCCCTCGAGATGAGTGTGCATAAGTGGATGAGGAGAAGGGTATAAAAACCCAACACCACACATTTTTCTCTGTCTTCCTCTCTCATTTCTCTCTCTCTTCTTCCCTAACTTCTCCTCCAAGCAACTTAAAGGGTTGTGGTGGCTGGAGCGGTGCCAGAGGTGGCGGTTTTGGATGTTCTGAGGTAAGATCCTTTATCTCCTTGTCATTCCCTACGCGTTGGTGTAGGTTTTATTTGTGTTCGTCGCGATGAAATTTAGACACCACGTCGAGATTTCGGACTCGATCGAAACTCTCGACATTTTGGTGATCCTCACAATGATTAATACGAGTTTTATGAAGGTGGTATTTGATTTGAGGAAGTTTTAGATTTTTGATGAATTTTTGGAGATTTTTTGAAGTATTTTCGTTTTGAGGTTTTCCATGGATGATTCCGAACGTTTTGAGGTATGTCGAAGGTGTTTTTGGAATGGTGTTGAGTTCTTGAAGAAAAATTGACTAAATCATCTCAAGGCAGCACGAGTCGAGGGTGGGAAACACCCCCGGCAATCCCTCAGGTGGCGGCGCCAGGTGCGGCACTAGGAACAAAGAAGTTCTCTGTCCCCACGCCATAGTGGGGCCGCTGTGGGAAACCCCCACGGCGCCCCGGCGGTGCTCGGAAAAACCCAGTTTTTTCCAAATTTTTTGTAGATCTTTAGAATGAATTGGGGATTTCCCGGGGTACCTAAACGAGATATGACCCAATAATCCAAAAATCGACCCGGAAATACATTGAACATAAATAAGGAAAATTGAATAAGTATCGATGGAAAATCACAATAAATTTTGTTATCAGGATTATTAGCACGCGGGACTACGTAGGGACTAGTCGGAGTTCGCGAGAGTGCGATTAGCTTGGATTGGAGGTAAGTAAACCAGTGAGGAATACTACAACTATTTCTTGAGCTTTAAATTTATTATTGATATTGTTCAATGCTATCTTAAAATTTCATTCTCTTGAGTTGTCCTAAGGTAAGTGAGTCAAGCGTGGTCCTTGCAAAATTTCGAGCCTTCTATGTATTTATACCAGGGGTTTACGGCTGGGGAGACATGATTTGGTTGTAATGGTATGAACGGAGTGAGAGTTCTCACCAAATTGTTGGGAACTCTGCACTGCGTAGGGATCTTAGAGGAGATTCTTTCCTCGACCCGAGCATTTGAGGAGATTCTATCATCGGCTCAAACGACTTTGATTGGTCGGAACCACTTATGTCTTTTCTTTGCATTCCAAGACACTCAATTTCGATTGTTCATTCATTTATTTATAGTCTTTATATATTCATGCGCTCCCTATCCTTTCTTTCTATCTGCATGAATTGACTGTTTAATTTATTTATTTCAAAATATTGTATCTATTGTTCTTGCTTCGCGTTACTTACCTGGGCTCGTCTGTGACGGCCCCAAATTCCCAATGCATTTGGGTACGCCCGGCCTAGACCCGTGCAAGCCTCGAGTCAGTTCTCGACAACCCTGACGAGCCTAGTCAGCCTCAAAACATCAAAAATTCAAGATTTATGAAAGAGTTATTGCAATTATAACACAGCGGAAGCAAAAGTCAAATTCAAATCAAATATTGGGAAATAACTCTATCAAATGGAAGTAAAGGAATTCTATAAGTGTGGAAACCCCAGGGCATTCATGTACAATTCGAAATGCAAAGGTACATGATACCAATCTCATCAAAATTTGCCAAGTTTAATAAACCCAAAGCATGTATATATAAAACGGTGTACATAAAAGCAAAACATAATAAAAACCTATAAAATAGTCTTCAAATCCAGTAGCTAATCCTCACAACAGATCCACAGGTAGGGTCCCTTGCCCTTGCTTTGCTCTCGCCCTATCGCACCCACCGTCACAAACTAGACGGTGAGCAACTGAATAAAATCGAATGTAATGCCCGTGAGAAAACAACAAGTAATTCATGATAATTCAAATAAAGTAGTCTAAATATCATGCGGAAATAAAAAGACAGGAAATTAAATAGACAAGATGCATGATAACGAGACTAATGGATATCAATCGAGAGTTAAGTGTGTTCCAAAGAATCAAAAGAGGCTCATAAGTGGTCTAGTCCATAGCATAACGGCGAAGACCTCGCGAGGTCTTCCGGGCATCGACACAAGCGAAGGCACAGCTATGATTTCGGAAAGGGACTCAAACCCATCCACCCAAAGCACTCGGTGTCACACGATCACTAAGGGTGGTCACACACTCGTGGCCGCGAGTGCCGCGTTTTATCCTCAGTGCGGGTCCTAGTACTTTCGAGACAAAACACTTACGCGGGAATCACACATACAAGAAGTATGGAATGGAAGGCCAACAAGTAAATAATAACAAACACAATGGTATGAAAATGAATCACATGGCATTTTCTAAGCGGCTTACAAACGTACAAATGCTTGTTTAAGGCAAGTGTACTTACGAACTATCGTGACTCGTATGACAACTCCAGAGATCCTAACGCGACTTCCCGATTTCCTATACCGCACTCCAATTATCCAGTCCAGCTTGAATAAATGCCAAACAAATCAAAATTACCACCCGAATTATACCTAAGATTATTTGTCATTAAATTAACTTCAATTTGATACATTATATCAATTTTCACGTTTTTCGAGGCTAAACCCCGACTATATCCCGCCAACATTTCCGAGAGAATCCCAAAACTCATTTATGAACTCATTTCCTAATTTATCATATTTTTCTGAATTTTTCAATATATATATATATTTGCTATTTTTCTTCTATACATATACATATATATACATATATATATATACATACATATATATAGATATATATATATATATATATTATATTTATATATATAATATTAGATAATGATGCACGTGTGCATCTTCTTCAAATTTGTTTTTCTCTTGACCGAGAGAGCTTTGCGTCTCTGGTTTCTTTTTTTTTTTTTTTTTTTTTTTTTTTTTTTTTTTTTTTTCGTTTTGAAACCGAGAGAGTGGAGGAGAGAGACCACCGACCTTCGGTGAGGGTTCCGGCGAATGTGCTCCGCCGAGCGTGGGTCGAAAGAGGAGAGGAGAGGAGAGGTGGCGGCGGTGGTGAGGGTGTTGGAGAAGGAGATGAATAGTAGGGTTTGATTGTTGAAACGGTTTGTATATATATAACATCAAATGACCTTTTTGCCCTTCTCCCTTCACTTCATACATTTAAACACATCTACCCTTATGGGTCTTTTACCACATCATCTCATCTTAGCACACACACACATCTCTAGGCCAATCTCATGGCTCCTTACCATTAGGTTGTGTCACTTTTACAATACTAATCACATAGTCCGCATGTTACATATTTAACTAACTCCCACGTTCAAACGACGTTCCTCGGTCCGTATTTCTCCGTCAATTGGCTCGTCGTGTCCATTTTCTCGCCACATCCCGTTAACTAATTTATTAAATTAATTAAAATTCATTTAGTTATATGTTTTACTCCCCGTTTGACTAGTCGAAACCTCACTCAATTAAATATCGTCCGACCGGCGCGAGACTCGTAAAATACTAACATACTATTACACAAAATCAAAGAATCATAAAATCACTTCGGCGTCGACTCGAAGTTCGAAATATTGACCAGTATTCACGTAGCCGGGTCACAATTTTGACAATTGCCGTACAAGTCGGATTTAAAATTTGGGGTTGTTACGGTCTCCCCACTTATTAGAATTTCGTCCCCCGAAATTTATCTAATAAGTAAGCTAGATTAACGACTCTTGCAGCTCTAACGGAATCGATAAAAACTCGAGTGAGTCATTTCTTGACTCGAACCGTTCGTGACCCTTCGATGAAGAGACCTTCGGTATTCATAATCTCCCGAATCATCTTGAAGCTCATCGTGATACTCGACAAGTATTTCTTATGCCACTCTGGGCAATCTTAAGTCTCAAATAAAATTTCCCACAACTACCCAGATGCTATCGTAACCACGAGGAGATCGGGGCAACCACTAACGAAATCCATATCAATATGTTCCCACTTCCATCAAGGAATGGGTGGGGCTGCAGTAGTCCTCCAGTCGTCGATGCCCAGCCTTTACGCGCTGGCATGTCACATGCTCGAACAATTCCGACACCTCGGAACATCATTCCTGGTCACCAAAATAATGTCGCATATCGGCGCACATCTTAGGTCGACCCGGATACACAACCAAACCGAAACGATAAATCTCCTGAAGTAACTCTTCACAAGCATCAGACCCCAATGGAATCCCCAGTCGCCCGCGATACCTCTAGCATGAGTCACGTCGACCAGGCTCGTCGGGCAATATGAATTATCCACCATCTCATTGCACCGTGGTATGACGCATCGCGCTTCTTGTCCCCTCACGCACAATGCCAAATGAGACGGTCCACAACATCGTTTGACCACGTATCGGGTTACGTAGTCGTCGGCACGTCCGTGATCTCATCAACTCGAATGCCTCACATAAACCACGCTCGTAGGTTCTTTAACATATAACTACCTCTGCATCAATCCTTTGCGGCGCAACGCATCAAGCAACAACGTTGATCTTCTCGTATCCACAAATCAACGCATATAATGTTTATATCTAGTTCGCACCTCTCCCAAACCGTGGGCTTACGTCGCTTCAGACGACTTAGATCCTCTTTCTCGAAGCGTGGACTACCTCAAAGTCACTTGAGACGACTCGTTCATCATCATTGAATTGCAAACCAATGCATAGTCACTTGAGACGACTCAATAAGCTATAACCAATGTGAACTCTCACGAATGTCACTTCCAATGACTTGATTTTATCTCGGTCTTGGGCTGTAGGTCCCAACCAATTCAAACAACCTAATTCAACTACGGTCTCTCACAGGCGCTCCCGTTTTCCCAAAATGTTAGGAATGCCACGACCTCGTCGCAAACATCGCCCACTACCACGACTCAAGCTTGGTGATCACGACGTAAGACGCTACGATCGCGACTCGTACGCCATACTCGTGAAAACCTCCCAACCTACTCGCGTCTCGACGCAAGTTAATCTATACCCAGCAAGTAAAATAGATTCGACAAAGTTGTAGCAGTGGCCACCATGTACACTACGTGTCCATGCATCGTAAGATGAATCACAACCGATCAGTCTGCCTCTCTTTAGGTGTACTTGTGGCTAGTTTTGACCCATTGTGCCCAAACTTACCATCTCTTTCGGACTCTGGTCTAAGTTAGGTCTATCTCATCCTAGACAACTCTGCTAAGTTTAAACGGCGCAACTCTAGCAAATATTGACCCCTAACACTGTCACCTGACGTCCGACATCACATTTAAACACCTAAAGTCTCAATTACTCGGTTCAACACATGTTATATGATAACCAGGAAATTTCTTTACCTCCGATAACATCACGAACCACTATCAGCTATTGTTCATTCGCCACGTGCACATCCTCGCACAAATCAGTACATCGTTTCTAAAAATGTCCAGGCTGTCCGCATTGGTAACACAACTTCCGCTTTCGAGAACCACTATCATCGTTCGAATTTCTCGTTCGTTTCCCATCATGTTTCCCACGATCGGCGCTCTAATTACAACTCAGTCGATCGGGTTCAATCTTCTCGTGACTCTTCAAGAACAACTACGTTACGGTCACGTCGGTACCTCCATAGAAATGACAGGGTCGTGCCTCTTGAACTCTCGCCATTGCACGACCTCAATAGTCGTCGTAATGTCATACACTGCTGTCGGTGCACGAGGTACAACCGCCATAAGCTTGGTGTCATTGAAGTGGTGGAAGGAAGCAAAGTCATGGTCGTCACCCCGGTGTGTTTGCCTCTTGAGTAATGGTTACTCTAGCCGTTGATGGTACCGATGCAACGAAGAATCGACGCCCTCATTATTGCCAAAATCTCTTCCAACTATCGCTCTTGAGATGCGACTCTGCGTCAAAGTCCGAAACTCGTCGATGTTAACGGCTCGAGTACTCGACGTCCCATTGTCGTCACTAGGACCCTTCGATCCGCCATCGCCCTCTCATAACGAAAGCGTATTTCGGATCGGTGGATAGTTACCGATACCATATAATACACACAACAATCGTAATATATATAAACATCACATCGAGACTTATCCCACTCCCCAACTAGGATTCTAAGTCAAGATCATAGGGTTTCCACTCTAAGTTCAACCGTTCCTAACTTCCATTTGGTTTAAATGGCTTGTGTTTTATGAATTTGAATCAAGAGTCCGGTCTTTAGAACCTTGTGCTCGATACCAAGCTGTGATGTTGGTATCACAATTTTTAGATAACTATATACCATGTCCCTAAGATTCTAAAGCCTAAGCTCGATACCAAGCTGTGTGACGGCCCCAAATTCCCAATGCATTTGGGTACGCCCGCCTAGACCCGTGCAAGCCTCGAGTCGGTTCTCGACAACCCGACGAGCCTAGTCGACCTCAAAACATCAAAAATTCAAGATTTATGAAAGAGTTATTGCAATTATTATAACACGGCGGAAGCAAAAGTCAAATTCAAATCAAATATTGGGAAATAACTCTATCAAATGGAAGTAAAGGAATTCTATAAGTGTGGAAACCCCGGGCATTCATGTACAATTCGAAATGCAAAGGTACATGATACCAATCTCATCAAAATTTGCCAAGTTTAATAAACCCAAAGCATGTATATATAAAACGGTGTACATAAAAGCAAAACATAATAAAAACCTATAAAATAGTCTTCAAATCCAGCCGCTAATCCTCACAACTGATCCCCTAGGTAGGGTCCCTTGCCCTTGCTGCTCTCTGCCCTATCTGCACCCACCGTCACAAACTAGACGGTGAGCAACTGAATAAAATCGAATGTAATGCCAGCAGAAAACAACAGTAATTCATGATAATTCAAATAAAGTAGTCTAAATATCATGCGGAAATAAAAAGACAGGAAATTAAATAGACAAGATGCATGATAAACAGACTAATGGATATCAATCGAGAGTTAAGTGTGTTCCAAAGAATCAAAAGAGGCTCATAAGTGGTCTAGTCCATAGCATAACGGCGAAGACCTCGCGAGGTCTTCCCGGGCATCGACAAGCGAAGGCACACGGCTATGACTGGAAAGGGACTCAAACCCATCCACCCAAAGACTCGGTGTCACACGATCACTAAGGGTGGTCACACACTCGTGGCCGCGAGTGCCGCGTTTATCCCTCAGTGCGAGGTCCTAGTACTTTCGAGACAAAACACTTACGCGGAATCACACATACAAGAAGTATGGAATGGAAGGCCAACAAGTAAATAATAACAAACACAATGGTATGAAAATGAATCACATGGCATTTTCTAAGCGGCTTACAAACGTACAAATGCTTGTTTAAGGCAAGTGTACTTACACGAACTATCGTGACTCGTATGACAACTCCGAGATCCTAACGCGACTTCCCGATTTCCTATACCGCACTCCAATTATCCAGTCCAGCTTGAATAAATGCCAAACAAATCAAAATTACCACCCGAATTATACCTAAGATTATTTGTCATTAAATTAACTTCAATTTGATACATTATATCAATTTTCACGTTTTTCGAGGCTAAAACCCCGACTATATCCCGCCAACATTTCCGAGAGAATCCCAAAACTCATTTATGAACTCATTTCCTAATTTATCATATTTTTCTGAATTTTTCAATATATATATATATATTTGCTATTTTTCTTCTATACATATACATATATATACATATATATATATACATACATATATATAGATATATATATATATATATTATATTTATATATATAATATTAGATAATGATGCACGTGTGCATCTTCTTCAAATTTGTTTTTCTCTTGACCAGAGACGCTTGCGTCTCTGGTTTCTTTTTTTTTTTTTTTTTTTTTTTTTTTTTTTTCGTTTTGAAACCGAGAGAGAGTGGAGGAGAGAGACCACTGACCTTCGGTGAGGTTCGGCGAATGTGCTCCGCCGGGCGTGGGTCGAAAGAGGAGAGGAGAGGAGAGGTGGCGGCGGTGGTGAGGGTGTTGGAGAAGGAGATGAATAGTAGGGTTTGATTGTTGAAACGGTTTGTATATATATAACATCAAATGACCTTTTTGCCCTTCTCCCTTCACTTCATACATTTAAACACATCTACCCTTATGGGTCTTTTACCACATCATCTCATCTTAGCACACACACACATCTCTAGGCCAATCTCATGGCTCCTTACCATTAGGTTGTGTCACTTTTACAATACTAATCACATAGTCCGCATGTTACATATTTAACTAACTCCCACGTTCAAACGACGTTCCTCGGTCCGTATTTCTCCGTCAATTGGCTCGTCGTGTCCATTTTCTCGCCACATCCCGTTAACTAATTTATTAAATTAATTAAAATTCATTTAGTTATATGTTTTACTCCCCCGTTTGACTAGTCGAAACCTCACTCAATTAAATATCGTCCGACCGCGCGAGACTCGTAAAATACTAACATACTATTACACAAAATCAAAGAATCATAAAATCACTTCGGCGTCGACTCCCGAAGTTCGAAATATTGACCAGTATTCACGTAGCCGGGTCACAATTTTGACAATTGCCGTACAAGTCGGATTTAAAATTTGGGGTTGTTACATCGTCATTCTTATGTTTGACCGAGTGCAGATCCGCAATCCAGTAAGGGGAAGGTTGTGCAGCTAGGCAAGTCACTTTGAGTAGCCCTCTTCTACTTGACATAGGTGACCATTTGGTGTATTATCTACTTATATTGTTTTCAAACATGGGTTTATGTGTTGAGAGATTGTTTAGTTATGTATGACATTGATGATACTCTTTTTTGGCTTATTTTGGATATGATTTACGGGGTTTCCATACCCTAGGTTTTGTCCTAACTTGGTGCTTTAGATGTTGATTGATTAGTTGAGATTTAATACTTTTGCTATATCTTTGATAATTTGATAATTAATTAACTTCACATTTAAATGCTTAATAAATGATTAAATGGTAAGGAAAGGTTCACTAGGCCCGTGCGACTCAGCGGGGATGGTTCGGGGTTCATGCAAGTCTAGGCTGGGCGGTGCCCAAGTCTAGGATTGTGGAATTTGGGGTCGTCACATCTTCCTTCCAACAAATTCAATGATGTTATTGTAGATATGGTCTTGAAAGTGGTGTGCCACTTGATGCATAGACCTACTGAATGAACCCATAAAGTCGTAGTGTTGATGAGTTAACACATTGTGTTGATGACCTTGTGAGGTCCCCATCTCCCTCTTTAACAAACTATGTGCACTCACAACCCAAAATGTAGTCATAGTTTTAAAGTGCAAGACCTTATTAGTCTAAGCCCGTACAAACTTCTCCTTATGGATTAACCATGTGTCCGACACATACTGAACCAACCCTTTCACACCACCATATATGAGTTGCCCCCTGAAACTGTGGTTCTCCCAGTATCTAAATTCAACTGATGTTTCTCTCGGTCCTGATTGGACTACCATCTTCGGTACAAGTTGTTGGATGTTCTGGCAAACAAGGAATAAATAGCTCTTTACTTCGAAATCGATCTCACTGTATGACCTAGTGAACTCCATTAAATCCAAAGCAAAGGAATACAGGGTAGCCTCTGCTACCTTCAAGTCTCTCAAACACTCATCCTTTCACAGAAGCGAGATGTTGATCAGGTGGCATATATACCCCTCCGCCCAACACTCTCAAGATTAACTACGATGGATCAGCGTTCAATTAAACATTCTATTGGCAATGCTAGCACTGGAGGCATCATCAGAGACTGTGACGGATATTGGGTAACTGCTTCACTGCAAACTTTGGTACTTTTTCTTCAACAACAGTTGAGCTATGAGGTGCCTATCATGGCCTAACTATTGTTTGGAACAAAGGCTTTAAAAAGATCATGCTTGAGATGGGTAGTAAGACTGCTATCACTATAATCATCGCCATAATCAAAGGCACAAACAATGGGTTAGGCCTTGTTCCAATCTTATCAAAGGGATCAAGACTATACTTGCCCGTAGCAGGGATGTGCACATCAGCCATACCTGCTGTGAAGGAAATCGTTATGGAGACACCCTAGCAAAGATTGCCCTACTGCAGCTGTAACGGCCCAAATAATATTTGCCGTTAATTATGATGTCATGGCAGATGTGGACGCCAGCGAGGACGTTCGTGGGTCCCACAGCGAGGCTGGAGCGCGTCCGTATTAGGTAAATAGTTATTTTGTTTGTTGATTTGACTAATTTGCGATGTTTATGTTAAAATAGGTTAACGACATCGCGATGTGTGTAATTATATTTTAAATTGACGTGGGAGATTGTGTGATGAGTATTCGCATCGATATGCGTGTCGACGCGGATACTGGGTAGATTAAAGACGAAATTTTAAGTTGAGAAAAATATTACACATAAAAAAATGAATTAAATGTGATAAAATATGTAAATTGTTGGGCGCCTAGGGACACGCGGGGTCGTGGTCGACACGCGTGGGTGGTACGTTAGGTGCACGCCGAAAGTACGCTTGTTGGCTCGCACGACAAAATTTTAGGCGTGAAAGTATAGGTGAGTATATATATTTTATATATATATATGTGTATAAGGAATTTAATATATATATATATAAATATATATTAAAAATCAGAAAAATAAATAAATAATAGTGAAATTACCAAAGAGGGTATTGAAGGAAAGAAGGGAAATGGATATGGATAGGGGCAAAAGGGTCATTTTACCCAAAAATGTGATAAACACCACCGCCACCACCATTTTCTCACATTTTGGAGAAAATTCGAAAAAATCAAGAGAAGAAAGGATCGAAGAAGAGAAGGAAGAGGAAGAGAGATTGAGCAAGAGAAAGAGACCAAAAAGAGGTGAGTTGTTGTGTTGTTTGTTATTGTGTTGTTGTGTGTACTGTTGGATGGTGGTGGTGGCGGTTTGGTGATTCGGTGGTGGAGGCGGGGTGGAGCTTGGGAGCTCGGACGAGTTGCGAGAGCAATTCGTCCGAGGAGGGAGACGACCACAAGTCGTTCTCCCCTCTCCCCTCTCCCTCTCCCCTCTCCCTCTCCCTCTCTTCGATTGAAAAAAAAAAAAAAAAGGGAAAACAGAGGCGCTGTGCGCCTCTGTTTGGAGAAGAAGACCCAACCGGGTCGGGCCGACCCGGCCCTGTCCTGGGCGGGTCAGGCCGACCCGGTTGGCCGGTTCGGTTGGGCCGAACCGGACCCGGGTGAACCGGGTCCGGTTCAGCCCAACTCTAAAAAAAAAAAAAAAAAAAAAAAAAAAAAAAAAAACAGCAAAAAAAAAAAAAAAAAAAAAAAAAAAATTGGAAAATTCATAGAAAATTCATATAAAATAGGGAAAAATTAGAAAAAATATATTTTGATCAAATAAAGGAATTTTGGGATTTTCTCGGAATGTTGGCGAGATAAAGTCGGGGTTTTTACCTCGAAAAACGTAAATTTGACGTAATATGTCAAATTAAAGCTAATTCAATGATAAATAATCTTAGGTACATTTGGGGAGATAATTTGGATTATCGGGTGATTATTGGCGCTAGACGGGGTTTGATTTTCGAGACGAGGAGTGCGATTTGAGGTGTGTAGTATCCCAATTGAACTTCACTTTAAGTATTTACAGTTTGATTTATTTGAATTCAGTTCCGATTATTCATTATTCCATTCCATTACTGCTTTACGGTGGTTGAGTCCTCTCACTTGGTGTTTTTACGGTAGTTGAGTTTACTCCTACCTGGAGCCTTTACGGTGTTGAGATCACTCCCCACCTGGTGTTTATTCGTTACGGCCATAGAGTCCACTAAGTCATAGCACTTGTCTATGCATATGCGGTGAATAGGCTACCTGGTTATGGTAGACTCGTGTGGGTGCGTCGTGGGTCTACGTCGGCCACCTAGAGGGTCCAGGGACAACCTGTTGGTGTGTTTGAGGGTTGTGCCCAAGGAGAGGCTCGAAGTATGACTTAGTCTGATTTTTACTGTGCACGTACTTTGCTTCGTTACTATATTTATACATGCGATGATCCTTTCACGGTTGTCTCGTATTTCTTTTGTTCCGCATGTTTATTTATGGTATTTAAATTTCGGTACTTTTACTTAGTAATTACTTAGTGAATTTCCTTGGGATTACTCACTCTGGACTCGTCATCTGTCTTTTTATGATGGCTCGAGTGCGGATCCGGTACGAGTCGAGGAAGGGCAAGCTTGAGGACTACATTGATTGATAGCTCTAGCCCTACTCGTACGTATGTTTATATTTACTTGTTTTATCTTTGGGTTTTGGGATTGGAGAGATAGGTTGTATACTTTTGATATTTTGTGGATCTCAAAGGACATGTATATGATGTATATTTGGTATGGTTTCCACTTAGGCGTTTTGATCATGGAATTCAGGATAAATCTTTATGTTGTTCATTTAATTTTTCGCTGCGTAATTTATGGTTGAATGATATTGAGGAAATAAAAGTCAACTCATAACATCAAGGTTAACTGATAAATTGATTAATAATGGATAATTGGGCGTGGGACACAGCTGGCGGTGACGTGGACAGTTGTGGGCCCGCGTGGCCTCCCGTGGCGGACCAATGTGGAAATTGGGGCCGCCACAGCAGCCTCTTGGCCTCCATATTCATTCCCAGATGCCTACCTAGTTGAACCAAGCTTTTGCCGAAGGCAACAGAGTGTTAGAACAATTATACTATATGCATATCACTGAACTATATATATATATATCATATGTGAATTCAATTACAAAGAACTAAATTAAATCATACCAGAGGCTTGCACTCAATAGCAATGTCCTAAGATGAATTTTCCTCAAATTCGGTGTATGAATGCTTCAAGAGGTTCGTCTCCAGGATACAACTGGATTGATCTTTGATTACACACCAATCAAAGAACCTTTCTTGTGCAACAGTAAAACTTCTCTCTACTAAAAAACTTTTTTTAAAAAAAAAAAAAACTTGATTTTCTTCATTTTGTACATACTATATATAGACAAATAATGTGTCTGTTCACAAAACACAACTTTTCACATACAACCATTACAGCTGTTCACATACGACCATTACAACTGTTCACAATTACAACTGTTCACAACCATTACAACTGTTCACATACAACCGATTACAACTGTTCACATAATAAGTAATTACGAAATTACTTAATTTAAAACAAAAAATTTATGTTGTGAATTAGCTAAGTTATTTTAACATTAGCCCTCAAGGCCCCAAGGCCTAAGGCCTAATCAAATACATATTAAATATCAAGTATTTAATATATATTAATCAATGGGGAATACCCATGGTCTTTGCCTCTAACCCATATTCACTTAACTAAGACTTGTAAGTGAAAGATATCTTATAAGGAAAGAAACAAAAATGTTCTTTCCCATGTGGGACTAATATTGGGTACAATACAAACTCACATATAGTTCAACAATACCCCACATTTGTATTGTATCCATCTGAAACCATGACCAAGTTTACTTTGCCAATTCACAAACACAAATTTTAAAAAAAAATATCATTATTTTAAAAATAACATTACTTTAAAACAATTGAGAGAGATTTGAGAGAGATTATCATGTCATGTTACTCAGGAAAGTGTCGTATAGACTTGAACTTACCCTAGTAAGATTATATCGAGTTTACTTCGCGACGCAGTGATGTATGTATCTTGAGCTGTTCACTTTTTGTAGTAAACTAAGACAATATGTCTCACTTATGACATGATTCCGATGCACGTTATTCTTTGTTGTTCATTTTGGTCCTGAACATATCCTGGATTCATGATAGTTTTAGAGAATTTAGCCTATTCATTCTCATAAATGCGACTCCACATTTACTATCATATAGGTGACTTATCTTTAATCATTAAATGCGTATTGCATACCCTAAACTTCTTATCAACACACTTACTTCATCATAGGAACAGGTAATTGTGTGTCCTATTTGTTAAGTCAAGTCTAACTAGTTTGCCTATTGAACCTAGACCATGGGATCTCCAATCGCTAGGTTAGGTTTCCATTGGACTTGACTTACTCTATAGGCTTTAAGCCCATTCCCTCGATAATATCTTCACTTGATCTCTTGGTAAGCCTTTAGTCAAAGGATCTGCAATGTTTTCCTTAGACTTAACATAATCAATACTAATTACTCCACTTGTGAGTAATTGTCTTATAGTATTGTGTCGGCGCCTTATATGCCTCGACTTACCATTATATATATTGTTCTTAGCTCTTGCTTTGTCTTTGCCATACTATCACAATGTATACAAATTGTTGTGATTTGGTTTTGGCCAAACAAGGAATATCTTCTAGGAAATTTCTTAGCCATTCAAAGCTTCTTCAAATTTGCCTTATCAAGAGCTATGAATTCAGATTCCATAGTGGAACGTGCTATACACATTTGTTTTGTTGATTTCAAGAAATCATCTGCTCCACCTAATGTGAATATATATCCACTTGTTGATTTGGTTTCGTATTATCGTCAATCTAATTTGCATCACTATACCCTTCAAGTACAGGTGGATATTTTGTATAATAAAGTCCATAATTTAAGGTATATTTAAGATACCTTAGAACTCTTATTAACGTTGTCCAATGAGCATCATTAGGATTATTTGTGTATCTACTCAGCCTGCTTACTGCATAAGCTATGTCAGGTCTAGTAGAATTCATCAAGTACATCAAGCATCCAATTACTTGAGAATATTCCAATTGATAAATTGCTTCTTCATTATTTTTCTTAAGATGACAATTAGCATCAAAAGGAGTTGGAGCAGGTTTACAATCGAATTGATTGAATCTTTTTAAGATTTTCTCAACATAATGAGATTGTGTGAGGATATAACCTTCGTTATTCCTTTTGATTTGAATTCCTAGTATTACATCAGCTAGACCTAAGTCTTTCATGTCAAAACTAAAATTCAACATCTTTTTGGTTGACATTATAGCATCTCTACTTGTGCTCATAATCAACATGTCATCAACATATAAACATACTATGACGCAAAAGTTTTTCATTTCTTTAATGTACACACATTTGTCACATTCATTTATTTTGAAACTATTTGCTAGCATAGTATGATCAAATTTTTCATGCCATTGTTTTGGTGCTTGTTTGAGTCCATATAATGACTTAACAAGTTTACAAACTTTATTCTCTTGGCCTTTGACTATGAACTCTTCAGGTTGGTCCATATAGATTTCTTCTTGTAACTCTCCATTTAAAAATGTTGTTTTAACATCCATTTGATGTATTTCTATATTGTATAAAGCAGCTATGGCAATCAACATTCTAATGGAAGTTATTCTCAAAACAGGAGAATAGGTGTCGAAGTAATCTACACTTTCTTTTTGTCTATAACCTTTTGCAACCAATCATGCTTTGTATTTATCAATAGTACCGTCAGCTTTAAGCTTTCTTTTGAATATCCATTTATATCCAATTGGTTTGATTCCGGATGGTAAATTAACCAATTCCCATGTATTATTTTGTAAAATGGATTCAACTTCACTATTGATTGCTTCCATCCATAAAGGTGCTTCTGGCGAAGACATAGCCTCCCTATAAGTTTGAGGTTCATTTTCAGTTAACAGACTTATAAAATCAGGTCCAAAATTCTTTGGATCCTTAATTATTTTTCCCCTTCTAGGTTCCAATTCTTGTTCTTGAACTCTTGAAGTGGATGGTTCTTCTAGACTCTCTTCAGCCATCCTTTTTCGTGATGAATCATTTTGTTTTTCCTTAAAAGGAAATATATGCTCAATGAATGTAGCATCCGTAGATTCTATGATAGTATTATCATTGATATCTGAAATATATGATTTAACTACTAAGAATCTATATGCTGCACTATTCTTAGCAAAACCGATGAAGATACAATCTACGATTTTAGGTACTAATTTAGTCCTTTTTGGTAAAGGAATTTGAACCTTTGCTAAGCAACCCCACACTTTTAAATTTTTGTAAGTGGGTTTTCTCTTTCTCTAAATCTCATATGGAGACTTATCAGATTTCTTGAACGGAACTCTATTCAAGATATGATTTGATCAAGTAATGCTTCACCCCACAAGTTTTGGGAAGCCCGAGAATCATTCAACATAGAATTAATCATATTCTTGAGAGTTCTATTTTTCTCTCTGCCACACCATTTTGTTGAGGTGTATATGCGCGATGATGGTCGATGAATAATTTCATTTGTATTACAAAATTCGTAAATTCAATGAATCATATTCTCCACCTCGATCAGTTTTTAATATTTTTATCTTTTTGTCAAGTTGATTTTCAACACGCTTATATATTTTAAATATATCAAAGGCCTCGCTTTTATTCTTGATCAAAAAGACATGACAATATTTACTACCATCATCAATAAAAGTGATGTAGTAGTTATTTCCTCCTCTTGTAGGATTTGATTTAAAATCACAAAGATCACTATGAATTAAATCTAATAATTCATTTGATCTTTCTTGAACAGATTTAAATATTTGCCTAGCAAACTGGCAAACATTGATTCTACACAAACTTCACATTTGTGTTTAAAATTAATTTGAAACTTTGGTAACATTAATAAAACACAACAATTAAAAAAAGAATTCGTCTTAGATTGTTAGAACAATTATACTATATGCATATCACTGAACTATATATATATATATATCATATGTAAATTCAATTACAAAGAACTAAATTAAATCATACCAGAGGCTTGCACTCAATAGCAATATCCTAAGACGAATTTTCCTCCAATTCGGTGTATGAATGCTTCAAGAGGTTTGTCTCCAGGATACAACTGGATTGATCTTTGATTACACACCAATCAAAGAACCTTTCTTGTACAACAGTAAAACTTCTTCATTTCTTTAATTGTTGAACTATATGTGAGTTTGTATTGTACCCAATATTAGTCCCACATGGGAAAGAAACATTTTTGTTTCTTTCCTTATAAGATATATTTCACTTACAAGTCTTAGTTAAGTGAATATGAGTTGGAGGCAAAGACCATGGGTATTCCCCATTGATTAATATATATATTAAATACTTTATATTTAATATGTCTTTGATTAGACCTTAGGCCTTGGGGCCGAGGGGCTAATATTAAAATAACTTAGCTAATTCACAACATATTAAATATCAAGTATTTAATATATATTAATCAATGGGGAATACCCATGGTCTTTGCCTCCAACCCATATTCACTTAACTAAGACTTGTAAGTGAAAGATATCTTATAAGGAAAGAAACAAAAATGTTTCTTTCCCATGTGGGACTAATATTAGGTACAATACAAACTCACATATAGTTCAACACAGAGGATTCTCTTTTCCACACCTCTGTATTATGCAGTTTTTCCTACATCCCATGTAATCGAAAAAAAAAATAACAATTGATAGGGGTTTTAAAAAACCTCTATGTAATTAAAGTATTAGCAATTAAAATATAATACATTCTCATATGACATTTAATAACACCCATCTTTAATAGGAGTTTTAAAACTTCTATTAAAGATCGAAAATGTTCTTGTAACAACGCTAAAATTTATATTATTTTCTGTATGATGACGTGTACTATCGATGTATACTCGTATATGTGTGACAGGATGGTGACGTCGAATTGCGAGTAGAGTCCGCCTTGAAGAACATTGACGAAAGAATTATGGGTACACGGGTCAGGAAAATGAAAAATGAACTTAGTGGACGACCGAGAAATAAAATATAATAATAAATTAATTCGAGAAACTTACAGGTCATTAATAACTTCATTCGCGCGTGATGGTGCGAGTCGTGGTGCAAGCTGGGCGCAAGAATGCCCATGGAAACCCAATTTATTAGTTAAATTGGATAAGAACAAGAAGATAGTCACCCACTAGTGTCACCAAAGTGGGTGGGCTTGAGTGAGGAGAGACCACAAGATGTGCCTTGAGATGTGGGTGTGAGCCAAGATGTCCACACTATAAAAGGTGGTCAACCTCTCTCTCTCTCTCTCTCTCTCTCTCTCTCTCTCTCTCTCTCTCTCTCTCTCTCTCTCTGGAGGTCTCTCTCTCTCTCTCTCTCTCTCCTCTCCAAGAAAACGAGAGGTGGCGGTGGAGGTCACCAGAAATAGCTCCAGCGAGGCGACGACGAGACGATCCAAAGTAAGATCCTTCATCTCCTCTTCGTTTCCTACGCGTTGGTGTGGGTTTTATTCACGTTCATCGCGACGAAAATTGGACACCACGTCGAGATTTCGGATTCAATCAAAACTCTCGACGTTTTGGTGATCCTCACGACGATCAACGTGAGTTTTGAGAAAGCGGTAATCGATTTGGGAGAGTTTTGGATTTTTAGTGAATTTTTGGGGATTTTCGGAGTATTTTTGTTTTGGGTTTTCCGTTAAGGATTTCGAACGTTTTGGAGTGTGTTAAGGATGTTTTTAGAATGGTGTTCCATCCCTGATAAAAAAATGGACCAAATCTGCATAAGGCAGTGCGAGCCAGGGGTGGTAAATACCCCGGAAAAGACCCACATACAAGGGGCGTTGGGGACAGAGAGGGGTCTCTCTATCCCCCACGTCGTGGGGACGCCGTGTGGGATAAACCATCATGGTGCACCTCACATACAACTGGGGCAAAGTCCCTCTCTGCCCTACGCCGTAAAGGTGGCATAGGGTATAATGTAACAACCCCAAAATTTTTAATTGACTTGTGATTTCACTTGTCAAAATTGTGACCCGGCTACGTGAATACTGGACAGTATTTCGAACTTCGGGAGTCGACACCGAAGTGATTTTATGATTCTTTGATTGTATGTATTAGTATTTTAGTATTTTACGAGTCTCGCGCCGGTCGGGCGATATTTAATTGAGTGAGGTTTCGACTAGTCAAACGGGGGAGTAAAACATATAAATAAATGAATTTTAATTAATTTAATAAATTAGTTAATGGGGTGTGGCGAGAAAATGGACACGACGAGCCAATTGATGGGGAAATACGGACCGAGGAACGTCGTTTGAACGTGGGAGTTAGTTAAATATGTAACATGCGGACTATGTGATTAGTATTGTAAAAGTGACACAACCTAATGGTAAGGAGCCATGAGATTGGCCTAGAGATGTGTGTGTGTGCTAAGATGAGATGATGTGGTAAAAGACCCATAAGGGTAGATGTGTTTAAATGTATGAAGTGAAGGGAGAAGGGCAAAAAGGTCATTTGATGTTATAAATATATACAAACCGTTTCATAACAAAACCCCACTATTCATCTTCTCCTTCGTTGGAAAACCGCCGCCCCCTCCTTCTCTTCCATCTCGACCCCTTCACCACACCACTCACGGCCTCTCTCTCTCCCTCTCCATTTCACTCTCGCCGTTCTCTCTCGATCTCCCTCCCCACGCTCGTCGTCTCTCACGCTCTCGGTCATTCCCTCCCTCTCGCCTCACGCCTCTCACGCTCTCGGTGGTCTCCTCTCCCGGCCTGGAACAGGGCCACCACCACCGCCTACGTCACCGAGGTAAGTGTGTGTGTGTATCTCCTCTCTGATCGATTCATATGGAAAAAAAAATGAAATGAGAAAAACAGAGGCGCCGTGCGCTCTCGTTGAAAAAAAAAAAAAAAAAAAAAAAAAAAAAAAAAAAAAAAAAAAACTTGAAGAAGATGCACACGTGCATATTATATATATAAATATAATATATATATATATATGTATGTATATATATATATGTATAAATATGTATATGTATAGAAGAAAAATAGCAAATATATATATATATTGAAAAATTCAGAAAAATATGATAAATTAGGAAATGGGTTCATAAATGAGTTTTGGGATTCTCTCGGAAATGTTGGCGGGATATAGTCGGGGTTTTAGCCTAGAAAAACGTAAAAATTTATATAATGTATCAAATTGAAGCTAATTTAATGACAAATGATCTTAGGTATAATTCGGGTGGTAATTTTGATTTGTTTGACATTTATTCAAGCTGGACTAGATAATTGGAGTGCGGTATAGGAAATCGGGAAGTCGCGTTAGGATCTCGGAGTTGTCATACGGGTCACGATAGTTCAGGTAAGTACACTTGCCTTAAACAAGCATTTGTACGTTTGTAAGCCAGTTAGAAAATGCCATGTGATTCATTTTCATGCCATTGTGTTTGTTATTATTTACTTGTTGGCCTTCCATTCCATACTTCTTGTATGTGTGATTCCTGCGTAAGTGTTTTGTCTCGAAAGTACTAGGACCCGCACTAGAGGGATAAAACGCGGCACTCGCGCCACGAGTGTGTGACCACCCTTAGTGATCGTGTGACACCGAGTACTGGGTGGATGGGTTCGAGTCCCTTTCCAGTCATAGCTGTGCCTTCGCTTGTGTCGATGCCCGGAAAGACCTCGCGAGGTCTTCGCCGTTATGCTATGGACTAGACCACTTATGAGCCTCTTTTGATTCTTTGGAACACACTTAACTCGATTGATATCCATTAGTCTCGTTTATCATGTATCTTGTCTATTTAATTTCCCGTCTTTTTATTTCCGCATGATATTTAGACTACTTTATTTGAATTATCATGAATTATGTTGTTTTCTCATTGGCATTACATTCAATTTTATTCAGCTTGCTCACCGTCTAGTTTGTGACGGTGGGTGCAGATAGGCAGAGAGAGCAAAGCAAGGGCAAGGGACCCTACCTAGGAAATCTGTTGTGAGGATTAGCTACTGAGTTGAAGACTATTTTATAGGTTTTTATTATGTTTTGCTTTTATGTACACCGTTTTATATATACATGCTTTGGGATTATTAAACTTGGCAAATTTTGATGAGATTGGTATCATGTACCTTTGCATTTCGAATTGTACATGAATGCCCGGGGTTTCCACACTTATAGAATTCCTTTACTTCCATTTGATAGAGTTATTTCCCAATATTTGATTTGAATTTGATTTTTGCTTCCATTGTGTTATAATTGCAATAACTCTTTCATAAATCTTGAATTTTTTGATGTTTTGAGGTCGACTAGGCTCGTCAAGGTTATCGAGAACTGACTCGAGGCTTGCACGGGTCTAGGCCGGGCGTACCCAAATGCATTGGGAATTTGGGGCCGTCACAGTTGGTATCAGAGCCTAGGCTTTAGGATCTTAGGGACATGCTATATAGCTATCTAAAAATTGTGATACCAACGTCACAGCTTGGTATCGAGCATAGGCTTTATAACCTTATTTAGAGTTGTCTAAAAATTGTGATACCAACATCACGGTTGGTATCGAGCTTAAGGTTATAACGACCGACTCTCAAGTTAAAATACAAACCATTAAGACAAAGCGGAAGTTAGGAATGGTTGAACTTAGAGTGGAAACCCTATAATCCTTTTAAAAACTTAGATGGGGAGTTTGGGATAAGTCGGATTTAACTTTGTACATATTATGATTGTTGTGTGTATTATATCGTATCGATAGCTATCCATTGATCCGAGAAAGTCGTTTTCTTGTTCAAACGACGATGGCGGATCGACCAGT